>OY783231.1:60824579-62024579 GCA_963678685.1 Patella ulyssiponensis | reverse complement strand
AGTCCCGACCTCTCCCCATCGAGCATGTCTGGGACATGCTTGGACAGAGGTTACGTCAACGTCAACAACGTCCTGCCAATGTCCAAGAACCTGCTGCTGCGTTGCAACAGGAATGGGACAATCTGGACCAAAATGACCTTAGACGTCTCATTAGGAGTATGCCACGTCGGATCAATGCTTGTTTGGCAAACAGAGGAGGATTTACCCGTTACTGACTTTGTTGTGATGCTGTGGTAACTTTGCTGTTTGACCCCGGGTATCATTTTACCCTTATAATGGTCAGTCTGTGCCTTACTTAGTCTAACGATCATTTGGAATAAATCGATGAATGTGAACTTCATTTCATTTTGTCATTTGTTTCTTCGTCAGTTTCATTAGGTGACTTTAATAACACTTAAAAATCAAATATCCCCTACTTTTTTTGAATAGTTTATATGAAATGAGGTTTAATGTCCTACTCTTCTGCACCTGAGGGCCTGACAAGGACAGCTGTCTAGTCGTTCGGATGAGACTAAAAACTGAGGTCACGTGTAGCCTATGCATTCGATATAAGAGTAGGCCATATTTCCGATGCCCAGTTAAAATTTCCCTCATGGCAAACTGTAGGGCGTATGCCTGTCTCTATTAGCCCAGTTTAGAAGCAGTACAGTGGGACGTTAAACCCCATTTCATTTCATTTCTGCACCGACTTGGCTAATTAAGACGAGATAAAAGGTGAGGGGGAGCATAACGGGAACAAAGTATGACTAAAGTTTATTTCAGTACCTCACTTGCGGGTAGGGGTCTTTAAATTTTCCAAAGCATGGTACATGTCACTGACAGCATTCAGCTGCCCTTCTGAGATTCGTAATTGGCGGCCAGCTATGAGAGTAACACGCCCCGACCAATCAAAAATAACGGGTTTCCCAACGCCACGTCATTGGCCTCATTTCGTGTTACTTAAAGGTACATTATGCCAGATTAGAAAACGAGTTGGCAGTTCTCACTACAATAGTAAAAAACTAGCTAATGTAAAGGCAATTTGCTTTAAATTTCAGTCAAATTGATCCACTTTGAACTTAGAACTAAGCGCATGAATGTTCCGGTTAGCCTTGGTCATCATTACTAAAGTCGGTAAGACAAAACTAGTAGTCTCGGTTATTCATTTAATCGGTAAATCACGAAGAAAAATATTGCAGCAAATCCAACTACAATCCAACAAAAATCTCATGCTACCCTCGACATCGAGAGTTGATTATGGTCTGGATAAATTCATCGATGTCTAATTAATAGTTTTTATAACATTTCAGGTCTAAAGAAAGACCTGCAATACGTAGATTTTGCTCTTGCATAATGTATGTTTAAGTTAAGAATAAGTGATAGCGTTTCAAGTTTGATTTGTTATTACTAACGCTGTAAATAAACAATTTAATTACAAATTGGAATTAAGCTGTATATTAATGAACTAAAGTCGTACTGACACTAAAAACGACAGGAAGTACTAGTACTAGTGAGTATTGTGAGATGATAGCAGAAGCAGTGTGTTCAACGAGTCAAAACAATATGGCGGCTGGTATACTTTGTTGTTATTGTAGTATTTCGTCAAGCGGTAGTAAGAAGTTTTATTTTAATCCCTTAATGTGTTTGTGCATAAGTAGTACTACAAACCTAAAAAAAGGACCCCCACCCCGCAGCAAAGAGCGGGTGAGACAGAGAGAGAGAGTCGTTGTGGGACTAACATATGGTTCAATGTTATTTCAATAATTCGCTTGCGCATTGGGGTCTTTAGTAGTGGGGCGGGAGATACATACGAGGCGACCCTACATCTTGACACGCACAACCGGGAAATCGAAACCATACCAGTTGACTCAACGACAAAACTAATGATACACGCGAACCATTCCGCTACCCCCCCCCCACCACCCATAATTCAAAGAACATAAATATATTACATTATCTGCATGGTTTAAAACCAGAAGCATATGAGTGGAGGTAACCAACCTCTTCAAAGGGAATTATAATTGAACAGATTGACTTCAATATAACCAATGATACGAGAGATTGAACTTAACCAATCTTCCTTTAACATGCAGTTCTTTAATTATAGCCAAATGTTTGACTGACCACAGCACTGGTCAACACCGGTCACTTCCAACAACAAAACCAATCAAGCCTATACTCGTCTCATCAGTGGCCTTGATCCATGTGAAATGAACTTAACGTACGTCAACCTGTTCTTCAAGGACGGTGACTAATTTGTCAAGGATGAATTTGAAATTTGGTTTACAGGAGGTTCTGGTAATGGTATTGTCTGTTGCATTTGAGTTGGGGGGGGGGGGGTAGCGTGTTCCTGTCAAACTTTGTAGATTTTCTCCGGGCCCTCTGGTTTCCCCCACTGCTAAAGGTCCCTTCGCGCTAGCGAATTATTTAAATAAAATTAAACCGTGTGTTAGTCCAAAAATGACCTAGTTTGTGTCGAGTGGACATTAAATCTCTCTCTCCCTCTCTCTCTCTCTCTCTCTCTGTTGCATTTTAATTGTATCAAATGAAATAAAATCATGTTTAACGACGCGTTCTTTCGGCACTAACTGGGTCAATGAGCTGGTGAAGGAGAAATATAAAACGAAAAGAATAAAGTGTACATCAGGTGTCATATCATTAAATAATATCATGTGCTTTTCGTATTAATGTATTATATCTTATTAACGATTGTTTAATACTAAATAAGATTGTTGATGACACCCTTGAACATTTCTCAGCGGGGTTTCTCCTTGTCACTGCTGCAGGAACACGGAACAGGGTCTAATTGTCCGAATTAACACTTTTACCATTATAATTATTCTGTAGACGAGTGATGGGAACATTGAGGTGATGGTTGAAATGACGTAATTCGCTGAATGAAGATGAAGACGAGACGGAGGGTGTGACGTAATACAACGATCCCATTATGGCTCTTATCTAGAACTATAGCCTGATATATTGTATATGTTTTATCGGTTCCCATTGTCGTTTCCGCCATTTTTGAAACGGCATATTGTTAGATTATTCTGCACGACGACAGTAATTGAACCCTGACTGTGGACGATAAGACGTACTATCCAGATACCTTATGGGTTCAATGCTGGTTTCGCACGTGAGAGGGAGTGCAGTCGGCTTCCTAACCTGATGAGTCTGTATGTGGGTGTATGTGTCTGTGTGGGGTGGGGGTTACGGCAATTTCTTAATTTTTTTTAGACCACCGGGGTTTATGTCAAATTAATGATAAAGATATATACCCAACGGTAGTCCCGAACTGCTAGCAAAATATATCATCTGATGTTGTTGAAATGTTTACAAATATAACATTTGTTAGTCCCAGAATGATCCGGTTAATGGACGTTAAACCTCATTTCTATTGCTATGTCTTAAACAAAGTCCACTATCTGTAAATTTTTGCTTTTCATTTTGCTTCATGGGGAAAATATCTATAAAACCAAACCCAACCGCTGTATCTTTACGCAAACGGGGGGTTGGGATGGCCTAGTGCAGCGCTTCGACCTCTATCTGGCCGGTCACCTCTGAATTGCGGCTGTGGTTTCGATCCTTGGTGTGAGCGTATGTGGCATGGAGATAGGGGTGCCTTCTCAACCTCGGGGTTTCCTCCGGGCACTCTGGTTTCCTCCCACTGCTAAAGACTCCTAACACAAGCGAATTATTGAAATAAAGTTAAACCATATGTTAGTCCCGAAGTGACCTAGTTTGTGTCGAGTGGAAGTTAAACTCCATTTCTTTCTCACTCTACTCAAACATTTATAGTTCAAATTTTGAAGTTTTTAAACTTTCATCAAAACAGTGTTCGCGAGACACAAATAGACATGTTCTGGTCGACATTTACCTGTATTCACAAATTTACTATTCTATCATTTATGGTTTGACATCTCAGATTTATCAATTAATTTCCTTCTGCTTTCCAGGTTTAATGACGGAAACGTGAATTACGAGGGGGCATAAAAGGAAGTTATCTTATGCATATTTTCATTAAATTCAAATTGAAGTTCGTATTTAATTGGCATATACAATTATGAAAACCAATCGAATTTCCTGAAAATAGGATATTTACAGCACTCCGTTGCGGTTTTTTGTTGATTAATGTGTTACCACCAGTGGGGTATTTCCATTTAAATTTGCTTCCTATGTTATATTCCCATTATACACTTTCGTGTGCTGGGATATTAGAATCAGGAACGTAAATAAAACGAAATTTGAAATTTATTTGATTGATGAAAAACCATAAATCAATGCTAAGACAAGGTATATTTTCATATTCCACTGAACTTAAATGGTACTTAGGGTTTTACATATATGCACAAACGGTGACTCGGCGAGTAAGGCGTTAGCTCGCCAACCCGGAAGTCTCGTGTTCGGTCCCTGCGTTGGCGGAACAATTTATCAGGATTTACCAGCGTGGTATCTCCTATAGTCGTTCGGATAGGATGAAAACCCGGGTCGTGTGTAGGCATTGACATGCACGTAAAATATCACTTGGCAGTTGTAGACAAAATTCCCCTCATAGCATGCTGTCTTCATCATGACAGCCGGAGCAAAAACTCCACTTTATTTCATTTCTGCACCGACGGCACTAATGAAGACATGTATAGTGTGTTAAGCGAACAATTTTCCAGGACAGGTGTGGGTGTGTGTTGGCGGGAGGGGAAGTTGTATCCAAACCAAAAGGGTGGGGGGGTGGATGGCCGAATGGTTATCATACGGCCTGCCATTGAGTCAACTGGTGTGGTTTCAAATCCCCGGTTGTACGTGGCAAGGAGTAGAGTCGCCTGTCCAACCTCGTGGGTTTTCGCAGGATACTCCGGTTTTCCCCCACTGCTAAAGACCCCTACGCGCAAGCGAATTATTGAAATAAAATTAAAACCATATGTTAGTCCCGAAATGACCTAGTCTGAGTCGAGTAGACGTTAAACTCCATTTGTCTCTCTCTCTTTCCAAACCAAAAGACAATCAATAATTTTAGACATACTATCATACTCCTTACCATGTCCGCTTTAATGAAGATCGGTGTTAATTATTCATAAAATCGTTAATTATTGTAACTTGATTCACGACTTGCATACATGACCTGACCGAGATCAGTCGTTAAACACATTTGATAAATTCATTTATTGTAATTTTTCACGACTTTCATACATGACTGAACGAGAAAGAATGAGAAATGGGATTTAACGCCCACTCCACACAATCTAGGTCATTTTGGGACTAACATATGGGGTTCAATTTATTTCAATAATTCGCTTGTGTGAAGGGGTCTTTAGCAGAGGGATGAAATCGCAGGAACTGGAGAAACCGACAATGTTGAACAGGCGACCCTACACCTTGCCACGAACAACCGGGGAATCGAAACCCAGCCAGTTGACTCAATGACAGACTTCATGATAAAAGCATTAATTATTGTACCTTAACTCACAATGACGGGAGTGTGCCCACGACTTGCATACATGGCCGAGCTGAGATAAACCATTATACACATTTGATAAATTCATTACAGTTATTGTAACTTGACTCGTGCACAGACATGACATTGTGCTCACGACTTGTATACATGACGGAAGAGAGACCAACCATTACACACATTAATTTTGATAAATTCATTACAGTTATTGTAACTTGACTAACGACACGTGGGGTGTATCACTAGTGGAAATCCTGATTCAAGAAGCGGATATGTCGACTGTCGTCTTCATATTTTATCAATTTGTCAGGAACTTATTCCTGGAAACCTGCAGGAATTCCAGAACAAAAGCAATTAAAACTGAAAGAACTTAAAATTGTCACATTTCTATCCACCCTCGTTCCTGGTAATCCGTCTTTTAAAAGCTTTATTAGTTTACGAATACTGGCTTTCAATTGAAAGTACGTCCTTAATTTGGAAAAAAGGTAAATCACTTCACTGTTCAGTGAGGAAGACGCCGGTTCGCTAAACAGGAGGTCTCAATTTCACTTCCTCTGTTGGCCGAGTGGACCCATTCACTGTTAGGCATGCACGATTAAATAGGGACCTTTCGCATCGGTACGAAAACGAACACCGAAACGAACATGTGTTCGTTTACGTTTTCGTTATCGTATCTTCTAACACGCGGTTTCGCAGTCCAACGTACGATAATAGCTAGAGGGCGTTAATTTCTACTCCATGAACTTTTCGGTCAAGACAAAGATTTCAATCGATGTTTTGGCAAATGTACAATACATCAAGCAGAATATTGCATTTGGGCACATTCTACAAATCATACACAATCAACGATATACGCAAACCCTCGCAAAATGGTTGGAAATTCAATAATATGAGACAGGAAACATGTTCGTTTGCATGCCTACGTGAATCCAGCCCCATTCGCATAACGTTTTTCACTGGCCGAATTACTTATTGGCGTCACAAGTAGACACGAATCGATGACGTTTTCGTTTTCGTAATCGTTTCCGTACCGATGCGAAAGGTCCTTAATATCGTAAAATCGTATTGTTTTCTTTAATCTCAGCGAAGGGGGGGGGGGGCAATTCTTTTATTTGATGTTCATGTCTTTTCAGGACTAACACATGGTTCAATTTTATTTCAATAATTCGCTTGCGTGTAGGGGTCTTTAGCAGTGTGGGAAAACCGAAGGACCCAGAGAAAACCCACGAGGTTGGACAGGCGATCCTACTCCTCGGCACGTTGAAGTGAAACATAGTGAAAATAGGTGAACATCTTATTGTTATTTATGATGATCAATTCAGGGGACATAATATTTTTATGTGAACATTATATATATGTCCCTTGAGTTTATGTCAACAGCATAAAGTGAAAGCATGCAGAAAATTATTTGGTGTTTCCACATTGTTGTGTAAATCATATTACGAAATAAGAAAAAAAAATTGTTGGTGTTCATTGGTATATTTGTTATTGTTTGGATTAAGGCAGTTTTTCTGTTATTTTTAAAGCAGAAATATATCGTGGTTGACGCATTTCGTCTAATTAGTAAAATAATATGTACCTGATCAGACAAAATAATTGTGTAGCAATGATATTATCAGTAAACTGATAGTAGTGGCAGTAAAAAAAAAACCACCAGTCAGGAGGTAAATAGTAGTTGATGTGCACTCTTTGCTTAAAGCGGCATATACTGGATGTGGGCGTCGCCTGTCTGTGTTGTCGTTACCCTTAATAGTAAGTGCAGGAGGACCTCACTACACGCACAACATTATAAATATAAAAATACATGATAAACCTTCGGACAAGACAGAAAATAAACATTGAACAAAATATATCAAATCAAGTGAAGAGATCAGGGGGCTAGCCGTAAGCGTCCACTGCGCTGTACAGTCTCGGGCCTGTTACGGTTGACAATGCATAATGCCATGAATATCTCAAAATTTCGTCGGCATACATACACTGAGCTTAAAGATAGAAATCCAACACCCCGTTTGACGTCAATGTTTAGTATGAATTGATATGATCATGTTGTGATTCAATTTCATAGATGCAAAGCAGTAATTGGGATATCCAATATGTCTGTGCCGTTATCACGCGCTTTAAATACCCATCCAATCGCATCATTTGATGACCGTGACAGTTTTTGCATCCAAAGTGTTGTTTTACAATTTTGTTATGTAGCTGGGTCCGCCCTGAATCTGTCGAAACACAATTAATGAGATAGAACTAAACGCACTCCCCATCTGCAGCAACCGGACTGGAGACTGTCATAGAGGGTGGGACGATTTACCCAATACTACTCAATACCTCCACATACTACCCAATACTACAACATAATGACGCAGAATGTCCAAACGAGTCGAATGTTCGTTGCAGTAATTATACTAATGTCTTGTTATTTGACAATGTTAGGTTGTTGTTTGACAATATTGGGTAGTATGTGGTACTATCTGATAAGTAATTCGTAGTATTGGGTTATTATTTGCTTGTTTGGGGTGATAAAGGGAGGTAAATGGAACAGTCAGGCATTGGTATCGCATTTGAAGTACATTTCTGGCGTTATAACTCTCCATTTTTGAAAAAAAATCAAATGATATGCCCAATTTGCACCATTATGTTGTAGTATGTGGCGATATTGAGGTGATATTGATGTGGTATTGGGTAGTATAGGGTGGTATTGGGTAGTATTGGGTAAATCGTCTCGCCGGTCATATACGTCATTAAAAAGGGGGATGACAGTGATGATGCTATCGTTAATCATTCACATTGGAAACCAAATAACCCGTAAAATACTGCATAACCAATTTTGAGACAATGGACAAGCAACAAAATTTTTAGGGTATGCAGCAAGGGCACCTAGAGAATAAAAGAAAAGTTATTTCAGTTGTTGGGTAAATTTGTTTGAAAGGAATAAAGCAAAGCAACAGATTAAATTTTAATTGTCCATAGCCTTGTAAAATTTCGCAATTCAAACTAGAGCGGAAACAGAAAGCGTCCGACTACGGTTTGATCACCGCGATAGCCAATTATAAGTTTGAGGATGGCACCACACTTTAGCAAAAATGCAAACCAAGACAAATCCGCGCATACGATACACAATATTTGGAGATTTTGAATTTTAATTTCGGGTCGGAGAATGGCGATTCTGGTGCATCTGTTATCATTCGCCGTATATGGGTATAATTTAGAAAAGGTGAGTGGAAAATGATATCGCAATAGAGATTAACGTTTTAACGAGCGAAAAATATGGAAGCCAGCCAAGATAGTTTTTGCAATTTCGGCATCTGACTTAAGTGTTGCAGCGAGGAGCGGGTGGGTGGTGTCAATAGCGCTTTGAATTATCAGAGATCGTTTATAGTAGAGCAGCATGTTTTTATAGACGTGGAACTGGAGTAGGAAGAAGCCTACTTTAGGAAGACATCCTACATTAGTGGTTCTTGGAGGTTGTGATGATGTCGATTAAATGCATTTGTGGTGAATTTATTGTACCCACATTTGTTCCATTAAAACACATTAAATATTTTGCTTTGTACAAGTTCACTTCCCCATATCTCGCTCACAAAGAAACTAATTGGTTTCACAACCGAATCATAAAGTTTTATTAAAGCATCAATGAAATAAACCAACCTGGTTTAACCAAACCCGTTTAGCTTTATTTAGAAGTTTACCTGTTTCTGTTATATTGTTTTAAAGGATGGGGGGGGGCATTCTGTTGCCATTGTTTAGTTTACATGTCTCGACTATATTGTTTTAAAAGGTTCCATTCTTTTGGTTTAGTGGGAGGGAGTTGGTGTGTGCGTTATATTATAATATTGCTTCATGGTGAAGGTGGGAAGTTATAATTACTTTGGTTAATGAGATGGATAGTGATAGGGTGATGTATTACATTGTTTTAAGGGACGAGGAGTGTGATTACTTCGTTTATTGTATGGGGGAGACGCGTTGCTGAGCCAGAAAGGTAAAACTACGTTGGGAATCCCTATAAACTTTCTCTGCCAACCGACGGATCGTACTGACTATTACCCCCCCCCTCTTGTCAGTGATGCAGGACGTAGGGTCTGACGAGGAACACTGTCTAGTCGTTCGGATGGAGCAAAAACCCGAGGTCCCGTGTACACATTGGCGTGTACGGTAAAAAATCCCTTGGCAGTTGGAATTCGATAAAAGAAAAGGCCGTAGTGCCGCTATCCGAGCAAAATGTCGCTGTATGTCGTATGCCCGTCTTCATTGACCCAGTTCGGAGTAGAACAGTATGACGACAAACCCCATTTCATGTTCGAATATTAACTAAATCAGACTTTGTTTTATTGTAGGGGGGGGGGGGCATGGGGGCTCAGCCAGAAAGGTAAAACTACGTCGGGAGCCTCCACAAACTTTCTCTGCCGGATCGTACGGATTATTAACTAAACCATTCACAATTACTTTAGTGGAAATGTAATGAAACGGGGTTTTACGTCCTTCTGTTCAGCTCCTAAATCTGGAAGAACTTTCTCGGTCCAATACAGGGATCGAACATCCACCCACCCCCCAGGCTAGTGAACCAGCGGCTTACCCACTTAGACAACGTGATCCCCCACTTTAATGGAGGGAATAATGATATGTATAGTATTAGTTAAGGGGGTGGTAGAGATATAAACGGATGGTAGATAAAATACAAGTAGTTATTATTAATATCAGGAGGCGAGGGTGGTAGATAAAGTACAAGATTTGATTGATGTAAAACGGGGATAGGAAGAAGGTCAGACGACATATTATTATAATCTATGTTAAACTACAAACGAGACGTCATCCTTTGATGTTGGCGTACCATTATTTCCAATAATAGTACGGACAACGTGGCAACAGTACTTGGTACTATATTGAAACAAACGTGGAATTATAACTTGCTAATGCTGTATCAATTTATGTCTTAAACATTGGTACTATATTGAAACAAACGCGGATTAATACCGTGCTACGGTTGTATCAATGTATTTCTTAAACAGACATAATCTGACTATTGCATGACTTTCTTAATGCCTGAAACCTTACCTAAATTATTAATTAGACCGTAATCAACTCTCGATGTCATTGCTAGCTTGCGATATTTACTGGATTTAGATCCGATCTGCTGCTCAGCGCTCATTGATGATTTAATCTAAAACTGGATAATCGGGGCTATGTTTTTTATTTATCGTACTGACTTTAGTAATGATGATCGAGCCTATAAATAAAAGGGAAAATCATTTAAAGTGAATAATTTATTTACACATTATTTGGGGGGTTGGGATGGCCTAGTGGTCTAGAGTGCCGCGCTTCGACTTCTAGCTGGCCGGTCACCTCTGGCTTGCGGCTGTGGTTTCGAGCCCTGGTGTGAGCGTATGTGGCATGGAGATAGGGGCGCCTTCTCAACCTCGTGGGTTTCCTCCGGGCACTCCGGTTTCCTCCCACTGCTAAAGACCCCTACGCGCAAGCGAATTATTGAAATAAAATGAAACCATATGTTAGTCCCAAAATGACCTGGTTTGTGTCGAGTGGACGTTAAACCCCATTTCTCTCTCTCTCTCTACACATTATTTATAAGAAATGAAAAAATAAAATTGTGTGGTTTTTCCCTTGTTAGTGATGTAGGACTGGGGGCCTGACAAGGACAGCTGTCTAGTCGTTCCGATAGGGCGAAAACCGAGGTCCCGTGTACACATTTACGTGCACGTAAACGATCCTTTGGTTGTTGTTGCCTATAACAGTAGGCAAACTTTCCCTCGGTACACTGCATGGCGTATGCCCGTTTTCATTCTACCAGTTTAGGAGCAGAAAAGTAGGACGTTAAACCCCATTTCATTTCATTCAAGCGGTTGCTAGTGGAATGGTAAAAAAGTTATAGTGTATTTCCGGGTATCTGGACACGATGGGCACAAAAGCGGGGAACATATTCAGAATTTTCAAAGCGATGGCCGCAACTGCATGATGGACAATCGGAGGTCTGTCGTAAAAATTTATAACCGTTTAGGTCGCTATATCTTATATGGTTGTTTCTTTTGCCTATTAAAAATAAATTTGGAATAATGAAATAATGTTTTAATCTGTGTTTGAAAGTAGTTAGAGACGGGTAAATTAATATATAATTATATCAAGTTTGTTCCATTCTTTGGTTGACGAGGGTTCAAAAGAGTTGGTATTCTGAGACATTTTCATTATGCCTTAGATGGTAAGCATTTGGTCTGTATAAAATTATGTCTTTAGGTATGTGGATGTCAGATCATTAATACGTTTATACAAAAGTGTCGTTTGTGTTTTTTTTTGTAGCGTTATAAATCCGATTTCGTTGTATAATAGTGTACGACTGTCGTGCGATGCGTTATGATAGGGTTGTCCATACAGTGGTACTATAGTTCATGTAATTGTAAGTTTTCTTAGTTTGTTAGTATGATCATCGGTGCGCCCATCCCAGATGGCATCATAATAATCAAAATGAGGTAAAATGAAGGAAGTATATAAAGTGTTCCGCCTATATTTGAGTGACCTTAAGGAGTTAATTAGCTTGCTTGTTTTATTGATAATTGAATCCACACGGGAATGACATTTGCAGTTTGACTGAAGGATTAAAGGGTCAATCTCTATTACATTTTGGAGAATGAAACTGCTTAAGTTTCTGTTAAAAGCCCTTAAAATCCTCTACCTTAGGGCCCCGGAACTAACGCAATATATGTTATACGTTTTGGAAACAACTTAAACCCGCCAGTCTTCATCTGGAAATGGAGACAGGTGTTCAGGCTGTATTATAAAGTGTCTGAATTTACGTTTCGTTATCAAGTACATCACTTGGGTCATGCACTTTATGGATCCATAAAGAAACGGCAATAGATTATCAGGTCACCCAACGAAAGAATTGACCCGAAATATAAAATTACGTGTCCTAAAAAGCGGTTTTGACGTCGTGTCCAAATGACTCAATATTATGCGCTGAATTTTTGACACATGGTAAATACATCATTTCTCTCTCTCTCCCTGTTCAAATCGGGATAGTCTCTTTAAGCCTAGATGTTTAATGCTCATTGATGTCTTTTATAGGAATTTGATCAAATCTAAGGGCTGGTAAGGGTAGGATTTTCTGGATAGATAGTGCCAGTATATGACGCGAAATTTAAAATCGAATGCTTTCTCTTATCGATCGAATACTCCTGAAATCAACAATTATACCCTTTGCGACAGCTCCGAACTTTGTTTGGATTTCAAAACCGGGAGCTTAATGCTGTCACAAGAAAAACGTATAACCGAATGAGGTGAATAATTATGTAAACATCTAAACTGAACCTGTTCATTATAATTACAGGAACGCGCATTGTCTTTTAATGTTTATATTTTAATAATGTCTATATAAACAAGTAACGTAACGAATGGGACAATGTAACATAATATTATAATGGCATTATTAGAGAACAGAGCAAATAAACTAACATATTGGTCCGCTCATAAATTCAAGATTTACATGCGATAATAAAGTAACTACCAGGCTATAAGAATTGTCATAATAATGATAGTAATGCGGTGAGGAGACGCTGTGAAAACCGGTTATGGGAAAAACAATCGGAAAATTGTTTGAGTTGAACACAATTATTGAGTTTACTCTCGACTTTTATCTTTATTGTATTGGACAGATATTATAGTACATTAATGGTAATTTGTATTTTACGATACTGGTGGATCATTTCCTATCTTACTAGCAATCTTTAAATTGTTAGAAAAACACCATTATGAGATTTCTGTCGATAGTCTTGGTCGTCTTCCAGAGTTTCTGGTTCCTTTCTCGAGTTTAAGTTTCCTCGCTTGGACTTTTGTTTTCTTTCTTGAGTGCATTTATATAAATCTTAAGATTAAAGGTTTAACGAAATGTCAGATAAATATACATATGATTCTTGCTACAGTAATGGTAAGTAAAGCAAAACGAATTACAAAAATAACAATTTTATTAACGATTGGACAGACCGTATGTTATTTCTACTCGGATGCTTTGTCTATAAATAATCTAAAATGGTGTTTAACGTCCTACGTGTTCTACTCCCAACTGCGTTAATGAAGACGGGTATACGCCATACCGGTGTAGCAGTTTGGCTCGGTTACCCAGTTATCAAAACGGGGAATAGAAACCTGTTGACTTAATGAGAGACCATATGATCCAACACACACACGTTAAACCATCCTGCCACCAATGGTAGCCATTTATAATATACAAAACGATAGTCAATAGAAATGCATGTAAGGGCATAGAAATTAATAGTGAAGCAGCACAATGCATCAATGTATGCTGTGTATGAAAGCTAGTGACCAACTAATAAGACAACCGGAGTCCGAAGCAAATGGAACCAAACAAACGGTATGTAACTAAGACAACCGGAGTCCGATGCAAATGGGACCAAGCCAAACGCAGTACTGAGCTGAACCGCTACACAATGTCTATATAATGCTACGGGGCACTATTTGTCTTGTAAGTCAAATAATGACTAAGGCAAAGTGAAATTAAAAGAAATAGTGTATTACGTTACAGTGTGAGACGGCTGTAATATGGTCATCACGGTATTAATTATATTAAAAGTACAAATATTGTATTACATGTATTTCATAATTATCATAGAAAACGTACAAATATTGTATTATTGCATAATTATAACATAAAAAGTACCAATATTTAGTTATTTCATAATTATCATATAAAACGTACAAATATTTAATTATTTATAAAACGTACAAATATTTAATTATTTTAGGACCACCATGTTAAGATTATTATAAGAAACAAATATTGTTTTATTTCATAACCGTCATAATAAAATATTGAAAAATATGGTATTAATTAAAGGGAGAATTATGAAAGATTAGATAAAGGGGCTAGCAGTTCTGAACTCGATAATGTAAAGAGGATATGCTGAAAATCTCAGTCAAATCAGCCTTTGAATTATAGGTCTAGCCCCTTTAATGAAAGTCTAATTAATAGTGTATGTAACATTTCAGGCCCACAGAAAGAACTGCAATAGACAGATTTAGCACTAGCATAATGTATGTTTAAAAATAAAAATATTTGTGTAGAATATTGAAAATCAAAAATAGAAAAATTAGAATAGAATACAGAATATATATATATATGGTATAAATTTAGAATCATGAAAGTGGCAGATGAAAGGTTGTTATGGTTCATTAAGCACTCAACTCAATCCTTAGACTAGTATCAGAAAATACCGCTTTTTATTGACTTCCGATTTAATCTCAAAACTTTCCGTATCGCCTACTGGAAGAGTCGCAACGGACGCGTGTAATGTAGATATCAATTATAACATTACGACTACCGACACAAGTTGAATTCAATACCAACAATCACTAATGACCTAGTCTGATAACACAAAGTCGACCTTCTCAATATCCAAGAAAATTTGTCGAGAGAGGAAATATTTTCGATTTATCAATAAGAATTAATTCGTTTATGTACAATGAGGCCCAAGTCGTTGCCTGAATCAATACGGACATAAAAAGGTAAATCGAGCAATATCGTTTATGGCCTTAATTAATTAAATTGCGAGCGTATCTTCCTGTTTTAATGGTGGGATGGGGGTCATGTAATAAGCAAATTAGTTATTCTATAATTAGAATGGTCTCGTGATACAATCTACATCAATCTTTCATCATTCCGTCTGCCAGACACGTCAGGCATATCAAAACAACTTTAAAAGATGCTAACTCTGTCAAAATAATTAAAGATCAACTAGAAAGGAAATATTGATATCCTTCAACGCTATCTTTCAAAGAGCAAAATGAATTGGAATTGGAAGGTGTAACGCCCTACTTTTCGCCATCAGTCGGGCATACGAAATACAGTGTTTTTGTATTAACATGACGACTAGACCGTCTTCGCAAATCCTCCGTCCTACAACACCGTCAAGGTGAAACCACGCCGGAAAATCCATCGGAATGCTTTGAGACAACGCGCCTCCAAAAATAGTCACGGTGGCTAAGTGGGTAGGAAGCTGGATTGCTAGCCAGGAGGTCGCGTGTTCGATCACTGCATTGGCCTGTGAAGTTCTTCTGGATTGAAGTGCAAGTAATAGATCCCTTGGATGGTGAATGCCGCTGTCCGGCCTACATTTCCCTCATAGCCTACTATATTGAGTATGCCCGTCTTCATTAGTCCAATTGGAGCGGAACAGTAGGACCTTAAACCCCATACCATTTCATTTCAAAATCAACAGAATGTGTAGGTAGTTTATGACGAAAACAATTACGTGGAACTTTAGCAGATTAAACCTAGTCGTGATCTGACATCTTTAGATATTGTTGAGATACGAATGAGAAATCAGACATCATTCGTCTCTGGTTGATAAAGAAAACAAAGACAGTGATTGCCAGACGTGTTTTTATGCTAATTCTTCAAATAAATCGGATATTGTTTACTTATAATTTTAGAAAAATTAAATTCATTTTATTTTTTCCAATTTCCAAAATTGGACCAGCTTATTTATAAATCGTACACTGAAAGCAAAGATGTAATATTTTCCTTTTTGCTTAATTGTCTGACTCCGCATTTCCGGTAGAATTCGTTGGCCCTGGGATAGACCCGTTTTCTTTACCGCGTTATTAAAAAATTTACTGGTTTTATTTTTCGTATTAAATCCGTCTTTTTACTATTGATCGGGAGAGGTAATCGTGCCGTGGCCGTAGACGCATCAGTAAATTGAATAATGATATGTGATATAGGTCGTCAACACGTGTAATTTCCGTTTATTATGAAAACCAACAGGAATCGTTTATTTCCACGGCGTCCACTTATTTTCATTACATTAATTAATGACGCGTGATTTCTGTAGTGTTGCCAAAACCAACATGGCGGTTATTGCTGATGTGAATCGTCAACATGCGTAGGTGGCGTGTTTACGGTTTTCGATGAATGGGGTGTTGAATAGCTGCATGAATTAATGAATGAATGAACGAAAGAATAATAGTGGTTGAAGGAGTGTAAATACGTTAAGTTTATTTGCAGCGTTTGTAGAATAACTTACCATTGGAGTTCTCAAACATAAGCTGTGCTCAAATCCAAACGAAAAACTCATTTTGTTTGTTAAATATTATCAGGATTAGTTATTATCTTCCATGCGCTTAGAGCATGCAATATCGATGTAGTGAGCGCATTTACAAATGTACATTATTATTATATTTATAGGCACGTAAAGAGCTTTGAAAGAAGAACATGTGAATGCCAACACAGTTGAACATCAAATCTCCAATTATCAAATAATATCTAAGTTCGATTAATTATTAACTTCCATTGTTTTAAATTCGATGTGTTGGGCGGCTAATTCTATTTGTTAAGGCTAGCTCAGTTTTCGTCATGGTCGCTGAGATGTAAATAAGATTAGAGGACGTGATTGTTGACGAGATTGTAAGTTGGCGTTGGGGTAGGGATGGGTCCAGGGTTAGGTTTAAGAATTTGAGAGATAGGTCAAGTCTCCACATAAACACTGACCTTAGATGATAGCCTTATGAAATAAACCTAACTATGTAAGGATGGCGTTTCAAAATACATACAACCAAGACCACTGATTGCCATTTAAAAAGGCATACTGAATTACTCCAGAATCAAGGCTACTCAATTTCCAAGCAAGGGTGTTCAAGAAGACGCCACCGTTACTAAGAACAGAACACTGCTCTTTTTTTAAAATTGATTTTCCAAGGTTTAAGGGACAAGCGATCTTTTGATGTTGACGCCCGCTTTCGCTTATGGTGATGTGCGCAGACAAGTTGTCATAGTTTTCATTTTTATTATCTTGGGTGGAAACCGGAGGTTGAGAAGGTGCCCCTATCTGCAAGCCGCACACAAGGGATCGAAAACACTAACGCAAGCAAGAGGTGATCGGCATGCCAGAGGTCATGGCACCGCAATCTAGACCATACCAGGTGGCTTTAATGTCTTGTATAACAGTAGTCTTTATAATCTAGGCCCGTCAAGGGCAGCTCTCAGAAGGCAAATTTGGTGAGAATAATCAACAAACAAGGGCACACAACTCCAATAGCATATGAAAACTCCAGCACACCATGTCGTATATCATGAAGGAGGAAGGTATATTTTAACAGTCAGGTCAATGCATGCAATTATTATCTGATCAAGTTTTGTAATGAAGGACAACCATCTGTGTTTGTTTATCAATTATTTAATGAAGAAGAATCATCTGTGTTTGTTGATCAATTATTTTATGGGGAGAACCAGCTATCTTTGTTGATCAATTATTTTATGGAGGGAAATCGTTAATGTTTGTTGTGTACATAAGTATAGTGCTTTAATTAATATTCGATATTTTATTTTCAGTTAGGGCACCCTAGTAATGAATGGTGGAGAGCAAGGGCTCAAAGACAGGCCAGTTGGGAGGATGATCGCTTGTCAGTCCGGGATGTCCTAAATTGATGTGTGGTAGCTGGAGTTTATAATTAAACAAAACTGCTCTCAATCAAATATCCCCCAGTTAATTATAAAAACGCCTGTGCATTTTCAATTTAAAAGATGATTAGTGCTGAAATTAATTAAGACATTATGTGAGTCTGGCACTAAAATAGCAAACAGTCTTAAGTTTGAAACGGATATGGACATTTTTTAAGTCGTGCATGACATATATAGACAAAAACAAGCTCTTATCTTTCTGAATTATGGGTAATAAAAACTAAATAAAGAAAGCTTGCAGACAATGGTGCTAACTTGATATCAAAAGGATGTGTTTTTTGCTCGCGGATTTGTTTATTACAAGTAGGTGAACTCATTATAAAATATGCACCAACATGTACACACGACTATATGTGTTTTTGTTTCAAAATGACATAATTTGTGTTTTGACCCCCCCCCCTTCTCGCCCTTACTAATCCAGTGGGGGTGGAGGAAATGGCTGGAATATGCTCGTTGTATCATAATTTTTGTCATTGAGTCAACTGGCGTGGTTGTGATTCCCCGATTATGGGTGACAAGGAGTATGGTCGCCTTTCCACACTGTTGGGCTTTCTCCTCCTGGTTCTCTAATTTCCCCCACGGCTAAAGAATCCTACGCGGAAGCGAATTATTGGAATAAAAGTGAACCATATGTTAATCCCGATATGACATGATTTGTGTCTAGTAGACGTTAATCCCCATTTTCTCTCTCTAAGCTTGTCAACTGATTGTATTGATACGTCAGCCAAACCATTGATTAAACGCAAATGTATCTTTTCTCGAACAAACAATTAAAGGGAGATAATACTAGCAAGTCGTGATGTTGATACACTAAGCTAAAAGTAGGGGGTTGTGTTATTTTACAAATGTTGATGTGCAAATTCGGGGCCTCTTCAAAAGTTGTAGTTACCTTACCCATTTATTAACATATCTTTTTTTATTACTTTCTGAACCCCCTTAGCCCATTGTACACCCCCCCCCCCACTTAAGTTAGGTGGGGTTAAAATAAGGCTTAAAATTCAGATTTCACTGAATATCTTCATTATCTCTCCTGGTATAAAACCTCATCGTGACTCTATATAACGGTTTTCGGGGTCGCTGAGTTCATTGGTGATGTTAAATTGAAGAGTTGAAAATTCAAAATGGCGAAAATCCAAGATGGTGGTAATATTTCCACAAATTTCATACACGTTAATATTTTCTCAGTGTTTAACGACCTGTCCGCCATTTACCGTACATTTTCTTGCCTTACAAAGCATTTTATGTTTACTTACCTGCATACTCACCTATACGTGTCTATAAACTCACCTATGTTTGTCTATATTCTCACATATTTGTGCTTATTGCAAACTAAAGTAATACCGTACTGACTTCGCCAAAACGCACTCTGTTGCGCGAAAACTGTTAGGGGGGAAATTGTATACATGGAAACAGCTGGATTTGCCTATGGACTCTTACTTCAGAAAAGATATCTTAACTAATATGATGTATCTAATGAGACCAACTAGGGCTGGTCAAAGTGGGCGTTCTAACAATGGTGCAGCTCTAGTTTTAGCGTTATGTGCTTGCAGAACATTGGGTATTTTGAAAGGTATATACCATCACTACAAAACATATCAAAAAGTATGTACCAACTCTCTGCACAAGATTCTGGTAGTGATAGTATATACCTTAAAAAATATCCAGTGTTCTGCAATCACATATGCCAAAACTAGAACGCCCACTTTGAATAGCCCTAGTTGGTCCCATTAGATATATCATATTAATTCATCCACTGTTTATCAATTTAGTTTTCACATACCATTCCGTGATAGTTTAACATTCTCTTTATATTGTTCATTTTTCCTTGTCTGGCGCGTTTTGGGTGAGATTTTCGAATCTTGTGTAGAGAGTTAGTATATTCGTTTTGATATGTTTGGTAGTGATAGTATATACCTTCCAAAATATCCAATATTCTGCAACCCATTATGCCAAAACTAGAACACCCACTTTGACCAGCCCTAGTTGGTCTCATTAGATACATCATATTAATTATATCTTTTTGAAAGGTAAGAGTCCACTGGCAAATCCTGCTGTTCATATATACAATTTCTCCCCTAACTGTTTGCGCACCGAAGCGCCGGTTTGTTTAGGTTTTGGCGAGGTCATTACGGTATTATGGTTTATAAAGAATAAATAAGTGTATGTAAATAAAGTCTACATAAAATATGTTTTACAGACAAGAAAATGTAACAGTAAATATGACAGGTCGTTAAACACTAAAAAAAAAATTCAACAGGAATGAATTTTGTGGAAATATTGCCGCCATCTTGGATTTACGCCATCTTGGATTTACGCACCATTATAATGCCCATATTTTGGATATGTGGTGCCCTATTATCCACTGATCAGAAAAAATCTTCAAATGTTTTGGATTTTATATGTTTGAAAAACGCCACACAGAGGCTTTAAGTTATTGGCTGTTGAAATTGAAACAGATTTTGTGACAATTTTTACTGATACCATTAGACACTTATATACTACGATAGAAATGGGATTTAATGCCTCATCATCGGGGGCGGGGGGGGGGGGCGAATGGTTAGCCTAATGCCCATATTTTGGATATGTGGTGCCCTATTATCCACTGATCAGAAAAAATCTTCAAATGTTTTGGATTTTATATGTTTGAAAAACGCCACACAGAGGCTTTAAGTTATTGGCTGTTGAAATTGAAACAGATTTTGTGACAATTTTTACTGATACCATTAGACACTTATATACTACGATAGAAATGGGATTTAATGCCTCATCATCGGGGGCGGGGGGGGGGGCGAATGGTTAGCCTACCTCGCGGGTCTTCTCCGGGGCCTCCGATTTCCTCCCACTAAGAAACACTACACACAGGCGAATTATTAAAATAGAACCATATGTTAGTCCCAAACTGACCTAGTTTGTGTCGAGTGGACGTTAAATCCACCCCCTCTCTCTCTCATCAACACAATCTAAACAAAAATTGGACAATATTCTTTCTCGTTTTGAATACTGGGACGCCATATGGGATTGGAGTACCGCCTAATAACAATAAACTAGAGTGTATACAATAATTGTATGTACTCAGGACAACATGGAATGCAAAAGTCATCAATCATAGTTGTGTTGTGTGTTGTTTATACAGTGACTGGTCTTTTCTCTGTTTTTATAACATGTCGCATATGTTTAAAATAAAAATCCAGTTTTATTCAAAATCTTGTTGCATTCTTTACCAGAAGTGCTTCTATATTGTAATCAGACACTGGTGTAACTAGCTAAGGAATTATTTCCGTTTTTTACATTCGTTAATGGAACTGCATGTACCTTTTGGGTTGAACAACTAATATATCATAATCCTATTTACTGGTTAGTGTTGAATGTTACGATTGACGTTCGGATTGAGCATAGCTCCTGTCTACTGCAGATTGTAATGGATCTGACATGACCAAGCTGAAGGGTTTTGTGTATCCTTTTGCATTGAACACATGATCCCTCAACGCATGTGCCCCTCCCCTTCTACTCTTGCTAGGATGAGGCATATTCACTACTCTAACGTCGAAGCGTTGCCACCGTTTTGCACCCCTTCAACTCTAATCAAATGCATGTATGTACCCAAAACCATACATATTGTCTTTTGATTGTATATCATTCTCTGTTAATCCCCGGGACCTCGCGACAGACTCGACATTACCTCAATCCAGGATGACCATCTGCTCAAATTATCAACACATCATTCCAGAATCCGGAATACCTTATTTTAAATCTAAACGATGTTCCATGCATAAATCTACACCCCCCCCCAAACGTACTAATCAAATTCCCCGATTCTAGCTTTTCACTCTCTTGGAGAGAGAGAGTGTGTGAGAGAGAGGTGTGTGTTATTGTCCCAAATCGTGCATCAGAATGTAAGGGAAAGATTAGAAGATAACGTTTAGAATCGATGTCTTTTCAAACCACCCATTAGGTCAAGTGGCGTGATTAGGTCAAATGGGTAATGTCGCCTATCCCGCCTCCTGGCATTTCTCCGGGGCCTTCGGCTCTCCTCAACCCTGCTAAAGAATCACCCCATCCCTCTCTGGGGGTCACGGTGGCTAAGTGGATAAGGCGCTGGTTCGCTAGCCTGGAGGTCGGGTGTTCGATCCCTGCATTGGCCGAGAAAGCTCATCTCGATTTTCCGGCGTGATTTCCCCTTGTCAGTGATGCAGAAGGAGGGCCTGACAAGGACAGCTGCCTAGTCGTTCGGATGGGACGAAAAACCGAGGTCCCGTGTACAAATTGGAGTGCACGTAAAAGATCCCTTGGCAGTTGGAATTCGATATAAGAGTAGGCCGTAGTGCCGCTGCCCGGGCAAAATTTCCCTCATAGCACACTGTATGGCGTATGCCCGTCTTCCAAAAGAGTAGGACGTTAAACCCCATTTCATTTCCATCCCTCTCTCTACTTTGACTTGCTTTAGTCGGCGTCACTCGACAGACCACGTTTAGAATTATCCTTTTTGATTTATATTTTTGATGACGTTTTAGTTCGGGATAGAATACGTATACTGGTGTCAACAACAGCGCAAGTATGACGCAGTATCGAAGTGTACACATTTTTTGATGACGTCCTCTACACACCATTCGCTGGAAGATCAGGAGGCATAGCGATGCGTGTTTGGAAACTCAGAAATTATATAGTCTATGGATGGATAAACCACGATGTCGTGTCGTTATACACAGTACGTGATGATGTCACTATTTGCCCGGAGGAGAAAGGCTAAAAATAGCGACCGAGAATTTACGAGCTGCGATTAAAGGGAGATAGATATCGTAAATATCCAGAAAGGAGAGACACGCAGGAAATGCCTTTTATATAGCTCTGTTAATTATCCATCATTAGCAGTCTACCATCGCTAGACTTCGGCAAAACCACAAAGAGTATGCTAATCCGTCGTTTGATTGAACAACCGTGCTTGTCGATTGATCTAAGCACGAGTTAAATGTCATAGTATGTAATTATTGACATGAAAGAGATGGGTTTGTTGGTTGAGCTGATAGACATCATCTGGTAAATAATAAATACCTTGCTTCTATAGAAAATGCGAAACATTTTACCATTTCTTATCTCCTGATTATGCCAATTAAAAGCATGCCCACGCCCATTAAATGTCGCACATGAGAATGTTATCAGAGTGCAGGATCTTCCCAGTGTCATCTTGATATTTGAGGGCAAGATCTGCGGATAAATATTTCAAACAGTGGATTCGATATTGTGTAACAGTTGATTTTTTTTAATGGCTAGACTCTGATTGGGGTTCAAAGTAATATTGTTGATTTAATTGGATTTTTGATGTTGGTTTGGGGGACGATCTGTCATCTTGTAAATGTAACGTCCAAGGATAATACCATAAAACGATTGAGTGTTCCAATGTCAACACAGTTAGCTAAATATGGACTTCAATAAGTAAACATGTTGACTTCCGGTTTGTCTGTACACACAGAATTTAATCGTATATAGCTGTTGGATAATTATCGGAAATAACACTTCTGATCAACACACATTATTTTGACTTATATGCTTCCCGGAATTGACTAACAGGTTCAGTGAATAAGACGGTAGCTCGCTAAACAGGTGATGCGTTTGGTGCTGGAGGTGGCCGACAGGTGTGGTGCAGAATTGTGTGTATGGGATGGGACATTTCCTAGTCGTTCGAATGGTACCGAACACCAAGAGCCAGTGCACGTAAAAGAACTCTTGCCAGTTGGAATTCGACTTAAGAATAGGCGTAGCTCGACTGTCTGGGCAAAAATCCCTAATTTTATTTCCACCCAGGCCCTGGTCTGGGGCACAGACCAAGGACTGTACAGCACAGTGGACGCTTAGGACGGGACCCCCGGACCCACAAATATCAATAAAGTATAATAAACAGTAATTGATTTTTAAAGAATGGGCAATCCTATTGAAAACGTCGCTCAGTAATGATCAGTAATTGTTTGGTTTTTTTTAAAAAAGAATCCTATTTAAAACGTCGCTCAGTAATAAAAAATATGTTTTTTAAGAATCCTATTCATAACGTCGCTAAGTAATAAATAATTCCCTTTTAAGCAATAGATACCCACATTGGAAACGTCGCTCAATAATAAAAGTATTTATTTTTAAAGAATCCCATTTATAAAGTCGCTTAGTAATAAACAGTATTTGTTTTTTTTTTGTTTTTTAAAGAATCCTTTTTGAAACGGCGCTCAGTAATAAACGATTCCCTTTTAAAGAAGAACTATTCCTATTTTAAACGTTGCTCAATAATAAACAGTTGTTTTTTTATTTAAAGAAACCTATTGAAAACGTCGCTCAGTAATATGCAACTGTTTTTAGGGAATAGATACTCGCTTAGTTATAAACGGTAATTGTTTTGGTTTTTTTTGTTTAAAGAAGTAAGAAGAGATAATCGCTCAATAATAGACATTGAAACTATTTAAATTCAATCGGGAATCTGTGTGCTTAATTTATATGTCATCTGGGTAAAATAAAATGTCGATTTAATTATTTGAGGTGTTGATTTGGTTTATGAAGAAGGGCAATGATTAGATAGTCCTCGGTTTAAACAAAGAAAAGAAAAACAAACTAAAAATTATTAACAAAATGCTTTTTTATCCCGAACCAAAAATAAATGTAATCGATATTGTACTGTTATTGATCACAATGGCACTTTAGGTTAACCCAATCTATATGACTTTATAAAATCCGTTTAACTTGATTTTATTCTAATGTGACTTGCCTTTTCTACCTTTCTAGTTTAGAATACAAAAATAAAACACGTGTATAAATAGCGGCTCTATTGGTTTCTTTGATAAATTAAGCTCTTCGTCCTCGAGAAGAAGCATACGCAGGTTTTCTATTAAAGGAGATAAAAAGAACAGATAGAGCTGTTATCGATTTAGGCTGATATCCATTCACAATGATTTAGTATTTTTAAAGAAAGTAATCTGATGTATTATGAAAATGATATGCTATTTTTTTAAAAAAAATAATCGGATTTATTTTGAAAACGATCCGATATATTTTGAAAAATATACGATATAATTATTTAAAAATGTTCTGATATATTTTTTTTTAAATTGAAAATGATCTGATATTTTTTTAAATTTGAAAATAATGTGATATATTTTGAAAATAATATAATTTATTTTGAAAATAATTTGAAAATAGTCTGATATATTTTGAAAATAGTCTGATATATTTTGAAAATTTGAAAATAATCTGATATATTTTGAAAATAATTTGATATATTTTGAAAATTTAAAAATAATCTGATATATTTTGAAAATATGATAATAATCTGATACATTTTGAAAATTAATCTTTGAAAAAATCTGATACATTTTGAAAAATTGAAAATAATCTGATATAATGTGGAAATGAGTAAAACATTTGAAATTTGGTTGGGTTTTTTTTCTGGTTTTTTATTTGTTTTTTTTTTGTAACTGCAGTTAATTTATAATATTTCAACATATCTAAAATGAAAAATGTATATCAGCTGAAGCGGCTATCGAAATCTAAAGGAAATATCTGTTTCAAGTGCGTCTCCACCTAAAACAAAATCCAAACAGGATGCGACTTTACTCGTGTAGAGCTAGAACATGGCCGCCCTCATCCGTTAACTAGTTGAGCTACCTACATTAGAATCTACCCACATTTTAATTAATCAAATTGAAAGTAACCATAACATTTTGAATACAAACGATAAATACACCCTTCGAATGAAAATAACACAATTTATTATGTTGATATGATAATGATTTCACAGAGAGCCTTTAATCTAACAGTAGACTAAGTCCGATTAACCAAACAATTTATGTGTCTTGTTATTAATAAATAATTGGAGGTATGCGTGCTTATATTTTTATAATTCAAAAAACGTGGGGGAATTTAAAAAAAAAACGTTGTTAAAAGTGCGCTGGCACGAGAAATTGCTTATCAGATAGTTTTAAAGGGTTGCCGGATTCTATATCGTTGAAACTTCCATATAATTTTAACTTCAAGCCGCTGATAACTCATGGTTAGATCTAAATATTAAGGCCATCTCTCCACAATCTCCGGCAAAAATCACGTGCCTTAACCCTGTTTACATCTAGTGACTTTGAAAAAATCTGTAGGTGGCCTTATAATTTAATTCCAAGTGCTTTTGAATCTCTTGTAAATTATAATATTGTGAAAGTACAGTCTCTAAAATCTCAATCTAAAATAAGTTTAACGCATTATGCGATGGATTTGGCAGTATTCGTAATTTCTATAGACGATATCCGTGTTCGGTAAAATCGTTGGATTGACCTCTTTTTAATCAAAGTCGTGCGTTAATTTACCGTTTGATATTTTTTGTGGAGCTCGTTGGGGGGGGGGGGAAGGAGGTCTTTTTCTTAATCAACTGTTAGGCAATCAGTTTACGCATATTGATCTGTATGTAGCGCGGAGTAAATCGTAGAAACTGTAAAATGGCGATCAACGGCATGGGTGTGGCCTTCTGGTAATATGAGCATAAGGGCACTGTATATCATATTAAGACATGTTAGACACCTCTTCCATATTCATAATTCATAGTGGTGGTGTCGATTATGAATATTTGCTAAACATACATAATTCATTATTAAAGATGGGGGGCGGGTATGGAAGATTAGATAAAGAGTTGATACAACGTAAAGAGAACATGGTGAAAATTTTAGTCCAATTGCTTCACTCTGAACCGCGATATTAGCGATTCACTTTTAGGCCAAGCCTAGATCATCATTACTTAAGTCGGTACGTTAAAAATACCAAAATCTCGATTATCCATTTGACGTTTAATCATCGTTCACAAATGTATTCGCGTCCAGTAAAATCGCAGACTAGCGATGACATCGACAGTTGATTATGGTCTGGATATGTCTAATTACATTATTTAATAATTCAGATACCATTTCAGGCCTACAGATTGACCTGCATAAGACATGGCTCAAGTCTCCATATACCCAAAAATTAGCTTTGAAAAGGTTTCCAATATCTTCTAGCAGAGACTGGTGGGTATTCACGCAAAAACAATACGAAGAAACAAAGCCATAATGTTCATCTTGGAAATCGTGTTAATTTATTTCAAAGCATATAATACACAACAATATAACTACATGTAATCGTGAGCATTTTTTTTACCGATTGTATTCTCCTAATCAAAGACTCCAAAATGTGTTTGATTATCAGGAAACGTATATAATTAAAAATGGCGACCAATATTCCAGTATTTAAAGTCCAATTTTGTTCTGTTGATAGCCGCTTACACCTTTTTGTACTAATATTAAAGTGTTTATTGTTTTTGTTTTTTTTTTAATTTAAGTCTATAATTGTATTAACACACTACAATTAATTTACGAACTTCGTCCAAATCGTGGTGCAGGGACAGCACGTTCTTTGCTTTCCGTATTTTTAATTTCTTTTTCGATCAATCGGCCGAATCGTGGTAACGCAACCGCTCGCTCAAGAGAACTTGATTGAAGTTCATCGGGGTAGTACTGCATGTGGGCTGATCTCCTAAAGCGGCCTCCACGTGGTGCCGGTCGAGGACGTCTGTATCCATCTACGGCTTCCGCGATAATGGAGTCTACCGGAAGTGCTGATTCCCGTTTTTCTTCATCTCCCACGGTATCCCCGAGAATTTTTTTATCCAAATAATTTTGCCATTCGAGATCTTTTCCGTATCTTGGCAATGGAACCTGGCGCGAATTGAAGTTGCGTTCCTGATCGTACAGAGCCGATTTCAGAGCATCCAATACATCATCCTGAGACGCCATAGGCTGCGTTCGTTTTCCCAACCTCAGCATTTGAAGGCCGCGACCTAAACGTAACATACTCCAGCCCCCTCTTCGTACTCTGCTAAGTTCATTATTTGAAGATTTGTCACAAATAACACGGGAAAGACCTGAAGAAATAAAAGAGAGATGTTGAAATTAATCAAAGTATTTAAATGTACAAAATATATAAACAGTAAAAGTAGTCATTTCAACTATAAAGACGAGCATGCGCTATGCAATGTAACATGAGGAAAATTTTGCAAGGACAGCAGTATTTCCGCTTACTTTTCTTCTAATTCCCCTCGCCTAGAACAAAGTACGAACCAGATATATACAAAATTTGCTGTTTTGGAGTTTGTTTAATAGTACGTGCAGGGTGACTACACCACACACAGTGACACAATACGCAGCTATCACATACAAACGTACATTTCATATTAAGTGAATGGAACCGGTGGTTGGCCGTAAACACCCACTGTGCTGTACAGTCTCGGGTCTGTAGTGATACAGGCTTCATTCAAAAATGAAAAACTTACAATAAGGAATATACGCCCCCACCTCAAGAAAGGGGTAATACCAGTAAGAGCCATGAAATATGAATGTAAGCATATTGAAATAAAAACAAATAACCTATGCAAGTAACAATATCGGCCAAGTAGCCTAAAACTAAATAATTTCAGTCGCTTTGTTTTCTGAAGATAACGAGTAGTGTGTATACCAAATTCAACTAAATATCTCCGCCATCTTTCGGCGAAGAAAAAACACACGAGGTTTAACATGTGCCCCTACTCCTTGTCACATACAAGGTTGGAACTAAAACCTCGCCACTTATGACTTTATGATCTAAAGTACACACGTTGGACCACTCGCACTCCACTCGGAATCACGGTGGCTAAGTGGGTGAGGCGCTGGCTCGCTAGTCTGCAGGTCGGGTGTTCGATCACTGCATTGGCCGAGAAAGTTCATCTCGATTTTCCGGCTTGTTTTCCCCTTGTCAGTGATGCAGAACGGAGGGCCTGACAAGGACAGTTGTCTAGTCGTTCGGGTGATACGAAAAACCGAGGTCCCGTGTACACATTGGCGTGCACGTAAAAGATCCCTTGGCAGTTCGAATTCGATAAATTTCCCTCGTAGCACACTGAGTAGGACGTTAAACCCCATTTCATTTCATTTCGCACTCCACCCACTCTACGTACTTAGCAAACCCCTGTCACATATTCCCTTTCTGACTTTAAAGGGACATTATGGGAGATTAGAAAAAGAGCTAACAGTTCTCGCTATAAAAGTTAAACATAGATAATGAAAAGGGAATATGATAAAAATTTCAGTCAAATTGCTTCATTCTGAAACTAGATATTAGCCATTTAATTTTAGGCTAGCTTCGATCGTCATTAGTACAAAGTCTCGATTATTCATTTTTACAGTTATTTCATTCTGCAAATAAAGGCATTCAAATCCACTAAACATCGAGGGCATCCGATCGCCTTTTAATGAATGTCTAATTAATAATTTAGATAACATTTAGGGTCAAGAGAAATACCTGGAATAGGTAGATTTAGTTCTAGAATAATGCATGTCTAAGAACTCGTGCTCTAGGATTTTAATGTCCTATCCAGCGGCAAAACCGTTATTCTTACAAATATGTCTGCACGAATAGTTATGTCTTCGCGCAAGTATTTTTTTTTTTAATAACCGGGTCAATTTATAAAATTAGCCTACAATTGATTTAGGCACCGTTTGTATACCAAGGCGTACTCTAATTACAAATTGCTAAGTAAGCACACATTTTTTTAAAATTACCTTAGTTTATATTCATTATGTTTGCGTGCAGAGACTAGACATAACAGTTATATGCTAGAAAACAAACGTTAAAAACCAGGACAGGTCTAAAGTTGAAAACAGGCGTTCAAGACTAGGCCCCTTTTCTCGAAATCTTCACTAAAGATAAAATCCAAATCTTTATAGTTACTCCAATATTGATTGACTAGGCACTAAAATCAATCTAATATTATCCAATAATATTACTAAAATTTGGATTTTATCTTAGTTAAATTTTCGTGAAACAGGTCCCTGGGCAGGTCTATAGTGTTAGAAGACAGGCGTTAAATATCAGGGCAGGTCTATCGTATTAGAAGGACCAAAGCAGGGCCCCCTCCTAGAAAATTTTTAAAATACCGTCTCTAGAAAATTCTCAAGACCGTTCTTACGTAAGCACAAGTCTAAGCACATTGTGACTGGTAAACTGAGACTATGATGCTCTCTAACGTCATAAAAAAAGTTTTGATATGCGAATTTCGTCATGAATTTGTAGTCTGCTTCCCGACAAAGGTCGATTTCGATGCATTTGACATGTCCTCTATACACATATAAAATGTGGCACAAGCTGAAAAAAAACCCCAAACAAAACGCGAGCACAATGCAAACACTCTGAATTTATTGCGAGAGCGTCTGATCTTAATTTAGCCCGTGTGTTTGTGTTGTTTACTAATTGGTAAATAAAATTAAGGGTAGAAGCGAAATTTTCCATTGCATACTTCTCGAGAATATGTTTCTAAATGATTTTCTCTGCCTTTCAATTGTCTCTTAGGTATCAATAGATGTTGGAACTGCTTTGGAATAACTAACTGTCAGCCACTTTGCTTGATGTAGAAACAGACAAAGTTGTGCTTAAGTTTTTTCTTGGAACACATAATAACGTGCTTGTGCTTACACTGGAGTCTACTTAAAATCTAAGCACAAGGACTTTCTTAACAATTTTCTGGGAACACAAAATACGATATGTTTACTTAAATGCAAAGTCTACTTAAAATCTAAGCACAAGAACCTGCTTAAGAATTTTCTAGGAATCGGGCCCAGGTCAATAGTGTTAGAACGTTCAGTGTCAGAACGTTAAAGACCAGGGACCAGTTGCTGAAAACTAAGTTATTTTAACGAGGTGTTAAACGTTGCCTTGCTAACGTGTCGATTGTTAACGGTCCGTTAAATTCCTGTTGCTGGAATGTCAATTTCACTATCCGTTAAGGTTAATCCAAGAGAAAACTGTTTGTTCATTGGCTTTATTTAAAATTCAATGTGCATGTATAACAACTTCATAGAAGTTAGTATTAACAAAAAACTGAAGACAGCGGGACAACTAAATGTGCAGTCTGTTCACAAAACTTGATTAAAGACAAAAAAGATAACTGTAGAATTTACTATAGAAAACACAATAGAATATTTTATTTTTTCCTTTAGAAATTTTAGCATAAATCTGTTGGAAAAATTATGGGATTTGTTCTACAAAATATTTGGTGCTATAGAAAATGGAATAGCCCCCCCCCCCCCGCCCCCCCGCCCTCCCTTTGGAATGTTCTACAGAAACAAAATTACACTATTAATCTATGACTTTTGGCTGAGGGGATACTTCGACTGACAGCCCACTAATGCCATCGTTAAACAGATAACGAAGCCCAACTCCTCCGTTAAAGATAACGACAAGTTAACGATACGCTAAAGTTAACGGGGCTTCCAGCAACAATTTGTTAAGAAATAGGTTCACGCGACCGATAACTATTGGTTTGAGGTTGCTGAGAGAGAGAGAAAAAAAAATGGGGTTAAACGTCAATTCGACTAACATATAGTTTAATCTTATTTCAACAAATCGCTTGCGCGTAGGGGTAACCATTTAGCCATCAACTCCCCTAATTTGAAAAGAAATGCGTAATTAGAAGCTAACACAATGTCCGTTCTTCGGCATTCAAAAATATCTGATTGCCTACATACGCGCAAGCGAATTATTGAAATAAAATTAAAACATATGTTAGTTCCGAAATGACCTAGTTAATCCCCCCCCCCTCTGAATGCATAGCACGCGCTAAACATTGGGACACAAATTAGGTCATTTCGGGACTAACGTATGGTTTAATGTTATTTCAATAATTCGCTTGCGTGTAGGGGTCTTTAGCAAAGGGAGGAAACCGGAGTACCCGGAGAAAACCGACGTGTTTGGAAGGCGACCCTACGCCTTGCCACGTACCACCGGGGATTCGAAACCATTCAGTTGACTGAATGGCAGGTCGTATGAAATAGCTAACTATTCGGCCATCCAACCCCCATTACACCAAAAGAAAATGATATATTTGCTAATTTTGCAACTGACACAAGTGAACTATGGGATTTAGGATCATTCTTTAACAAGGTAGGACTGTGTATATACATGTGGATGCCATGTATTGTAAGGCTTTGTTTTAGCATATTTTAAGATAAGACCTTTGAAAAAAATGCACTTTGTCCATGGAAAGTATGAATTCATAAAAGATATGACGATATATTTGTTAGGAGTTTAATAAAGAGTTGGCCATGCTTTCTATAATAATTCAAAAATAGATGATAAAAAGAAAATATATAAAATTTCATTCCAGTTATTTCATTCTGAACCAAATTATAACTGTGAGTAGTTTTGACAAGATGTGTGCATAGTGGTAACCAGGGCACTGGTATATTCGCGACTTAGCCTCGCTTTCCCATTTTTAAATTAAATTCTGAAATGACGAATCGTTCTAATCTAGTCAAAATCTCAGTTATCCGATGCCATTGAGAGTTGATTATGGTCTTGTATTAATAAATGTCTAATTGATAGTTTAGATAACATTTCAGGCCTAAAGACCTGCAATAGTCAGATTTACCTCCTGCATAATGTATATTTTGTTTTTGTGATTCATGGTGTTTTTATATTAATATGGTATATCGCTCACGGCACGTAGTTAAGAACAGATACAATCTGGTCATCTGCCTATATTGATCACAACTATCTGATTACAGATCTATATTTCGTTTCGTTTTTTATACTTTCGATGGCATACACTACATGAAGATCTGACCAGTAATAGTGGGGGTTCACGTCAGGGGTCAAACGAGATTGATTAATCAATCAGTTTTGACGTTTCTGGGGGTTTACCCACAGTTCCTCGCAGAGAACGCTTAGAATTCGCCGTAAGAGACCGTTTCATTGGCTAATTCCTCACATCAATAAGAACCTTTATTCTATGACAACTCCTCCAAATCCTGGTGTAGTAAAGACAAGTAAAACGAAAGTTGGAACTATATTGATAAAAAAGCAAAAGAAAATAGGATCTGTGTTGTAATCCGGTTGTATTTATCATTGAAATGTCTGAAACAATTACCTTATGACACTCACATCTACTCATGACTCACACATGAAAAAATTGCATTATATTAGTTGGTGTTAATTGACACGGAAACAACATTAATTAAATGCAGATTTATTGTTTGCGGGTCTAAAATAAATATTTGCACATAATCTTAAGTTGTTTGAGTTATGTTTTTAGCAACGGGTTGGTGGGCCATTAATTACGTGTGATAAATGGAATCACATGATGAAAGATATGTCTATATTTGGGTATGGTCGAGTAAACACGTTATTTATATTTTGATCTAAGCAAAACATAAAAATAACAAATGGCTGACAATGATCACGCCTGGTTGTTTTTGTTTTCATAGAATGCTTAACTATGCATTATGCAAGAGCTAAATCTGACTATTACAGGTCTTTCTTTAGGCCTTAAATGTTATCTAAATTATTAATTAGACATTACATGTAATTATCTTATCAAGAAGACCATAACCCTGGGTGCTAGCCTAAAATTAAATCGATAATATCTCGGTTCAGAGTGAAGCAATTTTGCTGAAACCTTCCGTGTATACTGTTTCCATTATCTAGTTTTTAACTATTATAGCGAAAACTGTCAGCTCTTTATCTTATCTTACCGAATGGCCCTTTAACGATAGATGCATAATGTAATCGGGGGGTTGGGGTGGCCTAGTGGTCTAAAGTGCCGCGCTTCGACCTCTAGCTGGCCGGTCACCTCTGGCTTGCGGCTGTGGTTTCGATCCCTGGTGTGAGCGTATGTGGCATGGAGATAGGGGCGCCTTCTCAACCTCGTGGGTTTCCTCCGGGCACTCTGGTTTCCTCCCACTGCTAAAGACCCCTACGCGCAAGCGAATTATCGAAATAAAATTGAAACCATATGTTAGTCCCAAAATGGCCTAGTTTGTGTCGAGTGGACGTTAAACCCCATTTCTCCCTCCCTCTCTCTCTCTCTCTCTCTTCTCTCTCTCTCTCGCATAATGTAATCGTTGAATCTGCCTATTGCAGGTGGGGGTTGGGGGCCGAATGGTGAACGTGTGTGCGTTGCATCATAAGGTATGTCATAGGGTCAAATGGCGTGGTTTCGATTCTCCGCTTGTACGTGACAAGGAGTAGGGTGGCCTATTCAACCTCGTGGTTTTTCACCAGGTTATAGAACGATAATAAACATTCTACAACATCGCTCAGGATAAAATAATTTTAATGAAATTTTCAACGGATTAATATTGCATTATATAGGGTGACCCGTGCACTCTACAGAAAGTTGGGCTCGACGCGGCTAATGTGCGCGCTTCACAGGCTGCGTCTCCGACTGATTTCTCGCCTTCTACGCATTGTGATAATGTTCAGCGGTGGAGTGTAAGAGACTATAAATTATAGCCATGGCACGTGCAATTCTCTACAAATCTATCAACTATATATTACAGCCGTAAAAAATCTATTGTTGACGATTTTGAATAGCAGTAAAACGTAGCTTCTTGGTTATTACAGCAGCTTTAGAGGTTACGTTCCTTTTATTTTTTTAAATTGCTTTATCATTAACTGTACCGTTCGGAGCGGCATCTTTTGGTTTAGTACAAATAATATCTCCGAAAAACTTTCGTTAGCAAGAACATGATACTAGCATTAGTTTCATTGGGGCGCCGATTGACTGAAATAATTTAGGGCGTCTTTGTGTTATTGTACAGATAAAGTTGAAAACGAAGAAGAGCTCTGTCTTTTAACATTTAGTCTTTATATTGGTTTCAGAAATGCAGGACGTTACACGCCATTTTATTTTCTATTCAACAAATGTTTTAGTTCGGTGAAAATGGTTGAAAACAATCTGTGTGTTTATTCGGTCATATTGTCCAGTAATGGAACATATTATTCAATCCGGCGATTAGTCCCTCGAATTCATGAATACTGGCTCTTGTCGACTTTCTTCGACAAAATAAACCTTCTAGAACTGTTAACACCCTGGTGAATTCTCTAGGCGCCACAACTTAAATGGATAATCTTCATCATAGCACGAAATTACAATAAAGAAATCTTTCGACATCATTGTCAGTCCAGGAGGGATCGTGAAATCGCGGACTACTTAATGTTGTAAATTTGTATATGTAAATAAAGCGCCGAATACTATCGGCGGATTGATTAATTCGCAAGCTTTGTTCCGCGTGAATGTGAATATTGTGTGAATTACGGGACGATTAGATATGGAGATTAATAAATCCTATATTAGACAAGTGTAAATACACTATGATATTGCTTTGTTGATCTTGTAAAGCAAGCCGTAATTTTCACCAGAATAGAACAGAATTATCGCGTACTTGCTAGATTCTAAAATAGACTGGTCGCCACACTTGTCCCGATTCAATCCTTGATAGGCGTATTCGACACCTCGTCGATCACATATGACACACGAGTATTAAGGTAAAGATGCATCATGTTAGAGCCAAATCAGCCTATTGCAGACAAAATGAAATGAAATGGGGTTTAATGCCATACCGTTCTGCTCGGACTAGGCTAAAGACGGGTATTCACCCTACAGTGTGCTATAAGGGAAATTTTGCACCGGCAGCGGCTCTATGGCCTAATCTTACATTTTTTATCATCCGAACGACTAGAAATCTGTTAGGCCCTCCGTCGGTCGCTTCTTACAAGGGTACCCACGTCGGAAAACCCCGGTGAACATTCTCGGTTAATGCAGGGATTGAAAAGCGACCTCCAGACTAGCGAGTCAGCATCTAACCCACTTAGCCACCGTGGCTCCACAGCCTACTACAGTTTTGTATACACGACAATCCTATAATAAGTTTTCTTGGCATCGGATGTGCAAATATAAACGGATAAAATATGATTGGCATTTAAGTTTTAATTTTAAAAATGGAGAAGATAGGCTGTGCCTCGATTAACAAGTACCTAATCCATATTCCTGGAGCAATGATAGTCCTCGGTAGTTGGATTGGGCATGATCAGACGAAACACTGTCGGTGGATTTTGAGGGCTTCCACCAAAGTTCTCCATACTGTCGTGTATATTACTCCACCTCTATTTACTTAATGGAGGGTTGTGGTAGCTCATTAACAAGAGGACCGGTGTCCACTAACCACGCACTCTGATGCGCATTACTTCGTCGCATACACTATGGGAACTGTGGTTGTTCATTTACAGGAGGCCCGGTGTTCACTAACCGTTTAGGTCGGGAACGTTCCTAGAGGGATTTTCCCATGTCAGCGATTTTGTGGCGGATGTACTGGCAATGATAGCAACATCACCATCATAGCACATTGTATCGTATGACGTACGACTGTCCTCATTACCAAAGTAGTGTACCTGAATGACGATATCGTAGCTTGAATAGTGTCTACCTGTAAGCCGATATCGGAGCTTGAATACTGTCAACCTCTAAGACGATATCGTAGCTTGAATACTGTCTAACTATAAGACGATATCGTAGCTTGAATAGTGCCTACCTCTAAGACGATATCGTAGCTTGAATAGTGTCTCCCTTTAAGGCGATATCGTAGCATGAATAGTGTCTACCTGTAAGGCGATATCGTAGCTTGAATAGTGTCTACCTCTAAAGCGATATTGTAGCTTAAATACTGTCTACCTCTAAGACGATATCGTAGCTTGAATACTGTCTACATGTTGTAGCTTTCGTAGCTTGATTACTGTCTACCTGTGAGACGATATCGTAGCTTGAATACTGTCTTCCAGTACGAAGCTATCGGCGCTTGAATGCTGCCTACCGATAGGAATCTATCGTGCACATGTTTTTTATAAATCTATTTTTGCACCAAATCATTTAAAAAATCAGCAAGTGACACGGGCGACTAGTATATCACAGTGTTATCCAGAGATTAACGAATATGTCACAGATATAGGTCAGTGATCATAACTGTTACTCGTGCATTATGAACCAGACATGTAAACGACGGCCTGATTTACACGCCATTTACCAGATATTACACAGACTTCCTGTTAACGTCATCAATTAGTTATTATTCAATGTATTTCACTCAGACGATCCATGGTGAACTTGTGGGTATGACGCTAGTCCTAGTGCTCGTCTAGAAAGTTCCCTTGGTCTTCCCAACGGGAAGAAAAGGTGCGTGACAAGAGCAAAATGTCTAGACGCTCTCAAAGTACACGAACCGATGTGTACTGGTCAGCTTTCACGTAAAATAACTCTTGACAATTGGAATTCCCTATAAAACGTTTTCATTATCCCAGTTGATGTTACGCCCCATTTCATTGCATTTTATTTTTTTTTTATTAGGGGGGGTTGGGATGGCCTAGTGGTCTAGAGTGCCGCGCTTCGACCTCTAGCTGGCCGATCACTTCTGGCTTGCGACTGTGGTTTCGAGCCCTGGTGTGAGCGTATGTGGCATGGAGATAGGGGCGCCTTCTCAACCTCGTGGGTTTTCTCCGGGCACTCCGGTGTCCTCCCACGGGCTAAAGACCCCTACACGCAAGCGAATTATTGAAATAAAATTGAAACCATATGTTAGTCCCGAAATGACCTGGTTGTGTTGAGTGGACGTTAAACCCCATTTCTCTCTCTCTCATTTTTTAGAGACAGTAGATTGAAAGGCCAAGGAATAGTTTAACTTTAAATCACACCAACAGGGAAAGGAAATCGATTAATTAGAAATCAGAGTTTGAACTATACATGTACATTATGTATGTTAAACAAATTATGTCACATTGTGTTATATACTCATTCAACCAAACAAGTATGTGAAGAGTCAAAGGGAAGAACGATCTAAGTCACTTTTTCAACGAACCCCAGTTAATGGCGCCATCTGGTAGCAAATTGTATAAGCTTTCTGTTGAACAATCAATTTCAGGTAAAAACGATCAGCCACATCGAATCAGGGCCTTCTGAAATGCCCCCCCCCCACCGGACAGATACAAGTCCATCGTACCCTTTATTTAACCTTAATTTGCCTGAAAAGTTGAAGTCAGTTGTACTGGTAATTATGGTTCGTGTTAAACATCATTTTGAAGTTGTAAATAAACCCACTCATCGCTCTGTGCGCATCAAAGATTATCATCCAAAAGTCTGTTTTCCGTTTTACGCGAATAGCCAAGTGTGATTTAGATCGTTCTTCCCCTGTACTCTTCATGTATGTAAAGGAAGTAATTGGTCAAGAACAGGTAGATGGGCTTTAACGTCCACTCGACACACACACACTAGGTCATTTCGGGACTAACATATGGTTCAGCTTCATTTTAATAATTCGCTTGCGCATAGGGGTCTTTAGCAGTGGGAGGAAACCGGGGCACCATGAGAGAGCCCACGAGGTTGGATCATACTCCTTGTCACGTACATCCAGGGAATTGAAACCACGCCATTGACTCATTGACATCCCCTATAATACAGCGCGCTCGTGTTAACGATTCGGCTACCCACCCCACCCAAAATGCTTCTGTTAGTCAAAAGTGTCCCCAAACAACACTGAATGTGCGAGAACCGCGCTAACGCACACGCGCTAACCATTCGGCCATCAACCCCCACCACCGGTCAAGAACAGACATTAGAGGAATCTATATTGGGTTCGCGTGTTCCGTATTCCTGTTCTTTATTGAATAAAATGAGTTTATCGAAATGATCTGTGCCACGATAATCATATACAATCAGACAAGTTTTAATGTGAGATTATCTTGGATTGTGATTGAAGGGTTTTGATTCATGACTGAACTCTTTTGTTTACAGAATAGTATTAGTTTATGTTTCATGGTAACATAGGGATAATTACAGACTTTCAAATTTCTAAAGCTTTACATTTACTTATAAATGTGCCATGTTTGAGGCAGTGTACAACTATTTCTTCTAGAACATGTGATAACAACTATAAATTATTTTGACTTTGTTTTATATTTGTGCATTTAAAAACATTACTATTATTCAAGTTAGAGATTAGGGTCTCATTATCACATTTTTATTCTTCTTGGTAAAATAAATACAATACTAACGTTCAATGTTGTTAATAGTATTTAATTTTATATACAACTTTATGGTTGATATTTTCGTATAGTTGCCATGTTTGTTTTGTAGTATCAATACTCAATCGCAGTCCCAGATATAACTTTACCAGTCGTGTACCTCTGATAAACCCGCCGGCCATTAATCAGCGTGAAATCGGCCCCTAAACCCCGCCAAACTGATCCCGCAGTGAATATTCGCTTGGCCGCTACAATCACTGATAAGCATGACATCGACGAGGCTTAATGAGTACGGCATATTAACTTTTTTACTCCGACAAATTAAATTCTCAAACATTTTTTTGAGGTAAAAGAAAAATAAATAAAGACGTTTGAAGTATTTGTAGTCAAAAAATATTTCCTATTTAGTGTAAATGGGTATTAAAATGAGTAAAATGAAGCAATTAGGTGTTAAGTAAACATTGCACGAGCCGTTGAGCCAATGACTGACGCCGCCTGCGGTCAACGCACGTGTTGTGGACTGTCATCTGTTACAGTGTTAATTCGTAAGTAATTCTCTGTGAAACAGATTGAAACCCCGCCCCTGTGACTCCTGATTAACAGGATTTGTAGGAAAAAATGCTGCCGATTTCTCGACAATTAGACATCGTTGTATGATCCTTGGAACATTTCCCACATCTTGACATCAAGATGATTTACCGGGAACTATTTTTAGCGCACACTATGAGTGATTCGGCTAAATACATGGCATTTCGGTAAAAACGCGAGTTTGAGCCGCCATCTTGGATCTTTGTGAAGCAACCAACTGAAGGATACATCACGTGACATTCAAAATGGCCGACGTAAACTTATTTCATTTTATATTTATTGCAGTTTTCCTTTAAAAGTTCGAACAATTATTAATAAAAAGAAACATTTTAATTTACGCACATATAATCATAAACATTTCTCGTCTCTTTAAAAGATGTAGCCTATGTATTTCTGTTACAGTTATTATTTTTCACTTTAATCGGAGTTTTCTGGCGTGATCCCCCTTGACAGTGGTAGGCCTACAGGGCGGAGAGTCTGGAAGGTAACAACGTATAGTCGCTCGGAAGGGACGAAAAACATGTACACATTGAAATGGTTGTAAAAGATTCCTTGGCAGTGGTAGGCTGTAGCGCCGCTGTCCGATCAAAAGTATCGCATAACACACTGTATGGCGTATAGCAAGTCTCCATTACCCTAGTCGGTGTAGAACAGTCGGACTTTAAACCCCATTTTATTTCACTTTTTTTATCATTTCCAGTTTTCTTTGACGATCGGTCATTGGCTTTTATTTTTTGTTTAAAAAATCTATCGAATAATGACGTAGAATCCAGTGATCATTGGGATAGCATTTAGTTATATTTAACAAATTCCTCACAGAAGGAAATTGTTTTTTAATGTATTTTTATTTAGATAGTTGTCTTTTGTTTATAAATAGATCGAACCTATCTCATCAAACACAAAGGGGATAAACAGAGAGGTCGAAACACATTTTCAAAATGTTAATAACGTGTTTTAGTAAATCACATATTGTCAAAGAGATGTTTTCCTTGTTTCAGTTTCAGCGAAACATGGCATTCAGTGTGTCAGTTCTTTTTGATGTGTCAATTGTTTAAAGAGTCGGGTTTTTGATTTCTTTGAGTCATCGGTCCACCCACGCAAGACTCTTGTCATAATGTGTCACTAATTAAAAATCAATTAATGTTAGTAATTATCAAAGGTAATTATTGTTTATTGTCGATGGCATTGTTAAATAATCAATCGCTTGCTAAAATGTTACTGGGTGGACGAAAGACGGCGACTCACATGAACGAAATATGCAATTGTCGGAATTTAAGCGAAACGAATTTCTCAAATTTAACAAAGGCTAATCTTAATGCCTTTTAGTGAATAATAATCCTGTAAAAATCCACAAAAAAACTGGGCAGTAATCTTACAACAACGAATCTGAACACTTGGAAATGATTAAAGCGAGAATTTCATATTTTCTAAGAAAGCCAAAACATAATTATTTGTATGTCTTTTGCTCAAAAGGTTGTCAACTCACTATTATACGATCATGTGCATTATTTTAGAGGCATTAATATCTATGACACGGGAAATAATAACACCATTACCTCCCTTGTTTTCCATTCACCCCTATGGAATGTCTATCTTCAAACGTTTGAATTTGAAGTTGAAAATTATATTTTCGCCAATTTCTCAACTGACAATAGTACATTATAGGATTATTCTTTAACAAGGTAGATACAATCTATTTTAGGCCTTTATTTTAATATATTTTAAAAATATTACTTAAGAATATGAAATTGGAACTTTAAGATATATAGCGGCAAAAGAAATTGAAATGAAATGGGGTTCAACGTCCTACTGTTCTACTCCGACTGAGATACGCCATACAGTGTACAATGAGGGAAATTTTGTCCGGGCAGCGGTACTATGGCCTACTCTTATATTGAATTCCAACAGCCGGGGGTCTTTTACATGCTCGGCCTTCGTCCCATCCGAATGAGTTGAAATAAAACTGTTGGATAGTCTTAAAATAGTCTTGAGATACTTCAAGATCGATGGCAGCCGAGACTATATTTTATTCTTAGGCAGCTGAAATTATCGACCTTTCACGACGAAATCAAATGAAATGGCGTGTCCAACTGCCCCAACCGGGCCAATGGAGACGGCATTGCGCTAGGATTTTAGCTATGGGGGAAATGTTATCCCGTCAGCTGCGTTTACGAGCACAGGAGGTTGTATACAAGTGGTTCTACATTTCCGCCTTTTTTCCTTGAGACGTTAAACCTTATTTTATTTCACTTCATTCCCCATTCCAGAGAGGGACTGATGGCCGAATGATTAATGCATTCCCGTAGGATCATAAGGTCGGTCATTGTGCCAAGTGGCGTGGTTTCGATTCCGATTCCCCAGTTTTTCGCGACAAGAAATAGGGTCGCCTGCCCTACTTCATGAGTTTTCTCTGGGTCCCCTGGTTTTATCCCATTTGCAGCGAAATATTGAAATAAAATAAGATAGAACCTAATGTTAGTCCCGAAATTAGGGAGTGGACTTTAAACCCGGTTTTTCTTCCCTTCCATCCCCTCTGATGTGCACCATTGCCAGAACGAACCCAGATTGGAAACAACTGATGAACAATAGGTCGAATTCCTGACATCTTTTTGGATCATCTAGCCACGTCTTTTCAAGTTGCAGTCAATTACCAAATCAAATATACAAGGTTAAAACTTACCTAAATTTAAAAAGAAAACAAGTCCAACTGCTAAAAAGTTTGATAAAACAATCATGGTTTCTGAAAATGAGAGGTAAATTATATCTACAAGTACTATTTTGTTCACGTCCCTTCTCGCTGCCTCGCGTTCCGTTTATGGATTCTAGATCCAGCCTCAAGCTTTTAAAACCACGTGAAACAAAACAATCTCCCACCGAATCTTTCAAATTATCGCCAATTGTTTCTAATGATAATTCTAAACCTTCAAGCTTCCACCACTATTTCCGGTCCACGTGAAGTCTTCCCGTGATTGGGTAAACTACCCACGCGTAGGGATATTAGGTAACGCCTGCTGCAACGGAAACGAGGCTATTAGTTTATCAATTACCAATGGTGCCGATATTCAATTATATTAGTATAGTTTATAGCTTTGTACACTACATTATCACAACAACAGACGAACTAGTTATCGAGACAATTGATTATCTTTAAAAGCTACCATCTACGGATTGTAAAAGTCGACCATTACATTCATTATTAAGCATACATTATGCCAGAGATAAATCTGCCTAGTGAACGTCTTTCTTTCTTTAGTCCCGAAATGTTATATGAACTATTAATTAGACATTTATTAACTGAAAAAACAATAATCATCTCTAGATGCCATTCTATGTGTCGGATTTTACTGCTCAACGCTCATTGGTGATTTAACCCAGAAATGGATAATCGAGGCAATCGTAACGGTTAAGTAATGATGATCGAGGCTAGGCCTAAAATTCAAACTCGAATATCTCATTTCAATGTTGGTCAATTAGACTGAAATTATCAGCATATTCCCGTTGTATTATCTAGTATTTAACTATTATGTCAGTTTCCATAATACCCCTTTAACAAATAGATATACGAATAGCTATCCAGAACTGCAAAAAAACCGTTCGGTTTCTCCGGCCATTTATTGCATGAATTTGAAGCCATGTTTATTGCAACTGAACTAAAATCTACAGGCGTTTTACTGGCGTAAGTTAATATTAGCCAACAAGTTAAATTAAAAGAGAACCTGACTTTCAGACCATTTATATTTAACTAAACATATTTACAAAGTTAATATTTAATGTTGTCACTTCCGTTCTGAACACTCAATTTAAAAATTTCACGTCCACCGGAAGTGCCGCCATTCGAGCAAAGACTGTGCATTTCAATATTTTCAAGCAGGTAAATTTGTTTTCCAAATGAGCAAATGACTAATGCAAATTAGCACCGAAAAGAGATGTCATTTAGACGAGCTAAATCGCTTTAATGGGTTTAACGTTCTAATGTTCTGCTCCGAACTGGGCTAATGAAGACGAGGGCTACTTATATTTGGGACCTAGGAATTGACACAAATGGGTCGCATCGCATATAATTATGTATTATGAATGTACATGTATATAAACTGATTTACATTCAGTTTTTTTTAATCTAATTTCTTATCAGTTATCTTCGGCGAAATACGCAAGAAGTCTCAATCAAATAGTTACCAGTCTACACAGTAGCATGTTTCATCATGCTCTCCAGATAAGAGTATAGTGTCACCGTTTGACATGACTTGTGGAATATATCTAGCCTTGTTCTTCGAATCCCTTGTTACAAATGATGATGAAACTGATAAATAATTCGTGCCGAGGACTTCGGATGTCACTGAGTTAGTGACTTGGCAACTTTAAGCTAAATCTATATTTTGCTTTTGGGCAAATTAATTAAAACAGATTCCAATTCGTTTCGTTTCGTATTCTATGGCTCACAATTTCGTTTAACGTGTCTGGAAAAGTTGTTAAATAACCCGCGTTCTAGATAATATGAGGGATTAGCCAATGAAACGGTCTGTTACGGCGAGTTTTGGGCGTGAGGTACACTAGAAAGATCAACGCTGATAGGGTCAAAAACCGTTGGTATGACCCCTAACGCAACCTTCCATTACAACCAGTCAGATCTTCATGCAGTAGAGGCTATCGAAAGTTTACAAAAACCCGAAAAGACATATAGATCTACATTTTAATCATATTGGTATTGGGGATTTTTTGTTGCCGAGTGGGGTGGCGTGGGGGGGGGGGGGCTTAGTCGTTTCAATACGATCACATTTCTATCAATTCACACGCCTTGGGTCTCTGGATTATCGAGACTAGCATAAGTCCCGATTAACCTGCATTGAGTAGAGTCGATTATCTCACAATATAATGCCAAATATAACTCGTGAACATGTATTAAATCTGAGCCTATGTTTAGCGTTTATATCTGCAAGGCATTTTCATAAATATTACAAAACCTGTTCTTGAACAACAATCGCCTTAATTACATCGATTACATGGTACTATATATAACTGATCAATTTTTTTCATTGGCGATGTATTTACACATTCGTTCACTATTGTTATGAATCAGTGTATATATGCCTACGTACAGGTACAACTATAGACATAAAAATCTAAAAATATCCCCAAGACCGCTCCACACTCAATTAATTACCAAATTTGAAAATGGAAATTTCACACAACTTTAAACAAATTTGTATTGAAACGCGGTCGTAAACAACAAACAGGGCGTGAGGTTATTTACGTTCCGTTTATTCGGATTATTGCATCATTAATTTGAATGAATGAAATAAAGTTTAAAGTCCAACATCTCTGCACCAATCGGGAAAAATAAAGTCGCCGAACAACAATTAAATTTTGAAGATACATTAGTTAAGAGTTTAATAAAGAGTTGGCCATTCTTGCTATAATAATTCAAAAACAGATGATAAAAAAGGAAAATATTGAAATTTCAGTCAAATTATCAGTGTTGGAAGTTTGGACAAGAAATGGGTACAAACTGCGTCTACACCTTCTACGCGAATTGTCGATCGTTTGATTGACAGGCGATAACTCCACCCACATATTCTTGATTATCCAGTAACGTTCTCAATAGCAATAGTACTCTCGCTTGACAGGCCTTTCATCACCAGTTTCGGGTAGCGACGTCACCGAGTAACAGTAAACGTTATCTTGGTCAGCCATTTCTGATTTAATTTTAGAAGGACGACTGTTTAAATCCGAGCTGTATCCAAGCGATCCGCGGGTCTACGGAGTTAATTTTGTGCTTGTTGTGTAAATAAAGGTCTAATTAATCATTTCTATAACATCTGAAGCCTAAATAAAGACTTTCAATATGTTGATTTAGCTCTTGCATAATGCATGTTTAACTGTCAATGCTTATTTTACGACGTGATAAACAACAAACAGGGCGTGCAGTAATTTTTAGGGGTTTTTTTTCGTTCCGTTTATTCGTATTATCGTTATACCATCATTAATTTACATTGATGAAATGAGGTCCAACCATACAACTGCCAAACTGCTAGAAAGGAAGCACGACTGGTCGTTAAATGTTCTACATCGCATGCGCGAAAGAGATGTACCATAACTTACTTCCGGTTAAATAAAAACGTGAAGAAATGAGCATGGAGTCTTGTGAGCTTCGGAATAAAATAAGAACAAATAGTCGTTTGTACAACTACCAATTACCATGATATATATGTTTAAACACGTGTAAGTTATTTTGTATCAATACGATTAGTTGTCAGTACATGTTTCGTTCGTATAAAAGGAAAAAAGGATTTTGCCGTGCACAGGCCCAACAACAATAACTGTCTATTATAATACATATTGACATAATTTATTGAATAATCATTTTCAGTACGAATGCGTCCTGGAACATGTATTATTAAACCTAATTTATGAAATTAATAATAACAAGAAGGCTGTATTTTTTTACTTCATTTTTTTGTATCTTTAAAAATTACTTAAATTTTAGATGTACCGATATTCTTGAATTTCTTGGAAAAATAAAATTACTTTTTAGATTTGGGTCCATTATTATATTTGAGGATGTAAACATCATGTGTATTTCTGTAACCAAATTGATTCATCAATGTTATTTCCAAAGAAAAAAAAAGATGCACTTAAAATATTTTCGTAGCAAAAATAATAAATCTTGAATAGAATCACGTGTCTTCATACTTGAGCTTTTTAATTCAAATTGATTCATTACAAATTTTCCAAAGAAAACAAATACCCAATTAAATATAAGGATTATGTATGCTAGTGTTAGTCAAGAAAGTTCTCTGGAATTTTGCAGCATAGTTGCTCCCGGTCGGTAGTGCAGGGGGAGGGCCTGGCAGAGAACAGTGTCTAGATGCGTAGATGGGACAAAAAACACAATCTTGTGTGTTCACATTGGCATCAAGTGTATTTGTGTAACCAAAATGATTCTTCAAAACTATTTTCAAAAAAATAAAAGGAGGACGTTAAATACATGCAATATGGTAATCGTTATTCTTTGCTAACATGTCGTTTGTTAAAGGTCTGTTAAATTTCTGTTGGAAAGTCAATTTCATTATCCGTTAGGTAACAGATTCATTGAAGTTAATCCAAGAGAAGACTGTTTGTTCATTGGCTGAATTTTAAAGGTATATAATGTACATATAACAACTTCATAGAAGTTAGTATTAACAAGAAACTGAAGACAGTCGGACAACTTACTGTGCAGTCTGTTCACAAAACTTGATTAAAGACAAAAAGATAATTGACTACAGAAAAAAACTATAGAATACTTTTTTTTTTCCTTTAGAAATTTTTACTACAGAATATTTAGGGCCATTATTTTCTACAGACCCCAAAATTTTGCAGAATACTATAGCATTTCATCCTACAGAAATTGGAATAGTCACCCCATCGCCCAACCCTCTAGATTGTTCTATACAAAAATTACACTGATAATCTACATATACATGTAGAGTTTTTGCTACAGCCCACAAATGCCATCGTTAAACAGATAACGGAGCCCAACACTTCCGTTAAAAATAACGGCAAGTTAACGACACGCTAAAATTAACGAGGCTTCCAGCAACAACCTTTCTCTCTGGTGTTCGTGGTATTATTAACTCCATAATTATAGGAACGTTGTCTCAAAATCTCCAGTCGATATCTCAATTACAGTTATTACAAAACAATAACATCAAATATCAGATCATATGACTCTGAAGTAACCTTCTACCGGAAGTAACTTATGGTACATCTACTTCGTCCAATGACAGATACTGCAGAGTCAGTTATCCATACTATTTATATATGATCTATGGTCAAACATTTCTGTACCAATCGGGAAGAACAAAGCCAGGCATGCATTTTAGGACGAACAACATTTTAGAAATTTAAAATCACCCCTGTTGACTTAGTCGACAGGCCGCTCTAATTAATTTGAATTAAAAGTTTATTTTATGTATTTTTACACATTTAAAGGAGTTAAATGGCTAATATTTGGGACCTCGAAATTGACACAAATGGACCACAACGCATAAAATAATGTAATGTGAATGTATAAAAACTAATTTGCATTATTTATTGTGCATGCTCTTCCGCCAAGAATATGACATCACTGTTTGACATGACTTTTGGGATATGTCTGGCTTTGTTCTTCGAGTCTCTTGTTATTTATTACAAACGGCACTGAAACGCATTATGGTACACGATTCGTGTATCAATGGTAAAATGGATATGGATATACTCGATATCAGAAGCTCATTTTTGCCGGTATGATCAGAACATCAATGGTGATTTAAATTGACAAATAATTCGTGTTTTCAATGTCGAAGACTGTGGATCATATTGAGCTAAAGAATATGCTACTTTAAAATGTCTTCCTTTCTTCGCACTAGGCCCAGTATTTGACTCTCGGGGCATAAAATCAGGGAATTGGTCCGGGCATCACCAAATCGTTGTACACAACCAAACTACTTGATCAAGAAATAAGAAATTTTAACCGTTTTTAGTCTCAGAAATTAATGTTTTGTGGTGTTGGCGAGGCTTTAAACCAAGTCATTGAATCCATTATTCATGTCGGTTTATAAACTGCAATGTTGTAAAATGTCCATGAATGATCGAGGGTTTTTGATCGGAACCTCGGCGTGACGAGATTGGTCTTCTGATCTTAATGGCCGCTTAACACGAAGCTAATGGCAGATAACTTGGCAGTGATACAACATTCGTCTAATTACTGATGAATTATAAACTCATCTTGTCATCCTGGTCAGGAAATTAAACGCCCAAAGAAATGGTTCATTATCGACGACTCCTGTGGTCGTATTTGGCTAAGATTGAAGAAATGTGCATTAATTGAATTATCTGTTGTCAGAGCTAGATGATAAATGGCGCGAAATCTACCGCGCACAGCATCCTGATCTTTCACTGACAAATAAGCTGTTTGCAAAGAGCACTGGAGGGGAAAATTGGAGAAAAAATTAATTAAAATGTTTAGCTTAGCATTGAGCCGACAGTGATCACCCGGAAGTGTAGAAATAAATAAATTTGTTATATTGACATTGAGTTGATCTGATAATAGAAGGAATTATATTAAACGGCAGGACGAACATATTGTTTATGTTCATGCTAATAATTCGCTGACAGTATAAGGAAGCCGACAAAAAACCCTACAGCGTTAAGCAGGTTACCCCACGATGGTAGGGTGGAAAACGCAGCTGCGATTAACTTGTCGAAAAAACGTATGACTGGTAGAGTATGACTGAAACGTCCGTTCCCGCAATTGGTTCGAAGAATTATTCAAAAGGCTATGGTATCAAAAAGTCCGTTGAAATTGGTTAGAAAAATGATTGGTTGGCTATGGTATCAATAGATCAATGAACTTGATTGATTTAAAGGGCTATGGTATCAAAAATGTCCATTCCAGTAATTCGATGAAACTGGTAAGTAAACTAATTAAAGGGCTACGGTATCAAAATAATCGAGTAAGTGAAAAAGGAGTGGGTGTTATCATCGTACGCCGGAAAACTTGCTCGGCCATATACGGGAGTGAAACCGAAACCTTCTAGTTACCGAGCCAGTGTCTTACTCATTAACCTACCGCGGCTCCAAATGGGCTGTAATACAATGTATCTATATATTTTCTCCCCGTGTTGTCTGGGTTACTATAGTGACAATTCTAAAATCTCAGATTGCAGACATTAATTTGCCTCTTATCACATGACTTACATATGGAAATATCACAAATGTAACAGGATTAAGGGATTAAGCTAAACTATGCTAAAATGGACCAGTCAAATAGGTCACGGTTCGGTTTTAAAACATTGTTTATCATAAAAGATTGATTAAGCTCCATTTGTATCCCTTGGATGTATTTAGCCCTTATCACTTCAGTCACGGTTGTTACACTGTTTAATTAGGTTAATTGTGGGTAGGTGCGTTCACGACGACATCGGTGATAGAGGGTTTTCTTTTCATCATATTGGATGTCAATTATCAATTTTGTTGATTTGTCATTGTACTCAGGGTGCTATCAATATCATTTAAAGATGTATTACTCATATAGTCCAATCCTGTCAATCAGAAAGATTATCAAGTTCATTGATCTATTGATCTGTCACGATTTACGATCGTCCCCCAATCAATCAATAATCACCATTGAACTCAACCTGATTGGAATACAGATCTATATTTCGTTTCGGTTTTTTATACTTTCGATGGCATACACTACATGAAGAACTGATCATGTGTATTGGAAGGCCGTGACAGGTGTCGTGCGAGTGGAGTTTGACCCTATGGCGTCAGACATTGATCAGCGTTGACGTTTCTGGTGGTTTACCCACATTCCGTGCCATCCCACGCCAAGAACTCACCATAACAGACCGTTTCATTTGCTAATCCCTCACTTCAATCAGGACACCGGTATTATAACAACTCTTCCAGATCATAGTGTACTAAAGACAAGTAAAACGAAATTTTGAACTATAAAAAACGAAACGAAATAGGATCTGTGTTTTAATCAGACTACATTAAAATAAACCTTGACTTTATGCCTTCTTCATAAAATAATTTAAAATTGGTAAGATGGTGGTCCAAGAGTTCGTTTTGGCTTTAAATCGAAGAGAACGCAATTCATAATAAAACATACTAAAATACCATTCACGTGTCGTTTTAATCGCCATAGATATTTTTTGTAAAACTCTTTCTTATTGCCTTTATTAGGAAAAAACGCGATATTCATATTTCCCATCTCTTTACAAATTTCAGAACAATTTGCTTTTTCTCCATGTTTTTGTATTCTATCCGCACTACTGATGACCTCAAACATCAGTCAGCTGGACCTCCTGTTTTAATTTGATTTGAATATAACTAAGAAAGGAGGTGACCCGCCCACTCTTCCCACGATAGCAATTTTATAAGTGTGTTTTAACATGACTTTTTTTATTTACAAAGACTTTTTTTTTATTTTTGTTTTTTTACCAATTTTTCAACCCTGTAAGTGCTAATAACTTAATTAAAGGAGCTAAATCGCTAACTTTGGGGACCTAGAAATTGACACAAGTGGGTCGCAACGCATATAATACAGTAATATGAATGTATAAAAACTGATTTACATTCAATGGTTTCCGTTTTTACTCTAATTTCAAATCAGTTATGTTCGGCGAAAAAAGCCAACAGTCTCAATCGAATGAAAATTTCTAGGGTCTGGTTATTCCAGTCTACATACGCCGTTTGATTTGGTGCAATGTTTCAAGCCTCGTTCCTCGAGTCTCTTGCAAGAGCTGGGGCTGAAACGCATTATGGTACACATTCGTGTACCAATGGTAAAATTTTTATTTTGTCTTAAACATTGGATATCAGAAGCACATCCTTTCCCGGTAAGATCACAGCATCACTGTTGATTTAAATTGATAAATGATTTGTGTTTTCAATGTTGAAGATTTTGGATGATACTGAGTTAGAGACTTAGCTACTTTAAATCAACCTGCCCATTGTATGACATTTAATATATCTGACATTAAATCTGTATAAAACAACAACAACAAATTTCAGATTTATTTATTTATATAACGCAAATTATTAACATAATAGCATTTCTTTATGGAAGTTGAATTGTTGTCGGATAATTTTATTTTCTCGCCTACAATTGATATTAATTGAAGCCCCAAAGCATTTGACGTTCATTATCTATGTTATTTGTTAAAATGTATCAACGAATACAGGAATGAAAACGCTCTGAGATAGTAATCTTAATGGTTAAAACCCGTAGGTTGGACGCCATTTTTGGTTTGGTGTTTGTGGATATATATATATATATATGCATTATCGTTAAGGCATTGGCTGATTATGTAAGAGAAAAGAAGATGGTGGCATGAAATTCAATACAAGGGGAATGATGATTTTTAATTGAAATTAATGTTATATAAATTATTAATTTATATAACATTTTAAGACGTAGATTTAGCTTTTTAATAATTACTTTTTAATAAAGTGTGTAACAAATTGACGGTGTGTGAACAACGTCCGTATTTGGAGGTGGACAACCATTAATTATACCTCGTTGACTTTATTGTTAATTCTGATCTCTTTGTCCGGCTTTAACATTTTGACCACAGTTTTTTGGGCCTGAATTGTTTTCACAACGGACAGATAGATAGATCAACAACTGGTCATGTCTTTCCTCCAAAGTTTGTACGAGAGATTTGTTACATAGGGGTGGGGGTGGGGTCTAATTTGGGAAGTGGGTAGGGTGCTTTAATACAATCTGGAATAGGTTGTCTTGAAATGTGTGAAATGTACATGGAATTGATAAATGTTGTTGGCCGCCAATAAACGATTAACACGATTTAGTAATGAATTACATTGGAAACCACGCAACGCAAGAAGCACAAGTATCAGAAAGATTTATGTTTTTACTAATTAAACCCTCAGTCCACCTGACCATTTCTTGTGTCAATATTTGGTAAGACCATCTTACCTTTGATGGACAAATGTTATTTAATGGCCGAGCAAGCTGGTGTGAAATTTTGTATGACGCCACATCTTCATGCGATAATCACTACCATATTATGATTATTTTAATAGTATTTTGATAATCACGTGGTAGTGATTATCTCATGAAGATATTCTGATGTGTAATTGTTTAAAGTTATGTTGATACTATTACACGTATGTGACAATATCGGGAGCGAACCTGCGACCTCCAGGCTAGCGAACCAGTGTCATACCCACTTCACCACCGTGGCTCCAGTATATAGACCCACGGGTAAATGTCATTATCAGGAACTCTGCAATTTCGAGAAATCGCGTTAATTCGAAGTTATTCCGTCTATTTCCTAAAAATCAAGGCAGTCCGTTTTGTTTTATAACTTAAGGCCACGTTTAACTTAGATTAATGTTAACAATTCGAACTAAGGAGTGGTCTCATATAATGTTAACACTTTGAACTTTGGAGTCGTTCCAGATAATGTTAACACTTTTGACTTGGCGTCATTCCAGATAATGTTAACACTTGGAACTTGGGAATCGTTCCAGATAGTGTTAACACTTTGAGCTTAGGAGCAGTCTAATATAATGTTAACACTTTGAACTTTAGAGTCGTTCCAGGTAATGTTAACACTTTGAACTTGGGAGTCGTTCCAGATAATGTTAACACTTTGAACTTGGGAAACGTTCCAGATAATGTTAACACTTTGAACTTGGGAATCGTTCCAGCTAATGTTAACACTTTGAACTTGGGAATCGTTCCAAATGAAATTACATAATAAATTAATCTGATTAAAACGCAGATCCTATTTCATTTTGTTTTTCATAGTTTAAAATTCCATTCACTTGTCTTTACTACACTAGGATCCGGAAGAGTTGTTACATAACCCGCGGTCTGTTATGGCGAGATTTTACGTGAGGTGCTCAGAACTGTGGATAATCCACTAGAAACATCAATGCGGTCAAAAGTTGCTCGTATGACCTGACGCGACCACCCAGTACAACTAATCAGATCTTCATGTAGTGGAGGCCATCGAAAAAAAAAAAAACGAAACGAAATAGAGATCTGTATTTTAATCAGATTGTAAATTCAATTGTATGTTTGCAGGTTAACAATAGAAATGGTATCTGGCACGCTTAACCCAAGAAACATCACCCAATGACACAATAACAAAGCACTGCACACGAAGACTCTAAGAAAACTTACACGAAAAATCCCAAGAAAAAATACCTTTGAAACTTTGCACGAACAGTCCGAAAAAGGTACCTTTCAAGACTAGCACGAAAGATCCAAATAAAGGGTACCTTTGACATCTGGCGCGAAATAAGTAAAAGGATACATTTGACACTTCGCCCCAGAACCCATAAAAAATGTAAGGCACCAAAAGTCCTAGAAAGGTACCTTTGGCATCTGACACGAACAGACAAATGGTCTGATACAATACGCCGATAAAGAGAGTGACAATATTTCGATACTTTTTCATTTTATTATCAAATTCATAGGCATATTATTATTAAGCTGAGAGCTACGGCGCCTCTCTCCATCCCGGGCAATTGGACAAAAATGGGCATTTCTTTATCACCAATTAATTTGCGCAAATATTTTATACAGCCCTTCTAATCATCTGGAGTTTCTAAAGCTCGCCATTTTTAACGATTACACACGATAAGAATTTCCACTTGCTATATCGAATGAAGATGACGAGGGGTCCGACGATATCTATCACCCCATTCCCCTTTGTCGAGAAGTTTACTAATTTAATCTTTTTTTCTTTATTTACAATTTCATTAATTAATTTCCATTTATTTAGAATTTTATTATTGTTCTTTTTATTTATTTAGATTTTTGGGTTTATTTCGATTTTCTTTTGAATTTAAAAAAAAAAAACGTTTAGTATTTCACTAATTGATATTACTCTACGTAAAACATTAAAATTCTATTTTTTTATGGAACTTTGGAACTTTTTTTTCAGAATTTTTCATTATTAATAATATTTCAATATTAAGAATTTTCAGTACTAATAATTTTTCATTAGTAAAATTCTAATTATATTTCCTATATTGCACTAATTCAATTGTGTTTATTAAGCATTTAATTAATTAATTTCGTTTTTACTTACACTTTTTGCTAATTAAAGTTTCGTCATTCAGCACCTAAGTGGGTTTACGCAAAGAGAAATCGATATTACAACCCAAGATCGAACCAATATGTCAAAATAAAGTTTTGAAGAAGGTTAATTGAAGCCAGATATAAACGATAGTAATATAAAATTGTGTTTAACGTCCTACTTTTCAGTTTTTAAAGACGGGCAAATATAACGTGCTTGGTGAACATCGGTGTCAAAAACCGAACCTGTTGGTTAGTGAGTCCGACCCATTTTATCGGGACCACCGTGGGTCCGCGCCAAAGATAAGAAGACATACATTTTACGTCATATTATTTTACGACCCGTCCAGGATGGTAATCCACAAGGTCATTAAATTCGATAATTCTCGCACAAGACTTGAAGGATATCATTACATTTCCACCATTCAAACAAATAATATGATCATATTACATATTCATGTAATTAAATTGGTGTCAGAGAGGGTCGGTTATATTGTCTTAGATGTGGGCGCCTGGTCAAGTACCAATTTACTAATGCGTTGCCAATCTTTGAAAGGAACCAAATAAACGAATAGTCTGTTTTTGTCGTATCTGGTAACATCCTGGAAAGAGAAAAACATTTAGGGTAATGTTGGGGTCTAGACAAAAAACACTGGAAACTGAAGACAAAGGAGACGTTATGGTCGTTGTCAAACAAGGTTAAAACTACTTTCTAGATATTAGGAAAGTTGGTTGCCGAGATTATGATGTATGGGCCTATAATATCCCAAATTCAAGAAGGCCGACAAACAAAACGAATACTGAAATGAAAAGAGGCTTAAGGTCACATCTTTAGCACCAACATGGGCAGTTTTGACGAGCTTACCCCTTGCTGTGTGCTATAAGGTAAATTTTACCTACTATTCACAAAACTCCAAATGGCAAAGAATGGTTCATTTACGTGTATGTATACCAAAGCATGTACGAACCACTAGGCCCGTTGCACGACAAGACTTCCGTCTGGGATCGAATCCGGGACTTTTTGGTCAGTGAAACAGTGCTTTACTGAATCTGATATAAACTGTTATTGTTTATATTTTATGAAATGGGATTTAACGTCCAGCTTGTCTGCGATAACAGGGCTACATTAAGCAGTGGTATATAAGTTTGCCCAGACAGTTGCGCTACAGCTTGCTGTGATTTCAAATTCCAACTGTACACGGGACTTGGGTTTTTCGCGACTGGAGGCTGTTCATGACTATTCTCGCAACGCTAAACAAATACTGGACAATCCCATGACACCTCGACCAACACATAGACGGCTACTTTGTAGATTTATGGTTTCTAAAGCTTTGTAATTAATATATCTAGAATTCGGTTGTATTTCATTTCATGCTGCTTAGAAACGCGATAGTAAATTATGCCTCTTAATAAAAATCGCCTTTAGTGGCAGTAACAATTGTGGATACGGTCGTAAATCGCCATTTTTATATTAGATTACTCATCTTCGCAAACAGGGAATGGTATCCTTCAATGGTAGACGGCCACGATAGTTCAGTGAGTACGGCGCTGTTTCACTGACCCGGCGATCCTGGAGTCTATCCCGATGATGGCCAAGAATGTTACCAGCATTTAGTGATGCTAGGTTCCGACTATCACGATTCGTGGTACGATTGAAATCGTGGTTTAATCGTGGTGTAATTGTGGTGATCCAATCAGGTCTTATCATATACTGAGATTGGTCGTAGCAATCGTGTTGGTCGTATCGAAACCTATCCGATCCGAACGTATCTGCTGGTACTAGATCGCGGACTCAATAGGGACAACCCCATCGTTAACGGATCGCACGACGGTGGGAACCTAGCATAATTGACCTGGAATATACAGGTCATAATTATATGGACTACAATTACTGCTTATTACTCGACGACATTTCCAAACTATGATAAAGACTAAGGAAGCCTAGCTGAAACTTGATAATGACTAGTCGAAACGTCCTTCAGTAATCAAAAATAAATTGTATTCCATAGAACTGTGACCTGTGTGTCGTTCAGTGAAGACGAGGTACTTTGCAGACGTTGGTGCACAAGTAGAGAGCCAGAGAGAGGGAGGGCTTAACGTCATTTCGGGACATATGGTCCAATTTCATTTCAATAATTCGCTTAGGCGTAGGAGTCTTTAGCGGTGGGAGAAAACCGGAGGGCCGGGAGGGGAAACCAATGAGGTTGGGCAGACGATCCCACTCCTGGTCACGTACAACCGGGGAATCGAAATCATGCCACTTGACCCAATGACCGACCATACGATACAGCGCGCTCTTGCTAACCATTCGGCCTTCCAACGACCCCCACCCCCAAATGCTGCTGATCAGTCAAAAGTGTCCCCAAACAACACTGAATGGGCGTGGTCTTTGTTTTTAGGCCGAAATGCCGTTTTCAGGTCTTCCACCACACTGAATGGTCCGGTTGGAACAGACTAATTAGACATTTTAATGTGTAACTATAAGAACCACATATCTTTTCTGTTTTTGAACATATATCTCCAGTACTTCTGTTCTTACCCAAACATCAGCTTTCGAAATGAACTTTGCAATCCAATATAGCGGCATGACGTGAGATTCGGGCATCAAAGTCTGAAAATCGTCAATTTCAATTTCCTCGGCAGTTAGCCAAGTTCCGATTCACGGTTAGTTATTGGGAGATATTCTCTCAAAAAAATGTAATCACCATAAGCCTGGGAATTACCACATCAACATGGCGTCAGCGACAAACCGGAAATCGTCTGCTGACATCAATCTGAAAGTGCGCCACCATTCCTGATAACTTTTGACCCCTTGCTGATCTGAAGCAATAACAATTATTTATCTATTTGCTTGGAACGACTGTAGAACTACCAAGTAACTGCCAATTGAATCATTAATTTTCGCTTACATTTCATTTCTAATGACGACAGCACAAACATGTTTACAAATCAGAACACCGCAAGTTGTTTGCGATCTTTGAATATAACTTTTATTTATAATTGAACTCACTTGAATACCATTCAAATCCAGATTGTGATTGTAGACTCGATTAATTCTGAATGATAGATATACAGACTTGACAATCCAGACAAAACTTCTGCTTCTGTCTTTTAATGGCCACCATCAACTTGTTGATTTTTATGCCATGTAGGGAGTGTGCTTTTAGATTCCAATTTAAGATTTTAAGATGCTGCCTTTGACAGCAGATATACATGTATATACTGAGCGCCATGGAAAACGCATCACTTTTTTTCCCAAATATTTTATTACTAGGTGGTTTTGTATGTATACTATTATGCAATACTATGAACTATTGTTTCACACAATGCTCCCAACCGCAAAAAATATCTGCCCGTGTGCACCAAAAAAATTGCACGAGACGCACATGAAAAACCCAATATTCACGTGCAGCGTTGTGTGTGAGCCCTTTAAAAGCATGTTTTCAACTTAATGTGCAGTACATGAACTGTGAAACGTCAATCTGTCGTAATTTGTTGTTGAACGTGTGAAGGAATCGAGCTAGAGATGCCGAGACTTACTGAAAATCAACGGAATGAAGCCATGGGAATGTCCAGGGCTGGCATATGCTATTGCCAGACACGTCAATTGTCATCAGTCCACTATTGTAAGGTTGGTGGAACGTGTTCGAGTTACTGGAGCAACACGTGTCCGTCAACGTCCAGGTCCACAACGCGTTACAACCCAGGCTCAAGACCGCTACACCCGGGTCACTCATCTGCGTGACAGATTCCGCCCAGCGACTCGAACAGGTGCAGCAGTCGTCAGAAGACATGGACCAGTAAGTGCCAACACCGTAAGCGGCGTTTGATATGGGCTCAAGGACACCAGACATGGAGAAAAGTAGACCGACATAGTGTGCTCTTCAGTGATGAGAGTAGCTTTCATCTTTATCACGCTGATGGCCGTCAACGTGTGTGGAGACGTCTTGGGGAACGTCTTGCAGACTGCTGCGTCTTCGAAACGGATCGATGGGGTGGGGGAAGTGTAATTGTGTGGGGAGACTTCACATTTCATCACCGGACCCCCCTGCACATTTGCAGGGGTCGCGTTAATGCTGTAGCCTACCGTGATGATGTCTTGCAACCAATTGTTGCTCCGATGTTTCGAGCGCACCCACAACTTCAGCACCTCCAACAGGATAATGCACGTCGGCATACCGCCCGTATCAGTATGGACTACCTGGCTGCTAATAACATCAATGTCTTGGGCTGGCCGTCTGTATCGGAGACCACAGATACACACCATTGTGGCTTTAGAAACTGCTCTTGTCCAAGAATGGAACAATTTGTCCCAGGCCTTCTTTCAAACATTGGTTAATTCCATGCGACGTCGCTGCACAGTGTGCGTAAGAGACCGTGGATGATCGTCACATGCGCTACTGACATCTGTGTCCATGGCGCTCAGTATATACATTTAAAGCTATGCACACTTGTTTGTTTTTACTCCACCATGGCCGCCACTTTCACCTTGAAAGCGGTTACTGTTATGGCGGAGAACGATGTCTGGAGGCAGAGAGTTCCAGTCCCTGATTGTTCTTGGAAAATTACTAGAATATAGGTGTTGAATGTTTCCTTGATTTTGAACAAACTATCTTACACACAGTGTCTCCATGCAGTTGCAAATCAAAGCATGTATACTTAATATTTAATTTATGAAAATATATAGATATGTGCTCAAGGGCGCACAACAAGTGGGTGTGGGGGTGCGGTACCTCCCTGAGCTTTTTTCGGTAAAAAAGGGGGCCGGTTTGCCGGAGTTTCTTACACATTCAATCAAACCAGAATGAAGCCTACAATTCAATATTCAATCGAGTCCTTTAACAATTACGTAGTTGAGTGGGTCTATTCTTTGATGTTCGCTCCTGTACGTGCTGGTCAATAGGACGACACTTCCTCAAATCGTATGTCAATCAACCTTCGGCATCCAATTGGAACCGCTGTGACTCAATGAAGAAGGCGATATAAATAGGGCTTCACGTCTTACTTTTATTTACAAACTGGGCTAATGAAGACAGTGATGCGAGAGACTTTGTCCAGACGTCCCCAACGTGTACGCGGGAATTCGATTTTTTTCGTCCGAAAAGTGCGACTAAACGTTAATTCCGGCCATGCCCCGGTCTTGCACAATTGACAAGAGAAAACTTTCTCGACAAACACCAAGATCGAACTCAGGACCGTATCCCTAGCGCCTTAGCCTACTCATTTCACCACACGTGGTTCTCGCGTAAATAAAATATCAATACAAATCTGTTTGATCGATTTCAGTTGTTCTGGTCTTATATAGAATAATCAATGGCCGAGCTGTTTGAAGTTCTGTTTAAATATGTCCCAGAGTTATAAATACGAGAAGGCCAATTAAGTTGTGTGGCCAGTGTGGGAATGGCGATCACGTCAAATTAAACGATTTTTACCGAATACGTCATGAAAGTTGTGGTACAAACCATAGTCGTCACCAATGACGTCATGGGGGTAGACAATTTTGTAAAAACACGTACTTTATAGTTTCTCAAGGTTATACATTTATAAAAGTGGATAGACATTTGTTTTCTCACGTTGCTGGCAGTCATAAAACTTATATAATAAAATAATTATATAATAGAATTCCGAGGAAATTGTAAACTGTGTTATAAACAAGCGTGACAGTCGTCCCTTTTTGTGAAAAAGAAAATGTAACCCCATTAAATTTTATTTGTATATTATTCTAAAGTTCCAGCGTGGAGTAGATCTCGTGTTGAGTAATTAAGAATTCTAGCGTGGGGAATAAAAAAAAATAATGTTCGGTGCAATCACAACAAAGAACAAGTACAAAAGTACTATAAATCAGGAACCGAACATGGCGTCATCACCGCCATCTTGGAATCGTTATGTCAAATGAATATCACACCATGTTATATATTATGTCATTCGTACATTAAGGGTAATATTGATGTCAGCCATTATATAATTGCAACGATAGGTGCGCAAGGAAAATTTGAAGAAACGGGAAGTGACACAAAAGAATTAATTGGAAAACTTGATCAAAGGCAAATATTTTATTAATTTATCTATAGTCATACCAAATTAGATTTGCTTTATGTGCTTTTGTCATTTATTTACATAACTTCATTTAAAGTAGCTAAGTCTCTAACTCAATATCATCCAAAATCTTCAACATTGAAAACACGAATTATTTGTCAATTTAAATCAATATTGATGCTGTGATCCTACCGAAAAAGATGGGCTGCTGATATCCACTATTCAAGACAAAATAGACATTTTACCATTGGTACACGAATCGTGCACCATTATGCGTTTCAGTCCCAGTTGTAACAAGAGACTCGAATGACGAGGCCAGACACATTGTACCAAATCAAACGGCGTATATAGACTGGATTAACCAAACGCTAGAAATTTGCATTCAATTGAGACTGTTGGCTTACTTCGCCAAACATAACTGATTTGAAATTGGAGTAAAAACGGAAACCATTGAATGTAAATCAGTTTATATACACTCATATGACAGTATTATATGCGTTGTGACCTACTTGTGTCAATTTCTAGGTCACAAATGTTAGCGATTTAGCTCCTTTAAAGGATCAATTCAATCAACATAGGTGTTGTTATCTTGCCGTGAAACTATAGGATCGTAATATACAATATTTCAGAAATAAATAACATTTTATAATGAGTACACGAGTCATGTAGCCTATGATTTCGGGTGCCATTTTGCAATGAACAAATAAAAACACATCCTGCCACTCAAGGTAATTAGTAAAGGTTGATTCACAAACGACAAAAAAAATAATTTCAAAAAACGTGTAGAATGTATAAGCAAACGTAAACGACTGCCATTCAATTTGAACTATTCACGTATGTCACCGCAATTAATTGGTTAGAAATTACAATATTCTTTTAATAAATTGAATATAAATCACTTTGCATACATCCATATTACATTAAAATAAGCCTTTAGAACCATTTATGTCTGTTTAAAGGTTCCAAAATATAGTTGCATCCACACTTGAATAACAGAGAGAAAAAATAAACTATAACGTTTTTCGTAATATAAAAAATAATGAAAAACCTATAGAATTCTATATTGGGCCTACCAATTTCTGCATAAAAATGTAGTGAACCAATTCCAAAACTATAGAATATTACAACTACATGTATCCCTTCCTGTGGGATTTCCTGCGGGAAACACTACAAACATTCTATAGAATATTATAGTATTTTCTTATTCAAATTTTCCTATGAATCTGTAGGACATACTAAAGGCCTCTGAAACTTGTAGAGGTCAAGAACCAGAACTCTGGCCGAAATTATCATAAACCGCCTCGTCTCAAGACCTTGGGCCTTGGACACTGTGAATAAATTGAATAAATTGAAAGTCATTCATACACAAACTTTAGTCTCGTGATTTTTCAATTTGTCTCTGGAAGTATTTATCGGAAATAAGCTTCTCCGTCGCATGAACTTGAACATTGTGGTCTACAATAGAAAATACTCAACAGCTACATGGTAATATCCGATGAATTTACAGGTTATACAACATGCAGGTTGAGACTTTCGGCTGCATGTCGAAACTTAGTTAACAAAAATACCTTCGTTTTTATATCTTACATTACAGTAGGCGCTTACAGCTGGTTACCGGACCCATTAAGTTAATCTTATATTGCTAGCTATGTCTTGTGTATTATCTACTGATTATCTTGGGTAATTGTTTAGGTTCCCCTGCATTTACTATTCGTTGCAAGAACATTAAGACATTAAAATTTATTAGTTGTATCAAACCATTAGATTTATTGCCCCACCCCCACCCGCAAAATTGGATAAGAAACAATATAGCGATTAAGCCGTTGTAGCCCCGGTATTGCCACGTACCAGATGTAGCCCTATTCCGAAACCGGAAGTGGTCATACACCGAGCAGTTACGGTGGCATTAACAATAACAGACGTCGTTTTCCCATTGCATGCCGTATTTGGGTACAATGTCAATTTGTTTCACTTGGGACGCAAGAAACAAACTCAGTCATGTCTTATCAAATGTTTTAATCTAAACAAAACTTAGTCACATTTTTCGCGTGCATACGTTATATAACATATTAGTATATAAAAAAGTATAATAATAAAAACTGTCTATTTTATCTATATTCGTCCCCACAATCCCCGATCATGCCCATTAAATTATTTCCCCTTTTTATCACAGATTGTATCTTGTCAATATCAGAGTTTGTCAGTTTCAAATTAAAGGTTTTTAGATTCGTGTCTATATGCTGACACCCAGGCACACCAAAACGGCAACCAATAATAACTCCACCAACTGCAGGTTGATCCAATATGTATCTAGTAGCAACGTTTGCTATAGAAACGTGATGTTCCTTGGCAACGGTATCCAAGGTATTTAGAAGCTCTTGAAAAAGTCTCCAACCTCCCCATGCATCTGAAAAAAAATCACATAATGAAGCCACTGACACTATCTAAATTTTCACCCTTAAAGGACAATATTGGTGCCAGTCATTATCACATATGTGATAGAACTGATTAAACACTTTCCAAATATAATATTAACACAGAGATCATCGCTACCATAGAGGAGTAATAAAGGATTCATAAATCGGAAGTGACGAACGCCAAAGGAAAACACGAGTTATTCCTCTATATAACTAACTGAAGTGACTAGTGATTACAGATACATGGGCGAATATCGGCTCACTAATAATTCCCTCGAAGACCTAAAGTTGCTTTGTGACACTGTGAGAGAATATCTTACAATTCATAAAAAGAATTGGCTGCCACTACATAAGAGAACACGAAAGAAAAACAGAAAAAAGTTCGTGCATTACCATGTTTTTATAAGGTAGGGGAGACCGGGGCACATTGAACCACCATGGATATATCCTTTAAAATAATACTATACAACCCAACACTATATACAGTGTTCAATGTGCCCCGGTCTCCCCTATAGAATGAATAAAAACAAGGGCTGTACGGAGTATTTCTATTTTTCCCGTGTTCTCTTATCTTATGACACTTAATTACTTTATTGAATCGTCAGATATCCTCTTGAGGTCCCATACAACAACTTTTTGTCTTCGAAGGAATTATTAGTGAGCAGAAATTCGGCCGTTTATCTGTAATCACTCGTCACTTCAGTCATTCACATAGAGAGATAACTCGTGTTTTCCTTTGGCGTTCGTTACTTCCGATTTACGAATCCTTTATTACTCCTCTATGGTAGCGATGATCTCTGTGTTAATATTATATTTGGAAAGTGTTTAATCAGTTCTATCACATATGTGATAATGACTGGCACCAATATTGTCCTTTAAGCCACGTTAAAATGTACCCAGATGGATTCAAGACTATGCTCAAAGGATTGTTTAAAGGAGCTAGACCTAAGTCTCTAACTCAATATTTTCCATATTATTCGAAATCAAAAACACATATTGGTCCATTTCAATCCATATTGATGTTATTTTGCCGTGAAATGTGGGATCGTAATATCAAAATCAAATATGTAAGACACAATGGAGAGAGAGAGAGAAATGGGGTTTAACGTCCACTCGACACAACTAGGTCATTTCGGGACTAAAGACACAATGGAGGTTTTAACCCAACCCAACTGATGAGTTTCAATCCTAGCATGGAATGGATGGTAGATTGGAAATTAACGACTTGATCGTTATTATAATTTCATTCTTATCAGTCGAGTAGTGCGTAATTAATGGACTAACCTATCATTCTCTTGTATTTGCTCAGCGATGCTGTATTTAGTTCACTTCTAGATTTTGGTTCCGGTTGATTTAAATATTTCTCGCTTAATAAACCTCCACCTACATGTAACAAAACAAAATTATTAAGCATTGTAATATATATGTTACTTAATATATACTATTCCAAAAAAGTAGGGGATATTTGATTTTGGGGGCATAATACTAAAATATGCAAATGACTACGAAAAAAGTCACTATAGAACCTAACAGAAGAAACATTTCCAGTTACATGTGACGCCCAAACGACACTGGTGTGAGAGTGAGTGGCCAGACGATTCGTAATCGACTGCATAGGGGTCACCTTCGCGCCCGACGTCCTCGCGTGATCCCTTGTTTGAGAGATCATCACATTCAGGCAAGACGTCGTTGGTGTAGGGATCGTCAACACTGGGATAATCGACGCTGGAGCAATGTGATGTTTTCAGATGAGTCAAGGTTCACTGTTGATTTTTTGGACAGACGTAGGAGGGCGTGGCGTCGTCGAAACGAGCGCTTCCAAGACGTTTACGTCATCAGACATGATCGATTTGGGGGTGGTTCTGTTATGGTGTGGGGAGGCATCACTGTTGCTGGAAGAAAGGCTTTACATGTTGTTGCAGGGCGTGTTACAGGCCAGTACTACCGGGACAACATCTTGGCAGTCCATGTTGTGCCGTTCGCACGACGTCATGGCCGCCGTTTCATCTTCCAGGATGACAACGCAAGATGTCACAGGGCCAGGATCGTTACAGGTTACCTCCAACAACAGAACATCACCACATTACCTTGGCCAGCACTGAGTCCCGACCTCTCCCCCATCGAGCATGTCTGGGACATGCTTGGACAGAGGTTACGTCAACGTCAACAACGTCCTGCCAATGTCCAAGAACTTGCTGCTGCGTTGCAACAGGAATGGGACAATCTGGACCAAAATGACCTTAGACGTCTCATTAGGGGTATGCCACGTCGGATCAATGCGTGTTTGGCAAACAGAGGAGGATTTACCCGTTACTGACTTGTTGTGATGCTGTGGTAATGGTCAGTCTGTGCCTTACTTAGTCTAACGATCATTTGGAATAAATCGATGAATGTGAACTTCATTTCATTTTGTCATTTATTTCTTCGTCAGTTTCATTAGGTGACTTTAATAACACTTAAAAATCAAATATCCCCTACTTTTTTTGAATAGTATATAAAACCAAAGAGAGAGAGAGAGAGGGGGGGGGGAGAGAGAGAGGTGGGTTTAACATCCAATCGACACAAACTATATATGATTCAATTTTATTTCAATAATTCGCGTGAGGAAACCAGACGAACCGGAGATAACCCACGAGGTTGGACAGGCAACCTACTCCTTGTCACATACAAGCCTACACTACATGGAGTTCTGACCTGTTGTTGTGGGAGGTCGCGTCAAGTCATACAAGCGGCTGTTGAGCCTATGACTCCAGACATTGATTAACCAACCAGCATTGACGTTTCTAGTGGTTTACCTACAGGCAGGGCATCGCGCGCCAAGAACTCGTTGTAACATACCGTTTCATTGGCTAATCCCTCACATTAACCTGAACGCGGCTTATATAACAACTCTATCAGATCCTAGTTGGTTAAGCCAAGTAAAATAAACTTTTAACTATAAAAGAAACGAAACGAAATAGGATCTGTGTTTTCATCAGATTTTTTGGCCCCCTGCCTTTTGTGACATTTTTTTTTACAATCCATTATAAAAGAACAACATGCTGTCTGTGCATAATGAATCAAAATATTATGTAGCATACGCTAAAAGTTTCAATTAATATTGTTTTTAGAAATGTGATGTAAAAAGCTATGGTGAAAATGAACAGTGCGTCCTTACTATACCAGTGGTGTCGGGTGTCGGGGGGGGGGGTGCGCTTGAATTCTGGGGGCATCTCCTCACCAGTAACCCAGAAGCCAACAAAATGATATTCAGGTTCTGGATATCTGGGGCGGATCTAGGAATTTTGAAAAGAGGGGGGGGGGGCGCCGCAAAATGAGGGCACTGATCTCGGAGACGGGGCACGCCGCTGAAAGGGGGGGGGGGCAGAAAATTATCCGTCATATTCTTGCATCTGTAGCCATTCCAAGAGCTATTTAGCTGATATTTTCGTCTAATTGAACGTTCGGAACGGACATATTTGGGTCTGAGAAAAGGAACTTTCAGCAGTAAAAAAAAGGGCACTGTCGAAAAATAGGAGAACCCCTCGCCCCCCCCCCCCCCACCTTGAATCCGCCTCTGTGACTTACAAAAACATTTATACGAATAAGATATTAGAGAGGCAAGTCGATCGTTAACTCAATATCACCACAGTCTTCGACTTTGCAAGCAAGACTTATTGGTAAATTTAAATCAACATTGATGTTGTTATCTTACTGGATTCTATCCAATCCAATATTTAAGACAAAATAGAATTTTTAAAATTGGTATACGAATCGTGTGTCAGAATGCTTTAAAGTACTCGATGAACGAGTATAAACATAGCCCATAAGGGAATACTACCGTTGTAGAATGGAATAACCAGTCGCGAAAGACTGCCGTTCAATTTGAATTCTTTGCGTATTTTGTCGAACATGACTGATTAGAAATTACAGTAAAAAACAGAAACGATTGAATAAAAATCGATTTATATAAAATCGTAAAACATTATTATATGCGTTGTGTCCAATTTGGTTCCATTTCGAAGTGTCAAAGAATAAAGATTTAGCTTCTGTAACTTACACAGTGTTCCATAGGTAAGAAGTTTGATGTTATGTTTTAAACAGAAGTCAGCCATTTTAACAGCAGGTCTGGTATCAATGAGAGAATACTGGACTTGGTTACTGGACAGGATGATACCTTTATCTGTCATCTCCTTCATCCTGGTGGTATCAAAATTAGTCAATGACACCTCACCTTTAGTCAAAATAATAATATAGGAATCTAGTAAATACAGTTTATAACTAAATCAATTAAGTGTGATTTGGACAGAGGAGGAATGGATGGACGAGAAAGGAATGGGGTGAACTTACTGAACTAGGATGGAACGGAAAGGAACGCAATGGAATGGAAAGGAATGCTATGGAAAGGAATATTATGACGAAAATGAAATGGAAAGGCATGAAATGGAAAGGAATGAGATGGCAATGAATGGAATGGAATGGAAATGAAGTGGAAAGTAATGAAATAGAATGGACTGAACTGGAAAAGAATGAAATGGAAGGGAACGACATGGCATTCGATGGAAAGGAATGAAATAAAATGGCAAGGAATGGACTGGAATACACTGGGTAGGAATAGGGTGAATTGGAAAGCAATGAAATGGAAAGCAATGAAATGGAAAGCAATGAAATGGAAAGCAATGAAATGCGATGGAAAAAAGGGAGATGGAAAGGAATGGACTGGAAAGGAACGAGATGGAAATAAATGAGATGGAAAGGAATGGGATGGACAGGAATGAGATGGAAAGTAATGGAATGAAATGGAAAAATGAAATAGAAAGGAATGAAATGGAAAGGAAAAATTATGAATAACTGACACACTGGCCATACACAATTAATGATTGATCCAAAACCTACCGAATGTGAAAATCCTCGAAACATTGTAGAAATTTCTGTAAAAATATGTTTAGTTGTGTGGGAACCATAGTAATGTGTACTGACCTATCAAACCCTGTGATTTTAAATCCATTAAATGTACCATGGCATCTATGTATCTATTGTCACTATAATCCCACCAATGAAACTGAACACAGTCGATCTTAGATACATTCATTTTCTTCATCGACTCCCTTATGGCTGTTTCCACTACCTGTAGAGAGAAAGAAATGGGGTGTAACCTGTCCTCTTGACACAAACATGGGAATCTAAAGCATGTCACTTGACTCCCCCTCCCCTCACCTCCATTACCGGGAATAAACAATCTGATACCATTTCGAGATATAACATTATAGGCCTGACCTGTTCCTTAATACTTTTCTGAACATAAAATATTGTTTATAGAAAATTTTATTGCCACTGATCCTAATTGGTAATTAATCTCAAAGTTCATGAATACAAACAGCATGTGGTCTTTAGTAGTGGAACTCTGGAACATATGTAATGCACAAAATAGCAAACTTCCTTAGACTTTGACCACATAGTTTCCTTTTATCCGTGGTGCTGAATGCGGGGAAGGCATGGAGAGGAGAGAGGCCTAATTAAAGATACATTATGTAAGATTTAGATAAAGAACTTGCCATTCTTGCTATAATAGTTAGAAAGTAGATAATGTAAAATGAATAATTTGAATATTTCATATTGCAAGCGAAGATATTAGCCTTTGAAGGTTTGGCAGACGTGTGCAATAATTTCAACCACCGACCTGGTTGATCAAAGCTAAGTCTTGTGCCTCCATATTTGATTAAATCAAAGTATCGCTGAACCGTTTTAATCTATTTAATATCGGAGAAATCTTATGCCATCGAGAGTTGATTAAGGCCTGGATCAGTTAATTAATGTCTAATTAATACTTTAGAAAACATTTCAGGCCTAAAGAAAGACCTGCAATAGGCAGATTTAGCTCTTGCATAATGCATGTTTAACAGACTAATACAAAGAGCGTATGGTCTTAACATACAACTGAAACTCTGGAATAATATTTTAGAGACATTTAGTAACTGGAAAGAGCAATAAACTAAAACACATACTCATGAAAGAACAATTACTGATTTATTTAGGCGATATTCCTTTGTTCCTTTTAAAAAACCCAATAACCCATCTTGCCTGCAATAAAATTATAATATACATGTATATATTATGTCTGTGTGCAGTGTGCACATACAATATTTTGTATTATCAAAAATTGTAACCTGTTTTGTCATTGGTCCTGGTCTGGGTACAAATTTGGTAAAACCTTGTACTTTGTTCACTGCTTCTTCTTCCCTCTCTTTCGCCAACTGTCAAATATAAAAAACATATGTATAGATTACAGGCTGTATGAATATAGATGGCCAACATAATTATGCCATAATGAATAATTGTGGGATAAGTGGATATTAAATAGATAATGATGGGATACTAAATAGATCATGGTGGAATGCTAAATAGATAAAGGTCTGATACTGAATAGATCATGGTGGGATACTGAATAGATCATGCTGGATGCTAAATAGATCATGAGGGATTCTAAATAGACAATGGTGGGATTCTAAATAGATCATGATGGATGCTAAATCGACAATGGTGGATGCTAAATATATCATGGTGGGATATTAAATAAATAAAGGTGAGGTACTTAATAGATCATGATAGAATCCCGAATAGATCATAATGTGATACTAAATAGATCATGGTGGGATACTAAATAGATCATGGTGGGATGGGTGGAGGAATATTAAATTTGTGGATAAAAAAACTGATATTTTGTATACCTTTTTAATAAATGAACCAAATATTTCCTCTGCTGGACCATATATATCAGCCATATCAAATGTTGTTAATCCAGCGTCGTAGTAAAGCAACATTTCATCAGCTGAAATATCAACAACAAAACATAGTAGTCTATATGGATCATAATAGCTTATATTGGAGAGAGAGAGAGAGAGAAATGAGGTTTAACGTCCACTTGATACAACCTAGGTCATTTCAGACCTAACTGGTGTCATTTCAGGACTAATTCGCTTTCGCGTAAGGGTCTTTAGCAGTGGGAATAAAACTTGTGGACCCGCAGAAAACCCACAAGGTTGGACAGGCGATCCTACTCCTTGTCACGTACAACCGTTGATAACCGCACATTGTAACCGTTGATAACTTCTGCAAATTTTCTGCTATGAACTGGTGTGCAAATATTTTGTGAGTCTTGACGCAACATGATATAAACAATGTGGAGCTCTGTTTAAACCTGAATGACATTGTTACGCAGTTAGGCTTTGGTTGTTAATTGGACTATTGACCAGTCATAATTTGGAATAGAAATTTACTTTCGTTACAGTAGTGCTTGAGTGGGATTACGCCTGATCAAACAAAACACTGCAAGGAGTGTGGGTGCCAGTAGGAAATTCGGTTCCTTGGGATGTCCCAGCCTCCTTTCCCCATGTCAGTGCTGTTTGACAGTAAACCTAGGCAAAGGATGGAAAAAAAACCTCAGAAAACCAGGCCCTGTGTATACCCCTGGCAGCATGTCAAAGATCCCATGACAGTTGCCGCTATCTGGGCTTGAAATTCCTACCTGCTTTGACAGGATCAATATGGCCATGAGCCCCAGATACCTGCCACATACCATTCAGTATCCGACATATTTCCACTCCTCCGGCTAGAACAGTTTTTCCTATTAAAGTTGACATAGTTTAGTTTACTCAGCAATTACACTTTAATATCTTTCTGCAATTTTAGAACAATAACTGTGATGACATATTATTTTTAGAAATGTATTTCTCTGGTATCCTGTTCAAAATTATAAGGAAATTGTTATTTAAATGAATGATGAAATTTCTGCTTACAGCTGTATGTCAAGATGTCTTTGACCGGTATACCACAGAAGTTGTGGGTTGCTCCTGGGGTTGGCTGAGAAAGTTCATCAGGGCCATTAGGGTTTTCTAGCATGTTTCCTTTTACATGTGGAGCAGGACAGAGAGCCTGATGGAATGGAATGAAAAACTGAGGTCTGTGTGTACATTGGCATACACATGAAAGATTCCTTGGAAATCAATATATGAGAGTATAGGCTAGACCATGAGCGCTTGTCTGCGATATCACCACGGTGGAAGCGGACGTAAAATAAAGCTAAATCACACACACCATGAGCGCCGCTGTCCAGGCAAAATGTCCCTCATGGCACACTTTATGCACGGTGTATGCCCGCCTTCATTAGCCCAGCCAGAGCAGAACGATAAACCTCATTTCATTTCTTTGACATGCATACTTGACTTACGTTTTTCTTACCCAACACTGCAACACCAAACCACTACACAAGATGCATTTCCTTTACAAGTCTCAAAACTGACAAAAGAACCAAAAATATAAATCTAAATTTTGTATTCTCTGGCGCTCTTGAAAAATCAATAACCCCCAATGTGAATACATCCAAACCTGACAATCTGTGACACTGCTTATATAACATTTAATGACTGTTATGAAACAAATTTATTTTGTTTACATCCAGCGCCATTTTCATATCATGTGACGAGTCACGTGACATCGAGTTGTTTCAAAAACGATTATTTGGATACAACCACCACTGCAAAACTCTAAAAACTGTACTTGAACCAAAATAACCGGGCCATCGGTTCAGTTTAAGTTCTGTATAAGCTTGTTCAATATGAGTTCTAGTTTAATTATTTTTAAATCTAAGGTATTACATGCAGGGGTGCCAATTTATTTTTGCACCAGCTTTTTCAAAGTTAACAAACCTTGAAATATTTTAATCAAGCTCTATTTGTCTACACAATGGTCACTTCAAATTTTTCGGGGTTTATAGCATGGCCTAGTGGTCTGAAGTGTCACGTTTCGACCTGTGGCTGGCCGGTCACCTCTGGCTTGCGGTTGTGGTTTTGATCCCTGGTGTGAGAGTATGTGGCTTGGTGTGATAGGGGCACCTTCTCAACCTTGTGGCTTTACTCCAGGTACTCCCATAGGAAAGACCCCTGGCATGTGCGCTAAGATAATAAAACATGAAAATACGAAATTTTTCTGCGAGATCACCTTTGGTGGAAGTGGACGTTGAACACAAAGAACAATAACAACTTCAGATTTCAGAGGTGGCCTTGTACCAGTGCTTCACCATGCTAACTTGCGTTAAACACTACGTTTACTTCATATTCTCAAGATTTGACATGTCCACTTTTATACCCTGACCAATGTCATATTTAGATTTTTAATGTGCATTCAGTGGTATAGGCTACATTGGGCCTAGGTTTTTGTTCCATCCAAAAAACTATTCATTTTTCATTGCCAAGCTCTCAATGGACTGCAACTCTTAACAGGATTGGAAAATCTTATGGAATTCCTCAGCAGACAATTATATTTGTCACTGAGCCACCTAGGTTTTCATAGAGCCGTATCCATGAAATAACTCAACTAACAAAGATGTAAAGAAATACTACAATTATTTTAATTACATAGAATTTTTCATTCATGTTACAATAAAAGATGTCTGTCTAATATGATGTAACACTAGAACAATACAATATAGATGCTAACATGATGTAACAATAGAATTATTCAATCACGTTACAGCATGATGTAACAATAGAATTATTCAATCAAGAATATAGATTCTAACATGATGTAACAATAGAATCGTTCAAACATGGCTAGCATGTATGATGTAACAAGTGAACAATTCAATCATGTTACAGTATATACTGAATCATTCAATTAAGTTAACCATAAATTCCTAGCATGACGTATATAACAACTGAAAAATTCAATCAGGTTACAATATATAGATAGATGGCTTGCATGATGTAACAATAGAATTATTCAATCATGAATATAGATGCTAAAATGATGTGACAATAGAATCGTTCAAACACGTTACAAATATACATGCCTAGCATATCTATATATAATGTAACAATTCAGTGTTACAGTAGCTAGCTAGCATGTAATAACTGATTCATTCAATCTTGTTGCATTAAAGATGGCTAATGTACATTGTATAATGTAACAGTTGAGTAATTCAATCATGTTACAATGAGTTTTCTAGGCCCAAAATAAATAAAGTAACCTAGGCTCCGACTGAACTCAATCATAGTTTTCCAGCCTATCCCTCTCGACATTATGAAAATGGAGCAATATATAACAATAGCTGATTTGTTCATATATAATAAATCATAATAAACATTATCAATAGATATATGAAAAACATAATAAATAAATCTAACAATTAATGTTATTCTATTTTTGATTTAAGCTTCTGAACATCAAATGATATCTTGTTAATCTCTTGCAAACTACATAAAAGCTGAATCGGCGAGAAAGTGGTTCACTATAGAAGCCTATAACTACCATCCATAATTTCTACTTTTCCCCCTTCAAAACCCGAAAGTTGAAAAGTAGAAGTTACGACAAAATGTGAGGCGACAGCACTGTCTACAAGCCAAAAAGTACTCGAAAATAGGAAATTAAGAAATAATACACTGCGATAATGTATTACTGATGTCAGTAAGAAGCGACAACATGCATACCAAGCCATAATGCAACGCGAAAAGTAGAAATTAGGAAATAAACGTAAGGCGCTATTAGCGACCTATCATTTTGGCTTACTGTCGACTTTTGCCTTGGATGTTGTTGTAGTCTCTACATTCCAGGTCAAACTTGGATACATGCAATCTGTGTTAACAAAATAGTCTGTATAATAAAGTCTTGTATTGGTGGCGATATTAGTGACCTATGATTTTGGCTTTCTGTCGTGCTGTCAACATCAATAAATACAAAAATATGACTAAATTGAAAGTTGACAAGACAGTACAAAAGCCAAAATGCAAGTCGAAAAAAAGAAATTAGGAAATAACGAGGGGCACTATGATATCGTAGTGTATTATTTCTTAATTTCCTATTTTCGAGTTCATTTTGGCTTGTATACCGTGCCTTGCATTTTGTTGTAACTTCTACATTTCTACTTTTGTGTTTTGAAGGGGCGAAAAGTAGAAATTATGAATGGTACTTATAGGTTCCATAGTCCACTCCTGTTCAGTATTTACAATGATAAATGTATGTTTAATTGATCATATGGCACATCAATCATTCTGACAAAAATCCAGTCATGCTTTTAATTTTTTACAAACCACCAATATTATATGGGTTTAACTGCACAATCAAGATAAATGACAAGCAAAGTAAAATACCCAATACAAGAGATCCTAATCACTATTGAATTCACCCCCCGCCTCCCCCCTATTCTCTTGGTCCACTGTATAACCTGTGTTGTAGCCAGTATACTATATATTATACAGCAGGGTTCTCCTATAACACTGTTATACAGCAGAGTTCTCCTATAACACTGTTATACAGCAGAGTTCTCCTATAACACTGTTATACAGCAGAGTTCTCCTATAACACTGTTATACAGCAGAGTTCTCCTATAACACTGTTATACAGCAGGGTTCTCCTATAACACAGTTGTTGTGGTCCGCTGTGTTATAGTGAGTATCCTATGTATTATACTGCAGGGTTCTCCTGTAACACTGTTGTTTTGGTCTGCTGTATAACCTGTGTTATAGTGAGTACCATATCTATCTATATATTATACTAAAGGGTTTCCTGAAATGGCTATTGGGAGCCATGTCGACTCCATAATAATGTTAGATTTACATGCCAGCAGGGTAACCAAAATTACACTCTCAAAGACAAACCCTGTTTTTTTTTTAAATAAATGACTTAGTGTACTTATTATTTTGATACAGTAAACGTTAGCTCTGTCAGCCATTAATTGATATAATTATTAAACAGCTGAGTGTTTAAATCCAAGATATATCCAAGCCATCATCAGGTTTGCTGAGCTTGTCTAGTAAATAAAGGTCTATATTATAATTTCTATAACAACGAAACGAAATAGAAATCTGTATTTTAATCATATTGCTCTTAACTAATGTATCTTTAATAATCACAAGCAGTTTATTATGATGTTTGATGTAAATATATTTTAGTTTTAAACAATAATCATTTTAACAAAATAAACAAGAACAGTAATTATCTCTCTCACATACAGGCCCTACGTGTTACAAATCAACAATACTAATCATTATTTACAAATATTATTCTACACAGAGCCCATTCCAAACATTATGATAAATGGACATTTTGTAAGGTTTAGGGCACCTGTCAAACATCCAGTACTCCACATTTAGCCTCTGCTGTATGACGATAAGTGACTGTACCTCCACCTATACAATTGTGACATGACGCCATTTGTATTTCGGGAACTTGAAAGTAGTTTCAATGGCAGAATTCATCGTACAGCCGAGACTAGATGTAGGGTACAATAGTCTGATGAGGTTTGCTGAGTGATGGTTTGGGAAACAAAGTAGTTTGCATTAAAAATACCAGTAGTAGTGATATCTTTATTTAAATATATACAAGTTTTCAATGGGTATCATGAGAATTGATATAAATTGTTCTGTGATTGGAAATAAAATGGGGTTTAACTGCTTGTTGTTCCGCACCAACTGGGCAAATGAAAACGGACTAGATGCCATTCGTTGCCAGACTCTCTGTCCTGCAGAACTGATAAAGGGAAATCAGGTTAAAAAATCCAGAAGAACTTTCTAGGACAATACCAGGACAGAACATGGGATCTTCTGGTCAGTGGTCCCCTGTACACATTCGTGTGCACATTAAAGATCCCATGACAGTTGGAATTCAATACAAGAATAGGCAGTAGTGCCACTGCCTAGGCAAATTTCTCTCATAGCACACTATTTGGCGTATAGCTCAGTCGGAGCAGAACAGTGGGACATTATACCCCATTTCATTTCATTTCATATTCTGGTTAGTGAAGGTACACTACTGTAAAATACATTTATTAATTTCCATGAATTACCTGTTGCTATGACAACACACAAAATGGTGGAGAACAAAAAAAAAAACAATAAACATGGATATGATAAGTAGTGACTTTACAAAAACTACATTTCACAGCAAACATTTCAAAATACACAAAAACACTATTCACATTTTACAAATTCTGGATTCATAAATAACGAAATAATAACTGTAACCCTGGTATCTGTTAATCTTGTGTATTAACATAAGTTCAAATTGGATGATATTTTGTGATTTTAAATGATATTTAAGAATTTTCAAACAAAGATTTTATATTGTATGAATGTTAAAGAAATTAATGCTAAATACATCAGATTAAATGAAACCTGGGTTACAGTTAATGTAGCCCTGCTTATTTCAATATGGTGGAATGAGCACCACATGTAATGATATACTCTGTGTAAACAGTCGATAGAAACATACAAATGTACAAAAACTACAACTTTCAATATGGATCCAGGATTTCAGTAGGGGGAGGGAGGAGTGGGGTTGTTCACAAACTGCAGATCTAAATATTAAAGTTATATAGTGATATCAACGTGCACTGAAGGTCAATAAAGCACAAGATACAGGTAAGGAAAATTTGGAAAAATGTGGGTGTAATTTTCGACTATTTAGCCTCCCTCACCCTACCGTGTCTGGTATATAATAATAATAACTCAATCATATAAATAACGCTTTGAAAGGATCTTCAACAGATAAATACAGTATAACTAATCTGACAATCAAATTAAAACACAGATCCTATTTCGTTTCATTTTTTCACAGTTTAAAATTCCATTCACTTGTCATTACTACACTAGGATCTGGAAGAGTTGTTATATAACCCGCATTTTTGATGGTGTGAGGGATTAACCAATGAAATTGTCTGTTACTGTGAGTTTTTGGCGGGAGTTGCATGGAACAGTGAGTAACCCAACAGAAACATCAACGCCGATTGGTTAATCAAATGCTATATGTCATAGGGTCAAAAGCTGCTCCACTATAATCCGTCAGATCTTCATGTAGTGCAGCCCATCAAATGTATACAAAAACAACGAATGAAATATCAATCTGTATTTTAATCAGACCAACTAATCTAATGAATCATCTAAGGGAAGGTTGAATCTCCAGAAGGAATATCAGTTTAAACATGGTTTAAATTCCCTTCCGTGTGAATAAAGATATGCAGTATAGTCAACTAACAGTGTTAACTAAATCTTTTATTATCAACCTTTAATAGTTTGGATTTGGTTTCTTTATTAATTAAATGAGGTCATGAAATATTAGATATTGGCTCCAAAATGGAAATGAAAATCAGTGGCTTACACTTTTAAATGATATAAGTATACAAGTAAGTAACAAATAGCACATGTGTGGCAAGTAGGTCTTCCCAGAAGGACATATTTAGGCCTTCCCAGCAGGACATATATAATCAGTTATTAACATGGTATAATATAAATCTATAATAAGTAACATACAGTTATTAACAGTGTTTAATACTAGTCTATAATTAGCAATACACGGTTATTAACAGAGTATAATACTAGTATATAATCAATTATACACAGTTATTAACAGTGTATATCAAAAGTCTATAATCAGTAATACTTGGTTATTAACAGTGTATGTCAATGCACAGTTATTAACTTGGTGTATCTTGTCTATGATCAGTAATACACAGCTATTAACAAAGCATACCACAAGCCTATATATAATCAGTAATACACAGTTATTAACAGTGCATACCACAAACCTATACTCAGTAATACACGGTTATCAACAGTGTATAATACTAGCCTATATTTAGTAACACACAGTTATCAAAAGTGTACATGTCAATACACAGTTATTAACAGTGTGTATCTAGTGTATAATCAGTAATACAGTTATTATAAAATTATTCTACATATATATATAGATATATAAATATTAGTAAATTAGTAAATCCAATAAAAGACTTAGAATATACAATAAAACATATCACAATGTTATTCATTAATCATATATTTGTTTATATTAATATTATTATGTAATTGGCAGTCATGATTAATCAATAGAGGTTTATCATATGATCAAGCCTGGAAAGAAAGCATTTATTGGTTTTTTAAATACGCAACTCAATTATTAGAACTCAATATTTGGTCAAGCACAACTGATTATTTAAGTTCAATATGTCTACAACTTGATAATTAGTACTCGATATTTTGTTAGGTACAACTCAAGTCATTCTTTCCAGGCCTGTATATGAATCAAGAGCTACAGTAAGCCTTAAAGATGCATTATGTCAGATTAAGATAAAGATCCGGCCATTCTTGCTATAATAGTTCCAAAATAGGTAATTCAAAATTATTTTATTCTGAGCCATGTTATCACTGTTTGAAGTTTTGACATTGTTTATAAATTACAGCAACATTAATCAAGATTAAGCCTTGCCTTCTCAATTTTTAATTTAAATAGCGAGCATATTTCAATCTCTCATTTAAAGCCAAAAAAACCCTGTAATAGACTGATTTAGCTATTACATAATGCATCTTTATTGAATTACAGAACAGCTCTATATCAAACCAATGTTTTAAGCTAAGATTTGACCTTACATGTGTACGATTAGTTTTGTTCTTACAGCTTATTATTTAACAAATACGTGAACAAAATTGCGAACTTGGATTAGAAATGAAGAGTCCAGGAGAAGAACGCAAAACACACTTTTGGAGGAGAATGTTTGACGCGAACAGTACAGCGGGTGGGCTTAATTACACTCCTTAAAATGATGTTTAATACGAACCATAATTACCAGTACAACTGATTTCAACTTTTCAGGCAAATTAAGGTTAAATAAAGGGTAGCTGGACTTGTATTTGTTTTGGAGCCCATTTCAGAACGGCCTTGTGACTTCGGTCGTTTTTATCTGAAATTGATTGTTCCACAAAAAGCTTATACAATTTGCTACCAGATGGCGCCATTAAATGGGTTCGTGGTAAAGTTGACTTAGATCGTTCTTCCTCTGGACTCTTTAAATATTCTGAATGATGATAAGTTTCAAAATAATATTTAACCTCACTAATAAGTTTCAAACATTACATGTCACGTCATGTCAATAATAAAGTGTCACATGAATAGGTGCGTTTCAAAATAGAATGTTATTGAAAAGGAAGAATTAAAATGTTTCAATAAAGCATCAAGCTTAATTTCAGAATAATTAAATACAAAATATTAATAAAAATATAGCTTTTATGTGCTTTGAAATCAAATAGAATCCTGACGAAAAACAAAACCTTAATAATGTCAAATCTTGTTCCGAACTTAAGTGTTTTGTGAATACTGACTAATTCAAGGCATCTTGATACAACTTACAGGTACAATTAAAATATGGATGACACAATCTATGTTGACCTTGCTAATTTGGGTATTTTTTGAAAGATGAAAAGCGCCCATCCTATGAGTAGATTCCACAGAGATTTGGCAACAGACACACGGTTGATTAATAATCTCCATACCACCATAAAAACAACAGCATTCATCAAGAAATGCATTCTCTGTAATCTATAAATAGAAAAAAAAAAAAAAAAATTATACTTAAAATAGCATTATGCAAGAGCAAAATCTGCTTATTACAGGTCTTTCTTTAGGCCTGAAATGTTATCTAAATAATCCATTAACATATCCAGACCATAATAAACTCTTGATATCAAGGCTAGCCTTCGATGATGGCGGATTAAATTCCTATATGCCGCTGAATGGCCATTGATAATTAAATCAATCAAGTGGATAATCGAAACTATGCTGTTTATATTAATGATTTGAGTAATGATGAACGAGGCTATGTGAATATTTCAAACGCTTTGTTCTCGGCTAATAGTGGATCAATTTGACTGAAATTTTCAGCAAATTACCTTTACACTATCTATTTTTTAACTATTATAGTGAGAACTGCCATCTCTTTATCTTATCTCCCATAATGTAACTTTAACAAAATTACCAGTCCTGATTTTAGCCACAGTGAGGACATAATAATATAAAAATAAAGATCGCAAATTTAGATGATTCATGAAAACGACCCACAGACGATGAAAATAGCAGAAATCCGTTAAATAACGGAAAAAAATCATGCCTGAGAAATGAACGACCCGGTTCAAGGGAAGTAACTGCACTTACTTTTGAAGAGCTCTTCTAGCTTTAGGAAGATGTTGTGGATTCTCTTTAAGAACAAACTGTTTAGTTCCCAGACAATAATTCTCCATATACTGTCCCCATCTTATCTTCCTCACGTCAAAATCAAATATCTGTAGAAAGTATACTTTATTGAAATTCATTTCACGAAAGATGTTATCTTCCATTTCCCAGATAGACCACAGCAATGCATCGACAAGGGTAGCTTTTACCAGGGAGGAGGAAGCTTCCCAATACAAAATGACAAAAAAATCTTCCTTATATTCCCAAAATATTCCATATCCCAGATTAATTTTTGCCAGGTAAAAAATATATGTATACACAGTTCCTCCATTTTTTGTTCAATCCGAACAACTAGACAGCTGTCCTTGTCAGGCCCTCTGTTCTGCAACATTGACAAGGGGAAACCAGTACGCTGGAAAATCTTAATGAACTTTCTCAGCAAATGCAGTGGTTCGAACATGCATTTTTCAGACTAGCAAACCAGCGTCTTACCCGCATAGCCCCCGTGTCCCCTCATGAATTGATGCATTGCATCCCTGGGATAACAAGTTATGGCAATAAGCCTACTCCTTCTTTTTAGCCATTTTGTTTTTTCGTGCACAGCCATTTTAGTGAATGTTAATTTGTTTTAGTTTTTAGTTAAAACAACTTACTTCTCTATCTTTAGCATTCATATGTTCAGCTAACATAATGATATTATCATTAGCAAACTTCCATTCATGGGACGTAAAAAATTCTAAACTCTTCACAGCTTTCCATAATTTATCCTGAATTTTCACAAAGCTAAAAGAAACAGAACACAAAATTTTAATGTTTTTGTTTTCTTGCAACTACTACAAAGTGCAGGGGGGGGGGGGGCCCTGAACAATAACATGTGAAAAATCTGTGGACAATACACACATTATACACAAGAAATAGCTAGCAATAAACAATTAAAACCTATACATATATATAAGAGAGAGAAATTGGGTTTAATCCAGTCTACGATATCACCTCTGGTGGAAGTGGACGTTAAACTCCCAGTAACGAACGATGGGTTTAATGTCCACTCGACACAGACTAACATATGTTCAATTCTGTTTCAATAATTTGCTTGAGCATAGGGGTCTTTAGCAGTGGGAAAAAAACGTGGGACCCAGGGAAAACCCCCCGAGGTTGGACAGACGACCCCTATTCCTTGTCACGTTCAACTGGGGATTTCGAAACCACGCCAGTTGACCCAATGACAGGCTTTATGATACAGCGCGCACATGCTACCCATTCAGTCACCCACCCCTGAACACCCATGAGTATTGAACAGACGACCCTACTCCTTGTCATGTTCCGGTTGGCTCAATGACAAACGCTACGAATTACAAGGATTGTGTCAAATGACTAAATGTAGTCTTCTGGCTGGTAGTGAAAAACTATATAAACTTACATTGGCTTACGTCCTACTATCCAAAGATAAAAGTCCATGACGTAAGCTGGAAGCAGGTGATCGAATATCACATTCAGATCTTTCCATAACCTGAAATATAGAAATAAATAAAATGGGGTATAACGTCCTACTGTTCTGCTCTGATGCCGTTAATGAAGACGAACAAATGTCATACAGTGTGCTATGAGGGATATTTTGCCTGAACAGTGACACAACAGTCGGCTCTTATGTGCTTCAATTGGTTTCCCTGTAGGGGTCTTTAGTTGTTGGAGGAAACAGGAGGACTTGGAGAAAACCCACAAGATTGGACAGACTAAGCTATTTGGTGTCACATACATACGGCGACCCAACCCCTCAAAACACTTTATTACCAGCAAATAGAAGTCGTAAATTATTGTATTTCTTTTAACGTGGTCTCTACTACTCTTAACCATAATGTGACAATGTTATTGCCTTGGAGAGAGCTGTTGCAGGAAACTGGAGGGCCCGGAGAAAACCCATGAGGTTGGAAGGTGACCCTACTCCTGGTCCCGTACAACCGGGGATTCATACCACGTCAGCTGACTCGATGACAGGCTTTATGATACAGCGCGCACGTGCTAACCATTCTGCCATCTAACCCCCCTTGCCTTGGAGATATAAAGATAATATTTACAAATATTTGGTAAATCTTGGATTAGGTACTCTAGCTATCTCATCAATTGGATTCTTCATAAAATATTCATAGGAAAACCGTTCTGAAAAATAAACAATAAAAATAGAATAGATATCATCTTCATGAAAACTATACATACATAATTGGCATTTGTCTCTATAACATCAAATTTCTCGTTAATATGTACTCAGTTAATGATTATCAACTGTAAATAATGTCTTGGACTGTAAGGATCTTTTACGTGCACGCCAATGTATACACATGGCCTTGGTTTTTCGTTCCATCCGAACCTCCGTCCTGCATCACTAACAATGGGGAACCAAGCCGGAAAATTTGGATGAACTTTCTTGGCCACTGCAAGTGAGCCAGTGTCTTACCCACTTAGCTACCGTGGCTCCAAGATAATGTCTTGGATTCAATAAAATAATACGCCTATCATTAAATTTTGGTGGACAATAAAAAGGACTGGTTTTAGAGCTAGCAATCAGCAATTATCACTTTCTGGACCGCAAACTATTAACTGGATATGTGTATTTGATTCTAGATGGTAAGCGCAATTTCTTTCCTTTTTTCATCATATCTGAACAATACCTGGTTCCTAGTGATGGGTGGCACACTTACTTTCTGTGTGGACACCGCAGAGACGAGAATGGGGTTTAAAAATCCTAATTCAAGGTTCTTATCAAGTCAGACCTGCAAAAGCTATTGGTCTACCATCAATCAATGAAAGAGATCAGTTATTTTACTAAAACCGGACAGAATATATTTACTTACCCATTTGCCCCCAGGTAAATTTGTTCAGTTGTCCGGTTGTGTTGTTATATACCATTAATTTTTTGGGTCTGTAAACAAAAAAATAATCCACAAAATATTAATTCAAAATGAGCACACTAATAGTATCATTAAATTATTATATAATATTGTATAATTTTATTTCAATAATTTAGTTGTGGGGAAAACCTGCAAGGAGTGACAGGAAACCATTCCACTCTGGGAGGGTTCATTTCGGGACTAACATACGGTTCAATTTTATTTCAATAATTTGCTCGTGCGTAGGAGTCTTTAGCAGTGGGAGGAAACCGGAGGACCCGGAGAAAACCCACGAGGCTGGACAGGTAACACTACCCCTTGTTATGTACAACCAAGGAATCGAAACCAAGCCAGTTGACTCAATGACAGACCTTATGATGCAATGCATACGCATTGACTATTCAGCCACGCAAAACCCCTAGACTATAACAGACCTAATGATCTAAAATACACATGTTAGACCTCTCGATCCATCCTTCCCCAATCATTACAACATATATAAGGGAGAGAGGGGGTTTAACATCCACTCAACACAAAGTAGGTCACTTCGGAACTTGGTTGTGTGTAAGGGTCTTTAGCAGAGGGAGGAAACTAGAGGACTCAGAGAAAAACCCACGAGACTGGACAGGCAAACATATATTAGAACTTACTTATTTACTGCTGTATGCCAGCCAACTGTTATCATTAAGTTAGTAGCAATATCAACAGGTAAAATATCGGCAGTACCATTAAAATTACCCATCATACACCGCAATACACCTTTACCAATCTGTAATAATAAACATGTACACATCATCAAAATATTACAAAGACATACATACTAAATAAAACTATGCACCTAGTTTCATCTTTTAATTACAAATGAAATTAAATGGAGTTTAACGTGCTACTATTCTGCTCCGAACTGGACTAATACTGTGTGCTATGAGGGACATTTTACCGGAATAGTAGCACTGCGGCTTACTCTTATTAGGGTTGGCAATTAATCCTGTTTCAAGTTACGATTATCGCGGACCATCTGCTGATCAATAATCAATAAAAATCAATAAAATCAGCAAATTATGTTGACTTACAATTGGTTTGAAAACAATCATAATTTGTACACGAATAACGAATTATATGCGAGTTTATGTTGTGACATCATTCTGTCTACAGGTAGGATTTCCATTTATTTGACAATAAAATAATAGCAAAACCAAGGTGTAGGAAGAAACTCGATCAAATTCGTTTGGAAGACAGAACCGCGTAACATCGCTCATGAAATCTTTGTCGCTTATGTCCTGAATAATAATGAGTAAAATGTGGTTATTTCCCTTTTATTATGACTATTCTGTTTAGTTACAATTCTAGGTCCAAGTACGCATTGGAAAGAATACAGTGATAAGAATTATTTTTATGAACTTCTTCTTACAAGGGAAGTACCTATAACTGTGCAATAATCGATATTTTAAAACTGTATCGATAATCGATTTTCAAAACGCTTATCGATGATTATCAGCAAGATCGATATTTTCCGTCAGCGCTATCTCTTATATCGAATTCCAACTGTCAAGGGATCTTTTACATGCACCCCAATGTGTATACAGGACTTTGATTTTCCGTACCATCCAAGGGACTAGACAGCTGCATCACTGACGAGGGGGAACCACGCCAGTGCAGGGATCGAACACCCAACCTCCAGACTACGGAGCCAACGCGTTACCCACTTCGCCACCGTGGCCCCCCTCTCACTTAATAAGAACTTAAGTTATGGTGTTCAAAAGCACCAACCAATGAAATTGCTTATTTCTGTTCACCCTAAGCCGAAAATACTCATCCTGAACTCCATCAAGGAATTCACCTAATGAATGCGCACACCAAGCTTGAACATTCTAACTCAATTTGAAGCAAAGTTATTGTGTCCCAAAAAGTGTGACGGATAGACAGACAGACAGACAGTCAGATCCATTTTAAAAGTTCGCTGCTTTCTATGTACGGCTGGGGACAATTAATTGATAGATAATAATATTTGATACTAACAGCTACTAGTAATCCTGTTGGACCATTGTAATTATCAACCCAACCCTGAAATGTAAAAACAATTAATTATAAATATATGCAGTTAATTAATTAATTATTAATTTCAATTCATTTGGTTCATTATGATTATCTAACGAACCCTTATTAGTCTTTTATTCAACACATATTTTTGAGGAATACTGATATTTTTAATAGTCTGCTCTTCATCAAATTCAAAAGAGGGGGAGACAAATTAGGTTTAACGTCCACTTGATGGAAACTAGGTCATTTTTGGACTAACATAGGGTTCAATTTTATTTCAGTAATTTGCTTGCATGTAGGGGTCTTTAGCAGTGGAAGGAGACCAGAGAATCCAGAGAAAACCCACGAGGTTGGACAGGCATCCCTTCCCTATTCCCATACAACCAAGGAATGGAAAACATGCCAGTTGGCTCAATGACAGACATGTACATGTATGATACAGCGTCCATGTTCTAATCATTCTGTCATCCAACTCCCCTCCTTTCAACAACAACGAACAATGGATCATGTTAATATTTTCAGGGAACAGTTCCTTCCAAGAAGAACAAACAATGGATCATGTTTATATTTACTGGGAACAGTTCCTTCCAAGAATAACAAAACATGTTATATTTACTAGGAACGGTTCCTCCCATGAAGAATGATCAATATAACATGATTAAACTTACAGGGAACGGTTCTTTAACCAAAGAACGAGCAATAGAAAATGATTACACTTACAGGGAACAGTTCTTTACCCATAGAAGGAGCAATAGAACATGATTATACTTACAGGGAAGGGTTCCTTCCAAGAAGAACCAACAATAGAAGGTCTAACAATAGCTACAGGTAGGTCCCCACATTCCTGTAAGATGAGATATTCAGCCATGGCTTTTGTATATGTATAGGTGTTAGGTCGGTTACCGAGTAGTTTAACTGTCAATGAATTCATAGCATCATTATCCATCCATCTATACAAAAATACAAAACATAGCATCATTATCCATCCATCTTTAAACAAAAGGGGGTTGCCGGGCAACGGAACATACGCCCACAGCAGCTCAGTCGTGCGGGGAGTCAACGAGGGTCGTCACATATTTTTTTTTCTTTTGTCAGAAATGAAAACATTTACAACACACTAAAATCTAATAACTAAGTGACAACCCATTTGCCTTCTAGTTCTACCCTATTCTAATATTTAGCATACAAAACATTTCATATCAATTGCAATAAATATTGGAAATCGTTGAAAATTGATAAGCTTCTTTGTTTCATGATCTTAAACACTGTGTATATGAGTTTAAGGTCAATCGGATATTAACTTTAGCCCATACATGTAGGCTATAGAGCATCTACAAGTAATTGTGGACGCAAGCTGGAGGGACCGATGGATGGAGGCCATGATAATATGACATAAATTCAGAACATAAATTCATATTAAAGAATAACAAAACAATATTTCATGGGTGACATGACCCACCAATGTTAATCCAGAAGAGTTCGCATAATAAACCAGTAGCTTAATGAGAAATATCTTGGACAGTTACTCAGAGTTAAATTGTCAAATTTAGAATATTGCAAACATAAATTCCATTTTTTCTGATCTTTACCAATAATTAACCATTGTCTGTACTGTTAACATTCAATGCTGATATATTATCTATATCTAAATATCAACAAACTTGCTATTGAACAATGGCTGTGCGTTATTACATGTACATTTTCCTCTACACTTGCTAATACATGTAGGGGTAGAGTGATTAGTACCACTAATTACTGCTCATTATCTGCATAATAATTCTATATATGTCCAACTTACAGGACAATATTAATTGGTGTCTGTAAGTCATTATCACATATATGTGATTGATCTGGTTTAACTTGTTTCAAATATAATTTTAACACAGAGATTATTGCGTAATACAATCTCACATACCAAATTTTGGTTTTTGAAAGAATTAACTATTAGTGAGTTTATATGGAAAGATAAAATGTATTTTCCTTTTGCTTTTGTCACTTTAATGAGTCAAAAATTGTGGCACAAATTTCAACATTTTTTTTGTTACCATCTTGCTCCATTAGCCCTAAAAGGAGTGACATCCTACTAAAAAAAGAGCTGTGGGTCTATGCATACAAACAGTGGTCTACATACTATCTTAAATAGAGCTATACCAGTTGGGCTATGGATACAATCAGGTCGACCTGATACTATCGAATAAAGAGATGTTTTAGCACTATGATGGACAATACAATGTAATATTTAACAATATCTTACTCGGCAGCATCAATAAGTCTGTTTGGGTTTAATGGTGGATCGTAAACTTTTTCTTCTATAACATTTTTATCACAGTTTGCGTAAGCAGTTGATACATGGATTAAAGCCTGAAAAAGTATAACAATTATACATTTACAAGAGGGAGAGACAGATGGGGCCTTTAACATCCACCTAACACATTGCTTTTCTACTATTGATTTATTAAAGGAGCTTAATCCCTATTCTTTGGCACCTAGAAATGGACACAAATGGGTTGCAATGCATATAAGAATGTAATATGAATGTATATAAACTGATTTACACGAAGAGTCCACATTGAATGGCAGTCTTTGGTGTTTGGTTATTCCAGTCTACAGTGGTAGTATTCTCCTGTGGTGTTTAGAGTCTCTTCATCAATTGAATGGCAGTCTTTGGTGTCTGGTTATTCCAGTCTACACTGGTAGTATTCTCCTGTGGTGTTTAGAGTCTCTTCATCAATTGAATGGCAGTCTTTGGTGTCTGGTTATTCCAGTCTACACTGGTAGTATTCTCCTGTGGTATGTTTAGAGTCACTTCATAATAAATCGCATGTGATAGTATTCGTGCCAATTTCAAAATTTTTTGATTTTGTCTTAAATATTGGATATCAGAAGTGAATCTTTTTACGTTAACATAAAATCAATGTTGATTTAAATATAAATATAACTGTCTATATAGTTACTTACCTTTAATTTCTTAAATTTATGACATAATTCTATTAAACTTTTTACACCTATAACATTCATTTGAAGGGATAATCTGAAAATAGACAAAATACATTTCATTAGGTAATGTCATACTGTTTGGCTCAGACTTGTCTACTCTTATATTCTAACTATCATGGGATCTTTTACGTGCACACCAATGTGTACATGGGACCCAAGGTTTTCCACCACTGACAAGGACGAACAACGCCAGAAAATTCTGATAAACTTTTTCGATCAACCCAAGGATCACATACGCAACCTCCAGGTTTTCGAGTCAAGCCACCATGGCTTCCAATAAATTTTGGTCAAAACCCACATGGTTGGACTCCTTGTCACATACAACAACGCCAGTTGACTCAATGACAGACCTTATGATACAACCATTCGGCAATCCAACCTCCCTCTTTCAAGAGAGTGTGTGCTGATCCGACTCCTAATGTGTATAGCAAATAGAAGCAGGAATCCCAATTACATGTATTCCACCTAGCTAAACATGTAGTAGACAAAGTCATATCGTTTCAATCTATAAATATGTACAATATGATTTTAATGTGTGTATGAAGTTTTATAAAGATATCTTGAATGCAGAATGTCTAATAGATGGGTTGTACAGTTTCATAAAATATTTCAAATGCTTTATGAAATATGTTCCAGAAACAAAACCAAGATGGATGGAGAGACAAGCACATTTCAATATCCCCACCGAACCTTTTTTTGTTTTCCTCAAGTTATTGTTCTTTTTAACTTTTGGGTAACCATAAATTTATGGAAATACATGTATGTACATGTACCATACTGTATGAGATACATGTACTAAAATAATATTATCACATCAAATAATCCATGATTTTCAAAATAAATCTTTGAAGTTGTCAGTTACATTGTACATGTAGACATTATTCCTGTATGCATTTTTATGAAATCAATTTTAAATTAAAACCACCATCTGCTGTCAACATGATTTACAATCATGTGATTATTTTTAAATCATATGCAACATCTGCATATACTATGTACAATTATTGTACACTGTATTCTTAATAATTAAATAACACTCAACGTTCCAAAACCATTATCAGATTCTAACAATAAAAAACCCACCAAACTTAAATCAATAAACTTCATTTCAGTAAATACTGATGATCAAAGCATTTTCAGAAGCATTTTTTTCCCTCGAAACCAACTGTAAATAGACTATATAATAGACTATACAGGGATTATGTCTTACTTCAGAGCTTCTCCTTTGGATGAAATTCACCTTGGGCGCTTCACTGCAAAGACATTGTGATACAGCTGGGCGACATTTCGATATAAAACCGTCACAGAAATAAAAACCGTCAAAAATACCTTCTTTAAAAAAAATATCGAAAAAACAAACATATCTAGATGATATTTAACATAAATATTGAACAAACTTTTTTCTATTACATACAATATTTTATTGCTTAATGATAAAAAAAAATACTGTTATAAACTCCTGAGTATTCATTCCAAGAAGTTTGCAAATGCTGATAAGGAGCTTTGTTTACGTCACATAACTTCTCGCTCACCTTTCAACCCGTTAGAATTTTCCCTGTTTCTGTTCAATTTCTATACATCTTGACTAAATGTGAATACCGATACTTTGATTTTCCAAAGGAATCACTGATTTTCAGATTGAAATAAATTTTAATAAAGCAGAAATATAAATAATGCCAGTTAAATTGAGAGTTCCACTAGACTGATTATCATTATGCTCGGATGTGTCATGACCGTCATGTTACGGGAAAAATTGTTTGACTAAATCAATGGACACTTTTTGACACAGTACTTGTGTTTTATAGTTTCATTTAGTATCCTTATATTGTATAATAATGCATTTTCAAGAAGGTATACTCTTGAATGCGAAAAAACAAGTTTGTGAGGAAAAATGAACCGCACCACACTCGTACCCGTAGCTATAAAAATATGCACGGCCGAAAGAATACAAACTTTTTTTTATGTTTTTTGGGCCTCCTTCATTCGAAATATTTTTGATCTAAATAAAATATTATAATCAATATTTTGAATATTAAAATAGTAATAAACAACAACTTTAGCAAGTTTTCATGGCTATAGATCTGCGTTTGAACCAGCTCATTGAATTTGGTTTGTAAATTCGGTACTGTAGGCCTATGCTAAAAATAATATTGTCTAGAAATAATAATATTGACTATCAAGTGTTAGGTGAATACTCCAAGGGTATTTCAAATCGCGACATCTGTTTCTAGGGATATTACCCAACTCTACATTGTGCCTTACCCAACTAGGCAGATCAAGCCTATATCGTGGCTTACTTTGGCAAGTTTCTTTGGAAACACTTGTCTAAGATATCACTCTTGGTGGAAGTAGACGTAAAACTCCAGTAACGAATGAACGAAAGCTTCTTATTTGATCATGATATATCTAAAACATTAAGCATTAAAGTTGAATAGGCTACAAGTTATTTACATGCAGTAATTAATTATTATTGTCGTCACAGTCGGAAGCTTGGGCTCTATATAACTTCTTAATGCAGCTCCATCGATCCTCAATCAGGCTGTGAAGATGGGCATCCACAATGTTATGGCCTACTCTTATTTCGATCTTTGACTTTAATGTGCTGCCTTTGGGAAAGATGTATTCACAAGACCACGATTTTTCATGCCATATGAAGGACTAGACATACTTCCTTGCCAGACTCTCCATTCTGAACCACTGATGAGTGAAAAGCAGGCTAACAAATCCGGAAGAACTTTTTCGGTCAATACCAGGATCGAACCCCCAGGCAATAATGCGTATAACCCATTCATGTATACTTTCATGTGAATGGGAATACATGTAATATATGAAATTTATTGATGTCCAAAGAGCTGAATGACCCATACATTTGTATTTAGTTTTAAATACTAAACACTACAAATAGATGAGACGGTACATGTTGAGTGGAACCTTGAAATAGTTGGAAGATAATGTTTGCGAAAAATCATTTACATGGGCATGCAGCCCATTTATCCTTTCATAAAATATACATGTACACATCAGGTTTTTTTTTTCGGGTATACTTTTTCATTGATTAACGGGGGGTTGGGATGGCCTAGTGGTCTAGAGTGCCGCGCTTCGACCTCTAGCTGGCCGGTCACCTCTGGCTTGCGGCTGTGGTTTCGAGCCCTGGTGTGAGCGTATGTGGCATGGAGATAGGGGCGCCTTCTCAACCTCGTGGGTTTCCTCCGGGCACTCTGGTTTCCTCCCACGGCCAAAGACCCCTACGCACAAGCGAATTATTGAAATAAAATTGAAACCGTATGTTAGTCCCGAAATGACCTGGTTGTGTTGAGTGGACGTTAAACCCCATTTCTCTCTCTCTCTCTCTCTCTCTCTCTCATTGATTAACTGATGAACGTACCCTAATTAAAGAGTAAACATGTTTATATCGGTATATAAATCATTGACACTTGTTGATAATCAAACGGAGATTAGATAACAATAAAACAGTTAAAACTGTGTCAGTAGGATTGATTACATGTGGGTCAACATGTATAGAATCTCCCTAACATGTACCTACACTTAAAACAGGACAACAGAGCACATCAACATGATGTACATGCACCTAAACTTAAAACTTGATCATGATCACACCAACAGTGCTCACTCTGGGTTACATTTTTTTTCCGACAATTTTTTGTTTTAATTTTTATTAACCATATATTTTTTCTGCCAAAATAAAAGCACGGATATCTATTGGATTTTTACAGTAATTTCTATTTACATAAGTACATACAATATACTTATTATATCACAATTTACACTACTTTCGAGATGCCCATTTTTTGTAAGCTTTTTCAACACCTGTCGCAAACTCTTGAGGTATCCTAGTTATAGCTTCAACATTCAAGGATGCAATATTATCAGATCAGAAGCCCATCTTTTCCCTGTATGATCCCAACATCAATGTTGATTTAAATTGACAAATAATTCGTGTTTTGAATGTCAAAGAATTTGGATGATGTTGAGTTAGAGACTTAGATACTTTAACACATGACACCCGATCTTACCTAAAAATAACATAGGGCACCCGATCTCACAAAACTATACCTTAACATAAGACAGGACAACTGATCACACTAACATGTACATACGTGTAAACTTAACAGATCTCACAAAAGTGTACCTAAAAACATAAACTTAATGTGGACAGCTGATCTTACCAACATGTAAGCCTACCCAAACATACACAACTGATGACAAATCTCTACATGTACTTTCCATCATTTATTACATGTATCTAAACATACAACAGAACACCTGATCATAACAACATCACCAACACAACTGAAGAAAAAACTCTACTTTCAGTTTCAATCATGTACATGTATGACACATGGTGTTATAAACATTTTGAACAGTAACAATATGGATTAAAACGTTAATAAATTGTAGGCATTTGACCTTATTTATCACAATACATGTAGCTTATTGCTCCGTCTTAATTAAGTTTGTGTCATTAACAAACTAACAATAGTACACATACACAAATTATTTCAAATTGTTTATTATTGTAAAGGTATTGTCTAGTTATGATTTTACGCTGTTTAAATATGTATTATTACAAAAGATTTAGATAAAGAGCTGATTGGTCTTGCTATAATAGTTCTAAAATAGATAATTCAAAATGAATATAATTAAAATTTCATTTAAACTATTTTATTCTGAGTGAAGTTATTACTGTTTGTAGTTTTCACACGTTGTGGTGTAGATTGTTTTTTTACCATTGAAATGTTACTTGTTAATCAAGACCCAACCTGGGCTCTCTATTTTCAATTCAAATGGCGACCGTATTTCAATTGGTTTAAATATCCACTATCCAAAGCTCTAGAGAGTTGATTTTAGGCTATAAAATAATAGAATGGTATGATTTTGGACTATCTAATAATACCATGGTATGATTTTAGACTATTTAAAGCTCATACATAATAGAATGATACCATATTATTATTTTAGACTGCTGTTATTTAAAGCTAATGATAGAATAATACAATGGTATGATTTTAGACTATTTAAAGCTCATACATAGAATGATACCATATTATTATTTTAGGCTGCTGTTATTTAAAGCTAATAATAGAATAACATGATGGTATGATTTTAGACTATTTAAAGCAATTTCAAGGTAATATGATAGTATGATTTTAGACTATACAAAGCTAATAATGGAATATTACAATGGTATGATTTTAGACTATTTAAAGCTAATAATGGAATATTACAATGGTATGATTTTAGACTATTTAAAGCTAATTATAGAATAATATTTATATTACATGTAAGTGCAGGAGGAGCGCACTACATGCAAAACAAAAATCTACAAATAGACCTGCGTACAAGACAGAAAAGAGACATTGCAAAAAAGAAATGACGGGATGATTTTAGACGATTTAAGCTAATTATAGAATAATATGATGGAATATGTATGATTTTAGACTTTTAAGGCTAATAATACATGTAGAATAATACCATGTTCAGATTTTAGATTATTCAAAGCTAATAATAGAATATTAAATGGTATGATTTTAGACCGTTCAAAGCTATTTATAGAATGGTATGATTTTGGACTATCTAAAGCTAATAATAGAATATCATATGGTATGATTTTAGACCGTTCAAAGCTAATAATAGAACAATATTATAATAGTGTCAATGATATGAATTATGTAAAAGTAGTTATGAAGACTACGTCATCTCGGTTTATTTGATTTTCCTATCTTATCTTACACAAGATTAAAAAGTAAAAGTAATAAGGTCAGAGACCAGCAATAAATATTTTACGGTCACTCTCTTTGAAATCAAGCTGTTAGTTGAGCATAATATGCTAGTTTTGCAGCGTGTTAATGGACTGATCAATTGGTCTCAAGACATTTCAGAGTCGATATGATAAAAAAAAATATAGTCTCGATTATCCATTTCATGATTAAATCATGAATGAAAGTACACCAGAAAATCAGAGAGAGAGAGAGGGAAATGGGGTTTAACGTCCACTCGACACAAACTAGGTCATTTTGGGACTAACATATGGTTTCATTTTATTTCAATAATTCGCTTGCGCGTAGGGGTCTTTAGCAGTGGGAGGAAACCGGAATGTCCGGAGGACACCCACGAGGTTGAGAAGGCGCCCCTATCTCCATGCCACATACGCTCACACCAGGGCTCGAAACCACAGCCGCAAGCCAGAGGTGACCGGCCAGCTAGAGGTCGAAGCGCGGCACTCTAGACCACTAGGCCATCCCAATCCCCCAAGAAAATCAGACCCTAATCCAGTAAAGATCGCAGGCGAGGGTTGATTATGGTCTGAATAAATTAATTGATGTGTAATTAATAGTTTTTATAGCATTCCAGGCCTAAAGAAAGACCTGCAATAGGCAGATTTAGCTCTTGCATATCGTACATGTATGTTTAACTGTTATAGTTTTATTATTTGGTGCTGAAACTAGGGAAAGAAATTAGAGACGGATATTGCAATGAGCTCCACCTGTTCTGTCAGAATTTCGTTTCAGGACGTAGCCCATAAACCGCTTTCCAATTTTTCAGATTTAATCATTTTAGTGTTAATTAACTTCATAGTATACTTGGTATACATTTTTTTATTATTCCAGGGCATATCTCACAAACTGATCTTTTGAAACTTTATACATACATCTACATGTACCTGTTGTATGCAATGTACATGTATATGTAGTTGTATCTTTTGCTAAAATACAAATTTTTCAAATTGAATCATTTTTGCATTTTCATGGATATGAATACATGTATATTCTCCAGAATTCATGCTTTTCAACAATTCCCTTTGAAAATAATACAAATTTTGTTCAACATTTGGAAAAGATAGGTTGCCAGGCAACGAACATACGCTCACTGCAGTCAACAATAGTTGTCCAATATTTTTCGATAATGAAACATTTATAATACAGTACACTCAAATCTGATTAAGAGTAATAACTAATTAAGTACATGTAAGTACATGTATCAGAAAATCATTAGAATTTGTTTGTTTTTTACAAAGTTCTTCCCCATACGAAACAATTACATGTAATATCATTGATTTAGCTGTTTAGTTATCAAAGTTCATTGAAAATTTTACCTGTTTGTCTCAAGACCTTAAACTCTGTTTATCGGAAATCGCTGAAAATCAATAGGTTTCTTCGTCTAATGAATATGACCTTAAACACTGCATATCAATTTAAAGTCATTCAGAAATTAACTTTGGCCTGTAGATCCTAGAACGTCCACAAGGGCTATAACTCTGGCAGTAATTATAAGAAATTACTGAAAATCAATAGGTTTCTTTGTCTCATAACCTTAAACACTGTGTATAAATTTAAAGCCATCAGATATTAACTTTAGCCTCTAGAGCGTCCTCAAGATTTTTCAAAGTGATCAAGGGCTATAACTCTGGCAGTAATTATAAGAAATTACTGAAAATCAATATAGGTTTCTTTGTCTCATGACCTTAAACACTGTGTATAAATTTAAAGCCAATCAGATATTAACTTTAGTCTCTAGAGAGCGTCCTCAAGATTTTTCAAAGTGATCAAGGGCCATAACTCTGCCAGTAATTATCAGAAATCGCTGAAAATCAATAGACTTCTTTGTCTCATGACCTTAAACACAGCGTATAAATTTAAAGTCAATCAGACATTAACTTTAGCCTCCTGTACGTCCACAAGCAATTGTGGACGCCAGACGGATGGACGGACGGCGGCATGGACAATATACGACCATATTTCAATGAGGGCATATAAAAACTACATAAAGACCTACCTAAGTTCTTCGTCAAATTTGACTGTAGCTGCCGAATGAAACACCACTGAAACCTGTTGGGATAATGTCTGAATATCTTCATCGGATAAACCTAATTTCTCTTCCACGATATCACCACATACAGGCACGATTTTACTCTGTATGTTATAAGTCTCATTTCGTACTTTATCGAATAACTGAAAGAAATAATCAAAATTCATTAAATGGGAACTTAAGTCTGGTCTAGGGAGGGTAGGGTCTAGTGGCGCATGGGGTAAAGAAATGAAGTTTAGCATTCTACTTATTTTTTCCTTTTATGAAATGAAATCAAATCGGGTTTAAAGCGGTGGACACACTAGCCGAATTGATATATCCAGCTGAATCATATTCACCTGGTGTGTCCGCTTCGCTGAAGTATTCGGCCGAATGTAGAATTCATTATCCACACACCACTCGAGAAGTCTGTGATTGTTTGAAGACATAGACGCGGCCATGTTTAATCATGTGACGTCAGATGTGCTGCAATGGACTGGTAAATCGGGCGAAGCATTTGGCTAGTGTGACCACCAAGAAGCTTTAATGAACTGGAGACGGCATCACGTCATTTTATCATTATTACGATTGAAGCCAGTGACGCCATATTGGTTAACCCAAAACATTAGAATTAATTGGTTGATTGGAGTAAATAAAATTTCTTCTTTTTTTAAAAAATACTTTATAATCTCAGAAAAGGCGACACATGTACAGATATAAATAATAAATTATTAAGTTATAATAAACCATGTAGGTCCTAATTACCATAAAGTCATAGAAATAAATATATCATCTAAACACCATAGTCAATGTACAACAGATTGTAGAATATTGCATTTATCTAAAAAGAAAATTGGGACCATATGTGAGCTGCTCCCACAAAACAAGACGGATGGTCATTTTTATAAAAATAGAGCTGGCACCATATCTGAATAGTCCACAGCTAAGTTGAGTACGGCTCATTAATAGTAACAAGAAGGCATACAGTTTATGCTTTTGTGCCCGTAATACAAACCAAGTTGTGCGAACAGTGTCTAATATAATTCGCATTAAGGTCTAATTACTAATTGATAATAGTGGTATTCTTAAGTCAGATTTGCTAATCTTAGACTAGAATTTCGCTTTGTCAACGATTAAAATTAAATTTTAAAATTTGAATCACTGATTTCACATAATCATTGATTAAAGAGGTTTTTATTGTCATTGACAAAAGGGACCGTTTACAGTAAGCAGATTACAAAATCATGACATTGTGTTCAAGTACCATGTTTCCCAACCTGGGATTTAAAGGTGTAACTAAATTAGAGTATGAAATTTTCAGTATTTTTTTGTAGAACTTTTTATTATTGGTACAGAAAATTTCAGTAGTTGTTTAAGTTCACAAAGTAAATTATGTTTTGATATTATAGAATGTTTTAGTATTGGGACATTTCCCACAAGCGACCTACATGTACATGTAGTTGACTTCACAGTGAGGAGGTGTGGTGGTGTAACTGTCTTAATAGTCAATTCTCTCAAATTAATATCCAAATCTACCCTTTTTGTCAATTTTATATAAACTTGAAATATTTCAATTTAAGGGGGACATCCAGGATTTTAACAGTCTCAGTTCAGAAACAAAGTGTATGTATGAAATTTAAGCGCCAAAATAGAGAAGAATGGTGTATTTCCCTTGTCTCAAAATTTCAGTTCCAAATACTGAGTCTTTTGGACGTATTTGGCTTATCGATTAATTTTTTTTCGTTGGGTGATCTGATAATCTATTGCCGTTCCTTTGTGGATCTATACAGTGCATGACCCACCTGCTGTACTTGATAACAAAAGGTACATTTCACCTACATGTACATGTACATGTTATTTTTTTATAAAATAAAAGTCTGGTTTTATCCAGAGACCAATAATATAATACTGCTTCGGACATCGGTCTTCATATCCGGATAAAGACTGACGGGTTTAAGTTGTTTGAAAACGTATCACATATATATTGAGTTTGTTTCTCGGCCCAAAGGTAAAGGATTTTAAGGGCTTTAAACACGAAATTAAGCAGTTTTATTCTCTAAAATTTATTTGAGATTGGCTCTTTAAACAAGACTCCAGATGTGGGTTGGTCATCTGGAAGATGAAAATGTGATTATTATTTTTAATAAAGTTGTTCGCATCGTCCACCTGTTGCATGTCATTATATAAACATAAATTGTGTCCATTTTTCATGTTTTGATGGAATTTACTACTATTGCAATTTTTATGCATACATAAAATTTCATGAGATATATCAAATACAATATTGTATATTATATAAAAACATGAACAGTATATTTGCAATCATAAAGCTTCAAAGACCTAAAATACAATTATTGAGTTCGCTCTGGTTTGAACTTGGCTGTTATCATTTCTTACACTACTTTGTTGGAAATATGCATACAACTGAGGGTCAATTACATAAAATTTCATGAGATATATTAAATACAATATCGTTTAAATAAAAACATGAACAGTTTATTTGTTAATGTAATTATAAAGCTTCAAAGACCTAAAATCACTTTGTTGGAAATATTGTGTGAACATATGAAACTGCAACAAAGAATGTTAACAAACTCTTTTAATGCAACAAATGTCACTTCTAGACGAATTTGCTTTACCATGTGTTTTTTATTTTCCCTACATAATTGCTTGAAAGTGTCACCAAATATGCTGTTCTCGATCCGCTCATAGCAAGGATTGTTGGGGGGCGTCAGTCACAAATATGACAAAGCAGGCCACTGACTTTTTTCCATAGGCTATATTGAAGGGGGTTGGATAGCTGAATGGTTAGCATGTGCGAGCTGTATCATAAAGCCTGTCATTGAGTCAACTGGTGTGGTTTCGAATCCCTGATTGAACGCGACAAGGAATAGGGTCACCTGTCCAACCTTGGGAGTTTTCTGGAGTAGCCTAATAAGATAATAAACGTTTACACGTCATTAAAGCTTCTTGGTGTCCACCCATTCAGCCGAATGATTCGGCTAATGTGTCCACTGTTTTGTATGTACATGTATGTCCTACTGTTTTGCTCCGATTGGGCTAATGAAGACGTGCATACGTCACACAGTGTGCTATGAGGGAAATTTTGCCCGAACAGCGGCACTATGAACATGAAAGCTCCAAGCTAGCGAAGCAGCACCTTACCCACTTAATCACTGTGTCTCCCGTACATGTATGAAGACATGCCTATACAACGCAGTGCGCCGTAAAGGAGCACTACAGCGTACTATTTCAAGTGATTAAGAAATAAAATTTAAATACACATACATACATGTATACAATCAGGATTCGCCAATTTAAACACCAAGCTAACTATTTTGCATGTGACATGACCTTCATTAATTCTATTGGCTGTGCGCATCTGAAACGGCTATTCTTTTCATTCAGTACGAGAAAGTATGTGTACATGTAGCCATACTTCTCATCATTGGTTTGGCAAGTCCTGACTACACTGAACTTGAAAACAATTTAAAATTACTAACTTACCTTTGATTTTAATAAACTTTCCAATCTCTCTGTTGCTGATTGACCTCGTTTAGATCTAATAAGTACATATATTCTTTCTATTTCTGGACAAGATCGTAAAAGTTTTTCTAACAGAACTTTGCCCATAAACCCTGTACATCCAGTTATCAATAATGTCTGACCGGCATAAAATTCACTAATACCCATTTCACTATTTGTCCCCGTCATTTTTGTTTTATTTTTTTATTTTTTCATCTAATTCTGAAAAAAAATGTAATTAAAAAATAATTATTATTAATGATATCAACAATTACTAAAATTTGAAATGGGGTTTAACGTCCTACTGTTCTCCCCCGAACTGGGCTAATGAAGATGCGCATACATCAGCACTACGGCGTACTCATATATCAAATTCCAACTGTCAAGGAATCTTTTATGCGCATGCCAATGTGTACGCGGGACCTTGGTTTTTTGTACCATCCGAATGACTAGGCAGATGCCATTGGCAGGCCCTCCGTCCTGCATCACTGACATGAAGGAACCACACCGGGAATTCTGAATGAACTCTCTCGTCCAATGTAGGGATCAAACACCCGACCTCCAGGCTAGCGAGCAAGCATCTTACCCATTTAGCCACCTCTCAACAATTACAAGAACAGTGTGAAGAAAATTTCTTAATTATACATTTACATGTAAATCTATTACTATCTTATTAGTCCCAAAAACTCTCATGGTTGGACAGGTGATCTTATTCCTTGTCGCGTTCATCCAGTGAATCAAAACCAAATCACTAAACCCAAAGACAGGGGATCACATGGGTAAGTCGCTGGCTAGCTAGCCTGGAGGTCAAGTGTTCAATCCCTGCATTGGCCGAGAAAGTTTTCCGGTGTGGTTTGAGACTGGTTTCTCCTTGTCAGTGATGCAAAACGGAGGGCCTGACCAGGACAGCTGTTTAGTTGTTCAGATGGGACGAAAAACTGAGGTCCCGTGTACGCATAGGCGTGTAATATGAATGCATACAAACTGATTTACATTCAATCGTTTTCGTTTGTACTCTCATTTCAAATTAGTTATGTTCGGTGAAATACGCCAGAAGTTTCAATCGAGTGGCTATTTTGAGTGTCTGGTTACTCCAGTCTACATACACAGTTTGATTTGGTGCAATGTTTCTAGCCCCGTTCCTCGAGTCTCTCGCTAGAACTGGAACTGAAACGCATTATGTTACACGATTCGTGTACCAATGGTAAAATGTTTGTTTTGTTTTAAATATTGGATATCAAAAGCCCATCTTTTCCTGGTAAAATGACAACATCAGTGTTGATTTAAATTGACAAACAATTCTTGTTTTGAATGCCGAAGATTTTGGACGATATTGAGTTAGAGACTTAGCTATTTTAATCATATCAAGTACATGCTTCATAGTCATGTCATGTTATACCTCACCATTCAAGTTATACAGCTTTATGTATGTCAAGGTGTCTTAGTACATTATATACCCTTGTGTGTTTAACAGTACATTCAGGATATAAAACACATAAAAAAAAAAATCTGAATATCTTATAAAGTCTATTTTCTACATGTATTTGTTGATTGAAGTAAACAAATTTAGTATTGGATGTCCAGTAGACTGTAAGATTGGTTGTTGGGTGTAATGGACCCAACGGACCAAACGAGTTCTTCCTTGTTCATTCAACAATTTATTTCACAATGTTAGTCTGATAAGGACTAATGTAAACATCCTCTGCTCAATTTAAAGTAGCTAAATCGCTTATATTTTGGACCTAGAAATTGACACAAATAGGTTGCAACCCATATAATAATGCAATATAAATGAATGTAATTTAACTGATTTACATTCAATTGTTTGAGATTTTATTCTAATTTCAAATCCACCAAAAATCTCAATTGGATGGAAAACTCATGCGTCTGGTTATTCCAGTCTGCACCAATAGTATTTATTGTGTATGCTCTCCAGATAGAATATTTTTGTCACCGCTTGACATGACTTTCGAAATATGTCTAACTTCGTTCTTCGAATCCCTTGTTACAAATGGTGCATTAAAATTATGGTACATGATTCGTGTACCAATGGTGCAATGTTTAATTTGTATTTTCATTGTCAAAAATTTTGGATGACATGAGTTAGAGATTCTTTAAAATCTCATATTTAAGGAAATATCAATATCTTCACAATTCAAACCACAGAAATCCACACTAATATTTAAATGGATTATTGAACTGTTATTAAACAGAAAATAAAAGAGAGAAATGAGGTTTAATGTCCAATTGATGGTCATTTTGGGTCTAACAACTTACCATTACTGGTATGTTTCTATATCCATAAAATGCTGTGGGAAGAAATTGGAGGGCCAGTAGAAAACCCTTGAGGTTGGACAGATGTCCCTACTTGCTGTAACATACATGTACCTGTCTCTTACTCAATGTTTTCCGTAATATTCAAAATTAAAAACAAGAATTAGAATTCAATATTGGTCAATTTCAAACCATATTCATGTTTTTATTTTGCTGTGTAACTGTAGGATCTTAGCATCCAACATTTTCAGGTGTCATTTTGTAATGAACAAATAAAAATATACAACGTGGAACTAGTGGAAGTAATTAGTAAAGGCTGAATCACAAACAACAAAATGATAACAATAAATATGTGTATGTAGGCTTAGCAATAATTCACCGAACATAATTTGGTTAGAAAATATATACAATATCGGTTTCAAAATTGAACATAAATCACTATACATGTACATAAATTCATATTAGATTACCCGGTATATCACAATATGTGCTGTTGGAACTTTTTTTTGTCTATTTCAAACTTCCAAAAAATATAGCTATAGTGTACATGTATACGCCGTTTAAATATGTTCATCAAAGTATGATAAACCAAACTTTATCACCTGATATACCCACATTCTACCTAAAGTAAAGTTATTCTGTGAGGGACAGACGTAATAAAATTCTTTTTGCGAAATGTAGACAATCATACATGTATATCAGATCAACTGAATCCAATGCTATACCCTATCTTAAATTAAAGAGATTTAAAGGAGCTAAATCGCTTTCATTTGGGACCTAGAAATTGATACAATTGGGTCGCAATGCATATAATACTGTTATATGAATGTATATATACATGTATAAACTGATTTCCATTCAATGGTTTCTGTTTTACTCTTAATTTCAAATCAGTTATGTTGGGCGAAATAAGCCAGCAGTCTAAATCAAATGCAAATTTCTAGCGTCTGGTTATTCCAGTCTTGGTTTGGTGCAATGTGTTTTGCCTCATTCCCCCGAGTCTCTTGCTAGACCTTGGGCTGAAACGCATTATGGTAAAATGTTTATTTTGTCTTAAATATTGGATATCAGATGCCCATCATTTTAGATGATATTGAGTTAGAGACATACCAACTTTAAATTAAAGAGAGAGAGAGAGAAATGGGGTTTAACGTCCACTCGACACAACTAGGTCATTTCGGGACTAACATGTTTTTTTTTAAATTTTTATTTCAATAATTCGCTTGCGCATAGGGGTCTTTAGCAGTAGGAGGAAACCGGAGTGCCCGGAGGAAACCTACGAGGTTGAGAAGGCGCCCCTATCTCCATGCCACATACGCTCACACCAGGGCTCGAAACCACAGCCGCAAGCCAGAGGTGACCGGCCAGCTAGAGGTCGAAGCGCGGCACTCTAGACCACTAGGCCATCCCAACCCCCCTTAAATTAAAGAGATATAACTACTACATGTATAAGCATCACAATATAATTATAACACACCTGAATATACCTGGAGTTCTGAGTCAGTGAAGGAATTGTGCCAAAGCTACCAATTCTGATTACCCTAACACAGCTACTATGTGCCATCAAGCTTCATTGATGACATTTCATTTAAATATATGTAGATCTGATTTCAAAATAATCACATGAATGGCTATAATAGATGCATGTATTAGTTATGGTAAATTAGCCAAGAAACTACCAGTACTACATGTACATGTGTAATTCATAAACTGATTAATTACTCTACCTTTTGTTCCAATCAAATGTTAGTGTGACCGACCGGAGTGATATCTGAGTGTCACAGGTGCTTAAACCAATAATGATAAACTAAAAGTAGACTTTGTTCAGTTTATGTGTGATAATATCATAATTGTCCATCATCATTGATATGACCAAATATACATGTAACTTTAATTCTGTTATCTTATTGTAATAATGGTCAATAAGTCAATAATACTAACATCAAGATTTGTATACTGGAGCCACGATGGCCCTTAAAGTAAGATGTGAGGTCCCTTGTTCGAAAGTTCATAAGACAGGGATAACTGTCTAGTTGTTTGGTTGGGACAAAAAAACTGGGGTCCTGGGGTGCACATAAAAGATCCCTTGACAGTAAAAGTAGGCCACAGTGTCGCTGTTAGGGCAAAATTTCCCCCATAGCACACTACTGTCTTCATTTGCCCAGTTCTGGGCATAATACTAGGACGTTAACCCCATTTCATTTTATTTCGAAAGTTTATAGAGATTTTCCTATTTAGTATGGTTCCACCTTCTTGTTGCTCTTGGACAAAGGACCTGGCAATATAGTTGATTGGATGGTACGAAAATCAAAAGGTTCTGATTACAAATTAGTGTGCATGAAAAACAACCCTTGACAATTGGAATTCAAAAGAAGAATAGGCTGTAGCGTTGCCGCCCGGGCAAAACTTCTGCCATACAATGTACATGTACATGGGGTAGCACATTACGAGTAAGCTGATACTGTTGACTTATAAGTGCAGGAGGACTGCACAATACATAAACCTGGGCCTTTTAGTGTCAGTAGTTATGACAATTTTTGTCATTAAATCATATACATATAAGTGGTCTTTATTATAAACTAATGTTCAGTATGTATAGAAAGTATAGAAATTATAATATACAGTTGCCATTAACTACCAGTAAAAGCTGTCACAACTGGTGTAAAACCTTGACAAATTATAACACCTATCACTATTGAATACAAAAACCTGGATAATAGTGGTGTATATCATCAAATAGTCACAGTTTTAACACCTTAGTGACAAAACACCTACATGTACTTAATGACTACTGTTTAATTACGGTACTAATAGTTTTAACTAATTTTTACTAATACCAATTATGTATATAAACTGATGACTTTAATATTTATTTGTGACCTATGTTTTCGTTTATAACAGTTATTTGTTGCTTTATGCTACAGTGTATACATGCATGTATATATTTTTTCTACGTTTACCTTACAGGTATGCCTCCAATACATTTAAAAAAATTTTATCTGTGTAAAGTGTAATAAAGTGTAATACATGTAATTGTTAATAATTTAACTTACTGATATCAATGAAACTTACATCATGTAATTAATAATTCAGATAATGTACCGGGGGGTGTATCAAATATGTCAACATGTAGGGTTTAATATAATAAAATATTTCAAAGGATATTGAAAGAAGAAAGATAGAGACGAGAGAGTTTAAAGTAGACCTTATTAGAATTATTTGTCAATTTAACCGGGTAAAGATGGGTTTTCTGATATACAATATTTAAGACAAAATAAACATTTTACCATTGGTACATAAATCCTGTAACAGAATGTATTTCAGCACAATTTAAAACGAGGTGACGCCATATTTAGAGTAGATTGGAACAACCAGACACTAGAGATTACTATTCGATTGAGATTTTTCAATTCTCACCTAAGATAACTGATTTGAAATTACAGTAAAATGGAAACGGCTGAGTGTTGTGTCAAATTCTAGGTCCCAAATATATAGCTCTTTTAAACATCCACTTTTAAAGGCAAGGTTTCTTTCACTACTTGTATTTGTGTGGACTACATTGTACATCCTTAGTTTATATCAGTCAATCTAAAGATTAGCCAAAAAGCTTGTTCAAAGATTAGATTAAACTGTAGCTTAGTCTCAATTTGAAATATTGTGTTTGATTTTGAATATGGGTCATTCCATGAAGTTGGTACCTAAAGTGTGACATGGGCATTAAAATTTCAAAATGTATTTGGAGAGAAAATAACACTTTGTTTTGTTTTCAATGTCACCTGATGTACCAATGTGGTAAAAAGATAAAAACTTCACAATTTTCTGCAAAAACGCTGACAAACCAAAATGAATGCGTGTAACATTGACAAAATATTGTCCTCTTTTTCTTCTTGTTAAGATAAATAAATCATGATCAAAGGCAACTCAGTACTCAAGACCAAAGTGTCTATCATTTGGTGGTATCAAAATGTAAAAAAAATGTAATTTATTTTACATCATCTCTCAAAATGAGTCTGCGGGTAACAATGACCAAAAACACACGTTAAAGTTCTATAAAACAATACTCATAAAAAAATGCGAAAACAATTCCTAATATTGTACATCTATTTGACTTGTACAGTTTTTGACCTGATGATTTTACCATCTAAAAATAAAAACCACTACATATCCTGGGTAAAAAGAGTTGGTAACATTGACCACATCAAATTCCTTTGGAAATCAATTCCTAATATTGTACATCTATTTGCCTTGTACAGTTTTTGACCTATTGATTGTACTGTCCAATAATAATTAAAAAAAATACATATCCTGGGTAAAAAGAGTTGGTAACATTGACCACATCAAATTCTTTTGGAATCGTGATATATTGTTCAGTAATCGGGGATAAAAAATTGTGTTAACCATTCGAAGAAGCTATGGCCTTCAAATACAAATGATAACGTTGATTTTAGTCATGTATGTGACAAGCAAAAGGGTCATTTGTCTAACCTTGTGCCTTGTGAGTTTTGCCAAGGACTATCATTTACCCCCACTGCTAAAGACCTCACAAGCCACTCGTTGAAATAACCTAGAGTCAAGTGACCGTTAAAATCCATCTTTCTCGAACAACCATCATTAAATAAGTAACGACTTTGGAAATATGATTTAATATTTCATTTATTATTCAACATGTAACATAGTGATCAGTGTAAAAACAAAGACAAAATAAAAATGACATAACAAATAAAATAGGGTTTAATGTAAATGACATTACAATAATGGTAAAATAATTGGATGGATAAAGCCTCAATACTTATTTAATTAAAATGGACAGATAAAGCATCAATGCTGATTTAATTAAATTGGACAGATAAAGCATCAATACTATTCAATTAAATTGGACTGATAAAGCATCAATACTGATTTAATTAAAGTAACGACATGGGATTTGCATTTTTCAAAAAATATTTTCTTCTTCATAACCAATGCTGAAACTCAACATTGACTGACTTAATAGTATAACTAAGAAATCAAAACATCAGCAAGAGATAATTTCCCTGCATAGATTCAATCAGATTAAATGCGAAACAAAGATGACGAAAAGCTCTTTTGGTCATCATATTTTGCGAAACAAAGATGACGGAAGGCTTGTTTACATAGGGAGAAGCATTTTCAAGTTGTCAACAGAATCAAATCAATTTCGGACTGCTATTCCTATTAGAGATTCAAATAACAGTTCACTTTCCAACCGAAAATTCTCTGCTGGTTTGTAGTACGAACAACCAACAACCTAGAAAGAAATTAATTTAAACACAAGGTTAATTCTACACTATTTTGCAATTCAATGTTAAATAGCCTACAACGTGTTCAGAACATGCAAATTAAATAAGTACAGCCATTATTGAATAAAATCTAAACAAGAAATATAACTGTGTTGGTAACAAAAATTTCTCAAGGGCAGTTGTTTGGTCATTGTTACCAACAGTCACTATCATTTTCATCAACAGTCTTGAACAGGTGTAGGTACATATAAGGATGACAACGAAGTCGTAATGGCATTATAGAACCATGAACTATTTCAAAAGATAAGCTTTTGTAAAGATCTAACAAATAATTAAATAAATGTGCCAGACAGAGGTTGTTAGTAATTTTGACATTCAACTGAAAGCTTAACCGTGTCAAGTTACCAACCAATGCAATCCCGATTTGTTCCCGAGATCGGCGATGACAACCATTTGTTTTGCGGACAAAAAGTTTGCATAACAGTATTCTATACTTATGTATATAAAGAAAAGGAACATTCATATTGAATAAGTATTCATATGTTATTCGTAACTTGACACAAGCGATTCAAATGTACGTAACAAATTGACAAATTCCATTTTCCTTACCGAATTCCATATTTTCTACGGCTGTCTCCGCCATGTTGGGGGGTTGGGATGGCCTAGTGGTCTAGAGTGCCGCGCTTCGACCTCTAGCTGGCCGGTCACCTCTGGCTTGCGGCTGTGGTTTCGAGCCCTGGTGTGAGCGTATGTGGCATGGAGATAGGGGCGCCTTCTCAACCTCGTGGGTTTCCTCCGGGCACTCCGGTTTCCTCCCACTGCTAAAGACCCCTACGCGCAAGCGAATTATTGAAATAAAAATGAAACCATATGTTAGTCCCAAAATGACCTGGTTTGTGTCGAGTGGACGTTAAACCCCATTTCTCTCTCTCTCTCTCTCCGCCATGTTGCCATTAACCAGTCGTCTATGCTGTAAATGAGTTGTGTGGTGTCGTTAAATTTTCGATCACTTTCGCCGGCGTAAAAAGAGATGGAAATCGCGCGAACGTAAAATTGACAGACAATCAACACTTTTCGCAATGACTGCAGTTTAAAACATTTGAAAAGTCTAGCCGATAAACATTTTCCCTTTTCCGAGATGAAATAAGAGTGGTTACATTTTACGACATTATTTAAGTACGTCACACGAAAGCGCTCCGTCTCATCGTGCCATTAGCGTACGTAACAAAGTTGACAGACATAGTTACGATTTTTTCTGTATTTTTGGGTGACGATATCTCAACAAATAGTCATATCGATGCTCTTGTTGTGCTGTATTTGAAAAATTGAAAGTTAAATCTTTGCAACTGCACCTCGGATAGATGATTTAAACACATAATAAAAAGTTGGGATCAAATCAAAGTTCAGGGGGGTGAAAATGTCACACTTTTGGTGCATGTCAAACTGCTGAAAATGCATTTGACACATCCTTTTTTCAAGTGAATTTTTTTTATTTCACAAAATGACATTTTAATATTATCTTTACATCAGACCCCCAAGATAATTATCAACAATTCATTTATTGAATTCTATTTCTTGAGTATTTTATCATCACATTAATTATCGTTGGTAACAAAGTGTCAACTTCATGGAATGACCCATATACAACGTAAATGTCATATTATATGTGAAAGAAAAATTTTGTTCCACTGAAAATTTACAAAGGAATGATGAATTGAAAAATTTACAACATTCAGCATCAATTGCAGATGATAAAAGCTGGATAAACATGAATTCAAACCCCAAAAGCTGAAATTCACTTAATTTAAATCCATTGATCTATGTGTAGATTTTTACTAAAAATCAAATTACTGTTTTGATAGGCGTTTAATATTTGAACGTACATGTACATGTATTAATACAAGGTACAATTTTCATGGATAGACAATTAATAATTTTAACCCTTGTCAGTGCACTTGGGGTCTCTGTGAACTCCATGCACATTTTTTATAGTATTTTGTAATAACTACTGGGCACTGCTTTCTGAAATTTAGTGACAAAGAGTTTGGTATTCATCTGCTTCCCACATGCAGAGTTCTGTTGCATGCAAATCAGAACCAATGCTTAAAGGGAACAAGGGGTCCAATCAGACCCCTAACTTACAAATCACAGTAGGGATGTGTTACTGCCTGATACCATATTGCGTATGCCAGAGTATTCTGTCTTTTAACATCTGCATGTTACAAATACCAAAAATTAAATGATGAATTCCAAATATTCAATGGTTTTTGTATATTACCATTTTGTATTACACAAAGTAGCTATTTTGTGACAATTATTAAACATTTTCCAAATGTCACTTAAGTCTTTTTGTACCCGTATAATAATTTAGATGTTTTTCAGTTGTCAAATATGAAAGCAAATAAAAACTAAACCGCTGCTTTTTAATTCAAATATATATATGTACGTAAAAACTTTGAAGTATAACTGGGGTCCATACTCCATATGGACACCTTGATACCTGCTATGTGATTCTCACAACGTGCACCCACAAGGGTTAGTACCACGCGAAGTTTCGACGAGCCGATATAAGGGTTTCCAATGTGTTGGTTTAGTTGTAGGACCTAAATGGTTCTCTAATCAACATATTCCTGAAGCAATGGCCCGAGAAATCTCTCTCTGACCATTGCTGGATTGACTTCTGATTCTTGAACTTTTGCGGGAGTGTGTCTATTCTCCCCGTTCAATGAAAGCTACCACTTAAGTACAGCAACATGACAGTCCTTCGTTTAATCTAAGTCTTCCCTAAAACTTTGGACAGTGATTTAAGGTATTAAAAAAGGTATAAGTATGTTCGTTTCCAAACAGTATTGTTTACATTTCATTCGACTTGATAGCCTCGTTTGTCACACAATTAGTTTTACTGCAGTATTCTCCTATGCACGGGTTAATTAGGCATAATAAACGCGTGAGCCATGACGTAAGCGTTATGTAAACATATTTGGTCCAATACTGGCACTCGTTTTAAATGTAAAGCGTTTGTATGGTAGGTAGTGATAGGTTGGTAGTCGGACTACTGACTAATCAAAATTTAACACAACAATATCCACTCATAATAGCAGTGTGTAGTGAGATTACCTATAATCAAACGAAACGCTGCGCGGAGTATGTCTAATCAAAGGTATTTGATTGTTATTTTTGTAGCATATTCTGTAATATTTGTCTACTATTCACATTGCAACATTGATAAAGATGAACGTCACAAACATGTACAAATGCACTGTCGTACCGGGAAGGCCTATTAAACTAGTAATTGTGTATCCATAAAAATTGTTCCTTCTGTTAAATATCAAAGATTTAATCCATCCTTTTTGTTAAATTTTCATGGAAGTTATGTTTAATCTATATGTACACATATGTTCGTTTTGAATAATAATTGTATTTGTTTTGAACCATATAAATACTCCAGCACTATCTTTAGGCTTTGCTTAAAATCTCTTAATGTGCCTCTATTCAATCTTATTATCTGCGTGTACCAATGACATTTGGATTTCAATGTTGATTAAGCCATGAAAGGTCATGCAAATAATATTGATAGTAAGTTTGTACCAATACAGGAATGTTTTTTTTCGTTTAAAATAAATCCTTTGTAAGGTGGAAATCAGTAAATTAGTTGCATGTAGGTCTATAGTGTAGAGTTTATAATTGTTTCACCACTCAGAAATTGCTATATCTTTCATCTTTTGATTTAATTAGTATAATTTAAAGTTGCAATTTCATATTTTTAAGTTATATCTTTAAAATGTATTAAAATAAAGCCCCAAAATAGAGTGTATCTATAAACAGCCCTACCTTGTTAAAGAATAATCCTATTAATCCTATAATTCACTATTGCCAGTTGAAAATTGACAAAAACATCATTTTCAACTTCAAATTCAAACGTTTGAAGATAGCCATTCCATGGGGGGAGAATGGAAAAACAAGGGAGGGTAATTGTGTTATTATTTCCTGTGTCACTGATTTTAATGCCTGGGAAATAATAACCCATGCTCATATACAATAGTGAGTTGACAACCTTTTGTGCAAAAGACATAGAAATAATTATGTTTTGACTTTCTTAGAAAATATGAAATTCCCGCTTTAAGTACGGTACCAAAAACCACAGTTCAACAAAACTGGATCTAATTTAATTATACATCTGTGTCATGGGTCAAACTGTTTTAGTGATCGTAGACTCACTAGGGTAGTGCCACATCTTGGGATTTTCTACATACTCCGCGCAGCGTTTCGTTTGATTATAGGTAATAGGTAATCTCACTACACACTGCTATTATGAGTGGATATTGTTGTGTTAAATTTTGATTGGTCAGTAGTCCGTCTACCAACCAATCACTACCTACCATACAAACGCTTTACATTTAAAACGAGTGCCAGTATTGGACCAAATATGTTTACATAACGTTACGTCATGGCTCACGCTTTTATTATGCCTAATTAACCCGTGCATAGGAGAATACTGCAGTAAAACTAATTGTGTGACAAACGAGGCTATCAAGTCGAATGAAATGTAAACAATACTGTTTGGAAACGAACATACTTTTCACCGTTTTTAATACCTTAAATCACTGTCCAAAGTTTTAGGGAAGACTCAGATTAAACGAAGGACTGTCATGTTGCTGTACTTAAGTGATAGCTTTCATTGAACGGGGAGAATAGACACACTCCCGCAAAAGTTCAAGAATCAGAAGTCAATCCAGCAATGGCCAGAGAGAGATTTCTCGGGCCATTGCTTCAGGAATATGGATTTTCTATTGCTAGCAAAAATGTAATAATCAGTACACAAGATCACAAGCTGTATTCATAAAGTTGCGCAAGTTTAACCTGTGACAAATAAATATTTCTCTTCTACTCTAATCTAACGTGAGTACTGAGTGTGAAAACAAAAATATATGCCCCATTGACATTACTGCATTTAACTAGTACTACTTGTGCAGTACATCCATTCAATCATAATCACATTCTAATATAAAACAGGCAAATTGATTTCTTGGCTCGCCTAATATAAATATAAAGTTGCTTTACCACACCGGTAAATAGACTAGCGTGACCTCAGTCAGTGTTGCTATGCAATCTGTCAACCATAAAAAATATTAAAAAAATAGTCGGCATTCCGAAACAGAAAACATCAACATTTTGTTTTCAAATATCTTCGACCTCACAATAAAGTACCTGTTCTATTTGTAAAATATATCGTAAGTTACGTATCATAATTACCACAGACTTCACCGTTCAGTTAGCATTATTTGATCAAATGAATCAAACACGCCTTTTTCTGATTTATCCAAGCGTGCCCACTGAGGTGTTTCCATTACCGGTGCCCGGTTGCGCCACACAGAGACAGATAACTCTTATTGTGACACATTTTGGAGTTATATCCCTTTGAAAACATTGACGATCGATTGCCCGGGTCGGATCTTAAAGAAAACTATAGTATTTAAGCTGCATTTCCTTTAGTACGGGTCCAGTCCGGCTCCGGTCCGGCTCCGGCCCGGGAGCAGACATGACACACGGCAGGTTGTGTATCCTTATATGCTGTTTTTCAAACGGAAGGACTACAACATGGCACGTGTCTAACAGTAACAAAGGGCGAAAATTGGAATTTCCCTACTATTTTTATCTTTTTGCCGTGCGGGTTACCCAAACTCTGTCTCCTTAAGGCCCGGTCCCAGTGACCGATGGACACAAAACGTATGCAAAAAGTACACAGCGGACGAGCAAACTTTCGCGGGTGGCTCCATCCGTTTTCATCCGCTCCAGAAATTGACGAAAATTTTCGAAAACAGAACAGAAAAGAACGAACGTTGGAAGTATATAGTGGGGGTGTTTATAAATGGAGGTTCATCGGAAGCCTAGCGGATGAAAGCGGGTGGAAGTGGATGCCAGCTCCGACATCCTTCAATATACCAGATAGGCCCTACATCCCAGATACAAACGCTAATTGGCGGTTTTGAAAACTTTATGTAGGAGATGCATACGCTTACATCCTTTCTTTTTCCGTGCTACTAACGATGTATAGACGTCCCATATGTTCTTTTTCTCTCCTCCCACTTTCCGTTTTCAGCTGGAGCGGATGTGAGTTGCAAGGATGCCGAGAGGATGCAGACAGAATACAGTGCACGTTTAACGTATGATAACGGACATGGAACGTTTGTTGCTCGTATATGTCGCGCATTTACATCGTAGGCCTACACGGCAGAAAGTTCATCGTTATAGAGGTTTTGTGCAGCTCAAAACTTTTTGAGCGGATGAAATCAAAGTGAACGGGTGCTCGATGGACAGAGCGTATGAAACACGTATTCAATGAGTACACAACGGCTGCATGGCGTTTTCAAACGGAGGTCACGTTTTTTCCCCCGTTTTACATCCTCTTTGCATCCGTAAGTGCAGTGGGATCGGGCCTTTATGTGCGTTATGTGTGTTTACGGACACGGTTCCGCATGCGTTCCCGTACCAAACACGACATGGTTCGTTTCGAAAAACCGTACCGGACGCCGCATAGAGAACCGTATCCGCACCCGCACATAAGGAAACACTCTTACTAAAATTCTATGAAAGTGGATCCGTACTAAAGGAAATGCAACTTTATATTATATTTCTAGCTTATAGAGGTTAACGTTCGGACTAATGAAGCCCACGAGCAAACACCCTGCACAGTGTGCTATGATGGAAATTTGTCCCGATAGTGGTCCCAAGGCTTACTCATTCGAATTCCTTCATTTTCCACACACATCTCCATGCCACATACGCTCACACCAGGGATCGAAACCACAGCCGCAAGCCAGAGGTGACCGGCCAGCTAGAGGTCGAAGCGCGACACTCTAGACCACTAGGCCACCCCAACCCCACAGAATACTACAGGAAAACAAATTCATTCTGAAGATTTTCTCACATGACTATATAGCAGACTCGTAGCTAGCGGGGAGGGGGTGGGGGGTAAGATCGATGGTCACGTTCGTGGTAACCGATTCTTTCCCCATTAGGTAAAGACACCCACTGGTGTCCGATTTGTACCAGGGCAGGCAACTGCCTCTCTTGCCCCCCGCCAGCTACGGGTCTGTAGGCTATAGATCCGAAATAATTTACTGTATAGCCTAATTATAGTTTCGTGTAGATTATTGGGTTGTTGAGTTTTTACCAGCCACCTCCACTGTCTGTCCGCCCGTCCGTCCACAATTTGTGGACAATACGGGTCACAACCGATTTCGACGGAACTCTATATATTCATTGGATTCTTGGATTATCGACTTTGATTTTTCACACTGCAAGACGCATTTGCCCGTCTTTATTAGCCCAGCTCATTTGTGATATACCCTGGCTCAAATATACTACATTTGGAGCTAAATCTACCGGACTAAAACAAATAACCCCACGGCTAATGTAAAATAAAACAGGTTTTGTAGACCAAGTATCGGTGGTCGATCTTGAAAATCATTGTTTCTTTTATGATGCTTAATCAAGGTGCGAATCTCCGGGCGACCAGCAACCTCCCCATCGCACCAAAAGCTTGCGCTAGCTAGTAACAGCGACAATAATACCGAGAAAATAATAAGAAAAACATAAAAATTCAGATACACATCATTTTATCATAGTCAATTTATAGTTAATAGCCGCGTAGAAGTTACCATAGCAGCGTAGTAGTTTTAATTTCACTCGGAAGTTTTCTTTGGATAAATCCTGAAAGAAACAAACATTGGAATATTGTAAAAATGGATACACAGACAGAAAATAAAATGGGGTTGCCTGTTATTCTCCACCAAGCTGGAAAATGTAGTCTGCGATGAGGGATATCAAAGACATTTTGCTCGGAAAGCGGCGTCACAACCTATTTTTCAGGGAATTCCAACCGCCATTACCGCACCAGTTACTCTGCTTTTTAACGTACACGCCAGCGGGTAGACTACCTATCCATTTGAGCAGACATATAGGCCAAGTCCCGAGTGCACAAACCATTCTCAAATTTATGTTATTTTTTTTGGGGGGGAGGGTGTAAATACTCCGTGCAGTTATATATACATGTACATACATTAATATAAACACATAATATACATAACTGCAATATAAACAGCATTACACAGTAAAAAGACAAACGCTAAACATACTGTATTATCATGGACCGTATCATGGTGTTATTATTATTATTCAAAGCTATTATATATGTTCAATAGATTCTCGGTATCTTAGAATTTACTTAAAATAACTACTCACCCGTTTTAATCATATGCATGGTGTCTCCTCCCTTGAATAATAAAACACAGCATTAAAATAAAAAATAATATTTAAAAAACACTGAATTTATATAGCGCAAAAACACTCTGTTTGAGTTTCTATTGCGCTTTCACAACAGGTTTCAGTTCTAGTAATATAAGGGACAATCCGATTAAAATACAGATCTATATTTCGTTTCGTTTTTTATACTTTCGATGACCTACACTACATGAAGATATGACCGGTTGTAGCGATAGATCGTATCATATGTCATGTGAGCGGCTTTCGACCCTATGACGTCAGATATTTGATTACCAAAGATCGCCGTAACAGACCGTTTCATTGGCTAATTCCTCACATTATCCAGAACATGTCAATGATAACAACTCTTCCAGATAACGGTGTAGTAAAACGAAATTTTGAACTATAAAAATCGAAACGAAATAGGATCTGTGATTTGGGGTACCGAATTCCAAAGGAACGGTGCCCAATACCACATTATATATCACTATTTGAAAGCTGCATTGTGTAAGAGCTAAATCTTCCTATTGTAGCGTAGATCTTTCATTTGGCTTCCAATGTTATATAAACTATTCATATGACAAGCTCATAATCAAGTACCTGGGCCATCGAGTTGCTGTGATATTAATTGGATTAGAGAGAGAGAGAGAGAGAGAGAGAGAGAGAGGGAGAGAGAGAGAGAGAGAGAGAGAGAGACGGGGGGGGGACGTCAACTCGACACAAACTTGTTCATTTAGGCTTGCGCGTAGGGTCTTTAAGCGGTTGGGGGAAGACGGACGACCCCGAGCAAAACCCACGAGGATGGACAGGCGACCCCACTCTTGTCACGTTCGACCGGGAAATCGAAACCACGCCAGTTGACTCAATGGCATACATTATGAAACGACGCGCACGCGCTAAAAACTTGACCGCTCAACCAACCCTAGAACACATGTGTCATTTAATCGAGACTTCGTTTTTATTGTAACGTGGACAATCGAGACTACACTGTTCGTGTCAAACCTTTGGACATTCATAACTTTGCTCAGAATAAATTAATTTGACTATTTTTCAGTATGTTTATTCTCTATCTATTCTTAAAACTCTTATAGCGAGATCGACCAGCTCTGTATCACAGCCACCTATACTAAGTTTTAACATTAAAGTAAGAGAGAGAGAGAGAAATGGGGTTTAACGTCCACTCAACATAAACTAGGTCATTTTGGGACGAACATTAAAGTAAGAGGTCATTAAAATGGATTAAGACTAATAATTGCTTCCCCGGATTTCATGATTGTCTCTGGCTTTTTGATCTTGAATCGGAGAAGAGAGTTTGAATTACCATTTTCGGACAGTTTTTGGATGAAACTGATCAGCAGTGAATATTCGCTGAGCCTCTACAGTCACCACGGGTTACTGAGCTCATAATATTAACGTTTTGCTTTCAGTAAATTTAATTCTATTACATTTTTTGAAGTATTAGAAAAATAGATAAAAGTGATTGAAGTATAGTTGGATAAAAATATTTCCTATTTAGTGTAAATAAGTATATAAAATGAGTGAACGACTACATTTCTTCCGGTCCAGTATGTTTGATGTAAACAACGCACGTGTCATCGATCCAATGATCGACGATGTGTGATGTGACGTAACACGTAAAAGTCATTCTTGAACTTATAAAGGTCAGTTATCTTATACAGAGGTATAAGAAGGCTTCTGCATTACCTTTGTGAAACAGACTTGTTGCGGATATTCATGAACTTGTGGCGAAAAGGGTCGGGACATCCATTAGACCTACTAAAATGACATCACTGCCTATAAATTACTTTTACCAGACTCGACATAAAGGCCACATCTTTCAATATTTTTTATCAGATAATTGATCATGTTGGGCTCTTTGTGGTTATAAAGATTAAGACAATCTGATTAAAACAAAGATTTATATTTCGTTTTGTTTTTTAATATTTTCCATGGTCTACACTTACATGAAGACCTGATACGTTGTACTCGAAGGTCGTGTCAGGGGTCGTACGAGAGCCTTTTGACCCTATGACGTTCATACATTAATTAATCAATCAGCGTTGACGTTTACCCAAGAAGTCGCCGTAACAGGCCATTCAATTGGCTAGTCCCTCACTTCATCCAAAACACCGGTAATATAACAACTCTTCCAGATCCTAGTGTAGTTCAGACAAGTACAATCAAATTTTAAACTATAAAAAACCAAACGAAATAGGATAGGGTCGGGCCACTGATGTGACTAGGTTGGATTCGAGTCCGAGTCGCGGGACTCGAGTACCCACCCCTGGAAAGTGGAACACTAAAAGCCATTGTGTTGTTTATGGAAAAGTTATCGAAAACTGTACTTACGACAATCATCATTGTCTTCACGGCACTGGACACCTGCACAAATATAATAAACACAAAGTGCGATTAATTTTAGGTATCGCTTCAAATAAAGAGATGGATGGGGAAATGGGGTTTAACGTCTACTCGACATAAACTAGGTCATTTTGGGACTCACACACGATTCAATTTGTATTTCATTAATTCCTAAGTGTCTTCAGCAGTGGCGGGAAACCGTAAAACTAGGAGAAAACCACAAGGTTTGACAGGCGACCCTACTCATTATCATGTAGAAGCGGGGAATCGAAACCACGCCACTTGACTCAACGACAGACCCCAACCAAATCATCAAACATATGAACTAAAGAACACTCTGGCGGCTTGGAGAGTCTTGTGAGATTGTAAGGTTTAGCCGGGCAATTTTAGTCGTTATTTGGAAAAATTTCTGTAAGATGCATTATGTAAGAGCTAAATATGCCTATTGTGGGGATCTATTGTGGTCTTAAATGTTCTATGAATTATTATTTATACATTTATTCATTTGATAAACCATTGTAAATCAAATCAACTCTCTATAACAACGGATGTCCGAAGGGATTGAAACACAATCGTCATTTGATAATTGACTTTAAAAATGAACACTCGAGGCTTAGACAAGCTATGCTACAACTTCAAACAATGATAACTCCGCCCAGAATACAGTAATGTGACTGAAGTTTTCAATATATTCATTTTTCATTATCTATTTTTGAAGTACTGGTAAAAACGGAAGTCCTTTATCTAAATCTTACATTATTGATAATGCATCTTTACTCAAATGGCACTCGGGAACCTATATGGTGCAGTAATTCTACGTACCTCCAAGTTGCACTCTATGTCCTTGATTACCACCTTGTCCTCTAGGGTCATACAGGTCACGACCCCCATGTATCCCTGGCCCACCTCTTCCACTTCTTACATATAGATCACGACCACCTTGTCCTCCCCGCCCACCTTGTCCTCCTTGACCACCGTTTCCCCCTCGCCCCCCTTGTCCTCCAAATTCACCCCTACCACCAGGCCCACCCGCACCACCAGGCCCACCTGCACCGCCAGGCCCACCTGCTCCCCCAGGTCCACCTTTGAAATAAATACCACGACCACCTTGTCCTCCCCGTCCACCTTGTCCTCCTTGTCCTCCTTGCCCACCGTTTCCTCCTCGCCCACCTTGTCCTGCCCGTCCACCCTGTCCTCCCCGTCCACCTTGTCCTCCCCGTCCACCTTGCCCACCTAGTCCACCAAATCCAAATTCACCTCTACCACCTGCCCCCCCTCGCCCACCAGGCCCACCAGGCCCACCAGGCCCACCTGCTCCCCCACGTCCACCATTGAAAAAATTACCACGCCCACCTTGACTACCCCGCCCATCTTGTCCTCCTTGACCACCGTTTTCTCCTGCTCGCCCACCTTGTCCACCAACTCCAAATTCACCCCTACCACCCGGCCCCCCTCGCCCACCAGGCCCACCTGCTCCGCCAGGCCCACCTGCTCCCCCACGTCCACCTTCGAAAAAAATACGACGGCCACCTTGTCCTCCACGTCCACCCTGTCCTCCTTGCCCACCGTTTTCTCCTGCTCGCCCACCTTGTCCACCAACTCCAAATTCACCCCTACCACCCGGCCCCCCTCGCCCACCAGGCCCACCTGCTCCGCCAGGCCCACCTGCTCCCCCACGTCCACCTTCGAAAAAAATACGACGGCCACCTTGTCCTCCACGTCCACCCTGTCCTCCTTGCCCACCTTTTCCTCCTTGCCCACCTAGTCTACCAAATCCAAATTCACCCATACCACCTGCCCCCCCTCGCCCACCAGGCCCACCTGCCCCACCTGCTCCCCCACGTCCACCTTGGAAAAAATTACCACGCCCACCTTGTCCACCCAACCCACCTCGTCCTCCTTCCCCACCTCGTCCTCCTCGCCCACCCTGGCCAACAAATCTATTTTTACCACTACCACCTGACCCCCTTGCTCCACCTCGCCCACCTGATCCCCCAGGTCCACCTCGTCCACCGGATCCATTAGGCCCATATTCAAAACCAGCGCCTGGTCCACCAGGTCCACCACGTCCACCAGGTCCTCCAGGACCACCAGGTCCCCCACGTCCACCGACTCCACCGCGTCTTTCTTCAATCAGTCGGTTTAAAACATATTCAGAAACCGCATTTCCGGCACCTGAAAAAATGAATGCGGATCTATATAACTAAATGAATTAAATGGGGCTAAACCAACCCATATAAAAAAGCCTGGAATACACCATTTTATAGTCTGCTGTCTGGAACTTGCTCAAAACAAACGCCGTGGAGACCACAGCACGATATCTGGCGTTTCCACCACGATTTAATGACGATCTTGAAGCGCCCTGAGACCATTTTCAGTCGCCGTAGCAGCGCAGTAAGGACGCCACCCCGGGCTGACGGGGTAATAAAATGCTAGGTTCGCACGATCACGATTCGTTCTACAATTGAAATCGTGGTTTTAATCATGGCATAATCGCGGTGATCCTACCAGGTTTTATCATATATTGTAGTACTTTGTAGCAATCGTCGTGTTGATTGCATCGAAACGTAACCGGGCATATATGTACGTCCCGATAGTGACAATCCTATCGTAACGCATCACACAGCAGTGGGAACCCAGCAAAAGACAATCTCTTCTGGGCCAGCGAATCATGGTGGCTACGTGGGTAAGACGTTGGCTCGCTAGCCTGGAGGTCGAATGTTCGATCCCTGCATTGGCCGAGAAAGTTCATCTCGATTTTCCAGCGTGGTTTCCCCTTGTCAGTGATGCAGGACGGAGGGCCTGATAAGAATAGCTGTCTAGTCGTTCGGATGGGACGAAAAACCGACATCCCGTGTACACATTAGCGTAAAATATCCTTTGACAGTTGGAATTCGATACAAGAGTAGGTCCTAGCGCCGCTGTCCTGGCAAAATTTGCACCATAGCACACTGTATGGCGTATGCCCGTCTTTATTAGCCCAGTTATGAGCTAATTTTTTTCAACAATTCGTTTGCGCGCAACAGTCTTTAGCCGCAGAAACCCCACGGGCTTGTCAAGTACAAGTTGGGAATCAGCTGCACCCCACCTCAACGGCATGCGGTAAAATATAATAACCCTTACCGTTTCCATGTGTATGACCAGGTGCAACATTGACAATAACTCGATCTAATAAAATAAATTAAACCCAATCAGACATTAACAATAACTCGATCTAATAAAATAAATTTATTTCGATCAGACATTAACAATAACTCGATCTAATAAAATAAATTGAACTCAATCAGACATTGACAATACCTCGATCGAATAAAAAAATTTAACTCGATCAATAACTCGATCTAATAATAAAATAAATTTAACTCGATTAGACATTTACAAAAACTTGATCTAATAAGATGAATTAAACTCGACCAGACATTGATAACTTGATCTAATAAAAAAAATAAGTTCGACTCGGCCAGACGAAACAATTTGCAAAACAAATTTAACACGATATTCACAATATTGTACTGTAATGTCATGTTATGTAATGTATACAATGCCGTTATGTTATAAAATGTTATATAATACGGTATTGTACTGTTACTAAATTTAATAGAATGTAATACTGCTAATGCAGTGTTATACTGCTAGGTCTTGTAATGTAATATTGCTAGGTATTGTAATGTCATAATGCTACTCAATGTAATGGAACGCTGCTATGTTATAATGTGATACTGCTAGATATTGTAATGTAATACTGCTGTGTAATGCTATGCTGCTATGTTATAATGTAATACTGCTATGTAATGTAACGCGAATGTAATGTAATACTGAGCACTGCTATGGACTGTAATTTAGTTCCATGACGTTTTTTGGGGTTATCATCCAATCACGGTTTATATTTTAATGAAATACTACAAGAATACGAACAAACGCGTCAATTGAGATCATGCGACCGACTATAGTTTTTCTGTCCCCCTATCTATACAGATGAAATGTCTTCAACGAGTGAAAACAATATGGCGGGTGAGATACAATGTTATTATTGTAGTATACAGTCAAGCAGTAGCAAGACGTTTATTATAATCCCTACCTGTGATTATATATTTATTTAATTATTTTACTCACTGTCTAATCTTTTCTGAGTCTGTACTCCAAGAACTGAAATTGAAACATTAGTCATTAATATATGAAAAGCATGGGGGTGTCGGGCAAAAAATGTAGTCCCATTAGGTGGTTATCAATTTTGCGGATTCATGGTCATCGTCTACGCCAAACGCCAATATCATACTCAGTCTTTGACACTGCAAACACGTCTTATTGGTCAGATTGAATCTATGGAAGGATAGCGTTGCCAATATTATTTCAATGTTCACGGTGCAAAATACATATGTCCGCAGTTCAAAATACGTATTTTAGCTTTACAATCTGCAATTTCTATTAAATGTAGATGAAAAAAGTCTTGTTTCTATATTATTTTACTTACCATCGACGTTTTGGTCAACTGGACCTGAAAGGATAATAAAAAAAACAATATTAGTCCGTATAGACGCCAGGTTATCCGTAGTTACTTTTGGAAATGTTTTTGGAAGAACGATGTCCACTGACAGTTCCTATCTGGCCTTATATAGCTGCAATATGAAAATACCGCTCTTCCCCACCTCTGTTCTCGGTCTGTTCTAGAACCCCAACCTTCTATTTTTCACCACGATTCTTTATTTTCGGCCAAAGGGAATCATTTCTCACCACTATATATGATACAAATTTATAATAATTCAACACCATTTACAAGTAGAATTTAGCGATGACATAAACATGCAGTTTACGCATGTTCGAGTCTCGGAATGGCTTCTCAGTTCAAACATATTTTGTGTATGTTTTTAATCGAAGACTTTTCCTTGCAAATAGTGTTGAATCATTATAAATGTGTGTCAGCTGTGGCAAGAAATGATCCCTTTTTCACGAATAAAGTAGAATCAAGGTGAAAACTATCAGGTAAGGATTCCAAAATAGCCTTACAGCAGAGGTGGGAGAGAGCAGTATTTTCATATTGCAGCTATATAAGGCCGGATAGAAACTGTCAGTGGACATCGTCCGCTCAAAAAAAAGTTCCAAAAGGAACTAAGTTACACGGTGAAACATTACACGACAAATGTACTTGCGGTACAAATTCTACATAGCACTATTTCGGGCCTCCTTTAAAATTTGGACCATGACTCCTCCCCCACCCCCCACCCCCACACACATATCGTATTCCGGCTCTGGATGCTACTTTAAGTAAAATGGCACAACTAATCCTGATATTGGGTGTAACGGGGTTACATCTAGGTGCACATATCGCAAATATAAAAGACGTAAGCAGGTGGAGTGTATCACCATGGCTATCTTGAAGTGACGTCACATATGAACCCCTAAATGCTCAAGCAATACAACAAAATATGCAAATAAAGGGCGGCCAATAAACCCACCTAATCGTAAGGATCTATAGTTTGTAATTCCAGGGCCACGAACAACTGAAAAGAAACGATAGATTATCTTTAATTAAACAGGGATTCAATTGAATTTATAACGCAAAATATTTACAGATATCGTGCACTTGTCTAACAATGCATCTAACACAGCTTAAAGGCCTTCTTTTACCACTGTAAAAAAATACTAACTTGAAAACTTTTGAGGTCAGGCACAGTATAGTTCCACGTCTGACGTCACATCCATATTGTGTTGCTGGTAAACAGTAGGATGTGATGTAGTAATACCAAATGGTCCGGGCAGATTTGGCACCCTTTACCCATTTTACGTGTACTATTTTATGTGCCCATTTACACTAAATATGAAATATTTTTTTAATCAAGATCTGCTTTAAATATCTTTATCTTAAACAAACATTATGCAAGAGCTAAATCGGATTATTGCAAGTCTTTATTTGGGCTTCAGATGTCATAGAAATTATAACTTAGATCTTTATTTACAAGCACAAAATCAATTCCGTAGACACACGGATGGCTTAGATTGGGCTTGGATTTAAACAGGATTTCATTGATTGATTACATTTTAAATGGCGTCGTGAGAGGAGATTAACCGTTACGTTGACGTCATACTTTCGAGGCTAAAGGAAAGAGTGTACTAAGAGAGGCCGCTGTTCGGGTGAGGCCATAACAAATAACATCTAAACTAAAGTGCAATAAACTAAACACAGATAATGACAATTCCTGGAGACCAAGTGATGACTAAAACAGACGGACATGTCTTTTGTCTTAATAATATCAATAAAAACATTTTTATTTCCCTGAGCAAACCGAATAGGCTAACGGTATGTAGGTGGAGTTAACGCCCGTCAATCAAACCATTGGTCATATTCAGAAAAGGTGTAGATTATTAACCACTATTTCTAGTCAAAAATTACAGTGGTGATAACAATGTTTAGGATAAAGTAATTTGACTGACATTTTTAATGTATTCCTCTCCCATCATCTATTTTTGAACTGTTATAGCAAGAATGGCTAACTCCTTACAAAAATCTCCCATAATGTATCTCTAAGAAAATGATTCATGATTCATTTTGCAGACAAGGAGTAATTAACTCCCCTTGATGCAATCCCTATTAGTAATATTTGCTGCTAGGGAATATTTACGGGGGAAGGTTGGCATGGCGTTATATAATGGGTTCCTGTTTCACTTGTACATGTTTTTTTTTGGAGGGAGGGGGGTATATCAGATTGGAAGACTCGCGAGTTTTATCTGGATCCCTGGTTTCCTCCCACTGCTAAAGACCCCTACCCACAAACGAATCATTGAAATAAAATTGAACCATGTGATAGTTCCAAAATGACTTAGTTTGTGTCGAATGGACCTTAAGCCCATCTCTCTCTCTCTCTCTCTCTCTCTCTCTCTCTCTCTATCTTGTCACTTGATTGACACTAATGATTTTATGTACAATAGCGAAGATATAAATATTTCATTTACTTTTAATGGGACGTACCGGACGTCCTGGAAGTGCTGGTCCCTTGAAATCTGAAACAGAATAGTTAGAATCTTACATTTTAAATTTATGTTGGCAATATTATGTTACCCTTATTTATGTCGACTACTAATAGAATGTGCACTTAAATGAACCCATGACAATTGAAATTCAAAGGGGAGTAGGCGCAGTAAACGTCTCCCATCCCGCATTGTAAACATGCCAGTTTCAAAAACATGCTAATAAGACACTAAACCGCATTAAATTTTTGATGTCATTTTCCGTTTGTCTTGAAAACGTCGGAGCAGAGGAGTAGAACATTAGGATATTAAACCCCATTTCATTTCATTTGTCTCTTAAACAACTGCTGGTTCCTTTGGACACTACTGTGGTGAGTTTATGATGGTACCTGGGGTTTCCAGCTTTGGGATCCTTTTTAATACAAATGTACACGTGTACACCCCCCCCCCCCCCTTAAAATCAGGTTAAGATGTGTTTGATATCTGAAGTGGCTAGATTTATTTCTTTAGGCCACCTACAGATTTGGCCAAGGTCGCTGAGATGTTAATGTTGTGGCACGTTGACTAGATTGTGGGTTAGGGTTTAGGTAAGGTTTAGGCTAGATCCGACGTTTGGGTTTGAGTTCGCCCTGTTTACATCTCTTGACTTTTTAGCAAGCCTGGATGTGGCCATAAGAACTAGATCTAACCATTCTAAAATCGATAACATCCATATTGATTTTAGTGAGGTCTAAAAGCGATTTTCAAATCTAATTAACTCGTCCAAAGTCATCCTCTCTTTCTGTATAACACTAAAAAGTGAGAAACCAAAGTGGTATACTTCGCTATCCTACATTATAGGCGCACGTGGATGACCATAGCAACGATTAAACGGGGGAATAAAATGTTGAATTAAACGGAGGAATAAAATAAATGTTGCATGGGTAGACGCGTACACGTGATGACTACATGAATACTAGTCGCATGCGGATGACCATAGCAACGATTAAACCGGGTAATAAAATTTTGAATGGATAAATAATCGGCGCATGCGGATGACCATAGCAACGAATAACATCAAACGGAGTATGGATAGACGTCAATGGATAGACGTAATGATTAAATGAATAAATATTGGATGGTTAAACAGGTACATAATGACTACAGAAATAACATATTTACTATGTATATCATTTACTTACATGTAGCATGTGCTGAGAAGAAACAGGCAGCCACCAAAATGGCGAGACAAAATGACCCCATAATTGCGAGGCTGTCACCTGCCAAGAAAAATAATTTTTTTTTAAACATAACTCAATCCAATTTAATAAAATTCAATCCAATTTAATAAAATTCAATCCAATTTAATAAAATTCAATCCAATTTAATAAAATTCAATCCAATTCAATCCAATTTAATAAAATTCAATCAAATTCAATAAAATCTAAAATCAATACAATCATGACAAATGTTTAGAATGGGAAACAAATAAAAAATGAATAAATAAATAAATAGGCTTTGATGTTGACTTCACCACCGATTCTCTCTTTGTACAATTTCAAGATTCGGGCAGATTTATTTGGATCCTCATGCATAAACCACGAAGACAATATTTCGTTTCGTTGTTTCACACTCTCGATAGCCTACACTTCATGAAGATCTGACGAATTGTTCTGGAGGTTCGTGTCAGGGGTCGTACGAGAGGCTTTTGACCCTATGACGTTTCTACCGGTTTACCCACATTCGCCGTGAAGACAAGTAGAGCGAAATTTTGAACTATTCAAGACGAAACGAAATATGATCTTTTTTGTAATCCGATTGCCACGCAGTTAGTATATAACTTATAGTATAAACGTATATAATATGGATATAAAGATAAACGGCAAAAGACAATTTTTGAATTAGAGAAGTTTAGCTTTTAATATAGTCGTTCGGGTGGAACGCAAATCCTAGGCCCCGTCTTCACAATGTCGTGCACGTAAATGAACCCATGACAGATCGAATTCGGTGATTAGGCCATGTCCGGGCAAAAATTGACTCTTCATTAGCCCAGTCGGAGTAGGGCCGTAGCCAACGACGTTAAGCCGCCATTTCATTTCTTTAGCTTTCAAAAAGGCCTGGACGAAGTGTATTGATAATGAATGATATATGAAATTAAATGTCCAGTTTATAATAAAAGCTAAAATGGCCGAATAATAAAGAGAGAATTAAACGTCTGTATAATATGGCCACAGATCACTAATTATTTCCCCATTGACTTTAATGTTAATTCTCGTCTCTTAGACCGGCTGTAACTTTTTCCCAAATATTCGTTGGGTAGAACGCTTTCTGCCACAGATGGAGCAACATGTGGCAAACTCTGGCCCAAAAGCGTGTATTAGGTTCACCATGAAAAAACTTGAGATACACAAGCTGGAAGTAGAGACAACTAAACAAGCAATTTTCGGCCCTCCCTTTCAACGGAACCAACCTCACAACCCTTGCATCCTTCCGCCTCAAAATCATGAATATTCACTAAAACCTGGCAGAAAATGTATTTTTAAACCCTTTTCTTTGATTCTACACCAAAAAGTCTACCAAAATCGCCATGCAAAAAGGGGGAAAAAGGGAAAGGGAGAGAAAGACTAAAAATAACTTTCGCCCTACATGAATATTTAGTGATCTGTGTCCGTTTGATTTAAAGACACGTAGTTTGCAGACAAGATTATTTTTTGGAATATTCTCGCGTTTGTTTCATTTAATAAATAATATGAACAACATCTAGATCTACATACAGGCGTTGCTATGTTTCATGATGCATTATGTAAGAGATAAATCCGCCCATGGCAGGTCTTCTATTTTTACTTAACATGACAAGGTCTTAATCAGCTCTCTAGGTCATCGGATGACCGAGATTTAAGTGGATTTAATCATCCGTCAAATTTGAAAAATTAACGATAAAATGGGACATACTGATTTCTTAGGAGTGTTCTTAGCCGGCCACATCCTTAGCCCCTCCAAAAAATTCCATAGCCCCCCCCCCCCCAATTTTATGAGCTGGCTACGGGCCCGCAGAAAAGCCTAATGTTATTTTGAATAGGATTTTTTTATGAATTAGTAAAACATTTATTTTCTTCTTGAAAACGATAACGCCTCTGTCCAGTTAAATTTCAATCTCAAGTTTTGACGCAAATTGATAATAAATGTCTATTAATTCGATACCAAAATATTCCCCAGAATAACAAGGGACACTACTGTGACCGATTCAGAGCGGCCAATACGGATGTAGACCACTATTAATTTCTCCATTGACTCTAGTGATAAATCAGCGGTGTTCTACACGCTGTAGCCCATTCCCTAAATTTAGCCGAGAACTTCCCTTTACTACAACACAGCAAGGATGACATCATGAGATCATCAGAGTACTAAATTTGTATGAGGTTGATCACCAAAACTTCAATTCACTAAAGTTCAGAGCAGACGGGGGTCAGAATATCATGCCCGTGTTAGTGCAAAAACAAAACAAAGCCTCTTTACTCGTTGTATTCTTTCGCCTTAAAAGTCTCAATCTGACACCAAACTAATCAGAAAATAGAAAGTCAGTGTTTGTTCATCAATTCTACACCAAAAAACTCAATACAGATAAGCATGCTAAATGGCAGAAAAGGGGGGAATATATCTAAAAATAACAGGCACTACAATTTGTGGGTAGCGAGATATCAAAAATTAATGGTGGTCTGCCTCCATACCAAAGTCACGTACTTACGTTATGTAGTCGGCCTTTTCTCATTTCGAATTTCAACTTGGACCTCGGATTTTCGCATCAGGTCGGGACTACATAACTTTATATGCCTAAAGTGCAAGACAGAGGGCCTGACAAGGACAGCAGCTGTCTAGCCGCCCCGATAATTATAAGACAAAAACTGGGGACCCGTGCATACACTGGCGTGCACGTAAAAGATGTCTTGACAGTTGGTATTCGATATAAGATTAGGCCGTGGTGCCATAATGCACACTATATAGCGTATGCCCGTCTTCATTAGACCTGACCCCGACTTTACTGAACTTACAATCACAAAGCTATCATTGATTCAAAAACACAAAACTTTGCATATAGTTTCTTATTGATGTATTTGATAACAATACAAGTTTTACAGGAGGCTATATTATATTTTAAATAAGGCAAACAATTTTGAGTAGATTCTTAACATAAGTCTGAGAATGCTTTATGAGCTCTGGGCCATTAGGAGAACAGTAAGACATTAAACCCCATTTCATTTCATATGCACAAAACTTAAAGGGCTACTTACGTTGATCCGACAGTTGAAGGCTGATGCCAAATTTAAATAAAACGTGCATTTATATAGACAATTACGTAATAAATCCATCTCCATAAACAAAATGCCCGAAAGGCGAACTTTACGAATAACGATCAATAATAATTGATCTTCATTATTCCAGCAAACTGACATTTACCCATATACGGATCCGTGGTGGCTCCGTGAGTAAGAATTTGGCTAGCTAACATTGAGATCCCACGGTCGATTCCTGCGTTCGGGGATTTTCGCCGTGGTTTCCCCACTCTTGTCAGTTGTGCAGGAAATAGGGGCGTGCAATCCACAAAGTGCAGTCGTTCAGATGAGGCTAAAAATACGAAGTCCCGTGTACACATGGAGGTGTAAGTAACAGACCCCTTGGCATTTGGAATTCCCTCATAGCACATTGTATGGTGTATGCCCGTCTTCAAAAGCCCTGTCGAAGCAGTCAAACGTTAAATTCCATTTCATTTCTACCGATATACAACTCGTCTCGGTATTTTGTCGGGGGTTGGGTGGCCGAATGGTTAGCACGTGCACACTGTACCATAAGGTCTGCCATTGAGTCCACTGGTGTGTCAAAGAATAGGGCCTCCTGTTCAACCTCGTGGGTTTACACCGGGTGCCCCGGTTTCCTCCCACTGGCGTGGTTTCGAATCCCCGGTTGTACGTGACAAAGAATAGGGCCTCCTGCCCAACCCCATGGGTTTACTCCGGTTCCCCCCACTGCTTAAGAGCCCTAAGCGATTTGTTGAAATAAAATTGAACCATATGTTAGTCCCGAAATGACTGAGTTTGTGTCGAATAGACGTTAAACCCAATTTCTCAATCTCTGTCTCTCTCTCTCTCGCTCTCTCTCCCTCTCTCTCTCTTTCTGTCATTTTTTATACCACAATTCCGCAATATGCTGTACCTCAGAGGATGAATGAAGGGATGGGTTCGTATGTTCGACTAACTCTCACCTTTGTCGCAACACAACACGCTAGGTCATTTTTCTTGACTTCATTCCTTCACTTCAAAAAGTTGATGTAATGCATTATGAATGATGACAACAGTTTTATTATATTCGTCTTGCACGATGCATCACCATACTCGTTAAAGGCTAAAAATAAAATTATAAAAAATTAAAAGTGGCCTGTGATACACCCAGTAATCATTTTCAAAAAAGTGTTGAATGAATGTTAATGGGAACCATAATACGCCTCAAGCTGCACACTGCAGATAGATCGTTTTCTTGTTGACGGATCTGTAGGGTGCACATCAGTAGCTCCGCAGGAACTCGTTTTTTCGTCCCATCTGAACAACTAGACAATGTTCCTTGCCAGGCTTACGTCCCGCGCCACTGACAAGGAGAAACCATCCCCGGAATCGAACTCACTGCTAAAGACACTATTGGAATGATATTGAACCATATGTTCCGAAATGAAATAATAAATTGCTCTCTCTCTCTCTCTCTCTCTCTCGGTTATTCGGCGTGGTTTCCCCTTGTCAGTGGACCTGTCAAGGACAGCTGTCTAGTCATTCAGATGATACGAAAAAGGGGCTCCCGTGTACGCGACGAGAACGCTTTCATCCACCAGACAACGTTACTGAAGTAACTAAGTTTGCATGTACATATGTTCAGCATTTACATTTGCTTAATTTATTTTTGTGGATATTGGAGAGGGGTGAACATAGGCCTAGAATTGGTCAATCCAATTTCAAATAAAACACTGCGACCATACCGAAAACAAATATTGTTTTAAAACAAAATGTCAGTGAAATTCTCTTTATATGATATTCACTTTCAAATAGCACGTGTTCTTCAAATATGCGAAACAGATGTAAAAGTTTTCATTGATGATTCAAAATTTGAAAGAAAATAACCTTTGTACAGAGTTTATAAACGCCTGGTTAGTCGATACTACATTAAGTGAAATAGCGACACCATTCCTGATAGTGGGTGTAACGGGGTTCACATTTCATATCTTGGTGCACCTATCGCAAATGCCAGGTAAGGTAGTAGAATATGTACTTATAGAAATGAAATAAAATGAAATGGAGTTTAACGTCCTACTGTTCTGTTCCGAACTGAGCTAACGAAGACGGAGATACTCAATACAGCGTGCTATGAGGGAAATTTTGCCCGCCCGGACAGCGGCGCTACGGTCTACTCTTATATCGAATTCCAGCTGCCAAGGGATCTTTTACCTGCACGCTAATGTGTACACGGGCCTCGGGTTTTCGTCAAATTCGAAAGACTAGACAACTGTACTTGTCAGGCTCTTGTATTAATAGAAATAAAATATAAAATAAATGATGTTTTATAACAATATTCCACCATATTCAATGCGGTGTACGAATTGTAGAGAGAGAGAGAGAGAAAGAGAGAGAGAGAGAGAGAGAGAGAGAGAGAGGGGTGGGTTTAACGTCCACTTGAATCAGACTAGATCATTTCAGGACTAACTCATGGGTCATGGTTCAATTGTAATTCAATAATTCGCTTGCGTGTGGGGCTCTTTAGCAGTGTGGGGAATGTGGAGGCCCAGAGAAAACACACGAGGTTACACAGACGATCCTACTCCTTGTCACGTACAACTGGCAATAAGTTTTCCCGGACAGTGGCACTGTGATCTACTATTATATTGAAATCAAACTGCCAAGGGTCTTTTGCGTGCATAGCAATGTATCTGCTGAATCTTGATTTTCCATCCCATTCAAACAACTAGATATTGTCTCTGATGAAATGTAAATTCTGGACTACTTTTTTATTTTCAAAACAAAAAAAAAATCTTAATATAACTAAAATTAAATATGCATTATGCAAGAGCAAAATCTGTCCATTGTAGGTCTTTCTTTAGGCCTGAAATGTTATAGAAACTATAAATTAGACATTAATTAACTTATTCAGACCATAATCAACTCTCGATGTCGAGGCTAGCATGAGATTTTTGTGGGATTGTAGTTCGATTCGCTGAAATATTTTCCTTCGTGATTTACCAATAAAAATGGATAACCGAGACTACTGGTTTTGTCTTACCGACTTTAGTAATGATGACCGAGGCTAAGCGGAACTTTCAATCGCTTAGGTCTAAGTTAATAGTGGATCAATTGGACTGAAATTTTCAGCAAATTGCCTTTACATTGGCTAGTTTTTAACTGCTGTAGTGAGAACTGCCAACTCGTTATCTAATCTCCCATAATGTATCTTTAAATTAAACCAAAGTACAATTTACATACCTTTTATGAAAAATGTCTGATCTGTGATAAATATTGATTTTAAGATACAAATGTTAATTTTAGTGTACAAATGTCAGCAAACAAATGAAAAACTAAGTATTAAGGGCGTTGAGTAGTCTAAAATGCAAATTTTAAAGCTAGCACTGTAATTTTTGTTGATAAGATATGACATTTTTTGTTATTTGGGGTGATAAACTACATATTAATCACCAAATAAATACCAATTTTATTTACCAACTATGTTCCAAACTTGGCCCAAAAGCATGATAAAAAGGGGTATTGATGACAACAAAAGTAGAATTTTCTCAGTTATGCCTGCAGATATTTTCATCAAATTTCGCATGAACAATGCTAATAGCAAGTCCCAAAAATACACTGGTCAATTTTTGGCTATAGGTTGTGGTTTGTCTTGTATCCATGGAAACGCAAAAAAACGATGCGTTTTCTTGGAAATTCTATTAGTACAAGCTCAAAAGATTTATTGATAATCCCACCAGTAGATCGAAAGTGGAGGTTATAAGCTACATTTCGACACCAAAAACGTTAAAAAATACCAACTCAAAGTATTTTAAAATTGTTGTTCATTATTTACCTTCAAACGAGATTTTGCGATTTTGGGTTAATTCTTTGAATACGTCGACAACAAGTATTAAAATACAACAATTCGGATGTAAAAGTAAATAATTACTTCACTGCACCACTCCACCGCACTCTAAATCATGTTATGCATTCAAAAAATAGTAATCTTTGACCATAAAAAAAAAATCCGTCATGTTCCTTTCGTGATAGATAAATAGACCTGGATAATCGCGTCATACAGGGAATTCCTTCTGGTCACGTGACATCTTCCACTCCCGTTGAAGCCACGTCTGTGTTGATCACGTGACTGGCGTGCACGACGTCATAATTTATTCAACACCTGATCTAGGTCGGGGAATCAGTCTCGTTTGCTATAAATAGTTTTATTCCTCCGCCTCGTATCTCCATTGTTACACATAAAACGACGCGACTTTCGAGAGTTTTCTGAGTTATTTTATAAGTGGAACAAGTTTGCAAAGACTTAATAAGATTGGCGTTGAAAAGTTAGTGCGAATCTTAGACTGCTCAACGCCCTTAAGGACTATGAAGTAAGAACTAAGAACTAAGAGCACCGTATAAAGAGCTGCTTGGTCTTCCATAAAGCAGTAGGACGTTAAATCCCATTTGATTTGATTTCATTTGGTACAGAAAAGTAAGGCTTTAAACTGGATTATCCAAGTCGGAGCAGAACAATACGATGTTAAACCCCATTTCATTTCATCATGAACACGTGCACGGTACTTTTGAGGAGTCAGATCCGATTACCGTTTTTTTTCCTCAAAGGATGTGTAGGCTTGTTTGAGACTTCACACGCCTCATATAAAGAAAGCATAAGCCGTCTTTTTTACAAATTAAAGACAGAACCCGAAACCTTTTGGGTCAAGTTGTTGGAGCAGATTTTTAAAACGTGTGCTATTAGCAGTCTGAATGATATTTTAATTCACTAGTGGTGAGAGATCGCGTGCACTGCACGAGGGGAGAGCGAACGTGCGCGGTAATAAAATACGAAGTTTACACTACTATATCAGTAGCAGACGACAACAAAACAACGCGGCGGGTCGTGATTTATATCAGGAACCAAACGAAATTGACATGGCAACCGTTAAACATGGCTCTAGCCCCCATGATTCATCAACGCTTTGCAAAATGACGTCTTTGTTCCATCCCATGTAGATAACAAAGGTTGGAAATATGTACAGGAATGCAGCAACCAAGATAATAATAATATAGAACTTAATACGTTTCTACCCTGAGAAGTAAGGGCGTTGTACAAACTGTATCTCGATATGCTAAGAGGATGGAGTTCATTTACCAACGCAGATGACAAGCGGGGCGTTACACCCAAGCGAGTATTAATGTAGTGAAATATATTTAAAAAAAAAACAAATCTGGAGTTCATTATTTGAGTGAAAACAGAAAACGAATCCTTAAACAGATGGAAATATTAAATACAGTGGAGCATCGGAATTCTTTGTGATCTCCCAGGAATAAACACAGTGATCAGAATGGTTTAGGGTCATTAATGGGAAGCTTCAAGAGTAATTGTGTTTTCCACAAAATAGTATAAATCTTTTGGATTATGGGAAAATACTGTTAAACTGAACAGCTCAAGTTTCATTTGGTAGCCTGGTGGTGATAAAACTTTTTGTGATTGGATTTGACGGTATTCACCTGTAACTAACGACTTTGTTTAATGGAATTAAAAGTTTACGCAAGAATTCAAACACAAATAAAAAGAAGAGCCTGAATGAACTTAATTCTTTATAAAGTCGATTGCTGTGCTATATGTCTACAGTAGTCTAGCTGGTAACTTAGTAACTGCTTACTGCATTACCCATTACGAAATCTCAAAAGAATTCGTGGATTCGGTTCATTATAAATTAGACAGTTTTTTTTTTGCATTAATAGTGCCAATATATTTCCCAAATTTGATAAATTGCAGAGTTTGTTAGCCTGTTCGCTGTGTAGTATGAATGAGTTTTAAATGATAAAGGAATTGAAGTTGCCAATAAAGTGGCAAATCAGATCAGCGGATCATTAATTTGATAAGTGCGTTGTCTAAATAATATCGCTGATACTAGTTAGGTTGAAGAATTCGAGTTGCTACAAAATTCATCTTTTGATCATTGTATTAATTTGATAAACTTGCAGTCGATGCGTCGTCTAATATGACTGGACTGTTATGATAGTTTCATATTCAGCTCTACAGATTTGAGTTGCAGCTCCCCTGTATTGATATTTCTGTATCGGTGTATACATTTGATATACTTGTATTCGGCTAATGTACAACCACACATTGCTTATCATGGACGAACTCTAATGATACAGGAGCAAATGTAAACAGACTCTAAAAACAACAACGCCCAGTCAGCAAATATCCGTCTTATTCATGGAAATTATTGAACTGTGTCTCGTATCGCCGTACATCGTGTGAATTAACCCAGATATTAAATCCCTCAATTGTTTGACATATATCGTGTCAAAGTGTGTGACATAGGTATCCCAAATACTGGGTAGAATAGCGTATAAATAGTTGTGTATCGTGGGGATATTATCATCGTCTATTTCTAATGAAACTTATACTTAATATTAGTGAAATTGATATTGGGGTTAACCAAGGGGCGCTGCTTTATCGTTAACTGTTTGCGGTAAGTGTGTTTAAATCATTTTAGCTTGTATATTTTTACTAAGGTAGATACTTTATGTTTCTTAGCTCATGTATAATAACAGATTTATCATCTTTATAAGTCATTAGTGTTTACACATGGTAGCTTATTGTGTTCACCTATTTCTAAGGCCAGTTTTTACAGTTGGTATATTTTTAATATATTGGTTTAGTGTGTGTGCTGCCGCCGGTATAGTATATGCACTGTAAAACAACATAGCGTTGCATACAATGGATTAGAATGAAGTGCGCCGACGCCTTCTTTGTGATATGGTATATATATATACTATAGAATTGCACCGCAACGTTCTTTATGTCGTATAGTATATATGAATAGCAAAAAATTGAATACATTGGAATATAATTGAATTGTACCGAAGCGGCCTTTACGATGTGAAACGTGGAATAGAATTAAATTTCATTGTGTAACATTCTTTAGAAGAAATGAAATGAAATGGGGTTTAACTTCCTACTGTTCTCCTCATACTGGGCTAATGAATACGGGTATACACCATGCAGTGTGCTATCAGGGTATTTTTCCAGGACAGCGGCACTGTAGCCTAACCTTATACTATGTAAATACACACCACGTGCGCACAAAGAATAGTTAATAAACACCATGTATACACGACAGCAATCTGTGTAAATATAAATCAAATGCGCGCACACAATTATAAAACAGTATGCATATAAGATTACATAATATCCACGTTAATATAAAAAACGTGTGCACGCACACAATTATAAAACATTTTTAAATTAAGCTAGATATGTATATTGTATCAAACACGTGCACGCACACATCAGTTCATAAAACATTATACATATAAGATAGATATCCACATAAATACAAAACACGTGCGCGCACATTATGCATACAGATAGGTATCAGTAGTGTATACAAACAATATAAGAAAGCTAATGGCGTTACAGTATAATATTTTCAAAAGAAATAGACATGCATGCTACAAGCATCTGAGTACACGTGCATGATAACGATCAAAGACACACAGAACATACAAAATACACGTTTAATGACTTTACGTTTCTTTTTTTTTTTTTTTGACACGTTACTCGTCAAGGTTATTTGGAGCTTCAGGTTACGTCTGACTCTGGCGAATCCGCGTGAATCTGAGTCCGGATTAAGGCTGGATTAGTATTTCTGGTAAGAGATTTAAGTTGACAGTAGGTCGATGAGAGTGATGATAGGTCGTGGCGGGTCGCGTTGATGATTAACAATAAAACTGAATAATCGAGTAATTGGACTTAAATTTCCATCATATTCCCATTACATTATCCAGTTTTTAACTGTTATAGTGAGAACCGTGAGCTCTTCATCTAATTTTCCATCATGTCGCTTTAACCTAGGTCGGTCAATAAGACTAACATTTACCCTGGTCTTACCACCTCATCTCCACCACGTGCTTGACACACTATCTTTATTCTAAAACTAATATTTAAATTGGATCAACAAAAATAAAATTAATGCGACCTCAGCCATGCAGCACAAATAAAATACAGGCATTATTCACACTGTCGGTGGTCAATTTGTGTGCGCGCTGTATTGTAAAATCTGTCATTGAGTCAATTTGCGTAGTTCCGACGCCCTGATAATTGAACCATGTTAGTCCCGAAATGACCTAGCTTGTTTAGAGTGGACGTTACCCCCCAGTTCCCCCCTTTCTCCCTGTCTCTCTCGTCGTATTAACTTTGTGTCGAGTAGACGTTACCCCCGACCCCCCGATAGAAGACGTTACCCACTCTCTCTCTCTCTCCCTCTCTCTCCTGTTTATTTCTTGCAATGTCTATGTAGTTTGTCGTATCCGCCGGTTTGTATTGTTGAGTTTGTTTTGTGTGTAGTTCGGTTCTCCTGCACTATTACAATAGAAAGTTTCTCTCTTCGTTGATGGTTCATGTTCACATACTGATTCATGAAGCGACTAAACAGTAGCGTAACATTACGAGTTCGTGGCGGGGTGAGGCAGTGTAGTGACCAGGGAATTTGAATGTCGAATGTTCGAATCCATGAATGGACAGAAAAGAACTTTCTGGAATTTCAAAGCTCGACCTTCACTGAGCTTGGGTTTCGCCCGAGACACTGACCAAAATATGTGCCTAGTTATTCGGATGGATGGGATAAAAAACCCACGAGGCATATTTGTATAGAAATAACGACCCCCATGTGCCCTCGTACCAGTGCCGGTCTGGACCCACCTTAAAATCAAAGGAGACTAGAAATAAAGACCCCCATTTCTCCCCGTAGCATTGCTAGTGGTCTCCGTGACAGTTGGAACACTCATTGAATTGATGCTTTACGCATGTAAATGGAAAGAAATGGGGTTTAACGCACTTCTGTTCTGCTCCGATTAGGGGTAATGAAGACGCACATACACAATATAGTATGCTATGAGGGCAATTATACCGGGAAAGCGGCGCTTGTGAATTCCAATTGCCAAGGGATCTTTTACGTGCTCGCGAATTTGGACATGGGACCTTGTTTTCGTACCACTGGAAGGACTATACGCTGTCTCTTGCCCAGGAGTTTAATTGGAAATTACGGAAAATCAGTTGAAATCAAATGGTGTGTAACGTCTAACTGTTCTGCACAGACTGGGTTATACCCCCGTCAGACCGGGTTGGCGTCCTTACTGCCCTTCTACGGCGACAATAAATGGTCTCAGCAGCGTAGTAAGGTCACCACTCCGGTCTGACGGGGGGGGGGGGGGCATAAATGAAGACGATGAAAATAAATGGAGTTTTAGGCTTGTTAAGTTTCTGTAATCAAATGATTCCAAAACCTACCAAACGAAGTCATTAGAACTACCAAATACAATGGTTGGAGTCACAGACTGGAGGAATCAGTAGTGGAATCATTGCAAGTACAGGGAGTGATGAAAAGATAAGCATTTATCGTAGCATGACAGACATTTCTCTCTTTCTCTCTACTTGTTAACAGATCGGGCATTATCATATAACATACTTATTGAAAACATTTGTTGTCGCTTGATGTTTTTCTATTGGCTATTGTATATATATATAGGTAATTGAGACCAGTTGATATTAACCGCCCACTACTACAAGCCTTCTAGAACAATAGGCTAATATATAAACACTCATTTGCTTAAAGAAACGATAACGGGGTTTGAATGGCATAGAATATGTGTATAAATGTAATGTATTATATATTATTATCCTGAATAAATATTTTACAAGAGAAAAAATAAGCGTGTGCGTAGTATCATAAGGTCTGTCATTGAGTCAACTGGCGTGGTTTCGATTCCTCGGTTGCGCGTGACAAGGTGTAGGGTCGCCTGTCTAAACTCGTGGTTTTTCTCCGTGTCCTCTGACTCCCTCCCACTGATAAAGACCCCTATGCGCAAGCGAATTATTGAAATAAAGTTGAACCATATGTTAGTCCCGTAATTTATTAGTTTGTGTAGAGTGGACGTTAAACACCATATGATTCCATGACAGACCTCGTGATCTGAAGACCCCCCCCCCCGTTACTTTAACAAAATCGTGAAATGTTCCCCTTAATCACTTTTGTAAAAGTTCTAAAAAGATCAACTGTGACAAACCAATATGGACTGCTAGGACGACAAAGCTGCTGTGGGCGTAGACATATGTTTCTTTGTCTGACATCATATCTGTAAATTTCATTTCCGCAGTAAATAAAAGACCACTTGTTCTGATAATTATTTTATTAACTAATAAGACCGGAAGTGCATTAATTTTTGATAATGTGAAAAAATCTCCTTAACCACCATCTTGAATAGAATGGCTTGATCTCGCCTTAACTAAGTACATCCTATCAAGCACTCGCGGTCATTGCTTCCGGAACATCATTAACCACCTACTCGATGTAACCTGTGGGTGTTAATATCTGTATATGATGACTAGCAGTGAAACAATAATATTAAATCGTGTAATAAATATTCTCATATCTTCAAACAACATGAAACCGCGATAACATAAAAGAGGATCGGAGATACCGTTACTAGCTGGTGGAAAACACGGCGTGCCATTTTGATAACATTTAAATAAAATGCAAAAACAATGCATCTTTTAGAATGTACAGCTGTTAACATTACCTCGCCTCTAACAAGGGTGTTTATTCGGAGAATGACACCGCTTAGCATCTTGCCATATATTAGAAATATATGTTGCCAGGAAACGTAACATACACAGATAGCCGTTAAGTCGTCCTTGCTGTCCACATATTTATTCTTTGTAACCAATGAGAGCAAAGCGCAACAATCGTTGAAGTAATTATCAGAAGTAATTAAAGTTTGATTGGCTACTAGTTCATACCGGTGCTAACATTCCCTGTACATGTACCAGTAATCAGAGGATAAATATAGCTGTTCGAGTGGCCGGAAATCGTTGGAAATCAACAGACTTCGTCCTATGAAAAAGAGAAAATGGGGCCCAACGTCCATTCGACACAAACCAGGTCATTTTCGGACTAAAATATGTTTTTTTTCATATTTCAATAATCGCTTGGCGTGTAGGGGTCTTTAGCAATGGGATGAACAGAAGGATGTGGAGAAAACCCACTCCTTGTCACGTACAACCAGGGAATCATTGGCAGACCTTATGATGCCACTCGCACGCGCTAACCATTTGGCCAATCAACCACCGCTTCATCCTATATACATAAAAACTGTGTATCAATTTCAAATCATTCGGCACTAATTTAGTCGCTAGAGACTTCCGGGTTCCACCCACGGTTCTTGAGAGTTTCCAGCATAGTTACTTTTGCCATTGGTGCAAGACATTGGTGCAATGCACATCGTTTAGTAGTTCAAATCTGACGTGCTCGTAAAATAACAAGTATGAATGAAACACCACTGTCGTGGCAAAAAGTTCCTCATAACACATTGTAAGGTGTATGTCCGTCTGTACTATCTTGGCAGTTAAACTTAATTTCATTTCAAAAAGCCGAGCTGGCTTAGTGAGCAAGATGTTGACTCGAAATCCCGGCGATTTTCTAGTGATTCAGGTCGGAGAGAAGGCTTTAGGATGGGACGAAAAGACGAGGCCCCATGTACACATCATCTGTGTAAGAAATCCCTTGGAAGAGTTGGAATTATTCCTGTCTTCACCAGCCCGACCGGAGCATTACATTTATTTTTTCAATTTCATTTCTGAATACTTATGAAGCTTTAGTTGACGGATATTCGATGATACTGTTCAACTGGAATCCATATTAATTGACAACATGGCGACGAATATAATGTACCGGAACTACATGCCACGTGATTCAGCCACATTTCATTAAAATAATAAGTTTATCTTGATTAATTGAATACACAAACTAAAGAATCCTGCCAAACACATGCCTGCTTTGCATATCAATTTTTGACATAAAAAAACATTTATTAGACAGACCAAGTTCTTATCGCAGAAATGCGTGAGTTATTTTGAGGATTTTGTTAATTGGTTGGTTAAAAGGAATTAAAATTTCTGATATAAATACATAAATACATTTTTCTCCGAGAAAAATAGAAAGAACGAGAGAATATCTGACAATTCATAAAAAGAATTGAATGCCACTGGATAAGAAAATACGACAGAAAAACAGAAAGATTCTGTACATTACGATGTGTTTATAAGGTATAGAAGGAATAAAAACGAGGGGATGTGTGGTCAGTTATATAGGGGGATATTCGTGTTTTTCTTTTGCATTCATGAAACCTTTATTATGCATTTATCGTAGCAATGATCTCTGTGTTTAAATTATATTTTGAATGTGTTTAACCAGTTCTTTCACGTATATGTGATAATGACTGACACCAATATTGTCCTTTAACAACTGGGCTTAAGTCGATTATGCCAATTGTCTGCTTAAGCTTAGAAGAGATGAGCAATTTGACAGGTCGAAACTTTAGACATAATACCTCTGCTTCTCAGTTTTAATTTTTTTTTTTTTTGCACAGGGGCACGCCTCGGAAAAATCAAGTGTGTTTTTTTTTGTCACTGTAGCAGGATCCCAACCCTGGCATGGAATAACGTCTTTCGTTGGGGAAACATATCGAAGTTTCATGTACACGTAAAAGATCCCTTGACTGCCATCTTGGTGCAGAGAAGTAAGGCGTTCAACCCTATTTCATTGCTTTCTATTTGGCACACTATCTGTATATCAGACACCTTCACGAGATTAATTTAATTTAATACCGGTATATGTAGTTTATTACATAATGTTATCTGTACACTTAGAAACTTTAATTATCTCAGTTCTATTTATAAATTAATGGGAAAAAGTTTACTTTTATTGAAGCGGTTGCTCTAGAATCATTTATGGCTTACGTCGGGTCCTCCCACTGCTAAACGCGCAAACGAAATATGGAAATAATTGAACCCTATGTTAGTCTCGAAATGACCTAGTCGAGTGGACGTTAAACACCATTTCTGAGAGGAGACACATTCAACTCCATTCATTTCGATTCCACAGTTGTGCAGGAACGATGGACTGACCAAGATCAATAGCTTCTAGTTGTGAAGATAAGACGACAAACGGGGGTCTCGTGTTTACATTGACTTACACATACCCCTGGTAGCTGAAATTTGCCATAGCACACTGCATGACTTCTTGAACAGATTAAAGTATGTCTATAATATACAAATAGAGGGAAGGTTCCTTTAAATGATCTGCAAGGTCGCGCTGTTTATTACCATATATTTATTACTAGAGTTCCATGATAATACATCAACAGTAAGTAGATTTCTACTCATACCAAATTCTCCCAATTCTCCTGTCGACTATTATTATACCTACACCAACATATTCATCTACTAACTATATATACATTAGTTGAGTGGTTTCTAAATAGTTGCTACAAGGACAGCTATACAGTCGTTCTGATGAGACGAAAAACCGAGGTCCTATGTACACATTGACATGCGCTTTCATGATCCCTTAGCAGTTGGATTTCGATATAAGAGTGGACCTTAGCGCCACTGGTCGGGCACTGTATGTAGTATTCCCGGCTCCATAAGCCCAATAGGAGCCCAGTAGGAAGTTAAACCATTTCATTTCTAAATAGTTTCGATAGTGTGTTAGCGCTTTGATCCCGGTCAAGAAAGTTCATGGGGTTTGTTTTTAGCATGGTGGGCCTGCAGTCGTTTGGAATTGAAGAAATGTCTATCTAGTTAAAATTTCTAGAGTTGATTATGTAACAATATTATGCAAATAAATGTCTAATTGATAATTTATGTAACATTTTAGGTCTAAAGAAAGACCCGCAATATGCAGATTTAGTTCTTGCATCTGTATGTTATTTCATTTCTAAATAGTTTTTTTAAACGTTCGCGCTTCTTCTAAATCCAACTTTTACCCGAGCGACATTTTGATTCGTGTTATTTTTACCCTGTGTGGTAATTGTCTAGACTTCGCCGAGTGCACGATCTTAATCTACGATGATTTAATATCGGATTTGTTGGGGTGAACTAACACAGGTAAGTTGTGACCAGTCCTCGGGAAACAAGGCTTATACCGGCTTACTGTAAGTAACATGGCGAGATGCGTAGAGATTAAATTGTCAATAGACGATCAGTCCGCGATAATGGCCAGCAGCAAAGTCAACTGTCTGGTTTCGTAAAATTAGAGAGTTTAAGGTCCACTTTAATACCAGGCCATGTCAGGATTAATGTTTGCCATACCTTTATTTCACTTACTCGCCTAGAAAACTACCCTACTCATTGCTCCATTAAAGTGAGAGATTATGGTGCACTTAATACCCAGTCATATCGGGACATATGCTTGGTATACTTTTATTTCACATGCTCGCCTAGAAACGACCCCACCCCTTGCTGCACTTGATTTAGCGATTGTAGTCCACTCAATACCAGGTCATGTCGAGAGAAATGCCTACGTCCCACTGGGCATTTTTTTGTCTCGGGGATGTACAACCGCTTCGGGGGCGTCGCGGGCCATGTAGAACCACCGGAAGGCCCCAGGTTAACTGCGAAAAACGTTCGCGAATATTTGAATCGGGAATGCCTCTGGGAAAACCGAGGCCCTGTATACACTTTGGCGTGAACTTAAAAGAACCCGTAACAGTTGGAATTACACCACAGTCTGGGCACAATATTGCTAATAGAACTTTGTGTGGCTTATGCCAGTACCCCAGTTGGTGCATAAAAATAGGACGTTCCTGGAACCTGTATGTTGTTTATTATAAATAAACGTCCAGTATATATGATATTATGGAAATATAAAAAACATAACAAAGTTCTTGTATGTAATAATGTCACTTTAAAACAACACTGCGTTAAATTCTCTGTGGTCACAAGAGTGTTTGTGTCATCCTCTCCTCTTTTGTTTAAATGTTTTTCGTTAGACTAGCTGATTGTAACAAGCGAATCAGATATGAAAATTTGGTCCTAATCCTAATCTTGATGGGGGGGGGGGGTGGGGGTGGTAGGGAGCATTGAGTCAACTAACTCCCTCTCCCACGTCCCCACCTCCCCCTCTCTCTTTCTGATCATGTAGACCTCAGATATTAACTACATGTATTATTGTACAATCGACTTCAATTAACCACAGGGAGTTGGGTGGCCGAATGGTTAGCGTGCGTGCGCTGTATCATACGGCCTGCCATTGAGTCAACTGGCGTGGTTTCGAATCCCCGGTTGTACGTGGCAAGGAGTAGGGTCGCCTGTCCAACCCGGTTTTCCCCACTGCTAAAGACCCCTACGCGCAAGCGATTTATTGAAATAAAATTAAAACCATATGTTAGTCCCGAAATGACCTAGTTTGTGTTGAGTGGACGTTAAACCCCATTCCTCTCTCTCTCAATCCACCATGATTGTTATCATCTAACCTGCTGATCGACCTATCAACCAATCAAACATGTAAGATACAGCAATGCTTTATCTTAATTCCATCTGGCATGCTGGTATACCAATTGGGCAACTTACCCACATCAATGGCTATATCGGTAAATATTCTCACCGTTTAATGCATCACAACAACGTAGTTTTTACGTGAATATCATTGGTTCTACGTTATCGGCACAATTTGTTGTCGACGAGAACACGTCATAGACGGATTTAATGAAAGTTTTTCGTACGTATATCGGCGTGAAGCGATCCACCGAGTTGACATTGCGGACAAAGCTGGCTAATAAAGGCGGATATATGCCATGCAGTGTGCAACCAAGGCGGTGTTTGTCCGGTCAATAAAATTTTTCTTTTTTGAGTTCCAATGGTCAAAGGCCTTTTTATACGCCCACATTGGAAATGTGGTCGTATATTGTCGTCGCCCCCGTACGTCCGTCCCTACGTCCGTCCCTACGTCCGTCCGCACGTCCGTCCGTAGTACGCCCGTCGTCCACAATTTCTTGTGAACACTCTACAGACTACATTTATCATCTGATTGTTTTGAAAGTGATATGTGTTGTTTACATTAGTGAGACTTTCAATGATTACTGCAAGAGGTATGGCCCTTGAGCACTTCTAAATAACTTGTGGACGCTCTAGAAGCAAAAGTTAATATCCGATAAACAGAGTTTACGGTCTTGAGACGACCGACTATATTGATTTCAATGAATTTTGATAACTTGAACAACCAAATCCATGGAATTAAATGTTTCGTATATTAAATGTTAGCATAGGAAAGAACTAAAAGCCAAACAAATTCAAATGATTTTCTGATAATTTAATACTTAATGAGTTTTTAATCTTAATCAAATTTTAGTGTATTATAAATGTTTCATCATCGACAATAGAAAATATATGCGACAACTCTTGTTGACTGTCCGGACGGCTTAGCTGCTGTATCTTTGTTTAATCGCGCAAGTGTGGTTTTTCCCTCCCATCTGAATAACTTGGACGCTGTTTTTTGTCAGGCACCACACCAGGTGGGAACTATCTCGGCCAACACCGGCATCGCATCCACTATTGAATGAGTCAGCGCCGTTCTCTCGACGTCACCATGACGTAACAGGGGGTGTAAATGATGTAGTGAAGATACGATAACATTTGTACATCGTTTTGTTTGTTGTCTGTTTATCAACTAGGGCTAGTCATAGTGGGGACATAAATGCAATTTGTATATCATTTTGTTTGTTATGTGTTTATCGATCCCTGCATTGGCCGAGTAAGTTCATCCATATTTTCGGCGTGGTTCCCCTTATCAGTGATGCAGGAATAAGGGCCTGACAAGGACAGTTGTCTAGTCTTTCGGATGGGACGAAAAACCGAGTTCCCGTGTACACATTGGCGTGAAAGTGAAAAGACCCCTTGCCAGTTGGAATTCGAGATAAAAGTAGGCAGTAATGCCGTTGTATGGTGTATGCACGTCTTCATTAACCCAAACAGTAGGACGTTAAACCCCATTTCATTTATATCGTTGTGTATTTATCGACTAGTGCGAGTTGTATTTGCGTTTTATATCCTTGAATATTGAATAAAAAAACCGACCATGTATCTCTTTTCGCATAGATAAGACATCGTGTGTTTATTTCTGAAACTAAACAAGTCGTGCTTACTGGTGGAATCTATACCGCCCTCAACAATACAGGAAATATCAAATATTGAATAGATCTATCATCAACAAACACTCCTTCTCCCACGCAATTATTGGTAATAATATATTATATAAATAAACACATATATAAAGGGACACTGTGTAATATTTAGATAAAGAACTGCTCGTTCTTGCTATAACAAGGGTGTGCGCGTTGTACCAGAAGGCCTGTCATTGAGAGAGAGAGGGAGAGAGAGAGAGAGAGAGAGAGAGAGAGAGAGAGAGAGAGAGGGGGATAGAGAGAGAATTCGGTTCAACTACCTTGAAGCAAAAACAATTCTTATAAATTGATATTCTGTTTCGTTTTGGTATAACGACCTGTTGCCGGTGCTTTTCGGATTCCCCCATATTATACTGCAGGGCGTATGCCCGTTTTATTAGCCTCTGTTGTGCCGAGCTGCGGGACCTAAGATCTTCTGATTAGTAAATCAGCGCCTTTACCACTGAGCCACTAGCATTTATAAAACATCATAAAACATGTTTGTTGGCGATATAACGTCGGTGGAGAGAGACAGAGAAATGGGGTTTAACGTCCACTCGACACAAACTGGGTCATTTTGGGACTAAACGTCGGTGGAAGTGGACATAAACTAAATGTATTTCCCACAATCCATTCATTGGTATTATAGACGTTTAACGCATGCACGTAATATCACAAGGTCTGTCATTGAGTCAAGTGGCGTGGTTTCGACTCCTCGCTTGTAGGTAACAAGCAGTGGGTCACCTGTTCGGGTCCTCCGTCTCTCCCCGCACCCCCAAGCCACCCACCCACCTAAAAAAAGAAGACTCTAACGCACAGGCGCATTATTGAAATAGATGTAAGGAATAAAATCATATGTTAGTCCCCAACTCGTTTGTGTTGAGTGGACGTTAAACCCCATTTCCCTCTCTCGTTGATATTCTGGCCATCGATATGTTTATTAACAGTTATTTCAATGTATAATTGTATTTATATTGGGTGCCTATTAACACAGGCAATATTGGCGGGAGAAGAGAAGCTTGATACCAGAACTGTATCTCGGATAAATAAACACCTCGTTATAAATATATATTTACTTTATATACTATAACTGTCAGTTATGGTGCGAGAAAACACTCGAGGCTTTTTTTATTTGCTTCTGCTCTCCTCTGCACTTCTCAATTCTTTGACTTATTTTAAAAGAGTATCAGGATCAAATTTGAAGTTGGTGCCAAGAACAATCGAAATTTTTGAAAGCTTGGTTTGGTTCTTGTGTCAGTGGGTATTATGCCAAGGAACAAGTTCTGTCGAAATCACGTCCCGAGGACAGTTCTATTACAGTCGGCGTTCACGAGTAGTTGCCAAAAAACAGGTTTTGTTGAATTTACACTGCGGATAAAAATAAAATTCTCTTATTTTATTGGGGTTCACAAGGAAGTTTATTTCTCATAACACGATTTTCTATTTTAGACTCAAAGAAATAATAGTTGTGTTTATGGTTACTTGGCAAAACAACAGCGTCGACCGGTCAGGGCGAGAGTAGATAAGTGAGAAAGACGCTGGCTCGCTAGCCTGGAGGTAGCGTGTTCGATCACTGCATTGCCCGAAAAATTTCATCGGGATTTTCCGACGTCGTTTCTCCTCGTCAGTGGTGCAGAATGGAGGGCCTGGCAAGGATGGGACGAAAAACCGAGGTCCCGTGTATATATTGGCGTGCACATAGAAGATCCTTTGGCCATAGTGCCGTTGCCCGGGAATAATTTTGCTCACAGCATACTGTATGGCGTATGTCCGTCTTCATTAGTCCAGTCGGAGCAGGACAGTATGACGTTAAACATCCATTTCATTCCATTTCATTTCATTCCATTTCAGGTCGGTCGGTCGGATTATCACCATTTTGTTTCTCGTGAAGTGTAAGTGCGCGTCTTAACAACCCACACTATCTATGTTTTCATTAAACATACATTATGCAAGAGCAAAATCTGTCTATTGTAGGTCTTTCTTTAAGCCCGAAATGTTATAAAACTATTAATTATACATTAATTAACCTATTCAGACCATGAGATTTTTGTTGGATTCTAGTTCGATTCGCTGAAATATTTTCCTTCGTGATTTACCAATAAAAATGGATAACCGAGACTACTGGTTTTGTCTGACCGACTTTAGTAATGATGAGCGGAAATTTCATTCGCTTAGTTCTAAGTTAATAGTGAATCAATTTGGCTGAGATTTTCAGCAAATTGCCTTTACACTCGCTAGTTTTTAACTATTGTAGTGAGAACTGCCAGCTCGTTAGCTAATCTCCCATAATGTATCTTTAAGTAATGCCCGGCATATTGTAACCGAAAGCATAGCTATTTTTGCCTTAGAGATTCCAGCAGTTATCATTTCCGTTCATTATATTTTACAATTTTTTCTAATGCAATGGAATCTTTTTTTATTCTTCGGTTCATATATCAGATTAATAGAGATAGTGTCATGATACCAAAACTCTGGTTATCACTTTTAAAAACACTAGGGGTTGTAAGGGCAGATAACCTATTCTGGCACGTGCATACCGGAGATTATATACGTGGGAAAATACACCCTATTCTGTCAATTATTGTGAATAATACATTAGGAGTTAGTGAACGGATCGCTAATATCCTACAAGTATATTTCTCCTGACTAACCATGGATGCTAGACTATGTCCTGCCAGTCTATAGTTGACTGACCACGGGTGCAAAACTCTGTCCTGCCGGTTGACTGACCATGGATGATACTAGGCTCTGACCTACCGGTTGATATCACTTGAATGGTCATAGATGTTAGACTCTGGTCTACCAGTAGATGTCATCTGGCTGACCATGGATGTCAGACTCTGTCCTAACAGTTGATCGTCTGGCTAACCATGGATGTCAGACTCTGTCCTAACACTTTATATCGTCTGGATGTTAGAGTCTGTTAGATATCATCTGACTGACCATGGATAACACTAACTTAGTAGCCTTCTCATGCCCGACCTTTCGTCTTGCATCATTGACGGCAAGGGGGTACTTCCACGGCCAACACCGAGACGTCTGGTTCGTGAGCCAACGGCTGTCGAAAAACAGCTTTTGGCAGTTAGTTGCTCCAGAAACATTAATGCGGAATTAGGTAATACTAGATAAAGACGGGTCCGTTCTAGCTATAATAGTTAATGGCCGAATGGTTAGCTAGCGCGTGTGCGCTGTATTACAAGGACTGTCATAGAGTCAAATGGCGTGGTTTCGATTCCCCGGTTGTAGGTGACAATGAGTAGTGTCGCCTGTTCAACATCGTGGGTTTTGTCCAGGTCCTGCGGTTTCATCCCACTGTTAAAGACCCCTATGCGCAAACGAACAATTAAAATAAAACCATATGTTATTCACGAAATGACCAAATTTTGTATCGATTGAACGTTAAACCCCATTTCTCTCTCTTTCTCTGTATAATAGTCCAATAGTTACAACTCTAAATATATCCCCTATTTAATTATACGAGACAATAAACGAGAAGTCCAACAGTTGTTTCAGTATTTCAGAAGGGATAGTTTCACTGTTGCCAAAACCTGATGATAACATCACAGATTATCGTTAACTATGGTGATCTGACACGGGTCAGTTCGACTGACCCAATTGTTGTGTTGTGTGTTTTCTTTTACTTCTGTTTGAATTCCAAACATTATCGCCAGCTTAATTACCAGGCGAACATTTGTCTAAACATTAAACCACTTTGTTTCTATAAGTGTGAAGAGCTGAAGATCTAACACTGTTTAGTTTTCATGCTGAGTTGTAAATTACAAAGGATTTCAAGATCTGCGGTGTATATACACACACGAACGTTTCTAGAAAATGAATGTTTAGTAGCGAGTATTTCAATGTAATGGTTCATCTGGCTGTGTTCGGGAAAGTGCCTCAATTGTGCAGGAAAGTACCGCAGCGGTGCAAGCAAGTGTCCCAATGGTGCAGGGCCATAGGCGTACGGGCTCGATGACAGTTAGAGGGGCAGACCCCGAAATGCCCGAAAAAAGTTCGGATTTACAGGGAGCGGTGCCGGTCTTCCTCGAGAGGCGAAGAAGCGGAACTTACCTTGTATGGTCCCCCCCCCATCAAAAGAAAATTTTGGAATATTTGACGGCTGCAAACACGTTTTCCTGATATTTCAGCCCATGAACAAAGCACATCCAAAGTGGTCTATATTATAGCTTACATGTAATTATATAGGTGGCTGACTCGAATACCAATCAATCGTTTACAGTCCACGAGAGGCGAAGAAGCGGAACTGACCTTGTATGGACCCCCAAGAAAATTTTGGAATATTTGACGGCCGCAAACGCGTTTTCCTGCTATTCCAGCTTTTAAAATCAGTGTTTTATTAGATTTCGGGCACTTTATTTTGCTAAGTACATGAAATAATTTTTTTTTCTCACTTTACCCGTCTGCCCGAAAAGTCTGCTTGCCCGTCAAAGGCTTGAGCGAAGTTGATCGAAGATTTCGATTTGGATTTATTTTGTTATCATCTCTTTGGTATAGTCTGGTGCTTGATTATGGAGTGCCTTGTATGTCATCATATTGATTTTGAATATATGATCAGGTACTTAACTTGCAACCAATGCAGCCTAGTCAATACACAAAACCGGTCGTTAAACCCAGTTTCTTTTCATGTCTAAACCAGATCCGCGCGACACCCATTAGTACCTGTATCTATGGTTATGGACTTCAAAATTTGTTCCAGCAAGTTCAGAATGTAAAGGTCCGGAAAATAATTGACCTTAGCCCCCGGAGAGATCGATAAACCAAACTGATGAGTAAAAAGCGTAGTAAACCATTACTTAGTCGCATGATTTCGATGAAGACTATATGCTCAGACGTAACTGCCCGTTCAAAAAGTAGCACTGTGTCATTGTGCTCATAACCGTACAAAGGACCATTGTTTAGTTTCTTAGTTCATAATGGCCAAAATATTATGTTTACCTTTCATAAACATCCATAAATAAAATAAAAACAAATGTGAATAATCCAAACCATTAGACAAAATTGAAAGTCGTAAAAAAACGGTATAGACAATATAGTGTTATCAGCCAATGAGCTGTTCATCGTTTACACAATACACGACAAACAGTGGTAACATTAGGTTATAAAAAACCAAATCCAAATACACTGTACCGTTATAGACACGGGACTGTATAACGCCACGAACGCTATCGCCTGACCCCGCCACCCATTTACTTGGTTTGATGTTTGTTGTTTAATCTTGTAATGTCCCCAACACTAGTCTCACTGTTAAATAACTTAAGCCGTTTCCGCAACTTTGAAAATTGTTAAAAACTGTTGGGTATTTTGAGTACGATTAAAGCTATCAAGTCGTTCAGATAATTCTACAGGTAACATGCAGTTTGTTGTTCTGGAAGAAGATGCCCCTGGTAATTTAGAATTCTTATGATATTTTAATAGATTTACAAGATATCTGAAAACCTATTCAGATAATTTTTGGCATGGAGCTTGCACAGATACAAGGTCATTTCCTCCGAGTTTTGGTGGAGTGTAAAAATAAAATGAAAGACTTTTAACATTTGTTCGGTTGCCGCCATTAACATCTGACTAGTAGCCTAGTTACATATGCCTTATGGTAATAAATTGTTGGAAAGAACAATATGTGCTAACTCTGTCTATAGACGCATAATAACGAAACGGAAAGAATTGGGGCTTAACGTCCTACTGTTCTGCTCCGAACCGGGCTAATGAAGACGGGCTTACGCAATACAGTGTGCTATGAGAGAAATTTTGCCAGGACATCGGCACTACGACATACTCTTATATCGAATTCCAACTGCCAAGTGATCGTTTACATGAGTAGACAGCTGTCAAGGGGAACACACGAACCTCCGGGCGAGCGAGCCAGCGCCTTATCCACTTAGCCACCGTTACGCCACCCCTGTTAACACTTTAAACACCCTTCCGAAGAACATTTCCTTCTGACGCTAATTGGCGATAAGCAATGATATTGGTCGAGAATATAGGACACTAAAACTCTGATTTTAATTGGGATAGACTGTTCAAGCTCTGTGCAGATGTTTACGAAGCGAACAACTTGACTGGGTTAGGTGATGATTGTTTTCTGCTAAAGCTAGTCTACATATTTTGGCTTACAATAACTCTACTTTTGATTGTGATATATTGCACAAACTTGGTGTGGATGTTCGTTAGGTGAATGACTTGACTGAGTTCCATGATAAGCATATTCTGCTTTATAAGCTAAGCAGCTGTTTCTCCCTCTGCCACACTTTTTGGAACACAGTTATTGTTTTTTATAATAGAGGTAGAATCTTCGTTGCTTCTCATTGGTGTATAGTGTAAATACAATCAATATCATGGTAACATTCGATAAAGAGCATTTTACTGCTCAGGTTAAAGTACCCAAACGCCATTTCGGCGACATAAGAATTACTTGCAAAATACATTATTGTGAAAGAGAGAACGAAGAAGGAGGTTCAACCTCTACTCGACACAAACCAGGTCATTTCGCGTTTGACATTTAATTTTATTTCAATGATTCGCTTGCGCGTAGATGTTTTTAGCAGTGGACGGAAACCAGAGGATCCGGCGAACACCCATGACCTTAGCCAGGCGACCATACTCCGAGGAATCACGGCAATTGACAAAATGACAGATCATATGATACAACGCGCACGCGGTACACGCGCTAACCAGTCGGCCAGCCAACTCCAAATCGCAAATGAAATATTCGTTCATTCTTTACATAGATATTTGGAGCTGAAATTTCATCTATCTATGCTGCTTCGCTACGTAATAAACTGGCCCCCATTTACTTGTTGTCAGCGCAAAATTTATTGGTGGACCTTTTAAAAAAAAAAATGAAATAAAAACCGATGGTATCCACGTCGAGACAATACATAGCGTAATGCTGGGTTCCCACTGCCGTGCGATACGTTACGATAGGATTGTCCCTATTGAGTCTACGATCTGATACGCTCAGATGCGTTCGGATACGTTTCGATACAACCAACTTGATTGCTACGACTGACCTGAATATGATAAGACCTGACAAGATCGTTATAGTGGGGACCTGGCATTAGTATTTTAAAATTTGTTGTTTTGATTTTTGAAATCTTTGTTCTATTTTCAGGTGAATAGGATTTTATAGATTAAAGGAACGTCATCGAAATGGTTTGATAAAGGAACGGCAAATCAATTTGACACCGGAACTATGACAACGACAATGAGCAATGGATTAAATATTATGAACACGAACGGAAGGGCTAAAACTACGGATGTTACTAAGTTAGCAGTCATAGGACGAGCAGCGGTTGGAAAATCAGGTAGGAATTTCTACACTATGTCATGTCAACACAGTGCCTTGGTCATTGTATTATATAATACAATAACACTGTGAATGAATTTGAAAATGGTTATTCATTAAACATACATTATGCAAGAGGTAAATCTGCCTATTGCAGGTCTTTCTTTGGGCCTGAAATGTTATCAAAACATACATTATATTATGCAAGAACTCAATCTGACCATTGCGGGTCTTTCTTTAGGCCCGAAATGTTATCTATTAATTAGACAATTATTAACAAAACAAGACCATAATCAACTCTCGATGGCATCAAATACTCGAGATTTAAACTAGATTGGAACGGCTCGCCATTTAAAAATTCTTCCGATTTAAAACTGTCAAAGGATACTTAACCCACTACCACTGGCATGGAAGATTTTATGCACCAACCAAATGACTATGCGCTTGTCTTAGTCTTTCTCCTCGTCCTGCGCCCGAGGACATTTCACGCCCAACACCCGCTAGATCACCAGCCGCATCCATACCGCCCACATTACATTGCTCAATATCATAGCTTGTACTATTTCTGTTTAAAATCGTTTGGAAGCGTTTACCAAATTGAGAAATGTAGAATAACAAATCCCTTGTTTGAAATGTTAAAAATCGTGTTCGTCATCTGACTTAACGTACGTGTTGATATACAGTATCTCTTTGATAAATGTTCTCATGGTGTATTTTGTTTATCGTTAGATGAATCTAGTATTAATGACACCTTCTATAAAACAAGTTGCCATTGATTAAATCAGAGAATCATCGTCTGTCTGTATATAATCAATTATAAAATCCACACTCACCGAGAGATGCATTAGGATTGATCGAATTTTATCATTTTGGAACCGATATTCTTGTCGGTAGACCACGGTGTCTGTATTTCCATCTGTTCTGTCGATGTGTTTTCAATATTTATGAGAAACTGCAAAGGAGAAAAGTAAAACTAATGTTATACACTCGCCATAACTATAATCACAAAACACCACAACGCAACATACAATACGACATACCAAACAATCCACAAACCCAACAAACACCAAACGCAAACAAAACAAACCACAAACACAATAACAAACCATAAACGCAACACAGACACAACAAACCACAACGCAACACAAGAGTACCACACACCTAACAAACACAACAGAGATCGCAAAACAACAAACTACAAACACAACACACCCAACCACAATCACAACACAACAAACCATAAACACAAACCTTAAACACAACACACCAAACCACAACACAACAACGCACAACAAAACACAATCACAACAAACCACAATCACAATACAACAAACCACAACACGACAAACCACAACACAACACAACCAACATAAGTATTAGAATATTAACATACCCCCAATATAAGCGGATTTCTAAGTTGTTGATAACAATCTTTACATGACAAATTATATTTACATAAATCTAAAAGTACGTTCATGTGTCATTCGTTTAGATTTTTTAAAGTTCAATCCTAAAGTTTATTGCCTTAAGTCTGTCAAGGCTGTATTATTGATGAAATTCGGGGTAATAAGTCAAATTTTTCTGACTTTTAAATGCGATTTCTAACCTTAAGTTGTTTTCTAAAATCATGCCGTCAGTCATCATCTGTCATCAGACGTAGACGGATCTGTTCAAATTGTTTTTACACGCGTATATATTTATTATACTTATCTATATGATATATATGGCCACGTGACTATAAGGTGATAAAGGGGGTATATCTTGAAGGTGTTAAATATCTGATAAATACATCTACTGAATGATAGAAATCAACAATTCACTATCTACTGTAGCTATAAACAAACAAAAACATGGCACGAAAATCAAAAACCCAACTTTAAATGCGCATGAGACGTTATGGTTATAAACATAAATCGAGTTGAAATCCAGGTTCACATTCGTAACAGGGATAAAAATACGACAGGGCAAATTCAAAAATTATATGAATAGTTCAGAGTAAACAAAGTCAATATTGCAAAAAAGTTATATGAATAGTTCATAGTAAACGAGGTCAATATTGAAAAAAAGTTATATGAATAGTTCATAGTAAACAAAGTTAATATTTAAAAAAGTTATATGAATTGTTCAGAATAAACGAAGTCAATATTGAAAAAAAGGTATGAGAATAATTTAATAAGTCAATATCAATCGTTTAGTGTAACGTAAATAAATATTCAAGAAAGTTAAGAAATATATATATTGACATATATATATTAAATTAAGTCACTCTTCTTATTCAAAAAGGGATGATGAAAATAGTTTTGAGTACATTAAGTCAATATCCATTGGCTGCTATTACATAGAAGTATACGATATACGGTATACGGGCACGGCGGTTTACACGGCATTATGCGTAGGTATACTGGCCTGGTCAGTTATTTTCCCCACTGATTTTGGTACCATCATTGAGACTCATTCATATCCGAGCAGAATGAATGAGGAGGAGAGGGTACTATGGCTTGGTTTATACGTGCAGAGGCGTAAAGTATGGCGGCGTGAAGGCCGGGCTCTGAGTTGGCTCATTCTAATGGGGGGAGGGGGGCAGTTAACTGTAAATCACGGTTCACGAGAATCTAAAATAGTCTACCATGTCTAGAGATATGTCCATCAACGTTTCGTTTGATTCAAACTTTTTAGAACACAAATGCCCCATGTTCTACTCATTTCATGAAATTTAATGCGCCACCAAAAGAACAAACATGCACGATAACATGTATGCGCGCGCGCGCGTGTGTGTGTGTGTGTGTGTGTGTGTGGGGGGGGGGTCTAGTGGTCTATAGTGCCGCGCTTCGACCTCCAGCTGGCGGGTCACCTCTGGCTTGGGGCTGTGGTTTCGATCCCTGGTGTGAGCGTATGTGGCATGGAGATAGAGGCGCCTTCTCAACCTCTTGGGTTTCCTACTGGGCACTCCGGTTTCCTCCCACTGCTAAAGACCCCTACGCGTAAGCGCATTATTGAAATGACCTAGTTTGTGTCGAGTGGACGTCAAACCTCATTTCTCTCCCCCCCCCTATACGCGTATAGACCGATGTAAACCTCTAAGCATATTCCTGCTGTTCAAAAACAAGTATTATCGTATACCCCTAAACGTATACCCCTATGTAACAGCAGGTATAAAATAGTTTAGTGTAAATTAAATCATTATTCAACATAGTTAAAAGAAAAGTTTAAATTGAATTAAGTCGATATCAATCAAAGTTATAAGAATATTTTAGAGTGAATTAAGTCAATATCAAACAAAGTTATAAAAATAGTTACGAGAATAGTTTTAAATCAATATCTCACAAATTTAAATAAAATGAAGTATATGAAGTCAATATCTAGCAAAAGTTTAGTCAATATTGAACAAGTTATAAGAATTGTTTAGAGTACATAAAAGCAATATTCACCAAAATTATAAGAATAGTTTAGAGCGAATTAAGTCAATAGTCAACAACTTATAAGAATAATTAGAGTAAATTAAGTCAATATATCTAAGAAGGTTACCAAAGTAGTTTAGATAGGAATCAATTTCTCACAAGTTATAAATAACAGTTTAGATGGGAATCAATTTCTCACAAGTTATAAGAATAGTTTAGAATAAATTATTTCAGATAGTTATGGAAGACTAGTGGGAAGGTTTCTAAGACTAAGAGTCTGCCATATGAAGTCGTTCGTTTCATTAAAATATGATTTTAGGGAGCTAGCTTACCAGTGTGAATTTCCTCGGTCAGTGGGTTACGACGAGCTTCTAGTCTTACGGATGGGGCTTAAAAGCGATGCCCCGTCAATATGAAAGAAGGAAAATGCTGTTAAGTAGAAATTGGCATGCACGTTAAATAACGCTTGACAGTTGGATTTGGCCGCATGGTATATGTCCGTCTCGATTAGCTCGTTATTGGTACAATAAAATAGGACGTTAATCCCCATTTCATACAAAGATTTATCGGGGCCACCGATTTATCTAGGACGACTTCTTTAACGTAAGACCTGAGCAGAAGACCGGAATATTCTCTTAATACAGAAATACGAACACACAAAATACGTAGATTCTCTATGTTGTCTATGTTTTCTAGATACACGTATTAATATGTCAATAAGCCCGAAATAACCCATCTAAGTCGACAAATCATCAGCACATCTTCTCCCGATTATAGGTAATTACAGGATAGGTTTAATGGGGATTATAATATTTATCTCCCCTTGTTGAATAAACAAACAACATGTTTATTAGCATTATATAATCAATCTCACATATGTTGAGTCATTTTTACGTTGAAGTTTTTCTTGTACTAAGTGCTTGCTTTCTAAACAAGCTAACAATAATTGGCCGTTAGATGAGATCGACTCGTATTACGTGTGAGATAATGGAAGGTGTATATCAATTAATGTTGTGGGCCAACTCATCAGCATGTATATCCAGGAGCGAGAGAGAGAGAGAGAGAAATGGGGTTTAACGTCCACTCAACACAAACTAGGTTATTTCGAGACTAACATATGGTTTGATTTTATTTCAATTAATCGCTTGCGCGTAGGTGTCTTTAGCCGTGGGGGAAAACCGGAGTACCCGGAGAAAACCCACGAGGTTGGACAGGCGACCCAACTCACTGCCACATACAACCTGGGATTCGAAACCACGCCAGTTGACTCAATGACAGGCCGTATGATACAACGCGCGCACGCTAACCATTCGGCCACCCAACCCACCTAGCCAGGAGCGAATTGAACGGGTTGCATCAAGCGCTTATTCAATGGGTTTGGATTTTTGGGCGCTTAATAATAAAACATCTTGAGGTTGCAATATAGTTTTGATAGTAATTGGCAAATTCTGACCTGGGTTTGATGGTTGGGTGGCCGAGTGGTTAACGCGTGTGCATTGCATCATAAAGTCTGACATTTAGACGGGTTCTGTGGTCTCTATTCCCAGCTTGCATGTGACAATGAGTAGGGTTGCCTGTCAATATTTATTGGGGCCTCGGATTTTGGTCCAACCCAACACACTCGATATACCCACTACCCCTTTCTATTCAAAACACGCGACCGGCAATATTTACTCGGGGCTTTGGATCAAGGTCCTACCCTAAACACCTACCAACCGCATCCAAAAATACTTGCCCACCCCGTTTGGCTGCCCTGTTGTAGGCATTCCACTTCGAAATGGGAACGACAGTTTGAATTCCCGAAAATAAACCCGAAGGCTTTTCACGGTACAGAATAAATAACAAATATACTTTGGTATGCATCTTATCCTCCAGCCATTTCTATTAACTAGGTATGTCTATATAAATATTATTGATGTTATCTAATCCTTTATGGAGGTCTGATTAACCTAACACAAGTCAAAATGACGATCAGGATTATTCATTTACGTTTCGGAATGCTTCGGCAAGGAATCAACAACTTTAAAGCAACATTCAATTTGTCTAACATAACAGGTTTGAAAGCACCTTTTCGGTGGGAATTCGAAAAATTTGTGGCGAAAAGATAATTTTATTGGTGTTATTGCAAGATCGGTGTCTTTGATAATGAAGCTTGAAGGTTAACATGTGTGTTCATTCGTGTTGCAAATCTACGCAAGTTCTTTTCTTGACTCCACATTTGGCGAATAGACGACCGCTGGTTCATTTTGTCCGCTGGTTAACTAGTCTGCCGCTATATAAAATAATATTACGATGGGTATCCACAGAACCAGCAAGACCGGTTGAATGTTTTAAACGTTTTGTCAAAGTCAAGCGCAACAAACAAACAACCCTAACCCACCGACTATTGAGCTTTCCTACAGATTATATAATGGAGACCAGTTGTTTAGTACGTCGTAAATCTCGGACTGTTAAACAAATATTGTCACATTCACGGGGGGGGGGGTGGCCTAGTGGTCTAGAGTGCCGCGCTTCGACCTCTGGCTGGCCGGTCACCTCTGGCTTGCGGCTGTGGTTTCGATTCCCGGTGTGAGCGTATGTGTCATGGAGATAGGGGCGCCTTCTCAACCTCGTGGGTTTCCTCCGGGCACTCCAGTTTCCTCCCACTGCTAAAGACGCCTATGCGCATGCGAATTATTGAAATAAAATTGAAACCATATGTTAGTCCCAAAGTGACCTAGTTTGTGTCGAGTGGACGTTAAATCCTATTTCTCTCTCTCTCATATTCACGGTGAACCGCGGTAGCTCAGTGAGTAAGACGTTGGCTTACTAACCTTGGCCCTGTTTCTCGAAATTTTAACTAAAGATAAAATCCAAATTTTAGTAGATACTTCAATTTTGATTGGCCAAGCACTAAAATCAATCTAATATTATCCAATCAAACTACTAAAATTGGGATTTTATCTCAGTTAAAATTTCGTGAAACAGGCCCCTGAACCTTCGGTGTTCCATACCGATGTTAGCCATGGTTCCGCCCTGTCAGTGATGTAGGACAGAGGGCCTGTCAATAATAACGTATAGTCGTTTTGGTGGGACGCAAAGCCGAGGTCCACTTTGACCTGGCAGGGACAAATTGCCTATATGTCACACTGTATGGCGTATGACCACCTTCGTTAAACTAGTCGGTACGGAAGAGTACGACGTTAAACCCTATTTCGTGTTGTCATAGATTTGGATATAGTATGGAATTTTATGATTTGAATACATATTTAAGATACATGTAATTCCTTCATTAATTGTTTTACCTGTATTTATTGCCTTATATTATATTATTTAATGTTTTATCTGTAGTTTATTATAGGCCTCTGTTGGCCAGGAATTATTTGTATTATGGTGTATAATCTCTGTAAATATTCAACTGATTTGTGACACTTTAATAAAATAAATTATTATTATTATTTATTAAATATTAACCAAGAACAAAAAGTACTTAAAGTAGCGGTGTGGCGTCTTTTGTACCTTTCGCTAAAATATCAAAATTGTCGTTTAATCCAAGGCTAATAAGCTCCCGGCTTGTCTTCAACCCGATTTGAAATATGCCTATCAATTATGTTCGCCCACAACAAAATGGCGGCGGGCTTATTACAGGCAAACAGCATAGATAATGCTAACTACACAAGATGCGATACAAAATATTCACGCGATACGTTGTGTTGAAATCGTATGAAATTGTCTTAAACGTACATTATGCAAGAGCTAAATCTGCCTATTACAGGTCTTTCGTTAGGCCTGAAATGTTATCTAAATTATTAATTAGCCAGTGATGTTTACTGGATTTGAATTCATTTTGTGGTGATTTAATTTTTTTATCGTATCGATTTTAGTAATGATGATCGATGCTAGGCCTAAAAATTAATCGCTAATATCTCTGTTCAAAGTAAAGCAATTTGACTGACATTTTCAGCTTAATATTACCTTTACGGTATCTAGTTTTTAACTGCTATAGCGAGAATCGTCAGCTCTTTATGGTACCCTACACCCGCTCTTTATCGTACAACCGGGGAAACGAAATCCCGCCAGTTGACTCAATGACGGGCAACCCAATCCCCCTGTTCCTGCTATGAAATCAGAATCACATTAATAAAGATTTTCAGCGAATTCAAGCTACATCGGAATTGATGTCTAACAACATTTTTGAAATGCACAGTGTTTGTAATGTTCATGCTCGCCTTTTCATCATTCAAGGGCAACATGGACTATTTCATAATGTGCCATTTTCAAAATAATTTCCATTTCCAAATCGTCTTCCAAGTCAAGTAATCGCAGATCAACCAAAGTTATTCAGTTTGTTGTGTGAATAATTTCAATGATTAGAAAAATGTTTAACGAATTCATTGGAGTAGACAAATTAAATAAAGTTGAAGACTATGATATGTTTGGTATTTTTATCTTGTTTATGGACGGATGTTGTGATGTCTATCTCGGGCAAAGCCTACCTGCTTATTCAAAGAGACATATTCTCGTATAATTAATGTATTTTGTACAGGGGCGTAATTGTGCTGAGTCGACCAAATGGGATTTAAAGTCTTGCCTTTCTGCATCAATGGGGTTAATGAAGATGGGCCGAATTAGACTGGACTGTTTGGTTAATGACAGTCCTAAAGCATCAACGTCTTGTCGGTTACATTAATAAACATTGACTGGAATGTGGCTTAATGTCCAGACAGCACATCACTTCAGTCAGTCTGACACTAACGTATGATAATTGTTATTTCTACTATTAAGAGGGTAGTGCGAGAATGGGGTTTACCCTTGTCAGAGGTGCAGTTGGAATGGCTATAAGAGTAGGCCGTAGCGCTGCTGTCCTGAAAAATATTTCCTTATAGTACACTGTATGACGTTTCTCCATCTTCATTAGCCCAGTCGGAGAAGAACAGTTGGACGTTAAATCTAATATCATTTCATTACACATTTACTCTCTCTCTTAAAACACTATTAACATAATATGGTAATTGTAATTTTTCCCGGATAGCAACATTTCGGCCAACTTCTTTTCTTCGATTTCCAACTCTCAAGAATTCTGTGCACTGTGATGGATCTCACATCTTCGTCCGACCTGAATGACTAGGCATATTTTCCCTTTCAGCCATACAGTCGCCATCACTGACACCTGATGTCCGGGCTTGAAAAATATAAAATATCCTTCTTAAACTTGGTTTCATTACAATAAAACTAATACCCATAGATAGGCAAATTCGTAAGGCCGATAACCGCACCACGGGTCCTAATAACCGATCGAATCTCATCGATAGTCAGGGCCACTCGTAAGGCCGATAACCGTATCATGGGTCCCTGAACCGATCCCTGATTCCTAACTCCAGCTATGTGTTTGCGAAGTACGAAACACTTTGCAAGTGTCCAAGGAGCCAGGAGCAAATTGGTCTTGCTCCCGCACACACACATTCGCTCGGGCGGTCCTGGTCAGACCACATACTCCTTTGGCAACGTGCATTATGTTTGTTGAAATCGTTATAATAATGGCTTCGTATTTTATAGGTTAGGGTCGGTGTCTATTTCATATCAGGATTCTATTTCTGCTTGCTACTGGTTGTCTGTTTTGTTTAAAAACGTCGTTTGACTGGTGTATTTTTTTTATATTGGTTCTATGACTGCGCGAGACCAATGGTCTGTTTATTTATGTCCACTCGTGGTGGGATTTCACGTTTCACGAGATGGCCGAATAAATCATTTTAATGAATTGCTGTCTGGCAGCGTGGACTTATTGTACCTGTGGCTAATAAACATCTTATTGTGTGTTTCTAAAGCAGTTAATTTAAGCGATACACAGCATGCTCCAGCCATCTTGGTTTTTCCTCCACGCTAATTGACACCCCTCTCCACTTATCTTGGCATCGCATTACTTCGGTAATAATATGGTTAAATGCACTATCGGCATGCCCGCCTCCATGGGCCCGATTTTTGGAGAAAAGCAGGACGTTGAATCTCAATTCATTTCATGTTTTGTCCTAATGTTCTGTCCCGACGGGCATGCGCCATATATTGTGCTTTGAGAGATTATATACTCTTATGTCATATTCTATCTACCAAGGGATATTTAACGTACACATCAACGTGTACACATGACCTCGGTCGAGCTACAGATTTGGCGCAAAAATCCGATGAACTTTCAATAGGCTTAGAGATCAATACTTTCAATTCCCATTTAAGTCACGTGGACAATTTTTAATATTAGAGACTTCCCTATCCGTATCACGTATCCGTATCGTATACGTGACACGTTGCGTCAGAGTTGTTTTAGAGTTTTGGCAGATTCTTGCGTCGCGTACGTATGCGTCACTGAGCTGAGCTTAGTTCTGTACAGCATGATGGTAGTTATCTACCAAGATCACTAACAGTAGAGTACTAGTCAAGTGCCTTGCCTACAATTTCTCTGAGTCCGTGAAGTCACTCGACAGTCGCTGGGCTATAAAAGAAAATTGATGTCACATCTTATTAAAAATAAATCTTTGACTTTGACTCGACAGGACTTTTTGGTTTCACTAATTTATCATTTTACACCCCTTTACCATAGAATCACATAATTTACAGATTTGCAAGGTCCCATATCTACCTCAATCTATCGCGTAGATCAACCAGCGTGCAGACAGACAGGAAAAGTATGAAGATTCCGAGAAAAATCCATCAAAAATATTGATTAAATTCCAGTCTTTATTATGATTAAATTCACATCAAATATACACCTCCGTGTTCTAAAATACACATAAATTCATAAAAAACGCTGTGATACAACATTTCGGCGTCTAAAAAGACGACAATGTTATACAGACCTTCTCCGTGTGAAAGCTGTTCGATACGGGTTGCCGTATCCGTGTGCCGTCTCACGTATGAGAAATACACACACATTGATGACGTCACACACAAAATCCACACGGATACGCGATACGCACTAGGAATTTACGCTTGCCAAAAGTCCCTATTGTCATCGTAGACTTGATTGTATACCTAACGAAAATTAGTGATTATTAGCACTGGTGGACGGGATCTAGATTAGGGAACTTGGGTCCCAATTATTTCATTCCCACCAGTTTCTCATCTTGGTATCATCTGAAAGAGAATCGGTTTCAGACGAGTTAGTTGCCCGTGAGTTAGAAATCGGAATCAGACCAGTTATTTGATAATCTCGCTAACGAACATGAACGTAACAGACTTTAAACATTATAATTAGTCATTATTTTAAAAATATTATCCACGTTACAGGTGCTCAAAGGGAGTCCTTAGAACTGGAGCAAGACGGAAGACATCAACATTAAATAACCATTTCTACCCAAATCTATGCGAAAGTCGTCTCGGCATGATTTCATAAACGTTGCAAGAAACCATTAAAATTACACGTTTTAATTTACGACAGTGGTAATTTAGACTTGCACCGTTCTCGCGTCTTCATTAATAATTACCACACTATTACCGTGAAAACTGCGTGGTATGTAAAAGTAATAAAGATATTTTTAGATTCACTTAATACCTTTACTGACATATTCACAAATTATTTATGAATGGGAAGGAGGGGGTAATGGTCTAATTAACACGTGCGTTGCAGATCTCACGGCTTGTTATCTGTGCAAATTATAGATATAGTGAGAGCGGGGGTGAGGGTGTGTGTGTTGGTGGGGGGGGGGGGGAAGAAAACGTGGTTTAACGTCCACTCGACACAAACTACGTCATTTCGGGACTAACTCGTGTTTCGGTTTTTTTCGTCAATTCGCTTGTGCGTAGGGATCGTTTTGTGCGTAGAAACTACCCCACTTGACACAATGACAAACCACATCCGACTTTTACAGCAGGGGTTCATAAAAGTAAGCCGACGAATTTTCTCAGCACACCCTTTTGTGACATGCGTATACACCCTAGCAACAATATATGACGTTAGTAATAGACTAGTTCTTGATTGATATGGTTTAATGAACCGGAAATCAGGTCATGTGACTAAATCACTGTCAAATGGGGTACTCGATTTCAAGTCCCGGAATTGAATTCTCTCAATCCCCAAAATAATGACAATCGAGTGAAAGAGGTATTTCGGGCCACAACGCATGCGTCGATTGGAGAAGTAACTATCTCAACCAACAATGCAACTGAAACATATTCGTTGTGTTTAATTACGTCATAATTTTTTTTCACCCTACCTCCGTAATCGGGATTGACAGAACTGTGACAGGACTGAATTCTGCGTAACTCGATTGCAATTCTGTCAATTCGTGACGTTCAGGACTGTGAATCGAGCACCCTTAAGGTGTCTCAAGACCGTATATATCTCGGTTTATTTCAAGCGCTCACGTGACTTTTGGCAAAAGGTGACAGATAAGTACGAATGGAAAGTTCAATTATATCAGCCCTTTATACACCACATTAACTTGCGCCTATCGCTGTCCGCATGCAATCAAAGGTCCAACATATTGTGCAGTATTTGCCTTTAAATTGCTGTTTGAAAACGAAAGGAAAATTGGGTTTAACATGTTCCTTTCCCGAACCATCCAGACTACGGGAAGCGGACATACGCGATGCAGTCGGCTGTGAGAGATATTTTGCCCGGACAGTAGCGCACGATCTAACGACCTAATATGATTTCGAATTCCAATCACCAAGGATTATTTGACGTGCATACCAACACAGGATGTGCGTCCCACTCAAACGACTAAACGATCTTCTTTTCAGGCTCTTCGTCATGAAAGGGAACACTTGGATCGAGAGCGGGACTCCATTGTTAAGACCCCAACGTACGTGCTACCGTGGGCAGCCACCTCCAGATTTCGTTAAGGCCATGACACGTGATTGTCGCCCAGGATTGTGGTTTAGCGTCAGGTTTAGCGGTAGACCTGTTCACATTTCGTAACCTTGACAAAATCTGGAAATTCCCTTAATATTTAGATCTAACCGTATCTTTGTACATGATATATAATAGATCATCATGAAAAACGTATTAGCGAAGCACTTCCTTTAACCACATCAAACTTATCTTAATGTTATTTTAAAGTTTTTATATTTTAATCGTTTTGATTGAAGAGTTGAATGTAAACAGGAAGTAGATATTCTAGACAATAGGCACCACAATCTCCTGCTACGTCATCTCTTGTTTACGTACTAATTATTTCAAATTAAACTTGGCATCAAATGTTTGCAGGAAATAATCACTGGAATGTTGTTCTTGTTTGTCATACAGAAGATAGCCAGGGTCTGTTCGTTTGATAATCAAACAACGTAACTTCTTGTTTGTACATCTACCAAATCGAAAAATGAGATTCAGTTTAACGTGCTAACCATAGTCGTGGTATCGCCATGTCAGTTGTGCAGGGTAGAGAGTCCGCCTAGTCATTCCAATGGTAGGAAAACCGAGGTCCAGCGTACACATTAGCGTGCTCGTAAAAGAAAACCGCCCGTGTTCGGGAAAAATGCCCTCCTAGAACACTGCACATGTATGGCGCATGCCTCCCCCACACCCGTCTTCATAAGCCAAGTCGGGGCAAAACAGTGGGGCGTTCAATCCCAATTAATTTCATTTTGTTCTGATACGAATTGCACGCCTGACGCCCCATACCATTATGTGTGTACCTAGATGATAATACATGTTTGTATGTAAAGTTTATTTATAAACTGGTAATGAGACCATATGAAATATAGTTATTATGTATTCAGATAAGAACTGATACGATTTAAATTGGATAAAGATGGCTGTACCACCTACGACGATACGAAAGTGCAGGAACACCTCAGTGCGCATGGCCACTTCTCGTCGTTGATTTTTCAACAAATAATTGTATTTTCTGTGCCATCTGCAATATTCGCATTAATTTTATGGTATCCTTGGTTTTAAAAGAAAGTAGCTAATCAGTATTCACATCATTTGAGACTAAGTCAAACCTAGACGCGAAGTCAAGACTAGACCGGAACTCAGCACCACTAGGTTTCCGGATTACTCGACTTGCAACCACCCAATGTATCAACTGTATGAATATTTAGATACAATAGGAAGCTGTACCGAGAATAAAGGGGAAGTGGTATAAGCGGTTCTGAACGTTAATATATCTTGCGATAAGTACAACAAGCGATGAAATTCAAAATTCAAAACCAGAAAAAAGGACAAATAATTCGCACTGAACCTCGACACATGCATGCCTATAATTATTAAAGAATGAAATGAAATGAGGTTTAACGTTCTATATATTTGCTACAACCAGGGTAAAGGCGAAATGAACAAGCAATGCACGTTCTAAGAATAAGAAGGACCTTCTGGATTATATTTGTTTATTCTTGATATACAGGTCTGTGTATATTTGCGCAGCAGTACACGTAGAAGTAGAATAGCTGGTAACACCACTGCACGTGCCACATTTTCCTTCCACAGATAACAAAATCGATAAATACTAAAGGGCGTTTGTGTTCATAGGGCTCCCGATGGGACATCCACTATTTAATTGCTGCACAGGCCAAATGCTCCTTCCAAAGATAAATCAAATTCAACGAAAGTAAATAAAAGGTTAGAGAGAGAAAGAGAAAAGGGAGAGGGGGGGGGTAAAGTCCATTCGACACCAACCAGGTCATTTCGGGATTAAAGTATGGTTTTTAATTTTATTTCAATAATTCGCTTGCGCGTAGGTGGTCTTTAGTAGTGGGAGGAAATCGGGGGACCCGGAGAAAACCCACGAGATTGGACAGGGCGACCCTACTCCTTGCCTTAACTGTTAGCCAGCCATCAATGTTTAAATGAGCTCCTCACAGAACATGCGCAATTTATATATTATTGCACTTCAGGGTACTTAGTAACTTACTCTCTCTATATTATGTTATTATTGAGTTGTTTGAAGCCACACTTAAATCAAAGATCATTGACTTTAGTTTACAGATAGCAACATTCTAGGTATCAATCAAGTACGCCCGTGAAATCTGTAATAGGAGTTTGGAGTCTGTGAATATCATTTAGCAAGTTGTGCTGGGATCTGGTGTAATCGTTGTTTCTTGCAATAAAACGTGAGAAACACGAGTTAGTAAATTCTCAGGTGCAGTATTCACCTGTTTTTCATGAATGAATTCAGAATAAATTGAAACTAAACTAAGAAAATAAACAAATAATTGCAAGTCAGGATTAGATAGATTTGCACCAAGAACATTTTATGGACTAGCAAACTATTAAGGCCAGCTCACAAACTTAGCCTAATTCGTAAATATGAAATGTGGTATCATGGGGTTTAATGATTTCCTACCTCTCTGCACCGATTGGACTAACGAAGACGGGCGTACGCCATACAGTGTGATTTTGAGGGACAATTTTACACTGACGGTGGCACTACGGCCTACTCTTTGTCCCGTCATTCTGTTTTAGAATTACGTTCCCAAACGCCTCGAAAATCGTTAAACCCATCCAGTTAATTTCCTATGCTGTAGATGGAATCAGGCTTAGATATTAAGGCCACCAGCAGTTTTCCCCAAGGTCGCGAGATGTTATTAGGGTTAGTTTACATCTCGTGACCTTGACAAAATATGCAGATGGTCTTAATATTTAGAAATAATCCTATACAGTGACGTTACAAATATAATGAAATGATAACGAGCATATTTATTTTAACATATTATTTGCTGCGAGGGAAACGGCATACACCTGGGATACTGAACTCCAACTTTCAACGATAATTTTACGTATACTCCAAAACGGTTTCTCGTCTCACCCGAACGACCGACTATAGCTGGCATTGCTAGGCCATCCACCCTGCACTACTGACAAGGAGGAGCCTGGTTGGAAAATTCCAGAGAAGTTTTACGGCCAATATGGGAATGGATGCCCGAACGTCCTGTGAACTGAGCCAGCGCTTTACTCACTGGAGCCACGGAGGCCTGGAGGTCGAGTGTTGAATCTCAGCTTTGGCCTAGAAACTTCATCGGGATTTTCCGACGTTGGTCCCGTGCATACATTGGCGTGCACGTATAGATCCCTTGATAGTTGGAATTCGATATAAGAGTGGGCCATAGTGCCGCTGCGCGGGTAAAAGTTACCTCATAGCACAATGTATGGCATATGTCCGTCTTCATTCCCCTACTCACTGAGCCACCGCGACTCCACTATGAAAGACGTTTATTGTTAGTTATGTTCAGTTTAAACATCTACTTAAACGAATCTTATGATATATACGTTTTTGATAAAATAATTTGCAATCTGATATTTGATAAATTACAAGTTTACCAGTAATATAAACACCCATAGATCAGTGAAATTAAAATATATTTCAAGCGAATTATTCCAAAATGGCGCCTCTTTTATCTGTAATATTTTCTAATAGCACAAATTGTTTATTTATAAATATCACTATCACTTTCATCGTCTTTACAGCACTGATTAACAAACATCTCTAGTTCAAATTCCAGCCTCTAGTCGGTTGTGTGATATGAAAACACGAGGACCAGTGTACACATTGTAGTGCACGTAAACAGATAATAGGGACCTTTCGCATCGATACGAAAACGAACACCAAAACGAACATATGTTCGTTTACGTATTCGTATCCTCTGAGAAGACACGGTATTGCAGTCCGACGTACGATAATAGCTAGATGGCGTTAATTTCCATTCCACGAACTTCTCTGTTCAGGCAAAGTTTTCAATCGATATTTTGGTAGATGTACAACAAATCAAGCAAAATATTGCATTTGAGTACATTCTACAAACTATACACAATCTACACCATACACAAGGCCTCGAAAAACTGGAAAAGTCAATATACGAGACAAAAAACATTTTCGTTTGCGTACGTACGTGAATCTAGCTCCACACGCGTAACGTTTTTCACTGGGCGAACACGATGACGATTTCGTTTTCGTACTGATGCGAAAGGTCCCTACTGTTCAGATAGAATGCTTCCTCGCGTCCTTTTTATAAAGTCTCTGGGGAGGCTGAATGGTCAGCACGTAGTTGGGTGGATATGGTCTAACGCGTGCGATTAAGATAATACGATATGTCATTTTGTCAAATTGCGGGGATTCGTACCAAGAGGAAGTAGGGTTGTTAACCTAACTTCGTGGGTTTTAACCGTGTGCTCGGGTTTCAACCGACTGCTAAAGAACCATACGTGGAAGCGATTTATTGAAATGAAAATGTATATAGTCACGAAACAACCAAGTGTTTTTGTTTACTGGATGTTAACTCTCTCTCTCTCTCTCTCTCTCTCTCTCTCTCCTGCATATTCTCGCCTCAGATTGACACTATGTTAGTCCCAAGAAGAATTGTGTAGTGCGATGGCGCAACAGAAACCCTGTATCTAGGGCGTGTATTTGTTCGTTCTTATCTGAACTCGACGTCGAGAGTGGTTTATTATAATTAACATGTGAAGTTATGTGAACTAACTGGATACTTGTTGTACACATTAAAACAATTTTTATTTTTTGTTTCTTTTGAAGTAACTAAGTTCAAAGTCATAAAAGTAATAAATTGCGAGCTATTGCACTCACCTTAGTACAAGCGAGAAGGGATTGGTTCACCGAAGCCTCTCTAGCATCGTTCGTTACTGGAGTTTAACGTCCACTTCCACGTAGGGTGATATCGTAGACAAATCTCCCTAGCATTGAACGATTTCCATTTTATAATTTATAGGTAGCGATATGCGCATTTTGCATTTCAGTAAATATTTCAAATTTCTCACGGCTAAATATGTAATAAAAAATCAACCAAACACTAGATTATAATATCCTTGCTTGGATTCAATCGGTTTTAAACTAGGCCCATCTCATCAGATGGGGAATACTCACTAATCCGTGGGTTCACTAATCCGTGGGTTCACTAGTCGGCGGATGCACTAATCAGTGGGTTCACTAGTCGGCGGATGCACTAGTCCGTGGGTTCACTAGTCGGCGGATTCACTAGTCCGTGTGTTCACTAGTCGGCGGATGCACTAGTCCGTGGGTTTACTAGTCGGCGGATGCTCTAATCCGTGGGTTCACTAGTCGGCGGATGCATTAGTCCGTGGGTTCAATAGTCGGCGGATGCACTAGTCTGTGGGTTCACTAGTCGGCGGATGCACTAATCCGTGGGTTCACTAGTCGGCGGATGCACTAATCCGTGGGTTCACTAGTCGGCGGATTCACTAGTCCGTGGGTTCACTAGTCGGCGGATGCACTAGTCTGTGGGTTCACTAGTCGGCGGATGCACTAGTCTGTGGGTTCACTAGTCGGCGGATGCACTAATCCGTGCGTTCACTAGACGGCGGATTCACTAGTCAGTGGGTTCACTAGTCGGCGGATGCACTAGTCTGTGGGTTCACTAGTCGGCGGATGCACTAGTCCGATGATATCTATTATTGTCATTTATTTACGATTGATGATCACTGATAATGAAATGTAATGCCTTATAAAGACAGCTGCTATAATCATTAGGATAGAACTAAAAAACGGAGGTCCTGTGTATACATTGGTGTGTACGTAAAAGATCCCTTGGAAGTTGAAATTCGATATAAGAGTAGACCAAATTATCGCTACCCGCCCAGAACAGGCAGAACAGTACGACGTTAAACCCCATTTCAATTCATTTCATTTCCAGGTATGGCCGTCTTAATTTTACTTCATTTCCAGTTTTTAAAATTAGTTCTCATTTTGCTATTGCTAGTGGTTTGTACGGATCTTTAACGTCAGATCAAAAGATACTTATTGATTAAATAAAATCAAGAGGTTTATTTTCGACCCGATTGATGATATGTATCTTTAACCTCATTTCAAGTAGCCATTGATTATAGAAGATATATATATATATATAGGTAACATCGTGTTCATGTGATATATCTAGGTTTATAGGCTACTCATTAACACATGAAACATAAACTGTTGTGATGTTTTCTATTGATCTAACAACTTCAGCTGTCCGTTGACTAAGTAGTTCGTCTGGTACCTTTAACTAAATCTTAACGTAAATCATTAAAGGGCGTACTATGGAAACGTAAATCATTAAAGGGCGTACTATGGAAACATGTAGGGATCAATATCCATCGCGATATCAATACGGTATTATGTCAATTGATCATAAAATGGGGTTTATCGTCCTACTGTTCTGCTCGGACTGGATTAATGATGATGGGCATGCAGTGTGGCATGAGGGACATTATGCCCAGGCAGCGGCAATTTCCCATGGTAATTTCCAATTAATAATGTTCGATGAAATACGCGAATAGCTGTCGTATTATTCACTGAAAAACAAGAAAAATCACATTAATCAAATTCAGCGCTTTATTTTGATTTAGATCATAACGGCTTAGTATCATATCGTGATGTCAACCGTCATAAGGCGACATCACAACATTTTAACCCGACATTAAGCTGACAACCCGAAATTACTACATTTTAACTCGTCAATACGATATTTTTAATGTTGTAGTGTCGAATAAGAATGTCGATTGTCGGGTTAAAATATCACCATTGGTCTCATTCCGTTCCACTTCACTTTACTCTGGGTTCATCCATGGGGGAGACAGGTATTCAATTTATCTGCCCTTGGTGATTGTGCTTTTTTATCGACCAATACGCTTCATAGCATAACGACTTACCATTGCCTGTTTTGACTGACATAAAAAACATATTTCTCACCAAAAGGGTGTTTTAGGACATCTGTTTGTGTGCATATCACTTCTTTTGTATTAAATTTCTTGCAAACTTTCTCATAGGCGAGCCAAAAAGCTGTCAGGTTGTTGTGAACGTTAACAGTGAGGCTAAAACTGGTTTGTAAATTGTTTTTGATTGGTTCGTATAATCAAGCTACGATCAAGGGCAGATAATTTGAATAAGTGAATATCCCAAAGGGAGACAGACCACCATTAATTTCCCCATTGACTTCAATGTTAATTCTGGACTCTTTGCCCACCTCCAACTTTTCCCCAAATTTTCGTCGAGCTGAATGCTTTTCACTACGGACAGAGGAACAAATGGCCATGTCTTTGCACTAAAATTTGTATGAGGTTGACCACCAAAATTTTGAGATACACGAACTTGAAGAAACATACTAAAAACATGTATCTAGTTGCCGTACATATCACGTACCGTAGCCAACCTCATAACGCCATTATCCTTCCGCCTCAAAATCCTGAATATTTACCAAAACGTGGCAGAAAATATTAATTCAATCCCTCTTCGTCCATTCTAGACCCAAAAATCAACAAAAAATGGCATGCAAAAGGGGAGAAAAGAGACAGAGAGAGAGAGAGAACTGCTATAAATATACGAACTACAATTTAATGGTGGTCTGCCTCCAAAGGTGAACCGAGGGTAATGTGGAGTTGAACGGAATGAGACCTCTGAGTAAAGTGAGAATGAACGACATATATAATAATACCAATCAACCACAATAATTTAGCTCCTTCAAACAATAGAGTGATTCGGTGCATCTTCAGGTTATAGTTCAGACAACATAATTAGAACTGTTAAAAATGAACGCAATTAACTTTATTTCTTCATGTCAAATGTTACCGGAAATGATCTTCCTCGTTTTGATATAATTGACGTATCTAAATCTGGTTCCGCTGACACTTCACAATTGTTTAGATAAGGTTATTGATAAAAAATAATCCAATTTTCTTAATGTCAAATTTTAAAGATTTAGAACCAATTTCAAGAATAACTTTAATTCTTGTGTACATTTTTATGTTTCACAGAGTTATACTGGTATGCTAATCTACACACGTGGATACAAAAGGAAACATCTTTAGCAAGAAACACTTACAGGTTTAGGGCGATTCGACATAATTCCCAATCATCTAAATGAAATGGGTTTTAACGTCTCACTTTTCTGCACCGACTAGTATAATATAGACGGAAATACGTCATACAATGTTCAAAGACGGAAATCCTATTTTGAATTTCAACTGTCAAGATGTCTTTTAAGTTAAGGGGGCATTATGAGAGATTAGATAAAGAGCTGGCAGTTCTCGCTATAATGCGTCGGTGATGGGCCTGACATGGACAGCTGTCTTGTCGTTCGGATGGGACGAAAACCTCAGGTCCCGTGTACACATTGGCGTGCACGTAAAAGATCCATTGGCAGTTAGAATTCGAAATAAGAGTAGGCCGTGGCGCCGCTGCCCAGGCACAATTTCCCTCATAGCACACTGTATGACGTGTATGGTGTATGCCCGTCTTTATTAGCCCTGTTTAGGAGCAGATAAGTAGGACGTTAAACCCCATTTCATTTCATGTCTCGCTATAAAAGTTAAAAATTAGATAACCTAAAGCGAATGTCAGTCAAATTGCTCCACTCTGAACCAATATATTAGCGATTATATTTTCGGTATAGCCTCGATCATCATTACTAAAGTCGGTGTGATAAAAAACCACAAAGTCTCGATTATCCATTTTGACGTTGAATCATCCACCACAAAAAATATATCCAAATCCAGTAAATATCGCAGGCTAGCCATGGCATCGAGAGTTGATTATGTTCTGGTAACATTTCAAGTCTAAAGAAAGACCTGGAATAGAAATGAAATGAAATAGGGTTTAACGTCCTACTCTTCTGCACCTAACCTGGGCTAATGGAAGACGGGCATACGCCATACAGTGTGCTAAGAGGGGAATTTTGCTCGGTCAGCGGAGCTAAGATCTACTCTTATATCGAATTCCATACAGTGTGCTATGAGGGAAATTTTGCCCGGGCAGCGTATCTACGACCTTCTCTTATATCGAATTCCAACTGCCAAGGTTATTATTACTTGCAAGCCAATGTGTATACGCCGGACCTCGGTTTTCCGTCCCATTCGAACGACTAGACAACTGCCCTTGTCAGACCTTCCGTTCTGCACACAGATTTAGCTCTTGAATAATGTATGTTTAAAGTACTGTATATAAATAATTAGTACATTTAGTTCGTCTCGTTCTGTGGTTTAAACGGACAACCTAAACCGTACTTTAATAGACAAAAACATGGCAATCAGTTTTGTAGATGGTTAATTGTTAATTATTGGCTTGTCAATTAGCTGTCTATTATACAGACGTTCAACAAGCCAAAACAAACAAACAGGAAGCGTAAAGAATCTAGTTTTTATTCCAAGAAATTCTAGTTTCAGAAATGCCTCGCATATCTTCCTCAGTGGTTTAAAGCACGATTCTCACGACTCTTGAAACAACAAACGTTCAGTTATCTGACTTGTCAAATTGTTGATGGCAAGCATTCGGCCTGAAGTATTATATATAGTGCTTTTATTTAACACACACCAACTGGTATTGTTCTGGTTGTATTGTGCCACACGCAGAAGAAAACAAAGATTGCAAAATACACATACCTGCAATAAAAACAATTCTAAGAACCTCGTCAGTCAGTCAACTGCGTGTTTAAAATTCATTGCACAATTGAATGCGCCCCGAACGGATTAAAACCCATGGCATGTTCAATAGAAGGCGTGTTCTCGCTTTAACTCAGCACATCTTATGAATCCCTCCACGTTTACCCTACAGGTCTCGCTTTACCTTCGTACATCTCATCAAGCCCTTCACGTAATATCCTGCATATTTCGGCTCTAATTTCGATTGGCCACTGACCCAGCTAGGGAGTCTATCACATTCCTCGATCATCTGGCACTTTCCAGCTAAGGTGTCTACCTGTGATAATCGAGTTGCAAATTTCTAGGTTCGTTCAATGTAAAAAAAAAGTCCTGTGGAGGTCGCCATTTTTGATTTGAGTGTGTTTATGTCACAAGCTCTGATTGGATGCTATCGTTCACGTGTCTGCGTTAAAGGAAGATATAACGTAGCTATCTGTTTGGAAATACATGTAGCAACGTTTTGATGTTGTGTTGTAAAACTCGCGGTCATTGCTTCAGGAACATGGGTCCACAGAGGCCCTAAAGCATATACAAGATTTTGGCAACCCCATACTGTGGGTCCATGCTCCTGAAGCATATATATATATATATATATATATATGTCAGTGTAATCCAAAATATATAAATAAATAATAAATAAACCACGAACAACCGCCCAGAGTTTTTTCTGGGATTTTATACACATCATCATTGATTACGACAACATAGAATGAAAAGACAAAAACACCGAAAACCCGATAGAAAGTGCTTAAGTCATTTTTAAATATTAAATATGATGTGAAATTTGTCATCTAACAAAGCAGCCATTCTGTGGTGCCCCCATTACCATGATGCCCCAAACATTTTTGCTTAATGGTCAATCCTGGAGCCAAGTCTCGTTGAATTAGGTAGAAAATGATTGGTAAGCAAGGTATGTAGGGTAAGGGTTAATGTTCTGCTCTGCCTGGGCTATTGAAGACGGGCTTAGGCCATACAGTGTGCTATGAATGAAATTTTGCCCGGGCAGCGACAATATGTCATACTCTTATATCGAATTCCAACTGTCAATGGATCTTTTACGCGCACGCCAATGAGTACACAAGAAAATTAAAATAAAATAATATTTAATCAGCTTTATTTATCATTTCAGCTTTAGTTGTTCGTTTTTTAACGAGAAGATTCATCTGGGAATATGATCCCACTCTTGGTAAGTACATTATCAAGGGGTTGTGCTGGGGTGCAACGGAGTGAGGTGGTATACTTACATTACCCACATCTATACACAACAGGAAGTTGTGGCGGGGTACAACGGGATGTTGTACGTACATTATCCACAATGTGGCACATCAAGGTGCAGTTGAGGGTGAGGGGGGGGGGGGTGCGTGAGTGAAATCAATGATTGAAGTGGTACATATACAATCCACAACTAGTAAATTCAGGAGTTTGAGCGTACAAGAATACAATCAACGACTAGTGAAATTAGGGATTTATGGAGGGGTGACGGGTTTGTGTGTTACGTATATCAGACGCTTCTCACTTCGCCCCTGTGGTTGATCCAAATGTTTCCTTGGGAGTTTCGGGATGGATTTTCACCCCTTGCCAGTGGTGCATAGCGTAGGCCTGGCGAGGAACACCGACTTGTCGTTCAGATGGGACAAAAAATGAGGTACCCCGTACATGTTGGTTTGCCCTAAAAGAGCCCCTCAAAGCACACTAATTTGGGTTGGGATGGCCGTTGGTCTAGTGTGTCACCCTTCGAGTTCTAGCCCGCCGGTCACCTATGGCTTGCGGTTGGGGTTTTGATCCCTGGTGTGAGCGTATGTGACTTGGAGATTCCTAAACATCGTGGGTATACTCAGGATACTCCGGTTTCCTCCTCACAAGAAAGACCTCTGTGATATCACCAACAGAAGAAGAAAACACTACATGGCGTATGTCCCATCTTTATTAGCCCGGTTTGTTTACAAAAGCAGGACGTTCAACCCCCAATTCAATTAATTTCTGATACTGTCAGATCCCCAATTCAGTCCTTATTGAATTGTTTAATGTTGAAACTTTGTATTTATTTCAGAATGTTCCTATAAACACACAACAAATATTGACGAGGAACCAGTTGTCATGGAGATACTGGATACAGCTGGACAGGTAATATTTTGTGGGGCGTTTTGCCATATGCATGTCACTAAATCCCTTTACGACTATGTGTTGTAAAAGTGTGTGTGGGGGGGGGGTCTACGCGACAAGGAGTAGGGTCACCTGTCCAACCTCGTTGGTTTTTTCCGGACCTCTGTTTTCCCCAATTACTAAAGACCCCTACGCGCCGGCGAATTATTGAAATAAAATGGAAGCATACATTAGTTTCACAATGACCTAGTTTGTGTCCAGTTGAGGTTTAACCCCATCCCCCCTCTCTCTCTCTCATTGTAAGGAGTAAAAGGCTACGTACCAGCCATGTGTTAGAATAGCCTACCAATTGATGCATCGCGTGTTGGTCCCGAAATGACAATGTTATGTACAGATTTTAAGTTACCGGGAAGAAAATATATATGTTGTATTAAACTGCAAGCTGAATGTATATTACATGTATTATAAACATGTGGTCGTGTATCGTCGTTATCTATGTCTGTCTGTCGCATCCCCAACCCCCATCCTTCGTCAAATTTATACGTTTGTTTTATTTCAGGAGGAGAATATAAACAGAGAGGGCTACGTCAAGTGGGCAGACGGCTTTATTCTTGTCTATTCCATTACAGACAGACAAAGTTTTGAAGACGTCGTCAACGTCAAACAATATTTAGATGACGTCAAGAAAACGAACGTGCAGTGTGTGCTCGTGGGGAACAAAGTCGATCTATTACACGAGAGAAAAGTAGATTTTTGTGAAGGTGAAATGGCCGCCCAGGATATGGCATGTGCGTTCTTTGAGACATCCGTTAGTGATGGACGGGAAGATATTACTGAAATATTCCATGAACTACATCGTGATATCAAGCGGAGGAAAATGATGGAGAATAAAGGCAGACGGCGTAGTTCGGCACAGCAGGTGCGCCACGTGTTCAATCGTATGTTAAATAAAATAGGAAATGGAACTTGATGAATTGATTGACGTACTTGTAGACACGAATATAGTTATCAATATTTAACAAAAGACCTGATAATTATGACTATATATTCAAACTGTGGACGCCGTTCAAGTGACGTAGAAATGCTGAAGGCCGTAAAAGCGAGATGAAATTGAACACTAAACGATCACCAATTTAATTTGGCATGAATTCACAACAGGAATTGTTTCCCTTTGAATAATAATCGTCCAACAACGAATTATGTGTAATATAAGTGGATGTAAAAGTTTATATCAAAAACTTTTATTGTTTTAATACTTTCAATGTAAAAAGAATTGTTATGAATGAACAATAGCATGACCTGAAAATACAAGTGACGATTTTAATATATTTTACAGGGATTGTTATGAATGAACAAACTCATGATTTGAAGTACACGTTCATGTTTTGATGTTTTTAAAGGTCATGTTATGAACGAACAAACTCATGATTTGAAGTACACGTACATGTTTCAATATTTTGAAAGGGATTCTTATGAATGAACTATTTCATGATCTGTAGGTATATGTACATGTTTCAACATTTTTAATGTGAAGCTGTCAAAAAGATTGTAATGAATGAAGAACATCATGATCTGAAAGTAAATGTAAATGTTTTGTTATTAACGTTCATATAAAACTAAATGAAGAATGGTATTTGTCTCCATAAAACTGAAAGGTGTCTAGTGGCTTAACGAGTGCGCATGGCAACATAAGGTCTGTCATTGAGTCAAGTGGAGCGGTTTCGAATCCCACCTGGCTTTCATTCTGGTCCTCCAATTTCCTCCTACTGCAAATTATTGGAATTAGATTGAACCATATGTTAGTCCTGGCGAAATGACATAGTTTGTATCGAGTGAAAGGCTTCTCTCTCTCCCACTCTCTCTCTCTCTCTCTCGGTAATATTCTGGACGTGTCAATTATTCGTAGAGATGAGAATACAGTATTTACAACAAAAAGTAGAATATTATGAGCTTGCCAGGCACCCGAATGCGCCCACCCCCATTAAAGTCGTCAGTCCTAACTCAAATACAATTGTCAACGAATCCCGAAAAACAATATTTTTTGTTTATTCAAACAGTCGACGAACAGGAGGGGTGTACCCCTGGGCCTACCTGCGTTCATTCACCTATATACGAAGATATATAAGCGCGCCAAAGGTTTTTTTTACGCGTACAGACCCTCGGGTTTCGTTCCACCCGAACGACTAGACAGCTGACCTTGTCAGACCTTGCTTGAGTAGCTCAAATGGAGGCAAATAATCATTTATTCTCCCGATGAGTGTAATGCCAATTCTTGTTTCTATGCCCGGCAATACATACGGATCAACACCAGGCAATGTCCAACTCCAAAGCTGATATTATGTTCGACGAGAAGTCGGACTTCAACGTAACTGTTCACAAGTGAAGACGGGAAGAATAACGCGAGCAGCGCTTTATGACCATAGGGTAAAATGTTACAACACTGGCCCTCGAAAAATACAGGGGCATGGAGCCTATGCAAGAGAGATTCAGACGAGCGATACATTTGAACGAGTAAATATTTCCTTCAGAAATTTCAAAAGTGAGAACCCCGTAACCCCCACCCAACCTTCGAGACTCCTGATTAAAACACAGATCCTATTACGTTTCATTTTTATAGCACAAAATTTTGTTTTACTTGTCTTTACTAAACTGGGATCTGGTAGAGTTGTCATCGTTGACGTTGAAGTGAAGGATTAGCCAATATAACTGATTTCATAGGTTCAAAGCCTTGGACACTAAAATAACCGTAAACTCTATTCGATAAGTATACAGGGGTAATACGGGCCTTAAAATAAGAGAGATAACTGGCTTTGCCGATTTGGAAGAAGACTACCAAATTAACGCTTGGGACTTGAATATTTATGTACCGATTAGCATGTGTATTATGTCTTGTCTCACCCAGGGTATCTAAATACACTCAGTGGTCCTATAAATTATAATACATCAAGAATAGTAAACCATATATAGCCGTTATTTACATGTACTTTACATCGGCTAATAAATACTGTGATTTACCAAATATTTGCAAACACTGTCATAATATTTTCATGACGTAAACATTTGGGCGCGGTGATTAAACAACCAGTGGAGTGGGATTGAATGGGGTTTAAAGATTGGTTTAAACAATACATGTACCCGGGGGAGAAGATGGTGGGTTGGTAGCGGCGTGTCCTGCATGCCTTCGTTAAATTCAAATTGTCAAGTGTTCTTTTACCTGCTCCGCAATATGATTACGGGCGGGTGGGTTATCTGCCCATCCGTACAACTGAATAGGTTTTCCGCATCAGCCCCACAGGTGTGACACTAACAAGTGAGACCCGGGCTTGTACAATCCTTGTGGTACCTCTCGGCACATACTGGGATTGGAACCTAACACATTCAAGCCCAGGTGCGAAGCATTTTGCACAATTTATCTTTAACGACATGGTACTCAATAAACTTTACAATTTATATACCTTAGTTATATACCTTATAGAAGATAAACCTCTCATAATACGTAGGCAGGCTATCGCACTCTAGCAACATCAAACAAAATATTGCTATTATTTATAATGATTGTTTATACAGCATGTGAATGAATAATTCGGGTTGACATATTTATTGAATTTACTTATTTATCGATAAATATTGACTGTATTCTTTAAGTGTTGGCGCGGCCTCGAGAAAACATCTAGGATCGGTTAAAACGTGACCGAGTCAGACTGCGGGGGCCTTGCATCAGGTTCCGTACAAGCATTAATCGATATCTACCCCACATAATTCAAATATATAGGTGGTGTTAAAGGTAAGATTACAGCAAGTAGAAAAATCCCAAACCAGATTAATAAATCATCTAAATTCAGACTTTTATATAATACCTGAACCTTCCCAAACCACCGATTGAACGCTTATCTCATTTGATATTCTATTACCAAGGAAACCATTCCAATCACAAATCTCACATAACCCCGTATGATTGTATATTTATTCCCACTAAATACCACATATGATAATAGATTAAAACATTACATGCTAATTGATTATAACCCAGTCACATAAATTCACAGATTATCATTAAATCTCTTATATTCACAGATTATAACCCAATCCCCTATATTCACGATTACAACCAATTCTCCTACATTCACAGATTATAACCCAATCACTATATTCACAGCCTATAGTCCAAACCCCACTATTCACAGCCTATAGTCCAAATCCCTTTATTCACAGGTTATAGCCCAACCCCCTATATTCACAGCCTATAGCCCAAACCCCTTTATTCACAGGTTATAGCTCAAACCCATTTATTCACAGGTTATAGCCCAAACCCCTTTATTCACAGATTATAACCCAATCACTATATTCACAGCCTATAGTCCAAACCCCTTTATTCACAGATTATAACGCAATCACTATATCCACAGCCTATAGCCCAAACCACTTTATTCACAGATTATAGCCCAAACCCCTTTATTCACAGGTTATAGCCCAAACCCCTATATTCACAGATTATAACAGGACCCCCCCCCCCCGTATTCACAGATTATAACCCAGTCCCCTATGTTGCTGTGGAATATTTTTGGGGTTTTTTGTTATAGATAAAAACACTTTAGATTTGAATGTACGTGGTATTACGTACTATTTTACATTATCCTTTCACCCCCTTTTTATTTGTTTTTTGCCACATAGGCCAACTATTTGAAATATCTATTATTTATTACCACATGCACTGACAAGCAAGTGTTTGTTTATTTTTGCTAGATGAACAGTGTATTTAAAGGATCAGCATTATGGAATTGAGAGAGTATAATAGGCTACCAATATGAGGTGTTTACTGTTGCTCACAACTTGTTTCACTGTCACAGGTAAGTGATGTGGGCAGGGTATGCTCACTGTATGTAATACAGTCTGTGCGTTTTACAAATCAGTGTCGGGTGGTTGGATGGCTGAATGGTTAGCACGCGCGCGCTGTATCATAAAGCCTGTCATTGGGTCAACTGGCGTGGTTTTGAATCCCTGGTTGTACGTGACAAGGAGTAGGGTCGCCTGTCCAATCTCTTAGGTTTTCTCCGTGTCCTCCGATTTCATCCCACTGCTAAAGACCCCTACGCACAGGCGAATAATTGAAATAAAAAAATAAAACCATATGTTAGTCCCAAAATAACATAGTTTGTGTCGAGGCATTATCCAAGAGCTAAATCTGCAGGTGTATCTTTAGTTCTTAAATGTTACATAAATTATTAATTAGACATTAATTAACTTACCAAGACCATAATCAACACTCGATGTCTTCGGTTAGCTCCGATTTTAGTAGATTTGAATACGTTTTGCAGTTGATGAAAGAAGCTTAAAGCTGGATAATAGAGACTTTGTTTATTATCGTAACAACGGTAGCAATGAAGCCTTAGTGTTATTGTATCGCCGATATTTTCGAGCAGTGAAGTAATTTGACTGAAATTTTCAACAGACCCCTTTTCATTATCCATTTTGAACTGTTATACTCATAGCGAGAAGTGTCAGCTATTGAACTAACTCTTACATAATGCTGCTTTCATACACCCGTTGGTCAAAATTGCCATGAAGAATAAAATATTTTATTATTTAAATTATTTTGGCTACGGTGTGTAGAATATGAATTTCTATAAAATATCTTCGGGTGCCATTAAAAAAACCGCTGTTGTTGCTGATTGAATACTATTATTTACAATTTTCGGTGTAATTGAATATTCTTTTTATTATTATTTTACAGTTCTGAGTTTTGATTGTACTAATCAAGACGATGGAATCTATGAAATTGGTTGCAAGTCTTTTGTAAGATGTAAAGATGGCGAAGGTGAAACTGTTGAATGTGAAGAAGGGTTCGTCTTTAATCCAGAGATTGGGGACTGTGATGAGTAAGTCATATGGCTGATGTGGCTACTTAATTATTTCTAGAGTTTTGATATTTGTGACCTTTATAGTAGAAGGGAGCCCATTCGACCAGCTTTAGAGAATAGGATTGCCGATGTTTTCCGAGGCATTGTGTGATTACTTTAGCATTATAAACACAAGACAAGACACCAAAGCGGTATTCATGGACTACAACAGATATATGTATATATGTACAAATTGTATTGTTGTTTTTTCAGTCCAGCAAACGTCCCCGCGCCTTGTGGAAATTTGATTGACTGTACACACAAACCGGACGGTCATTATCCAGATTTAGATCAGCAATGTCGTTCGTATTATACATGTCAGGGTGGAGAATTCTTTGGACATAATTTCTGTCCTGATGGTACGTACTTTAATCATACTCTGCTGTCAAACCCATCTTCGTTAGCCAAGTCGGCCGTTAAACCCCATATCAGTTTGTCACGGTGGTCCGGTCACTATTCGGTAAATAAGGGTTAGCGGCGAACCTTCCTTGAACTGGTCCAGTCTGGTCCCCAATTGACGGTTGTACTGGGCGGAGGAAACAGAAATCAAATCTCCCCCGTGAACTCTTAGAACCCTTGACAGATGTCCGAAAAATATTCCCAAAGCCCAGTGAAGTCTTATTCTGCTTCCCTTCATGTATAAAATCCCCTGTTACAATATGTAACGTCATCCTACAATGTATGGAACCATGTATTAATATATATTGATGTATAATGCAACATATTAATATATCTTTATGTATAACGTTATCTATTACTATATTGTTATGTATAACGCAACTACTTACTAGATCTTTATGTATAACGCAACCATAATCTTTATGTATAACGCAAACTATTACTAGACTAGTTCTTTATGCATAACGCAACCTAATGCCTTCATGTATAACGTAAAACTATAATAACTACGTCGTTATCTATAACGCAACCTTTTACTACGTCTTTATATATCACATTGTTTATATAATCTTTATATTGCAGATCTGGTATTTAACGAAGAAACTGGTACATGTGACTGGCAAAATAATGTTTATGAACCATGTGGTCTGTTACCACGCCCACCAACAAACAAATAATAAAATATCTTCTTATTTTCATTTGTTGTAATTAGTTTCTTTAGTTGCACATTTCCCCTCTTGCTATAACCATTCATGGTCCAATCGGAGCTCAATCCTGATCAAAACACAGATCCTATTTCGTTTCGTTTTTCATAGTTCATAATTTTGTCTACTTGTCTTTACTTCACATGCATCCTGCTTTCTAGTTGTTGTAAGGGTTACGCCAATGAAACGGTCTGTTATGGCGAGTTCTTGTGCGGTGCACGAAACTGTGGGTATTCTACTAGAAAATCAAAACTGATTAGTTAATCAAATGTCTGACGTCATAGGGTTAAAAGCCGATCTGGCATGTAAAAAAACGGAAACAAATGTTGGCTGGAATCAGACGTTCAATACAGCTACTTGTGAAATGAAATGGGGTTTAACGTCCTACTGTTCTGCTCTGGCTGGGCTAATGGAGACGGGCATACAGTGTTCTATAAGAGATCTTTTACGTGCACGCCAATATGTACACGGGACCTCGGATGTTCGTCCCACCCGAACGACTAGATATAGCTGTCTTTATCCGGCTATCTGTCATGAACCACCGACAAGGCGAATCCACGCCGAAAAATCCCGATGGACTTTCTCGGTCAACATTGCGATCGAACCCGTGACCCCAGGCTACCGAACCAGCGTCTTACTTACTCACCCACCGTGGCCCCTAACGACTTGAGGAATCTGGCTGGAAACCACGGAGTAATTCTAAATGTAGTCAAACTTGTTTTAGAAATAAATACCAATTTGCTTGCGCTTCTTTGTCAATCAAGTACAAGAAAAGATCGATATCTTGTTTTATTCATAATTTTAAGGAGCAGCGCTGGCTCGGGGTTAAGACGTGGGCTCTGCGGGCCCCGTGTTCGATCCCGGTGATGGCCGAGAAAGATTATGGGGATTATCCGTGGTTGTTTCGCCTTGTCAGGGACAATGTATAGTTCATTGCCTTGTCAGTGGTGCAGGGCAGAGGGCATGGCAAGGGACAAGGTATAGTTGATCGTTTTCACCTGTGTTGTTAAAAACAAGATTCACAATGTCTAGCCGTTCGGATGGATGCGAAACCTCGAGGTCTTGTGTAAACATTGGCGTGCACGTAAAAGAACCCACACGTGTGTCGATATCGACAAACATTTGTCTGCCATCTTTGATTTCCAGAAAATGGTAGGAGGCACCACAAATACCATCCCAACCCACCACTAAGCTCACCGGTTTCAAAGAGATGAAGATTACGAAATGGGTATAACGTCTTACTGTTCGACTCCTACTTGGCTAATGAAGAGTGACATACGCCATGCAGTGTACTATGGGGGAAATATTACCCGGACACTCTTACATCGTATTCTAATTACCAGGAGATCTTTACCTATACGGGAACTCGAGAGAGAGTGTGTGTGAGAGAGAGGGTGGCGTCCACGCGACGCAATCTAGGTCATTTCGTGTCAAGTATATGACTCAATTTCACTTCAGTAATTCGCTAGCGCGTTGGGATCATCAGCAGTGGGGGGAGACCGGGGCGACCTAATGGTATGAAGAGAAGAAAAAAATATATACAACAATTACTAGAATTTATTGTCAAACAAATGATGTCAGTAGTGATGGGTTGGTTCATCACGGTCTGGATAAGATTCCACAAGGTTCATAAACATTACGTTGCCAATCACAAACATCTAGTACCTCATTGTATACAAGACCTGAAGAGGCAACATAAACTTGTTTAAATTATTTAAGTTATAGAACCAAAAGACGGAAAATCTTTACATTCAGGCGGGGCTGGTGGGTGGCGGGGGGGGGGGTCTTAAAAACAACACGCCAAATTAGAGCTAGGGGTCTTTATTAACTAAATTCTAAATCTTCCGGATAGATTTATGTCTCCTTGCATAATGTAAAATCAATCGCCTTCAAAAAGGGTTCAACATCGATTGCATGATCTGGGCGACAGGGGTAACAATATCCACACCAATTAACCCTGATACTGGAATACGACATGTATTATACAGAGATAAATGATGGTCTACTTACCAATCGGGCAGAAATTATGGCCAAGGAAGATGCCACCTTCGCATGTGTAATATGAATGACAATCAAAACCCACATCAGCATAATGCCCGTCGGGTTTAAAGGAACAATCAATTATGTGACCACAAGGTGGTGCGACATCCTTGGGACTGCAAAGAAAAAAGACTCGGTGAAATATAGAAATGAACGTAAACCAGAAGACAAGCCTCAAACGTACCAACCAAATTAATGAAGATAGGTAAATGCCACAGAAATTTGGCCCGGACAGTATCGTTTCAGGATACACTTTCGGGTTACATTACGACTAGACAGTTTTCTTGCTGGATTCAGTTTCTTACACAGACCCGGTAAACACTCGGCAAACCTCGGCAGATTCCAGTACCCTATATCTAGCCTCGACTGAATAACGAAGTCCGCCATTAGAACTACTTTCAAGTTCTCGGATTACCAACGACGTTGCCCATGACGTTGCTCATCACCGGTTTTACAACGCGATCGTAATACTAAATTAATTTGGGCAACATTTCCCTACATATTGGTTACTTTACTTGCCTAAAAAATAGTCTGCGGGTCGTCGTCCAATATACATGAAGTAATTATTTTTCTATAAGTATGTGTTACAGTTTAATTATCCATATATCTTTTGGACATTGTTATTTCGTTCCTTGTAATAAAAAAATAACGTCAATATATAGATACACAGTGGAATCTGTATTTAGCGGTTAACCAAGGGCACATGCATAACTGACCGCTTATTAGGAGTGACGATTTTGTACAATTTTAGTGCTTCTCAGTGCTGATGTTGAGTATAAAATGTTACACATCGATGGATCGACAGCAACTTCGATGCATCAGTTAATTTGGCAAAATCAAAGACAGCCCCGATTCGTAACGCTATGTTACCACTGTCGTGCGATGGGTTACGGTGGGATTGTCCACTATCTGGTACGCTTCGACACAATCAACTCGACTGCTACGACTGATCTCAGTATATGATAAGACCTGATAGGATCACAACGATTATTACACGATTAAAGCCATGACTTTAATCGTAGCGCGAATCGTGATAATGGGAACCTAGCATAAGATTTTGAATCCAGCTTGTCAACAGATTTCGTAAATGTTGATTCACTCACTCATCACAGTCTTCAGTGGCTGGATTATAAACTTCATCTTCAGCACATTCAACTACTGCTGCTTGTCCATCGGTACATCGGGTAAAGACTTTACATCCTTGCTCATACACACCATCCGGTTTGTCATCACAGAGCATGACTGCTTCTAGAAACAAAATAATCCAGCATTCGTACAATTTCAAATGGAAACATCAAAATCGAAATACATGATTGTTTCTAATTATAGAAATTTATGTGTGAGACGAAATGAGGTTTAAACTAGAGGTAAGCTTTAAACTGAAACAACTATTAATGGTATCGTTGATCACTCTTACCCACTGAGTCACATCGTTTTAGACAAACAAATATTTATGGTATCATTGATAATTCTAACCCACTGAAGCACACAGTTTAAAACAGGAACAAATATTTATGGTAGCATTGATCTTTCTTACCTGTTGAGACACATATTAAGGCTAAGAACGGTAACAATAGGTACCTCATGGTTAATGGTCTTCTGTGTTCAAGCAACAATAGGATTGTAGGTCTTTAATATCCAGATTACGTAATAAACAGATCTTAAACAAATACGCCATAATCTCTCCCAGGTTCATTTACACAGTCATAAATATATCATCATGTCTAGCGAGAGAGAGAGGGCAATGGGGTTTAACGTCCATTCGACACAAACTAGGTCATTTTGGTTTAATTTTATTTCAATAATTAGCTTGCGCGTAGGGATCTTTAGCAGTGATAGGAAACCGGAGGACCCGGAGAAACCCCACGAAGTTGGACAGGCGACCCTATACTTTGTCACATACAATCGAAACCACACCGATCGACTCAATGACAGGCTTTATGATACAGCGCGCACGTGCTAACCATAAGGTCATCCACCCCCCACCCCCGATAATAGATAAATTTTAGTTTAAAAATACATAATGTAAAATTTATGTAAAGAGATGGCCGTTCTTGCTATATAATATTTCACAGATAGTTAAAAGTTTCATTCAAATTACTGTATTCTGAGCTTAGTTGTCAATGTTTGTAGTTTTGACAGATGTGTGCAATGATTTTTTTATTATCGTAACCACCGCACTGGTAGTTTGAGACTAAGTCTCGCTTCTCCATTTCTAAATTATACCATTACATGGCTTAAACGTTATAATCTAATTAAAATCTGGCATCGAGAGTCTTGCCACGTTATCAAATGTCCAATTAATGATACACATAACGTTTAAGGCGTAAAGAAAGTCCTGCGATAGGCAGATTTATCTCAAATCTGTACGCTGGCAGGCATGTATATAGATAGAGTTCTGTCCATTACGGACGTGACGTAATCAAACACGAAAGGTTTCTTTCCACTAGTAGTAGTAGATATTGTTTTCCATAGGGGTACGAGCCCGCGGAGTGGGGTATCGATCTGACTTTGAATGCGTAAATACCCCATGGATGAACCCAGGGTAAAGTGGAGTAGTACGGAAAGAGACCACAGTGGATAAAGAGGATGTGTTCTATTATTAGACTCAAGGGTTGATCGTGACTGGAGGCTTATTTAAACATACGCCCTAAAGACAGCAATGCCTTGACAACAAGGGTGTTGACAAAGATTAATATTTCCACAAAAATTGAGGCGGGGGGGGGGGGGTAGGTACTATCTCAACAACTGAAAGTTACAGAATTCTGAATATCGATATCCAGTTTTATACTGGAAAGCGTATTCTATAATTATTTCGTTTAAACGTTATATTATTTTGTTATTACGAAATATTATTTTGTTATTACGAAATATTATTTTGTTATTACGAAATATTATTTTGTTATTACGAAATATTATTTTGTTATTACGAAATATAATTTTGTTATTACGAAATATTAATTTGTTATTACGAAATATTAATTCGTTATTACTAAATATTAATTCGTCGTTACGAATTATTAATTCGTTATAACGAAATATTATTTCATTATTACGAAATAATAATTCGTTATAATGAATATTTTTATAAGGGTACGGGTATTATATAAATGCATAGTAATAATATTGATAATATGTAATAATAATATATTTCCTTATAATAGTCTTTCTCTCTCTTTCCCTTAAATATTAATAGTTTTTCACTCCCTGCAGGCTGGATATTTGTATGTTAATCAATTAGTATATGCTCATTCTAGTTTGTGTATCTCAAGATTTACATTGTTATCCCATACATGTTCTTGGGAAATAGGTTTCAACCTGTTGCTCCACCTTTAGTAGAAAGCGTTCGTTCAACGGAAAACGAATGGCGCACTGTGGCCAGATTTTTGTACAACCACATCGGAACAAGATTAAATATAAATAATCATCATTATACTTTATTTCCTCTGGGGTTATTTAAAGCAGTAACTGTAACTGATGATTAATGCTCTATGTTTCTTGTGGGGTTAGAACGTCAGAAGTTTCCGAACCATATATAAAGAAATAAATTAAGTGTAATTGTTTTTTATTGGTTTATATTTACTGCGGATTATAAATACTGTCTACAAATCTTCTTCAAAGTCCTGGAAGAAAATTTAATTTATTAGTTAACCTGGAATAATATTATCGCAATAAACCATGCTAATACTACGTCATTATTTATGACCGTCAGAGGGAACCATGTGACATGAGTATTTAAATACATATTTACTGGCAAATATTGAAATCTATTTGAAGTTATGACGTCATGTTTGAACTATTTATATTGAGATGTCGTGTAGTCTAATACATTCGCAAGAATCTGGAAATCGTATTGAGGGCGCTTTTTTTTTAAAAAAAAAAAAAATGAATAATTTTGTATTTTTACTAGTTTGTTTGCCAATAACAGGTATGTGTTAAATAATATGTTCAACTGGATCGACCCGTAATTTATAGGTAAGATAAGTGATACCTATGGCACCACCGGTGTCAGAAAGCCTACTTACGCATTGTTATTTCTGCGGAATACCCCTTTCCATACTTATAATTACCTATTCTGTCTAGGATATTTCAATCATTCTTGAACTACCGTTTACATTTCAATGATTGGTACATATTCAGCTTATGTTTAGATTTTATTCATTTGGACATGTTTAACTAATGTTTACATTTTAGTTTCTGGAGCATGTTTAATTAATGTTTACATTTTAGTTTCTTGAGCATGTTTCGCTAATGTTTACTTTTTAGTTTTTGGAGCATGTTTAACTAATATTTACATTGTAGTTCCTGGAGCTTGTTTCGCTAATGTTTACGTTTTATTTTCTGGAGCATGTTTAGCTAATGTTTATGTCTTAGTTTCCGGAGCATGTTTTGCTAATATTTACGTTTTAGTTTCTGGAGGATGTTTAACTAATGCGTACGTTTCAGTTTTTGTAAAATGTTTAGGTAATGTTTACATTTTAGTTTTTGGAGAATGTTTAACTTATAATATGTTTACATTTTAGTTTTTGAAAGGATAAATGTTTAACTAATGTTTAGATTTTTGAAAGGATAAATGTAAAACGAGAAACACATCTTGTTACAAATTCTAAACTCATGCAACAAATTGTTAGCTGAAAAATATGGGAACCTTATAGCAGGTGATTTCCGCCTATTTGTCCTTAAACGTCTTAAAAACCATGTTCATTTTTGTAATATGTCGGAGATTATGTTTCCATTCCCTACGTTGACCAGTTGGAAACGTGACCCTAACGAATTGAAACCGTACTGTTGAACAACTACCACCCCATCTCCACACTTCAATGAACAGAAACTGGGCTTTGAAAAAATGAAATGTTGATCTTGACCCAAAGCGTATTAGAAATAAACGAGTTATTCTGTTTTTATTTCATTTGGAAGCAGTGTTGACGTTTGAGTGTGAGTACAAACCCGATGGTGTTTATGATGCCGGGTGTAAATCGTTTATAAAATGTGAAAATGGAAAAGGCGAGGCGTTTGAATGTGATGAACATACAGTTTATAATGCAGTAATACAAGCATGTGATGAGTAAGTAATAATTTAAAGTTGTTTGGTTGTAATGTCTGACAGGGACAGTGTCTAGTCGTTTGGGTGGGACAAAAACTAGGCCCTAATTCACATTGGCATGCACGTAAAACAAATCTTGGCAGTTGGAATTTGATATAGCAATAGTTGATAGCGCCGCTGTCCAGGCACAATTTTCCTCATAACATGGCGCATGCCGAACTTCATTAGACCACGATAAGTATAAATGTTCGTTCAAGATTTCATGAAACATTGTACACACATCTGCACCAACTGTTCCATACTGAGATTACCATCTCAAAATTTCACCTAACATTGCACATACATCTACACCAACTGATCCCTGCTGGATTAAATTCTGGGTTGGAAATCGTCTGCTGCAAATAGTCGCCTACCTGGAATACCCCCTATTGCTCTTTGGACTGTGACTGTTGATTGGTTTCCAATTGGCTTGATTTTTATAATAGAGCGACTGGTCGACATTAGAAGGATATTAAATATTTTACATACTACAATATCGTGACAGGTGAATATCTCAATGGAATATTACTCTAAATATGGTTAAATTCCTTTCAGTATTTATGACGCTAAGATGGTTTGAATCTCCTTATGAACTTCCAGCGGGTAGATTCTAGGGCGTTGATGTTGTCTTTAAATACATAATCTGACCAGATATTGGCTTGGATAAGCCGTTAAATAGCAATTAACGAGGGGATTTGGTTGGCTAATTGTTAACACGTGCGCGTTGGATTATAAGGTCATTAAGTCAAGTGGCATGGTTTCGATTCCCAGTTTGTATGTGCGAAGGAGTAGGGTCCCCTGTCCAACCTGGTGGGTTTTTTCCAGGTCCTTCACTTTTCCTACCACTTCTAAAATTCTCTGCGCGCAAGCGAATTATTGAAATAAAGTCGTAAGGTAAGTTAATCTCGAAATTACGTAGTTTGTGTCGAGTGTACGTTAAACGCATTCTCTCTTCAAATGACAGTCAGACGCTTTAATTATTTCTCATTTCAGTCCCAAAAATGTGGCAGCACCTTGTGGAAACATGATTAATTGTTCCGATAAGCCTGATGGACATTATCCCGATCTGGATCAAAGATGTCATTCATATTACACTTGTAATGGTGGCAGCTTCTTTGGACATAATTTCTGTCCAGCTGGTACGTCACTTCATAGACCATGGATAATAATATTAACCGATATGATTTGTTTAGCTCTGGGAATGTTTAGTCTCTGTAACTGACTTAATGTAATGAGCCAATCCTATAGCACCCCCCTCGCCTTCTATAACAATCGTTATTACTATGCAAACCCGTCTCGAACCCAGTCGGAACAGACCAGTAGGACGTTAAAGCAAGTTTCATTTCCTTGAGGATGTATATTGTCTCCAACACCCTTTGCCTAAACTAGTACCATCGTGCTATGAACTAGGAACTGAACATGACGTCATCGCTGCCTATTGTCCAACGAACAAGCGTGTCTTAGGGTCGCACCAATGAACACCAAAAAGAACAACAAAATGAGTGGCGCTTGTGTTTAAACATTAATACCGTTTTAAAATGTCGTAAGCTCTCTTTATGTTCATGATTTTCACATGTATAATAGTTCAGCAAACCTATGGAGAGGTCCGGTCGTCTGATTCAGACTTCGTGGAAAGGATATCTTTCTGTTGAATATCAAGAACTGAATTATTAATTTGTTTCAGGTTTGGTGTATCACCAGGCAATAGAGGTTTGTGATTATCCACATAGTGTACCTAAACCCTGTGGCTTGTTGGACCCTTAGTCTGATGTGGACATGTATCCGGAATATTCAAATATAGCGAATATCCTGTGCTTTAGTATAACATAGCCTTTAACAATTATAATTCGAAGGAGCAAACTACGAATATCTTGGGCGTTAGTACAACATGGCCTATAACCACTGTATATCAAAGGAGTAAACTAGATTTTTAGGTCCTTTGTTGTTTTTGGTTTTGTTTTCGTATTTTCTTTCATTATTTTTACAGCGTGTACAATAAGGGGTGCGGTAAAGGAATAATTTTCAGCTACGTTCAATGATCATTACATAGAAAACTTGTTGTCCACCTTTGTGTGCAGTTTTAATTTACGAGTCGTACGTCAATTTTTCTAAGTCCCAATTAGCGATTTATAGCCCCTTTAAACAATCGTTATTTACCATGATTTTACATGATGTACACAAGTTTTTAATGTTTTACTAAATAGGAGATTATTGAAAACATTAAGCGTTGATTTGGTAGTGCGCAACGTAACACACACACATTATGCAACATATTATGTCATATGATGCAACCATAACGCTGCTACAAAATTGGAGTCGGGCAAAGAGACAAGAATTAACTTTACAATCACAATGACAGGTGGTCTGCTACCTTTTCACATTATGGAGTTAGTTCCCGTTGTAATTTATTTTTATCGCTAATTAGATGCAAGGATTAACCTATTGAACTGTTTTGCTTAGACCATTACCACACCTGTGATTTATCGAACATTGGTGTGATAGGTTAATAAAATTGAGATATATCAGGAAACAGGTTCTTGAAAAATAAAAAAAAATTAAATCACCCGACAACACATTGAAACTGAGATCAGGGGCATGGTGACCAGTGAGGAAGCACTAAAACCCGATCAATAGTGGGAAGGAAGCGGGTATCGGAGCTCCCCACCTCACCCTTCGCCAATTAAATATTGGGCTGTGTAGAAAATGCGTCGATTTGAGGTATGTCTAATCCACTGTATTCGTTTGGCAATGGCTGCATTGTATGATTTTGGAACAATTTTGATCAGAATCGGACAAATATGGTGGTTGGAAGCACCGTTTAAGAGGAGCGCATATGTCCTGGTCCCCTTAGCTTAACACCTGCTAAGACAGAAGACTTTTAAGTAGATATTTTATGTATAATATACCTATGATGCATGTATTCCTCGATAGTATAGTGGTAAGTATCCCCGCCTGTCACGCGGGAGACCGGGGTTCAATTCCCCGTCGGGGAGAATACATTTTTTACAATAAAAAAAAAAAATCGATTATTTTTTTTACATCCTCCATATTATATATTACGTAACAAATAGACATTGTAACATACAGTACTGTGAAACCAAGTTATTATTATTTAATATAAACTAAGAAACGTAAAAGACGCATATTGAATTGCCTGAGGACAAATGAAAGCAACAATAAACAACGCACAAACATAGGTGTATATTTATAGATCCATAGAAATACACGCTACAGCTGTTTCTATTCACAGCTCAATAAATGTATCTTGTATTATACAGTTTATAAACATAGGTAGCTGCGCAGCGAAATATGCGCTCACAGCAGCTGAGTCGTCCGTGAAGTCGATAGGTATTGTCATACGGTGGACTACACCCTTAACTATAGCAGTAATTATCCGAAATTGTTCGACATTTCTAGGATTTACTAATTTCTTGTATGCATTGGCAAATTGTTTAATAGCGGTAATGCGAAAGCTTTTTTTTTAACTCTGCACAAGATGGTGGGCCACTAAGTTCCCTCTGCGTGTGACGTTACATCATGCTACGTCAATAACACGTACAAACTGGTCTTGACAGAATAGGCGCCTTTTGGTCATTTTACGCTTTTGTGTTCCATTTTATGCACCTGTACCCATTTACATTAAGTATTTTATATCAAGATAGATCCCCAACACCTTTAATAATTAAAAAAAAATTAATATTCAGAGAAAAAAAATGAATGATATGTAACTAGCACTGATGTCACCCCTGTCAGTCAAAGGAAGTGAACAAAGATCATAACCTTGGGATTGTGTTCCAACTGAACAAGGAAAATCCCGTAATGGGGATTCCTAGAACTTCTTTTCGACTGCACAAAACTATACAATTTGAAGATACTGGAATAATGAGAGAAGTGTTTAACGTCCATTCGATACTTTTAGGTCATTTTGGGACTAACATAAAAATGGTTCAGTGGCAGGAAACCGGGGGCCACAGGGAAAACCCACGAGGTGAATCAGGTGAATCAACTCTCCTTGCCACGTACAAGCAAGGAGTCGAAACACCACTACATTACGTAATTGATAGGCCTTCAATGCGCATGCGTTAACCATTCGGTACAAATCCCCCCTCCCCCCTTAACATAATGTACGTGTGGGATTAGAGTCGGGTGGTCACTTTGGCTCAATGAGATGTACGTACGCAACCAACAGAAATATTTCACATGATTAATATATCCCTGCACTCATGTAGGGGCGCACGAACATATTGTCCAACGGGTCGGGTGGGGCGCCATCATAAAGTCGGCCTTCTCACATTAGAAATGAATTATTACCCCCTGTTGTGCGTCCTTAATCCAACTCGTTCTTTATCAAAGCATGACAAACCGGGGGTTCAATCTATCTAAATCTACAAGTGAGTGCCCTTTAAATCATTTTAATAAGATTTTTTATTTGTTGTCAGTTTTAATAGGCTATATAATGTACACGCCAATCCTCAAAAGACACATCATCTACATAACAATATATTATGTTTAGAATAAAAAGGGTCTTGTCACTGCCCCCATACGTCCAATACATCATGCTTAAACATACATTATGCAAGAGCTAAATCTGCCTATTGTAGGTCTTACTTTACACTCTAAATGCTATATAAATTAGTAAACATACATTATTCAAGAGCTAAATCTGCCTATTGCATGTTTTTCTGTGGGCCTGAAATGTTATAAATTATTATTAATTAGATATTAATTATTACCATAATCAACTCTCGATGCAATCGAGTGGCTGCGATATAAGTAAATTTAAATGGTCGATGCGCTTACCGTAGTAATGACAATAGAAGCTACAGGCTGAAGTTATATCGCCGATATCTTGGCTCAGAGTGAAGTAATATTCAAAAAAAGTAGGGGATATTTGATTTTTAAGTGTTATTAAAGTCACCTAATGAAATTGACGAAGAAACAAATGACAAAATGAAATGACGTTTACATTCATCGATTTATTCCAAATGATCGTTAGACTAAGTAAGGCACAGACTGACCATTATAAGGGTAAAATGATACCCGGGGTCAAACAGCAAAGTTACCACAGCATCACAACAAAGTCAGTAACGGGTAAATCCTCCTCTGTTTGCCAAACAAGCATTGATCCGACGTGGCATACTCCTAATGAGACGTCTAGGGTCATTTTGGTCCAGATTGTCCCATTCCTGTTGCAACGCAGCAGCAAGTTCTTGGACATTGGCAGGACGTTGTTGACGTTGACGTAACCTCTGTCCAAGCATGTCCCAGACATGCTCGATGGGGGAGAGGTCGGGACTCAGTGCTGGCCCAGGTAATGTGGTGACGTTCTGTTGTTGGAGGTAACCTGTAACGATCCTGGCCCTGTGACATCTTGCGTTGTCATCCTGGAAGATGAAACGGCGGCCATGACGTCGTGCGAACGGCACAACATGGACTGCCAAGATGTTGTCCCGGTAGTACTGGCCTGTAACACGCCCTGCAACAACATGTAAAGCCGTTCTTCCAGCAACAGTGATGCCTCCCCACACCATAACAGAACCACCCCCAAATCGATCATGTCTGATGACGTTAACGTCTTAGACGCGCTCGTTTCGACGACGCCACACCCTCCTACGTCTGTCCAAAAAATCAACAGTGAACCTTGACTCATCTGAAAACATCACATTGCTCCAGCGTCGATTATCCCGGTGTTGACGATCCCTACACCAACGACGTCTTGCCTGAATGTGATGATCTCTCAAACAAGGGATCACGCGAAGACGTCAGGCGCGAAGGTGACCCCTATGCAGTCGATTCCGAATCGTCTGGCCACTCACTCTCACACCAGTGTCTGTTTGAAGACGAGCGCTGATCTGATTTGCTGTGATGACACGATTTCTCAAGGCCAAGGTACGGATAAATCGATCCTGGGCTTGAGTTGTCTACCTGAGCGTGGTCTGTCCTGTACAGATTGTGTATCACGGTATCTGGACCATAGCCTGCTTATGACAGACTGAGAAACATTCATCGTCCGCGCCACAACCGCCTGTGTTGTGCCGATCTGTAGCATGCCAAGGGCACGTAACCTTTCATTTTGGGTAAGCCGACGCATATCAAAATTTGTTTTCTGGTCACTAAAACAATTAAACTGATGTTTCCACCCTGGAATTCAATGCCACAATGACTGTAACATTCAAAGTCAGAGTCGTGCAAATCTTGGGTTGGACCCCCATGATGATCCCAAGCATCACCTTCATTCCATGCGGTAGCTATTGGTGCGTTTGGGCGTCACATGTAACTGGAAATGTTTCTTCTGTTAGGTTCCATAGTGACTTTTTGTCGTAGTCATTTGCATATTTTAGTATTATGCCCCCAAAATCAAATATCCCCTACTTTTTTTGAATAGTATAATTTGATTGAAAATTTCATCATATTTTCATTTCATTATTTACTGGTCATAGTTATACGAGGGGGCGTTGTGAAATTAACAGACAATGTATATCTATTGTTTACATGGTCGACAATTTTTTTCACATGGGGAGTGGGGGGAGACGGCGAAACTGTTTTGCAGGGCTTGATCCTCTCAGTGGCATGAATCAGTTGGTCAAGTCAATGGATAATAGTTTTGGGGTGTTAATCATCATGCAAAATCCCGCCCACTCCATTCGATCCAGTCTATGAAGGCATTGCATCTAAGATCCCCATCATCGCTAGCCCAGTCGATGTTTCTTTAGAAAGTTGTATGAAGAGTCAGGCGTATATGTTGTAGACTCTTCTAGCATGGGTTGGAAATAGAGGAGGGATTAGAAGTTTTACCGACCCCATTTCCTTAATGGGGCATTAGGTAAGATGAGATAAAGAGCTGGCAGTTCTCGCCATAATAGTTACAAAATAGATAATGAAAACGAATTGTTTTCTGAAGCCAGGTATTAGCTATTGCATTTTGGGCAAGTCTCGGCCGTTCTCTTTGAGATACGAAATATACATAGAATAAAAAGATAATGTCCTATTGTTCGTGCACAATGATCAACGTCGGTTTCCCAGGAAGTCAAGTAGGAAGTTTTGACTAACATGTGAAGGAGATGCGAGGTCAAATTAGGAGGTCAATTTAATTCCGTTTCCTTACATAAAGACACAATACCTTTTCTCCCATTCCTGTACTGTAATGTAAATAAATGAGAACAATAATGATGAAAAACTAAAGTTTAAAGACGATTATTTGAACTAGGTATTTACAAACCACTTTAAAACTGACATTTTTATTTTACACGCATGTTTATAATAAGAAATATTATTATATTATCAGGTTAACTTTTTATTTTACTCGACATTAAAGAGCTATTTATTGACAACAAAAACGATTGAGTTTACAAATTGTTCTGTTTGAATGGCGTTGGCCACAGTTCTTTCAGGAACTGTCTTTGAGCGGACAATGTCCACTGACAGTTCCTATCCGGCCTTATACAGCTGCAGTATGAAAATACCGTTTTTCCCCGCCTCTGTTCTAAGGCTATTTTGGAATACTTATCTACTATTTTTCAGCCTGATTCTACTTTATTCGCCAAGGAAATCATTTCTTGCCACAGGTAACACACATTTATAAAGACTCAACACTATTTTCAAGTAGAATTCTGCGATTAAAAACATACACCAAATACGTTTAAACTGAAGAGATTCGGACATGCGCAAACCGCATGTTTATTTCATCGCTAAATACTACTTGAAAATTGAGATGAATTATTGTAAATTTGTGTCAAATATAGTGAGAAATGATTCCTTTTGGTGGAAAATAAAGAATTATGGTGACAAATAGACGGTAAGGTGGGAGAACAGAGGTGGGGAATAGCGGTACTTTACCGTATTTTCATATTGCAGCTATATAAGGCCGGATAGGAACTGTCAGCGAATATCGTTCGCTCAAAGACAGTTCCAAAAGGAACTAGCCACACAATAGTTTAGATATTTGATTTAAAGATGACAATTCATACAGAAAGAATAACAAATATTATTGTAAAACAATGATTATTTTGGGCCTGGGTGTGTAGCTTGTAAAGAAAATGGGTAATGCTTTTAATGTCTGTAATAATTACGATCGTAATGGACCACGAACTAACCATGTTATTGGATGAAATTCAAAAATCTATTCACCAAGTCGCCGCGGAATTGTTCAAAGAACAAGCGCGTCATTTTTCGTGTCGATCGGTCTTGAATTGACAGACCTTAAGGCTTTTTCGAAGAGCGTCACCCCAAGACGAACAAGATGAGAAGCAGTTAGCGACCAGTTCCTGGTCCAAATAGAATGGTTGTTGTTCAGACAGTCATAAACTAATGGGTAATGATAATTAATAAAGTAATTTTAATGCTTATACATTTAAAAAAGTAAAGGTAATGAAATTAATTACGGCCAAAATTTAATGACTCAAGCCGTGGCGCCGGGGAGGGGTACATTAATTACTTTTTTTATTTCGGGGTTCTATCTATATGTTAATTACTTTTAAATTATTTTATGCTATTTTTATATAAATTTTATCAGAACTCAACTCACTAATTCACCTTCCACACCGAAGATCGTGGCATTATTGCAAAGCAGGCTAGACTGCGCACACTCGCCATTCTTTCGTTTTTTACGCCCACAGCCTCTCCTTTGGATGAAATATACCTTGGGTGCTTCCCTTCAAAGACATTGTCTCTAACCCAGACAAGGTTGTCCTAAGGCTATTTTGTGGCATTTTCTTTTGCCAACTCTTGTCTATGACAACCCCTTTGGTAGGAGTGGACAGTGGTTAATGAACAGTTGCAGTCGTCGTGTAATCCATGGCAAAACGCGGCATATAGGGGCCACCTCACTTTCCCCACATCTACTGTTTATAGTCTGGGTCTACATATATATTGCTGGAACTACCTGTTGGACAGGTTGAGATAATGTACACAGAGTTTGGACTATGTAGGCTATCAAAACGCACTTTAAATCTGCTGCGACTACTTGTCTTGGTAGACGTTTTATTGTTCTTATTTACGCTTTAGATCCTAAGGTTTATCATTGAATCAAGAAGTTTGATATCGAGCATGAGTATGTACGTGACAGTGGGCAGGGTCGCCAGCATATCCAAGGACTCTTCTCATGGTTCCCCTGTATCCCTACACAGTGAAAAAATCCGATGCGCAAATATAAGTTTTTCAATGACTACGTTGTGATTTTTTTTCTTCTACTTCTATGTGGCATATTTATAATGAGTCAAACAGTGTGTATTTATTTTTTTATATGATAATACAGTATTTAAAGGATGAGAGATATTACCTGGGGACCAGATGGAAATATAGTTTGTGATATACATTGTAATTGTATATCAATATGAAGTGTTTACTGTTGTTTATAACTTGTTTTACCGTTACAGGTAAGTTACAATAACAAGGGGGAACCACTACGGAAAATCAACGATGAACTTTCTCGGCCAACAAAAGGATCGAACACGCGACCTTCGGGTTAGCAAGCCAACGAGTCTCCCTGTACTGTAGCAGGGATACATGAAAGGTGTTAGCTACAGGGCATTTAAAAGGATTTGTTGAGCGACGGTTGCGCAGAGAGAAAGGTGCTGGCTCACCAACCCTTATCATTTTCAAGGGTGGTTTCGCATTGTCGGTGGTGTAGAACGGGGGTCTGGCAAGGGCACCGTCTGGTCGTTCGACGGCACGAAAGCCACAGATCCTGTGTACAAATGGAAGTGCACATAAACGAATCTATAACAGTTGAAATTCGATGTCAGGGGAAATTTCTGCCTTATCATATCCAAGTTTACCAGTCTGTGCAGAAAAGTACGACAGTAACCCCACTTCATTCCATTCAACGAGATTATTTATATCATAGTCTAATTGTTCTACGTAGGAGTATGCGACCTTTTTACCTGGATATAAATATATGCTATTCTTCTACATTTCTGGGGGTTTGATTGTTCTAATTTATTCTATGAAATGTGTCCAAGAGGATGCACATTTATCCTATAGGATTTCATTGTAAAAATCCAAACTATGAAATCCTCGAAGCTTGGCGTTAATCTATGCTAAACATGCATTATGTAAGATTTCGACAAGGAGATGACCGTTCTTGCTATAATAGTTCACAAATAGATTATTCAAAATTACTTTATTCAAATTCTAATTACTTTATTCAGAGCGAAGGGGTAATGCAGATTGTTTATTATCATAGCAATGGTACTGAACAACCGAGATTCCATTCTATAGATAAGTCTTTAATTACATGTATAGGCTTGGCATATGAATATGTGTAAACCATAGTTTATATAATATTTGAAGTCAATGAAAAATCTGTAATAGGGAGATATAGCTCGTATTGCCTCTTAAATATTTCGTGTTTAATATTTTTATTATTTTATTGTTCATGGGTTTAATTGCACTAATCAAGATGATTCTATTTCTTATTTTCATCCTTCTCCTTATTTTTATCCTCCTCCTTATTTGTCTTATCCCTCTCCCTATTTTTATTCTTATTTTATATCCTTATACCAATATTTATCATTCTAGTATTCTCATCCCTTTTCTTATTTTTTATCCTTATACTTATTTTTATCCTTCTCTTATTTTTATCCTAATATTTATTTTTATCCTTTTACTTATTTCATTTTTATTCATTTGCTTATTTTTATCATTCTCTCATTTTTATCCTTATACTTATTATTTTATCCTAATACTATTTTTATCCTTCTCTTATTTTATCCGTATCCACATTATTATCTTATTGTTCATAAGTTTGATTGTATTAATTAAGACGATTCTTATTCTTATTTTTATCCTTCTCGTGAATTTTATCCTTCTCCTTATTTTTTTATCCTTCTTCTTTTTACCGCTATTCTTATTGTTTATCCTTATACATGTACTTATGTTTATCCTTATTCTTATTTTTATCTTACAGTTCTGGGTTTTAATTGCACTAATCAAGACGATGGAATCTATGAAATTGGTTGCAAGTCTTTTGTAAGATGTAAAGATGGCGAAGGTGAAACTGTTGAATGTGAAGTAGGATTCGTCTTTAATCCAGAGATTGGGGACTGTGATGAGTAAGTCATGAGGCTATAAAATGATTTGTTTGTGAAAATCGCAATTGTTATACAAAAAACAAATAGTTGAGATCAATCGCTTTTATAATTATTTATAAAAATGTACAAAAAATATTTCAGATTAATGGCTTTTAATATTTATAAAATATACCCCAGAAATTTCAGATCAATCGCTAATATATAATAATTTATAGAAATACACAAAAATTATTTCAGTGAAAATAACGTGGCACCACCTTGTGGGAATTGGATAGATTGTACAAATGTCCCGGATGGCACGTATCCCGACTACGATCAAGATTGCACGTCGTATTATACATGTCAAAGTGGAGAATTCTTCGGCCATAATTATTGTCCTGCTGGTGCGTATCTTTTGTACAGCCGCCTGGTCTGGTCTCTATAAAACCATTCAGGCCAATAGAACCTAGTCGTTTGGATTTGGCTTAGTCCCAAAATGACCTACTTTGTGTTGAGTAGACATTAAACCCCATTTCTCTCTCTCTTTTGGATTTGGTAATGTTCCAATCCTACGAATGGAACCATTCAGATTCATGGAGCTCTGTTATATTGGTATCTATATGCATTTAAATCACAAGCAGTCCGAACAAATAGCTGGTAGAGATTAGTCTGGAAACTAAATGAGAGAGAGAGAGATAGAGAGAGGGGGGGGGGTCAGCGACAGAGACATATATATGAGGTTTAACTTCCACTCCACACTAGGCATTTCGGGACTAACATGTTCAACTTTATTTCGATAATTCATTTGCGTTGGGTTGTTTAGCAGTCTGAGGAAACCGAAGGACCCTTATCGAGAAAACCCACGAGGTTGGTCGGGCGACCCAACTCCTTGTCACGTACAACCGAGGAATCGAAACCAGAGCATCCCCCACCGTAAAATAACCCCTGGCAGTTGATGAACTGTAGCAAGAAAGACAAAATAATGTACCTAATAGCTCTCAATTTCCATCTCCGTACACTACCTGACACATGTCTATTTACATTCGTTAAAGTCATATATATTTTATATTCCAGATCTGGTATTTAACGAAGAAACTGGTAACTGTGACTATAAACATAATGTTTATGAACCATGTGGCCTTGTACCTCGTCCAGACAAATAAGACCCACTGTTTGTCATAAGACGAAACCAATTAACGTAGATCCATAAATCTACTTTTTATTTTTCTACTTTTCTTTCAATCTGATTAAAATACAGATCTATATTTCGTTTCGTTTTTTATACTTTCGATGGCCTACACTACCTAAAGACCTAACTAGTTGTACAGGAAGATGACCGCGGCTTTTGACCGTATGACGTCATACATTGAATAATGAATAAACCCGACCTCCAGGCTAGCGAGCCAGCGTCTTATGTGGGAAAGATGTCGGTTCGCTGGCCTAGAGGTCGGTTGTTCAATCCATGCATTGGCGGAGAACCTTCAACCTGATTTTCCGGCGTGATTCACCTATTCGTTCCTAAAATCTAGATATCTAAGAGTAGGCAAACATAGCTTGTGATGTAATTGTATATCAATATGAGGTGTTTACTGTTATTTCTAACTTGTTTTACCGTTACATGTAAGTTACAGCTTAACGTCGGAGCCACGTTAGGACACTGGCTCGCTGACAAGAAGATCCTGGGTTGGATCCGGATGTCAGACAAGGACGTTTATCAGGACCGGTACAGGACAGGGTGTCTGTCAAGGGACAACGAAAGGTCGTTTGGATGGACATGGATCGATATAAGAGTAGGCTGTAGAATTTACCTCAAAGCACGCGTTGCGATGAATTCCCGCCTCCATTAGCGTTTAGGAACAGAACAGCAGTGTTAACAACAGGAGCTGCGGTTGCGAAGTGAAAAAATTCTAGGTAACGTAGGTGTCTCTCCTCTCCCCTTGTCAGTGGTGCAAGAAGGAGGGCCTGATAATGGCGACTGTGTAATCGGCGGATGGGACGGAAATCCGAGGTCCCGTGTACACATTATCGTGCACATAAAAGATCCCTTGTTAGTTGGCATAGGAAATAAGAGTAGGCCTTTGGGCCGTTGTCCGGGCACAATTTCCCACATAGCACACTGTATGGAGTATGCCCGTCTTCATTAGCCCAGTTTAGTAGCAGAACATCAGGACGTTAAACCCTATTTTATTTCGTTTCATCAATTAGCGTTTGCGATTCTAGTGGTTTACCCACAGTTCCGTGCCCATAAAAACTTCCGTAACAGACTTTTTCGATGGTTAATCGCTCACATCAACTGTTCTATAACTCTTCCACTATCATAGTGCTGTAAAGACAAGAAACGAAATTTTGAACTATAAAAATGAAACGAAATAGGATCTGTCTTAATCAGCCGATTTACCCACATGCTAATATCGAATTCCAACTGCCAGGTGATCTGTTACGTGCACGCAAATGCATCATCCAAACGACTAGACAGTGCTACTGGCAAGGGGAAAAGAAGTCGGAAAATCCCGATGAATCGTCTCGACCAATGCAGGGATTGAACACACGACCTCCATGTTAGCGAATAACATATATGACACAAACAAGGTCATTTGGCGACTAACAAAGTTCAATTTTATTTCTATAATTCACTTGCGCGTAAGGGTCTTCAGCATTGGGAAACCAGAGGGTCCGGAGAAACTCTACGAGGATGAACAGGCGTCCCTACTCCTTGTCACGTACAAGCGGTGAAACGAAACCATGCCCCTTGACTCAGTGACAGACCATCCATTCGACCACCCAACTCTCGTTCAGATTGTGACTTCTTTCATAAAAGTAACTCATATGAAATTAAATTCTGGTAAATAAATCACGGCAAAGAAATGCATCATCATTTATGACGACAGTGGCGGATAAACCTTGGTGGACCTGCGTAATAGGCCCTTAGAAAGACGACATAATGTATTTTAAAACAACTACGTCGGAGTAAATTTACCTCTACTTATATGTTGCATCTTACGTTTTGTAGAGAAAATCAAAGATAATGGCGTAACGTTCGTGCTCAAGGCTTAACGTCTGCTTCTACCTTGGGTGATATTGCAGACAAGTATTTCCTGCGAAACTTCTTAGAAAAACCAAGTAGTAAGCTTAAACTTACCAAGGGGGAAAGTGCGGGGTTGGAGGTCGATGAGTAGGCCTATTCAATTCCGTTTTTTAAAATAAAGACACAATACCTTTTCTGTACTGTAAATAAAAAGAGAAGAATAGCGATTAGAATGAAAGATTAAAGAAGACTATTTCAACTACGTATTTACAATCCACTCTAAAACTGACACGCATGTTTATAATAAGAAATATTATTTTGTAATCGTGTTATTACCTTTTTTTCATTCGACATCAAAGTTTTATTTATTGTCAACAGAAAACGACCGAGTTTACCAGTTATTCTGTTCGAATGGCGGTGGCGACCTTCGCATAACTATTTAAAAATGACAATTTCTATTAATCAAAGATCATCTGGGACTGATGTCGTAAATGAAATGATATGAGGTTTAACGCCCAACGGTTCTGCCCCGACTGGGATAATGTAGACGGGCATACGCCATACAATGTGCGATGAGTGAAATTTTCCCCGGACAGCGGCGCTCAGGCACTCTTATATGATCGAATTCCAATTGCTAAGGAATCTTTTATATGCACGCTAATGTGTACATGGGGCTACGGTGTTTCGTCCCAACTGAACGACTAGACAACTGACCTTGCCTGGTCCTCCGTCCTGTACCACTGACAAGGCGAAACCACACGACCTCCATGGGTAATGATAATTAATAAAGTAATTGTTATGCTGATTACATTAAAAAGAGTAATGGTAATGAAATTAATCACTGTCAAGCTGTAATGGCCCCATTCGTGTCGTCGGCGAATGGTTGTATGTTCAGAGGGGTTGAGTCGATGTACACTGCAGTACCTGATCAAGGCAAAAACAGTTTGGACTATGTAGGCCACCCATAGGACGTTTAACTGTAACTCACAGGACGTTTTGTTGTTTTAGGTTTAAGGCTAAGTCCTCCCTATAGTCGTGTCCCTATGGAATCTCCGATCTGGTACGCACAGGTACGTTCGCATACATTTCGATACGATCAAAAAGATTAATAAGACTGACATCAATATTATAAGACCACGATTACTCCACGGTTAAAACCACGATTTCCACCACAGAACGAATCATCGTGACAATATGTATCTATCATTAGATATTAACGTTTATCGTTGAATCACTATTGTCTGAGTCCTGGTAAATAATAAACGGATTTCTACGATTATGAACAAACTACTCTACTTTGGTTATTATAAACTTACCTGTGTGTTTGAAACGATCTCCCGTTAAATAAAATCCATTATACAACTAAATATATCAACGGAAAAAAGGGGTTCTCTCTTGAAAAGTCAATGCTTTTGCTTGTATTTTCGTCTGTGTCCATCACAACATTATACATGTGACGTTATGGGCTAAACCATCGTAATTATGTTAAAGGGGTAATTTTTGACAATCACGTGTGTTGCAGGCTAATCAAAACAGCACACGACCTTTTCGAGCGTTTGAGTTTGGGCAAGAAAATAGCAACTGGAGACAATGACATTAATTTTGAACCAATTGATGGTCAGTCTACTAAATTTTATTTACCGATTATACGAATACCCGTAAATAGATGTATAATATTGCTTTTCATCTCATAATTTCACCCGTGTACATATATATTATATATATTTTTATAAAACACATCACAGCCCAGTCAATTATAGTCAACTTTGTGGCTAACATATATAAATAAACACACTTATTTCATAATTTTAATTGATCATATTTCGTATGAAAAAGGACCACCGCTTCTTAATTATTTCCATATTTTATTCACGTTCCGACTGTTCATACCATTAATGTTCCTGATTAAATAAATTTTTTTCATCGAAATCGAAACAATCTTGATAAAAACAGTTCGGGATGTCTAAACATCGTTTATCGTCTTCATAAAAATGTATTCAAAACAAAAAAATCACACGTCAGAAGGGCATCGCAGATTGCGTGTATTATTGGGTTTTGTGTTTTAATTATGCAGACCGTGGGGGAAATTCGTGCAAGTTTCGCGGCACTAAATTTAACCATCTGTGCAGCATACAATAACTCATATGACATGGTACCTTTTAAGGCAATAGAATTCAAAGCGTTGATTAGCTGGGGCATGATCGCGATCTACGAAATGCCATCGGAAAATTCCACTCTCCGTGGATTTCAAAATAAGTAACAACTGAGAGTACAATCATATGGATAAACTGCCTTGTGAATTTCACGATTATAAAATTCTGAACACACCAGAAATAATATTCAAAGAGAAATAGAAAGACATGGAACTATCTACCGATAATTAAACCGATGCGCGGTATGATTTGTTGATAATAATTATTGGTATTTATATATATATATAAACGTTATATACCTATTCAATGATTCAATGGCCTCGGCTTTTAATTTTGCCGAGGCAAATGTAAAATACATCGGAATTTAGGCCTACCTCGGCTACAGCAGATTGCCGAGGTTAATTGACAGGACTGCTTAAGTTCTTCTTCAGGAAATATTAATAAATATTCAAGGATGAGATTCAAGGCCAGTGAAACAAATGTAATTCAAAAGAAAAAATCCCACCGAACTACCTAACCAAAACATTAATACAAGCCGGAAACAAAATATTGGACTATGGGCGTATTTATGTTTGTAAACGCCCAAACTCATTACTGGGTCTCAGAGAAATAGCTTATTCATACATGTCGCGTTCGATTACTTGCCCCGTGTTTACTCGGCCAGGATCCTCGAGTACGTTTCGACAGGCGCAGTGGAAATGGGTAATGGAACGGCGCGGCGCTTTCTTCGGGTATCAAAATGGAAGATAAACGCCACCAAACAATTAATTATGCTCGATGTTCTAATAAATAACGCACAGACAATAATCCGTCAACAAACTTTAGACCTTTTCATTGGTATCTCATTGGAACTATTAAATCCAGAGAAGCGAAATAAAGCCCATATTATGTAGAACATACTTTTAGTCACATTTTCGTTCAACCAATGTAACGTTTGTTAACTTTGTTAACGAGCTCAATAGCTTACCAGAATTGCAGTTAGGAGGGCAAGGTTATGATCGCACATTATGGATTCACAGTTACGTCCCAGTGAGTTTATTAGAGGTAAAACAATCTGCTTAGTGGACGAATTGGGCAATTGAAAGGACACTGAGTGGCCTTTTTTAATTCTTGGAATCGTTACACCAAGATGTAGAATCACTAAAACACTATAGACCTACTGTGGAACGTAAATATGTTATTTTAAATCCGAGAAAAATGTCAACAATAATTCTTCCGTCGCCTAAACTTAATCTGCAAATATAACTTCGATCAAATAATTGCATCCATATTGAATAATGGGATACTTCCACAAGTAACCAGCTCCTTGGGAAGGTTACTTCGGCCTGTTGCGAGTAAGCCTTTCGAATGACATCATCGGTAATCCGAACGCGTCCGTGGTGGCTAGAGTAAGCGCGGCGCCAGTCAGTAATCGAACGCACCAACACAAAATTTGGATTGTCTCGTAAAATAGTCTTGCTTTGACCCCCTTATACGAAATGATCTATTCCGATATAAGTGACGTAATAAGCTTCCATTTTTTATTTCTCGGTGTCAAAGTTTGTGAGAAGTTCAATTTTACAAGAGAGAACTTTTTTATTCGTTGTTATATTTAGTTGTATAATGGATTTTATTTAACGGGAGCTCATTTCAAACACACAGGTAAGTTTATAAAAACCAAAGTAGAGTAGTTTGTTCATAATCGTAGAAATCCGTTTATTATTTACCAGGACTCAGACAATAGGTGTGGTTTCAAGCCAAATATGGGTACAGGATCGCCTGCGTAACCTTGGTTTGTTCTCCGATAGTTTTCATCCACAATCAAACATCCCTAATCGCAAATACCTATTAAGATATGTGGAAGTAATTTGTAAAGGCTGATTCAAAAACGACAAAATAATAATTAAAACGTGTAAAATACACTAAACAGGCGTAAATGATTGTCTTTCATTTTGAAATTAAAAGTAAATCACTTTACATATATTCGTTACAGTGAAGGTTGGTTGTTAGCACGATGATACATATAAGTGTGTTTTCAACAAGGAGGGTTTAAGTTTTTTCTACTTCGATGTGGCATATTTATAATGAGACAAACCGTGTGTATTTATTTTTTTTATATGATAATACAGTATTTAAAGGATGAGAGATATTACCTTGGGGCCAGAGGGAAATATAGTTTGTGATATAAGTATATACCAATATGAAGTATTTACTGTTGTTTATAACTTGTTTTACCATTACAGGTAAGTTACAGGTTAACGTAGGAGCCACGTTAGGACACTGGCTCGCTGACCAGAAGGTCCGGGGTTGGATCCGGATGTCAGACAAGGAAATTTATCGGGACTGGTACCGGACAGAGTGTCTGGCAAAGGAAATGGACATGGACATGGGCATTGATCGATATAAGAGTAGGCCGTAGAATTTACTTCAAAGCACACGGTGCGGTGAATACCGACCTCCACGAGCGTTTAGGAACAGAGCAGCAGTGTTAGCCACAGGGTTTTGAGGAGCTACGGTCGCGAAGTGAAAAAGTTCTGGCTAACTAATCCTTGGGTTTTCAGTGCATCTTCACCTATGTCAGTGGTGCAAGAAGTGGGCCTTATAATGGCGGCTGTGTAATCATCGGGTCCCGTGTACACATTATCGTGCACGTAAAAGATACACTGTCAGTTGGCACTGGATAAAAGATTAGGACTAAGCGTTGCCGCCCGGTCAAAATTTCAATCACAGCACATGTCCGTCTTCATTAGCTCAGTCGGGGTAAACAGTAGGACGTTAAACCCCATTTCATTTATAGAATCAGTCCCATACGAAAGATCTGCAGTAGGTGGATTTATCTCTTCCATTATACGCGTTTAGTATATTTTTTTATTATCTTATAGTTCTGTGTTTTGATTGCAGTTATCAAGGCGATCTTTTTTTTTTCTTATTTCTTTTGTTAATATCTTACAGTTTTTGGTTTTGATTGCACTGATCAAGACGATGGAATCTATGAAATTGGTTGCAAGTCTTTTGTAAGATGTAAAGATGGCGAGGGTGAAACTGTTGAATGTGAAGAAGGATCCGTCTTTAATCCAGAGATTGAAGATTGTGATGAGTAAGTCATGTGGCTATAAAATGATTTGTTTGTGAAAATCGCAATTATTATACAAAAAAAATAGTTGAGATCAATCGCTTTCATAATTATTTATAAAAATGTACAAAAAATATTTCAGATTAATGGCTTTTAATATTTATAAAATATACCCCAGAAATGTCAGATCAATCGCTATTATATAATTATTTATAGAAATACACAAAAATTATTTCAGTGAAAATAACGTGGCACCACCTTGTGGGAATTGGATAGATTGTACAAATATTCCGGACGGCAAGTATCCCGACTACGATCAAGATTGCACGTCGTATTATACATGTCAAAGTGGAGAATTCTTCGGCCATAATTACTGTCCTGCTGGTGCGTATCTTTTGTACAGCCGTCTGGTCTGGTCTCTATAAAACCATTCAGGACAAAAGAACCTAGTCTTTTGGATTTGGCTTAGTCCCGAAATGACCTATTTTGTGTTGAGTAGACATTAAACCCCATTTCTCTCTCTCTTTTGGATTTGGTAATGTTCCAATCCTACGAATGGAACCATTCAGATTCATGGAGCTCTGTTATATTGGTATCTATATGCATCTAAATCACAAGCAGTCCGAACAAATAGCTGGTAGAGATTTGTAGTCTGGAAACTAAATGAGAGAGAGAGAGAGAGAGAGAGAGAGAGAGAGAGGAGGGTCAGCGACAGAGACAGATATATGAGGTTTAACTTCCACTCCACACTAGGCATTTCGGGACTAACCTGTTCAACTTTATTTCGATAATTCTTTTGCGTTGGGTTGTTTAGCAGTCTGAGGAAACCGAAAGATCCTAATCGAGAAAACCCACGAGGTTCTGTGGGCGATCCAACTCCTTGTCACGTACAACCGAGGAATCGAAACCAGAGCATCCCCCACCGTAAAATAACCCCTGGCAGTTGATGAACTGTAGCAAGAAAGACGAAATAATGTACCTAATAGCTCTCAATTTCCATCTCCGTACACTACCTGACACATGTCTATTTACATTCGTTAAAGTCATATATATTTTATATTCCAGATCTGGTATTTAACGAAGAAACTGGTAACTGTGACTATAAACATAATGTTTATGAACCATGTGGCCTTGTACCTCGTCCAGACAAATAAGACCCACTGTTTGTCATAAGACGAAACCAATTAACGTAGATCCATAAATCTACTTTTTATTTTTCTACTTTTCTTTCAATCTGATTAAAATACAGATCTATATTTCGTTTCGTTTTTTATACTTTCGATGGCCTACACTACCTAAAGACCTAACTAGTTGTACAGGAAGATGACCGCGGCTTTTGACCGTATGACGTCATACATTGAATAATGAATAAACCCGACCTCCAGGCTAGCGAGCCAGCGTCTTATGTGGGAAAGATGTCGGTTCGCTGGCCTAGAGGTCGGTTGTTCAATCCATGCTTTGGCGGAGAACCTTCAACCTGATTTTCCGGCGTGATTCACCTATTCGTTCCTAAAATCTAGATATCTAAGAGTAGGCAAACATAGCTTGTGATGTAATTGTATATCAATATGAGGTGTTTACTGTTATTTCTAACTTGTTTTACCGTTACATGTAAGTTACAGCTTAACGTCGGAGCCACGTTAGGACACTGGCTCGCTGACAAGAAGATCCTGGGTTGGATCCGGATGTCAGACAAGGACGTTTATCAGGACCGGTACAGGACAGGGTGTCTGTCAAGGGACAACGAAAGGTCGTTTGGATGGACATGGATCGATATAAGAGTAGGCTGTAGAATTTACCTCAAAGCACGCGTTGCGATGAATTCCCGCCTCCATTAGCGTTTAGGAACAGAACAGCAGTGTTAGCAACAGGAGCTGCTTTTGGGAAGTGAAAAAATTCTAGGTAATTAATCCTTGGGTTTTCAAGATGTCTCTCCTCTCCCCTTGTCAGTGGTGCAAGAAGGAGGGCCTGATAATGGCGACTGTGTAATCGGCGGATGGGACGGAAATCCGAGGTCCCGTGTACACATTATCGTGCACATAAAAGATCCCTTGTTAGTTGGCATAGGAAATAAGAGTAGGCCTTTGGGCCGTTGTCCGGGCAAAATTTCCCACATAGCACACTGTATGGAGTATGCCCGTCTTCATTAGCCCAGTTTAGTAGCAGAACATCAGGACGTTAAACCCTATTTTATTTCGTTTCATCAATTAGCGTTTGCGATTCTAGTGGTTTACCCACAGTTCCGTGCCCATAAAAACTTCCGTAACAGACTTTTTCGATGGCTAATCGCTCACATCAACTGTTCTATAACTCTTCCACTATCATAGTGCTGTAAAGACAAGAAAACGAAATTTTGAACTATAAAAATGAAACGAAATAGGATCTGTCTTAATCAGCCGATTTACCCAAATGCTAATATCGAATTCCAACTGCCAGGTGATCTGTTACGTACACGCAAATGCATCATCCAAACGACTAGACAGTGCTACTGGCAAGGGGAAAAGAAGTCGGAAAATCCCGATGAACCGTCTCGACCAATGCAGGGATTGAACACACGACCTCCATGCTAGCGAATAACATATATGACACAAACAAGGTCATTTGGCGACTAACAAAGTTCAATTTTATTTCTATAATTCACTTGCGCGTAAGGGTCTTCAGCATTGGGAAACCAGAGGGTCCGGAGAAACTCTACGAGAATGAACAGGCGTCCCTACTCCTTGTCACGTACAAGCGGGGAAAAGAAACCACGCCCCTTGACTCAGTGACAGACCATCCATTCGACCACCCAACTCTCGTTCAGATTGTGACTTCTTTCATAAAAGGAACTCATATGAAATTAAATTGTGGTAAATATATCACGGCAACGATATGGATCATCATTTATGACGACAGTGGCGGATAAACATTGGTGGACCTGCGTAATAGGCCCTTAGAAACAACTACAGAAATGATATTTACGTCGGAGTAAAAAGACTTTAAACAAATATATATCCAGCTATATTGCTTTTTATTTAGATGCTATTTATATACTACCCGACTTTATTCCCTGCCATGTTGCCAGTAGGACATTAAACTCCATTTCATTTCATTTTACCGACCATGTTGCAGATAATATTTATATTGTACTGGCCGACTTTATTCTACGCCGTGTTGCAGAAAAGTGAGACGTTAAAGCCTCATTTAATTTCATTACGTTACCGTTGTGCTGTAAACAGATCTTCTGTACGTAACACAGTGTGAACTACAGTCTATCTGCTTATATGTTCCGTCTTACGTTTTGTAGATAAAATCAAAAGATAATAGCGTATCGTTCGTGCTTAAGGCTTAACGTCCGCGTCTACCTTGGGTGATATCGCAGACAAGTATTTCCTGCGAAACTTGTTAGAAAAACCAAGTAGTAAGCTTAAACTAACCAGGGGAGGAAGTGCGGGGTTGGAGATCGATGAGTAGGGCTATTCAATTCCGTTTTTTAAATAAAGACACAATACCTTTTCTGTACTGTAAATAAAAAGAGAAGAATAGCGATTAGAATGAAAGATTAAAGAAGACTATTTTTAACTACGTATTTACAATCCACTCTAAAACTGACACGCATGTTTATAATAAGAAATATTATTTTGTAATCGTGTTATTACCTTTTTTTCATTCGACATCAAAGTTTTATTTATTGTCAACAGAAAACGACCGAGTTTACCAGTTATTCTGTTCGAATGGCGGTGGCGACCTTCGCATAACTATTTACTGTAGATGAGATATTTGATTTAAAAATGACAATTTCTATTAATCAAAGATCATCTGGGACTGATTTCGTAAATGAAATGAAATGGGGTTTAACGCCCAACGGTTCTGCTCCGACTGGGATAATGTAGACGGGCATACGCCATACAATGTGCGATGAGTGAAATTTTCCCCGGACAGCGGCGCTCAGGCAGTCTTATATGATCGAATTCCAATTGCTAAGGAATGTTTTAAGTGCACACTAATGTGTACACGGGGCCTCAGTGTTTCGTCTCAACTGAACGACTAGACAACTGACCTTGCCTGGTCCTCCGTCCTGTACCACTCACAAGGCGAAACCACAGGACCTCCATGGGTAATGATAATTAATAAAGTAATTGTAATGCTGATTACATTAAAAAGAGTAATGGTAATGAAATTATTCACTGTCAAGCTGTAATGGCCCCAGCCGTGTCGTCGGCGAATGGTTGTATGTTCAGAGGGGTTGAGTCGATGTACACTGCAGTACCTGATCAAGGCAAAAACAGTTTGGACTATGCAGGCCACCCATAGGACGTTTAACTGTAACTCACAGGACGTTTTGTTGTTTTAGGTTTAAGGCTAAGTCCTCCCTATCGTCACGATAGTCGTGTCCCTATGGAATCTCCGATCTGGTACGCACAGGTACGTTCGCATACATTTCGATACGATCAAAAAGATTAATAAGACTGACATCAATATTATAAGACCACGATTACTCCAGGGTTAAAACCACGATTTCCATCACAGAACGAATCATCGTGACAATATGTATCTATCATTAGATATTAACGTTTATCGTTGAATCACTAGGTGTTTTTTCAAGCCAAATATGGGTACAGGATCGCCTGCGTAACCTTGCCTTGTTCTCCGATAGTTTTCATCCACAATCAAACATCCCTAATCGCAAATACCTATTAAGATATGTGGAAGTAATTAGTAAAGGCTGATTCAAAAACGACAAAATAATAATTAAAACGTGTAAAATGCACTAAACAGGCGTAAATGATTGTCTTTCATTTTGAAATTAAAAGTAAATCACTTTACATATATTCGTTACATAAATCTGTGCTTTTAGAAGCATTTTAGTGTATTTCAAACATTTCGGCATATTCCTGGAAAGTAAGTATAATCTGTCTCGTACCAATAGGAGCAGGGAATAATAGTGGTTCGACGGCATGTAAAATGAAATGAGCTATGAAGACGGGCATACGCCATACAGTGTGCTATGAAGAAAATTTTGCCCGGACAGCGGCACTACGGCCTTCTCTTATAGCGAATTCCAACTGTCATGGGATCTTTTACGTGCACGCCAATGTGTACACGGGACCACGGTTTTTCTTCCCATCCGAACGACTAGACAGCTGTTCTTGTCAGACCCTCCTTCCTGCATAAACGGCAGGTGAATTCGGTGCTTCGCCCAAAAATACTGTTTAAATAAACCAGTGTGCCCTTTACAGTGAAGGTTGGTTGTTAACACGATGATACATATAAGTGGGTTTTCAACTAGGAGGGCTTAAGTCTTTTCTACTTCTATGTGGCATATTTATAATGAAACAAACAGTGTGTATTTATTTTTTTTATATGATAATACAGTATTTAAAGGATGAGAGAGATTACCTTGGGGCCAGAGGGAAATATAGTTTGTGATATAAGTATAAACCAATATGAAGTATTTACTGTTGTTTATAACTTGTTTTACCGTTACAGGTAAGTTACAGGTTAACGTAGGAGCCACGTTAGAACACTGGCTCGCTGACCAGAAGGTCCGGGGTTGGATCCGGATGTCAGACAAGGAAATTTATCGGGACCGGTACCGGACAGAGTGTCTGGCAAGGGAAAACGAAAGGTCGTTTACTCGGACATGGATCGATATAAGAGTAGGCCGTAGAATTTACCTCAAAGCACACGTTGCGGTGACTACCCGCCTCCATTAGCTTTAGGAACAGAACAGCAGTGTTAGCCACAGGGTTTGAGGAGCTGCGGTCGCGAATTGAAAAAGTTCTGGCTAACTAATCCTTGGGTTTCCAATGCATCTTCACCTATGTCAGTGGTGCAAGAAGTGGGCCTGATAATGGCGGCTGTGTAATCATCGGGTCCCGTGAATACATTATCGTGCACGTAATAGATACACTGTCAGTGGGCACTGGATATAAGATTAGGAATAAGCGCTGCTGCCCGGTCAAAATTTCAGTCACAGCACATGCTCGTCTTCATTAGCGCATCCGGGTGAAACAGTAGGACGTTAAATCCCATTTCATTTATAGAATCAGTCTCATACGAAAGATCTGCAGTAGGTGGATTTATCTCTTCCATTATACGCGTTTAGTATATTTTGTTATTATCTTATAGTTCTGTGTTTTGATTGCAGTTATCAAGACGATCTTATTCTTATTTCCTTTGTTAATATCTTACAGTTTTTGGTTTTGATTGTACTAATCAAGACGATGGAATCTATGAAATTGGTTGCAAGTCTTTTGTAAGATGTAAAGATGGCGAAGGTGAAACTGTTGAATGTGAAGAAGGATTCGTCTTTAATCCAGAAATTGAAGATTGTGATGTGTAAGTCATATGGCTGATCAATTATTTGCGTGTGAGATGGGGTTTAACGTCCACTCGACACAAACTTGATCATTTCGGGACTAACATATGGTTTTTAATTTTACTCAATAATTAGCTTGTGCGTAGGGGTCGTTAGCAGTGGGATGAAACCGGAGGAACCGGAAAAAACCACGAGGTTGGACAGGCCACCCTTCTCCTTGTCACGTAAAACAGGGCATTCGAAACCACACTTGTTGACTCAATGACAGACCATGGGGATGCTCGATTCACAGTTCCGGAATTAAATTCCAAAATTGGTGTCAATCGAGTGAAAAGGAGAATTTCGGAGTACAACGCATGTGTCGACTGTATAAAAAATATCTCAACCAATCATGGCAGCTGAAAAATATTTTTTACCTAGGAATACGTCACGATTCTACTCACTCCACCTCAGCTGTCGGGACCTGCAGAACTGTGACAGGACTGAATTCTGCGTCACTCGATTGTAATTCTGTCGATTCGGGACGTTCTGGACTGTGAATCGAGCATCCTCTTTATGTCACAACGCGCAGGATGGGGTTGATGTAATCAGCGATTCGAAATCAGAGTAGGAACAATTTCCCTTATAGCGCACTGTATGGCGTAAACCCATCTTCATTTGCCCAGTCGGAGCAGAAAGGAAGTTTTTCAGACCTCATTACATTCCTCGCCTTTAGTTTGGTATCTGATCATAGAGAACCTGTTTTATACGAGTTATTTCCCTTGAATCAGAATTCGATTTCAGATCATTTCTCTATCTGAACTAGAACACGAACGTTAACTGTAGTCAAGGATTGTTTGAAGTTTCACTATTTTCTGTAACAGACAAATCGATATTACTTACTTAAACACACAGAAATTATATTTATCGAAATATACAAAAATTGTTATTTACATAAAGATACAAAACTGTTATTTATCTATAAATATACAAAAAATATTATTCAAATTATTTACAGGAATATACACAAATTATTATTTACAAAAATGTACACAAATTGTTTTTTATAGAAATAAACACAAATTGTTATTTATAGAAATATATAAAAAATATTATTTATAAAAATGTACAAAAATATTATTTATAAAATAATATACAAAAAATATTATTTATAAACATATTCAAAAAATATTATTTATAAACATATACAATTGTCATTTTAGTCAAACTAACGTAGGACCACCTTGTGGAAATAGGATAGATTGTACAAATATACCAGACGGCAAGTATCCCGACTACGATCAAGGCTGTACGTCGTATTATACATGTCAAAATGGAGAATTCTTCGGTCATAATTACTGCCCTGTTGGTAAGTATTCATTTCTTACAGATATTTGGTCTTTAAAACCATTCGGAAAATATTGAACGACAAGGGAGCTACGGTGGCTAAGCGGGTAAGACGCTGGCTAGCATGCCTGGAGGTCGCGAACTCTATCCTTGTCTTCTCGTTCGGAAGGGGCGGGAAACCGAGGTCCGCGTACACAATGAGGTGAACGTTAAAGATCCCTTGGCAGTTGGAATTCTATATACGAGTAGGCCATAGTGCCGCTGCCTGGGCAAAAATTCCCTCACAGCACACTTTATTAGCCCAGTCGGAGCAGAACAGTAGGACGTTAAACCCCATTTCATTTCATTCAGAATCGGTAATGTATCAACTATACGTATTTAACCTTTCAAGATCACGGAGATCTGTTTCATTGTCAAACTTAATATGGGAGAGGGTAGACGGCAGAATAGTGTCGGAGAGTCCAGTGGCCTAGTTTCGATTTGCCGCTAGTAGGTGACAAGGAGTAGTGTTGTCTGTACAACCTCATAGGTTTTCTCCCTGTTCACCGGTTACACCTCCCACTGCTAAAGACGCCTTTGTTTCTCCGTTGTCAGTGATGCAAGACTCAGGGACAACGTATAGTCGTTCTGGTGGGACAAAAAGATCTCTTGACGTAAAAATACTCTTGATTCTTGGGGTAGGTCAGGCAAACTTTCCCTCATCGCACTCTGTGCGGGGAATATCGGTATTCATTTGCCCAGTCCAAGGACAACAGTGGGACGTGAAACACCATTTAATATCATTTCTCATGCCCCCAACAAACCAAGGAAGTTCCCTTACTGCGTTGTTGCGAACGTACGGCGACCAGAAAAATGCACAAGATCGACGGCAAACGTGAACACAGCGCGAGAAAATGTCCCCTCAAAATACAGACTTGAATAAAGCCACGTTCCCACAATTCTACAGGTCAGATCGCAGAACTTTGGCGTATGTTTTGAAAATGCTAAAAAACGAACGTTCCACCCTGCTTTTATCACGCGTATGTCGATCTTGACGAGCCCCGAGGCCTTTGTCCATAGTCGCATAGTAACGCGGTAAGGACGCCACCCCGGTCTGACAGGGGTAAAATTGAACGATGTCCTCTGTTTTCATTCGTTACACTATATACTATTAAGTCCTAAATCGACGATTTTTGTCGAAACACTAAATATAAATCGAGGATTCTGATAATTAATTATGGAATTAAAAAGAATTAATTATGGAATTAAAAAGACTTATTTAATCTTTATGTGTATGCCGGATGGCGGTCATTCAGGGCAGTGATTATTCTCAAGGTATGAAATAGTTGGACCTCTGTGTGCCGAATGTTATTGATCTATGTTCCAGGTCTGGTATTTAATGTAGAAGCTGGCATCTGTGACTGGCAAAATAATGTTTATGAACCATGTGGTGTATTACCCCGTCCACCAACAAATAAGAGAGTTTAATCCAACCATAGTTTGTTATTGTATGTAAAAAGATCACAGGATTAACATACGTATCACCCCTTCCACTAATCCCATATCAACATATGTTTTAAATCAGAAGATTTACCCAGATACTGGACATTAAATACTTTTAAAATGTCATATCTACTTTTTTACTTATCAACTTTGTTTTTTTAAATCAAGAGATTTACTAGGCATTAAATAATTTTAAAACTATGCACTTTGTTATCTCTGCTTGCCTACAGTCTCACAATGACATAAATTATTATGTCTATAAATGAAAAAAAGGTTATCTCTTGTAGCTACCATAATTTCTTTCATAAATTCCTCTGAGTAAATGTAAATAATCTAATGACCCACGTGAAAGACGAAAGGCAATAAGGGTATTTGACGGTTAAATCTATTTGTTAAGGTCAACTTCAAGTTTGGTCAAAGTTCACGAGATATAAACAGGGCTTGCGCTAATCCCAACTCTAACCCTAACCCTGCACCTAGGCCCCAAATTCTTAAACCTAACCTTCAATCTCGTCAACCATCACGTGCCCTAACCTTATTTACGTCTCAGCGACTTTGACGAAAACTGAGCTGGCATTAACAAATAGATTTAGCTGGATATTGACAGGTAAATCTTTTGAAGAGGATTTTCGATTGAGCCATTCCGGAATTGAATTCTATCTTTCGGGCGAAAATGTATGCGCGGACTGAGTTGGCAAATAAGTCAAAAAACAACGACACTTGAAAAATAATCGCGGTTATTGGGTCTGACAGAAATGTGACCGGACTGAATTTCGTGTCACTTCATTCCAGTTCTGTTAATTAGGATAGTTCTGGACCGATACTCAAGCGCCACCTCCCACCAAACACAAACCTATTGTCCCCACGCCAAATTCCACCCCATCCTTCCAATGTCTGGCCATAGACCACATGTAGACATCTCCACTAACAACAATGTGATGCTTTAAATTCGCAGATCGGCAGAATAGAATCTGATAACTCCCTCTTAGCGCACCAGCCTCTTACTAATAGGGGTGGGGGCGAAAGGTTAACGCGTGCGCGCTGTGTCATAAGGTCTGTTATTGAGTTAACCTGCGCGGTTTCCATTACCCTGTTTTACGTGACAAGGAGTAGGCTCGCCTGTTAAACCTCGTGAGTTTTTCCGAAATAGAATTAAACCATATGTTAGTCCCGAAATGACCTAGTTTGTGGGTGCAGTCTCCAGCCGAAACAGTTGACAGATCAGGTAGAATAATTAATATAAATAGTTTACCTGTCTCGTTTATAACATGGTTATGATAAATTATAATGTGTTAACACGAATATAAAAGTCTGATTAAGTACTTATTGGTGAATGATTGACATGTTGGCGCATGTCGCACATGAGTCAAAATAATACAATTATACAGTGTGCCATTAAGTGTAGTGTAATATATATGTTGTGGCGACTGAAACTGCACCCACAAATCGTTGAAAATTGGGAGAGGGTCTCAAAACATCTCAAAAACTCCATTATGTTGTTGAAAATTTGAAACAATAGCTGTTAACTTCGTTGTACACACTGCCTTAATTAACAAAATGCAGATTTTGCGGAAACAATCACTAGTTTCATTCTAATGAAATGGGGTTTAACGTCCTTTTATTCTGCTCCGACTGAGGCAATTAAGAAGGGCAGGCGCCATACAGTGTGCTATGAGGGAAATATTTCCAAGACAGCGACACTATGGCCCACTCTTATATCGAATTCCAACTGCCAAGTGGTCTTTTAAGTGCACGCCAATGTATACACGGGACCCGAGTTTTCGCCGTCTCATCCGAAAGATGGACGACTGGCAGCCGTCTTTGTAAGGCCTTCCGTCCTGCACCACTGACAAGGAGAAATCATTTCCGAAAATCCCAATAAACTTTCTTGGCCAATGCAGGGATGGCACGCTCGACCCCCAGGCTAATGAGCATGAAGCACAAAGCGGTTGTTTCCCATAGAATCTGTTTTCTGTTAATGCATTTCCCAATCGCTCAATGCCACTAAAGGATTATGCCATAGTTATACTTGAATAAAGATTTGGATTCATCTGTTTAATATACTCACTAACAGAACATAATGTTTATGGGAAACAATAACTGGTTTTATTCTAAAAGCACGACGTTTCGATAAGTGGATACGTGTTTCCAATTGCTAAATGACACTTAAAGATTACATTTTGAAATGCCTCCCATTCAGTCGGTAAACCTCGGCAGATTCCGGTCTACATCTAGCCTCGGCTGTATGACAGTAAGTAATATGTACCTACGCCCATACATTTGCGATGCGGCTACCGTTTTACTTTAACAGGAAAACTTGCCGCTTTTACAAAATAGTTCCAAAGAAGGCGTCTTTTGTAGATTGTTTAGATTTTTCGTTGCAAATTTGCCCTTTGTTTAAAGAAAATCGGATAAACTTGAAAGACAAACAGCTTCAGACATTGAAAGCTATGCAAGATTGTATCTCTATTCCTACAAAACACAAGGCATCCATTGGCGCAGCCATTTTTCAGCCGGGACCTTTAAAGTAGTTCCAATATGGCGGCATTCGTCATACAGCCGAGGTTAGATTGTACCGGAATATGCCGAAGTTTGCCGAGTGGCCCCCCTTTCTCATCCATTCTGCACACAGAGATCAATCTACTTCATACTTTTAGAATAGATCTCTGTCCTCAATATCCGCCATATCGAAAACCCACGAAGACTAAAACACATACATTTCCAATAACTGAAAGCAGAATAAATACTTATCGTAATTTTCGAAGTATACTTTGTGTTTTTTTTACTAAAATCGTCCATTAAGGAGTTTAAAATATGTCGGTCAACTAGCCGAGGGTCTGTTCTCAAGCCGAGCTAACAGTAGACAGGTTCAGTATGTTTCTCACCTTGATGGATACCAGCCCGTATACTTCAGTATTGATAGCATACAATCAAACAGTTATCCCCATGGATCACTAAACCTCGGCACGCCACAGGACATAAATTGGGTGAAAGGGCTTGTTTATTACCGATGTCATTGCATCTGATCCCGTTGATAAATTAGTTAAGGTTCAGTTACAGTCAATCCAGATTTTCCGGCGTGGCGTCTCCTTGTAACTGATGCAGGTCGGAGGACCTGACACGGGCAGCTGTCTAGTCGTTTGGATTTGAAAAAAAAACGAGATTCCGTGTACACATTGGCGTGCACGTAAAAGATCCCTTTGCAGTTGGGATTCGATATAAGAGTAGGCCTTAGCCACGCTGCTGGGACAAAATTTCTCTCATACCACACCGTATTGCGCATGTCCGTCTTAATTAGCCCCGTTTACAACCAGGGGCTTTTTGTCATTGATATATAATCATTTGCGATCCCTCTCATCTGAAACAAATCGTGGCTCAGAATGATGTACAATGTTCTATACAGCTCCAAATTTCTCAGCGCCTGTAGCCCCTTCTTAATGATATAACTATTGAGGTTAAGTGCCCCCCTCCCCAAACAACGGCATTAATTATTCCTCGTAGATTCATAACAATTCAAAATCATACAAAATTTGTAACGAATTGAATTCTCCGATAAACGATATTTATTGAATTTATGGCATTAATGGAACGTCATAATGTTCAGCATGGAATCCTTGTTCCGGTACAGGTTAAACAGCCTTCGTTCCACAAGGCACCAAAACATTAAAAGGCCAGTCACAATAATCTTTGACTTTGTTATACACCAGACCTATAAGAATAAAAACAAAATGTTTGGTTTGGTTCACATTAGATACCAAGTGCTGTCATTAGAGAGGTGGCGGAATTCTTTGCTATTTACAATGATGTGATATTTGAATTTCTAGAATGTAGATCTTTCCAAAAGACGGTGTCATTCCATTCAAAATTTACAAAGATTTTCTTGAAACATTTTTTGCTTTGGTTCATATTATATACCAATTGTAGTCGAATCCCTGGCAAACTGCAATCATTCCACAGCTAAAATTGAATGAAATGGGGTTTAACGACGTCATACTGTTCCGCACCGACTGGCCAAATGACGATTGGGAATTTCTAAAAGAAATATGAGACCAAAGAAAGGTTTTCTTGCAAAGATATGACGGACTGAATTTTTTTTGTCTACAATCGGCACACTCCGTAGACCATATAAATAAGATATGAACTGGCGCCACCTACAATTTTCACTCATTTGCTTGGCCTACATGAAGCACTTTTAATTTGGCATTTTTTGAAAATTGACACTGGCTTTACCGGACAAATAGAACTTGTTAAACACAAGCCCATATATGTTTATAGTAGCCCTTTGTTTTCTACGGAATTATTAGTGAGCCGAAAATCACCTTCATGTACATATCTGTTACAGCTTTCTACTTCAGCCAATAAGGATAAATCATGTTTAACCATATCTATCACATATTGGTTGTCACCAACTAATTCTAGCGGAACTGGTAAAGAATAGCGTCTAGTCATTCGAATGGGACAAAAACCGTACCCCTGTTAAATCGATGATCGTGAACTAAAATAAAACTTACCATCCGGGCAGAAATTGTGTCCTAGGAAAATTCCGTTTTCGCAAGTGTGGAAGGAAGTACAGCCCAAATCCACATTTGGGTGTCTTCCATCAGGTACATCTGTACAGTTTTCAATTCTTCCACACGGTGGATCAACGTTCGCAATACTGAAACAGTCAATATATTATTCCATTAATGTATCGTTATAATTGATTGTGTTTGGTAAATCCACGCATGACTGTGTATGATATTAAATTATATGGTATTTTGCATGGTATTAAACTCTACATGGTATTTTGGACATTGTTAAAATCTATATAGCAATGTGTATGGTATACGATTTTGCATGGTGTTAAACTTTATATATTATTAAACTATTTATGGTAATGTGCATGGTATATGATTGTGTATGGTAGTAAACTATACATGTTATTGTGCATGGTATTAAACTCTATATGGTATTGTGCATGGTATTAAACTCTATATGGAATTGTACATGTTATATGATTGTGTAGGGTATTAAACTTTATATGGTATTGTGTATAACATAAAAACATTATATGGTATTGTGCATGGTATTAAACTATATATGGTACTGTGCATGGTATTAAACTACATATGGTATTGTACATGATATTACACTATATATTATATTGTGTATGATATTAAACTATATATGGTATTTTGCCTAGTATTAAACTTTATATTTCATTGTGCATAGTATTAAATCATTCAGTATAATACATTTTAAACTTTATATGGTAGTGTGCATGGTATTAAACTACATGTATATATGGTATCATGCATGGTATTAATACTATGAACAATACCATATTGAGTATTGTGTATGGTATTAAATTCTAATATTTTAAAATTGTGTATATTATACATGTAGTATTAGTAAATACCACGACTTACTAGTCACAATTTGCATGAATCAACTCCTCCGTAGCTAAATCCATTAATTAATACGATCTACTCGTCGCAGGCTAAATGAAATAATACAACCACTTACTCGTCACAGTCTCCTGTTGTTACGTTTAAAACTTGACCATTGAAACATTCCGTATCATACACGGTACCATTAATACATTTGATAAATCGTCTACATGCTGGGTAATAAACGCCATCATCCTTGCCTACACAGAAAGTTGCCGGCACTGATTGGGAAACTGAAATAAAATGAGATGAAGAGGTTTAACTAGTCCGGTTTTTTTGTTCTGGTATGACAAATCACTCACAATGTTGTAGAATTAATTTTCCAAGTCGCTCAGATCACTGCATTCTGAATTGTTCTCACACTCATTGTCAATAAACAGTTCTTGCACATCTTCAGGCATCATTGTCTCCATCCACTTAAGCTCATTTTCTTCATTCCAACCATTGTCACAAACATGAAGTTTGACGACAGGGTGATAGCAGTGCTATATCCGTTACCATTTGCTCGGTCGTTAACTTTCGGTCAAAGATGACACACCTTGCTTCATTGATGTTCTTGGTCTTTACCCCGTGATACGTATTCTTCAAGGCCCTCACATACTTGTGGTGGAGGAACGTCTGAAGTTGTGGGTATGTTGGAAGTTGTTTTGGAGACCAAGCCCAGGTTTTCAGTGATCATATAGAAACAACTTACTAAATTTTAACTTACTATCTGGATAATACCTTTTAAAGCTTAAAGACACAAACACGTAGAGCTAAAAGACTTTCGTATAGTTGTTGTATGCGCTATGAGCAGGATTTGTGGATTTGGCGCCATGTAAATGGCCACATTATTATTAATTTAGAATGGATTTTAGCGGCTATTTTGAAGAGCATTCCAGTTTTCACCTCCATACAGATTATTTGTTACACATGTAGATTCTTTTTAAATAATTTATGTAAAACTAATGCAAAAAGAGGTCAAATGCGCCGCAATTATCTTTTCTTAACCTACACAGGCCCATATCCTTTTCTCGTGAGATGTGAGCGGCCATTTTGAAGAGCGCCCTCATCATTTTATATATTCATAAAATGTGTGGTAAATAATAATGAAGATGCATTGTGAATAACTCTAATCACAACAAGTACAAAATGTGACTTTGCGTGGCCTAATAAATGCTTATTAAAAGATATATACAGTTTATGTACGTTTTTTGGCGGCCATATGAAGAGTGCTCTCACTTTTTATCATTTTCAAGAGTCTGGAATACAATCGCAGCCTGTTTGGGAATAACTCTAATAATAACTAATGCAAAGAGTGGTCAAACATGCATCACTGTTACTTACTTAACCCATATTGTCACTATATATATCATCTTTTGGCAGCCATTTTGAAAAAAAGCGCCCTCACGGAAAGAGTGTCAGGATATGGCCTGTTTACCTAGCTCATATATTCTTCTTGTTCAGAGTATAAAAAAACTGGTCTAGAAAAACCACATGAGAATTTCTGCCTCTGCAGGTGACACCTCTCGATTATTATCCGGACTAAACGTCCTTCTTTTCAGCACCAATCGGAGTCCAGCAATGTGCAACATGTTGTCCGGTCAGTTGCGTCTTCGGCTACTCATCATCTATTTCTGTCAATGGGTCTTTACCGTGCAAACAGAATAGTTCACGGGCTCTGTTTTATCTCCTATCCCAACGACGAAACGCTGTCCGTAACCACATCGGGATCAAGCCAGAGCATTACGTAGTAAACCAAACATAAAACACAAGTATATTACCATTTTAAAATGCAGACGGAAGATTTCGGCTTTTTCCATCATCCGATTGGCAGCTTAGAATATGCCCGCAATCCAGTGGGAAGTTTCAGCCTTTTTTATGATCGATGTTAGGGAGTTTTTGGCATTTTCCAGAATCCCACGATGAGTTTCTGCCATTTTGTTATTAACCCACGTGCATCTCGGCGTTGTGGCCTTGTCACACTAACTATTCGACTAGCACACTCTCATTAAACAGAGAGAGAGAGAGAGGGAGAGAGAGAGAGAGAGAGAGAGAGTTTATATCTTACCTACAGCAGGGATAATAACCATTAATACATACACGGAATTCATCTTGATCTGTTTTGATAATGTCGTCCAATATATCAACAACGTTCACCGAAGTCAACTCTATTAGTTTCACAAATTATCACTTTTTGATAATATATAGAGAAAGTCAAAATCGTAAAACGGAAAAACCTTACGTCACACCACAGCTCGTGTTGAAACGTCGTTAATATTCTTGACAGCTCGTGGTGAAATGTCGTTAATATTCTTTTGTATGGAAGACCATTAGGACCAATCATTAATCCAAGCTAAAATGTACATCAATGTGATTTTCGTTTTTCATCATTCGCTAATATCACTAATCAAAGAAAATGCAGTTTGTATGTGAATCCACTATTCATTTATTACATATTTACTTCGTTTTGGAAAACATATTTAATCAAATGTCAAAATGTGTTTTGGGGACATTTCGAGCCGTACAAGAAAAACGAAATTTTGAACTATAAAAAAAACCGGAACGAAATGGGGTCTGTATTTTAATCGGATGAGACATCATTTAACGTCAAATTAAGACGTGATAACGTCTTGGGGGTGATTTATTTCTATCTGTAATAATTTTATAAGGTGAAAAATAAATATTAAAGAGACGTTACGAGACCCCATAGGTATATTTGGTGGCCATTGTGAATTTATGTAAATTAGGTCATTTTGCAATTCCGAAAATCTGAGAACATTGGTTATGTTGAAGAGGATGGCCCCATAAAAACACATCGATACCAATAAACCTCATGTTTCAATTTGTTTTCGGTCAACGCTTACTTTGACTGGTGTAACATATATAGTATCAAAGGATCTAATGATAACGGTGACTGTGGATATGATTTCTTTATTTCCATAACGCCGGAACAAACATTAAATGTTATTACATCTATAGTTCTAATGACCAATACAAGAACAGCACATCATAACAGATTGTAGTCATTACGGCTAACGTCCTTATCCACGTCTGCGTGTAAAGCGATCTCAGATCTGCTTGTCTCTCGGTAATACACCCGTCCGACCGGTTTGACGTTCTTACTGCGCGGCTGCAGCGAAGGAAAATGGTCTCAGAGTAGAAACCCCCGATATCGTGCTGTTGTCTCCACGGTCGCCAATGATCGCCGAATCACGGTGTTTGTTTTGAGCATGTTCAAAACAAACGCCAAGGTTCTGCAATCTGAGCTACAAAGCTGTGAGAACGCACCTTTTTTGAAATTTGTAATTTTTGAGAAATTTTCTCGCATTGTGTTCACGTTTGCCATACAGTCGCAGCAGCGCCGTAAGAACGCCACCCGGTCTGACTGGGGCCTAAGCTTGTTCGAGTTATGCTTATTAGTATTTAAGAGCCATTTACAAGTTATAATACATATTAGTAGCCTTCATTTAACGAACAATTATCTAATAATTAATACTGACGCGATGTTTTACTTACTAGCCTAATTTTTAGAGTCGGCATTGAGAGGACAGCTGATTCCGACACTCGGCAATAATAGTTTTTTGGTTGGTTGTTTTTGTTTGTTTGGTTTTTGTTGGGGTTTTTACAGGGGGGGGGGGGGGTATCTTATTAGCCGCATGCCCAGATTAAATTTGGTCCGATGATCGATTCATGCCATTAGTTACGTTAGTTATTGTGCATTCCCGAGAAAACGTACTTACAAGTTCCCAATCTAGTTCTCTCAGAGCAGAAACCCAAACTCTTTAGAATTGCAGAACAGGGCCTTTAACATTTAAGATTAAAATTGAAATGTTTTAAGAAATTTAAAAACTATTGGAGACATATGCGTACATTTTACTCATTTATCATTGCTATTATTTAAGTAGGTGTTGCTAAGGAGTGTGAATGCTTCATAAAATTGTCTATACAGGTCGTATCGGGATCCTGTTCACGTAATGACATTAATCTTACTAGAAAAACATACGTACTAGCAACCCACATGCACTATGTGCAGCACACCCTCAAGATCATAAAATGTTTGCTTAGATATGCGGAAGAGACGCCATGACAATTTATGAATATAATGCTATTCATAACTTACAATTTTAAACGGAGTGGCAGTTCATGTATAATATACATGTAGCCATACATGTGATAGATGAATTTGTTGAAATGTCGGACGTTCAATTTGCATTAAAAGCAATCATCTTATGGACATTTTGTATCAGGTTTGCGGCTACGATTATATTTGCCTAAGTCTGTCTCAAAATGTATGTGGGTGGGGGGGGGCCGAATGGTTAGCACGTGCTTGGTGTATCATAAAGCTTGACATTGAGTCAACTGTTGTGGTTTCGACCGAATCTCCGGTTGCACAATAGTTTTCAAGGGATCCTTCAATCACTCGCGCTAAAATAGTATAATGGGTAAGTAAGCCAAAATATCGGTGTTGGGGTGGGGTCTTGTGGTTTAGAGTGTCGCTCTTCGAGCTCTAACTATATAGCGTGTTACATTTAGTTTGTGCTATGATGTTGTTATATTGTGGCAAGTAGTAGGACCGCCAGTCCATTCTCGTGGGTTTTCTCCGGGTCCTCCGCTTTCCCCCGACCACTAAAGACCCCTACGCGCAAACGAATTATTGAAATAAAATTAAACCATGTGTTAGTCCCGAAATGACCTGGTTTGTGTCGCGTGGACGTTAAACCCTTCTGCTCCGACTGGGCTAATATGACGGAATATATTATAATGTACCTACATGGATACGGATTTACACTATAAATTACATACGGTCGCAGTTTAATTACATATTGTATGGGGGTTGGGATGGCCTAGTGGTCTAGAGTGCCGCGCTTCGACCTCTAGCTGGCCGGTCACCTCTGGCTTGCGGCTGTGGTTTCGATCCCTGGTGTGAGCGTATGTGGCATGGAGATAGGGGCGCCTTCTTAACCTCGTGGGTTTCCTCCGGGCACTCCGGTTTCCTTCCACTGCTAATGACCTCTACGCGCAAGCGAATTATCGAAATAAAATTGAAACCATATGTTAGTCCCAAAATGACCTAGTTTGTGTCGAGTGGACGTTAAACCCCATTTCTCTCTCTCTCTCCCTCGAAGCAGAACAGTAGGACGTTAAACTCCATTTCATTTTATTTCAATTGTATGTATTATTTCAGTCAAATAAATCAATAAAATTTTATTTATCTTGATATTTTTGTATATCCCGGGCCCACCTGATGTACAATTTTAGGCCCCCTAATCGAAAAAAGTTTGACACTGATGAATTGTAATGTGTTAACACGTATGTAATATTTGATTACGCGCCCATTGGTAAATGAAAGATATGTAGGCACGTGTCACCATAGAAACAAGGGAAAACACACCTACTGCATCACTGTTACGTTGTAGCGTAGTATTTATATATATATATAGAGAGAGAGACAGAGAGAGACAGCGAGAGAGAAATGGGATTTAACGTCTACTCGACACAAACTGGGTCATTTAGGGACTAAAATATGTGGAAATAGTCCTGAGATGTGTAGTAATATCGGACGTGTTGTACATGTGTTCCGTGTGATCGTAAATAAAACTACAGGTTACTTGTTCTTGTAACTTTAGGGGGTGGATCGCCGAATGATTAGCATGTGCGTGCTGTATCATAAAGCCTGTCATTGAGTCAAGTGGTGTGGTTTCGAATCCCCGGTTGTACGTGGCAAGGAGTATGGTCGTCTGTCCAACCTCGTGGGTTTCTCCGGTTTCCTCCCACTGCTAAAGACCCCTACGCGCAAGCGAATTATTGAAACAAAATCAAACCATATGCTAGTCCCGAAATGACCTAGTGGACATTAAACCCCATCTCTCTCTCTCTCTTATAACTTTATTGTTAAACTGCTTGCAAGGCATCTATGCTCCAGTTCTCAATAAAGCATAGATGATAGCTGCTCGGAATAATTGGGTAAGCTCTGATCAATTCAGCTCAACATCTTCATTTATAGCCCCATTATTGCTGTACGTCTACGTCATAGACTGACTTTGGCGTGCTTTTCATTCCCAAATGTGGAATTAACATCCCCATCCCTCCAATACCAGGGGGAAAACATTACCTTGTATGGGTTAACAAACATATTATAAACAGAGAGCAATGGTGAGAATTTTACCAAAATATCACACGTCATTTACTTTTATTAGTACGTGGGATTTGACTTTATACTAAGTGTAAACCAAAAGTTAGTCAAAGATACAATATAAAAAAATCTGTAACTCTGTGCATTCTTAAGTAAGTAATATTTATTGAATTTATGGCATTAATAGTACGTCATAATGTTCAGCATGGAATCCTTGTTGAAGTACAGATTACTAATGCTTCGTTCCACAAGGCACCAAAACATTAAAAGGCCAGTCACAATAAGTTTTGAGTTGGTTAAATACCAGACCTACAAGAAACAAAGAACCAATTCTTACTTATATTGTCATTGTTGTTCTTCTTCTTTGTTGCCTATACTGAGAGTGACATCGCAGAGAATATGTCTTTTTTTCATTTTTGTTATCTTAATGGGGGCGTGTGCATGTTTCTCGTGGGAGGAAAATGGAGTACATGGAATAAACCGACGAGGTTAAGAAGGCACCTCTATCTTCATTTCAAATATGCTCACACAGTGAAACGAGAGAGAGAGAGAGAGAGAGAGAGAGAGAGAGAGAGAGAGATGGGGTTTAACGTCTACTCGACACAAACTAGGTCATTTCGGGACTGACATATGGTTTAATTTTATTTCAATAATGCGCTTGCGCGTAGAGGTCATTAGCAGTGGGAGAAAACCGGAGTACCCGGAGAAAACCCACGAGGCTGGACAGGCGACCCTACTACTTGCCACAATATAACGACATCATAGCACAAACTAAATGTAACACGCTATAGTTAGAGCTCGAAGAGCGACACTCTAAACCACAAGACCCCACCCCCAACACCGATATTTTGGCTTACTTACCCATTATACTATTTTAGCGCGAGTGATTGAAGGATCCCTTGAAAACTATTGTGAAAACTGAATCTCTTAAATAAATATCAACCCCAATACGTTTTCACTTCATTTAGTATTTTCAAAGATATGATTGGCGCTGTACTCATTAGGTTGGTCTCATGGTCTGTTTTTAATTCGATTGAATCCAGTCTGAAATTTCGAATTTCTCGGAAATTGCAAAAGGCTTTAAAGGACAGTGTTAGTGTCCACCAATATTACATGTGATAGAATTGGTTAAAAACAGACTGGTATAACAACGGAATTATCAGGGATCCGGGTATTGATTGTGTGTCTCGTCGCTCTCTACATCCTCCATTAAGGATAATTCGTGTTTTCCTTTTATTGTGTCATTTTCCGATTTTTCAAATCTTAGTTACATGCCAACCCTAGCGCCGATTCCTGGCACATAAGAAATTTGGCTGACACAAACATTACCCTTTAATAAAATGCACACACTAAATTATTGGGAGATGCTAATTGTCGGCCGATTGGGGAGGTTCGGATGTTTCCGGAGACCAAAATGGCCGCTTTCTATAAATGAGAATTTGGGTGAATATAAGGCCAAACCCTAACCCTTCTTAGAAGAATGAACTTAGATCCAATATACACTTTACCCCTCTTAAATGGGTTAGGGTTCGGGTTAGTATTCCCCCAAACAGTCATTTATATAAAGCGGCCATTTTGGACTCCGGGAATACCCGAACTTCCCTAAACGGCCTACAATTAGCATCTCCCAATATTAGTCTTCCCCCGAGCACATGGCCACCGACAACCCATCAGAAATAATCTAACTTTCAAAATGATAGAGACTTGCGAAGCTTGGTCTTCGTCACATCCTACACCAAGGGAAAATTTAGATGAACGTTCGTGGCCAATACCGGGATCTAACCCGGGACCCCCTCATTACTGTGGCCTTGTACCATATTCATCGAGCTAAGACTTGCATTTGTAAGAAAATAGAGTTGTCCTTCTGGGGCCTTTCCTTCATTATTCTGTATGGGGCCTTTCCTTCGTTGTCAAGGGGGTCCAGGGTGGAACTATTGGAAATATAATGCAATTATCGAAGAAAGACTATTGAAAATACAATGCAATTAAGTGTCCTTCCATGAGAAAACCATGCAAAATCATGCGGAATCTTGGGGGGATTTTATGGACTCCTCAAGACTACTTCACAGCCAGAAGAACCGATCTCAAAATTTAACCGTTATTGAGGTACAGCCTCGGGCTGATTTTTGGCCAATTTTGCCCTTTTTCAGGTCATTTGTTGTCAATTTTCAGCCACTTATTCTGGTGAGTCTAGGGTTTGGATGAAAATAGTGGCGGTTGTTGATGCTAGTGGGGGTCTTCCCGTGCCCCCATGTACAGACCTTAAGGTTACATCTATTTTTTGGGAGTAATGGTCAGCAAAATTGTAACATATGGCGAATAAAGTAGAAAATATACACCTTCGGAGATTAGCCCTATTTTCTATGATGCGGGGGAAGGTCAAAATATCGAAATGGTTTTATGCGCACCTTGACCCCCTCTATCGATATAAGAAATAAAATCTCTGTCACCTCTTTTCATTCAATGTGAAATCATAAGTCAAAGTTGGTGAATTTTCCTTATTGTAAATCTCTAATTCTCTATGAAATGGCCAACAACTTCATACAGGGTAAGCCAGCTTTCTCCAATTCTTTGCCAAATCATTCGCCCATGCTCGCTTGTAGCAGCAGTAAACCGGCTCGAGCAAAACTGGTCTCTTTGATAAAGCTTGGTATCCAATCCAAGATGGTCGCGCCCGGGACCGCAGAAAATTGAGGTTTTTGGCCATTGAATGTGGCACATATCCCACACATGAGAACTAAAATGACTTCATACAATTGAAAGAGTGTACTAAAAACATTAAGGTCCACTCTTTAGCACATTACATAACAATAAGTGATGTGAGAACCGAATGGGAACTGATTTCTTGACGAAGTGGAAATTTTGATCTTAATATGCTGCCTATTGCTATCGCCTGGATTTCAAACGAAATATTCCTAAAGAAAGTAAACATCCCCTGCATGGTACCACACCTAAGGGAAATGCATAGAAAAACCGTGCTGTGTCAATTAGAACCAGCTAATTCCTACTGGATAGGTTAAGTGAAATAAAATACTATTGAAACAAAGGAAGGAATAAATTGTGTCTTTGAAATATCAATAAACACCTTCTATGTGTACTTGACCACAACTAATTTATCCGAAAAGAGTTGTGCGGTACACACACAATTAGCCGAAAAGAGTTGTGCGGTGAAACACGAGTTGACTGGGTAAAGCCATGGGCTTCAGAAGTCCCCAAACGTGCTGCCTTGAGTCTGATATAGCTGTAATACCTTTACTGAAGGTGTTGTTTTTTTTCGCAAAATACAGATACGACCTTTTGACTCCCCAACGACGATATTTCTATCAGGGGTCATCTCTCAAAATATCCTTAATATCAACCGCAACGTATATTTGCCATTGTAAATTTTCTAGTATTTTCGAGCATACAAGATTGTTTTATCGATATTTCAAAGACACAATTTTTTCCCTCATTATTTTTGAAAAGTATTTGATTTCACTTACCCCATGCAATAGGAATAAATTATAAACAGATTCTAAGTGACACATCAAGGTCTTTGTATGGATTCCCCTTAGGTGTGGTATCATGCACTGGGTGTTTACTTCCTTATGGAATATTCCGTTTGAGAGTGATGGGCAGCACATATCACCTTTCCATCTCGAATCGACGAATCAAGATAAAAAAATACACTTCGTCAAGCAATCAGCTCCCATTCGGTTCTCACATCACTTAAAGTTACATTATGGGAGATAAAATAAAGAGATGGCAGTTCTCACTATAATAGTTAAAAACTAGATAGTGTAAAGGTAATTTGCTGAAAATGTCATTCAAATTGATCCACTATTAGCCGAGAAAAAAGCGTCTGAAATATTCACATAGCCTCGGTCATCATTACTCAAATCATTAATATAAACAGCATAGTCTCGATTATCCACTTGATTGATTTAATTATCAACGGCCACTAAGCCGCATATATGATTTTAATCCGCCAACATCGAAGGCTAGCCTTGACATCAAGAGTTTATTATGGTCTGGATTTGTTAATTAATGTCTAATTGATTATTTAGATAACATTTCAGGCCTAAAGAAAGACCTGTAATGAGCAGATTTTGCTCTTGCATAATGCTATTTTAATGCTATGTAATGTGCTAAAGGGTGGACCTTAATGTGATGTTCTTATATTAGTACACTCTTAGTACACAGCACAGTCTTTGTATGGATTCATTTTAGTTATTATATGTGGGATATGTGCCACATTCAATGGCCAAAAATGAAGAAATCCCTCAATTTTCTGCGGTCCCGGGCGTGGCCATCTTGGATTGGATACCAAGCTTCATCAAAGAGACCAGTTTTGCTCGAGTCGTTTTACTGCTGCTACCAGCGAGCATGGGCTAATGATTTGGCGAAGGATTGGAGAAAGCTGGCTTACCCTGTATGAAAATAGTTGGTCATTTCATAGAGAATCGGAGATTTATAATATGGAAAATTCAACAACTTTGACTCATGATTTCGCATTGAATGAAACGAGGTGACAGAGATTTTATTTCTTATATCGATAGAGGGGGGCGAGCTGTGCATAAAACCATTTTGATATTTTGACCTACCCCTGCATCATAGAAATAGGGGCTAATCTTCGAAGGTGTATATTTTCTATTTTATTAGCCATATGTTACAATTTTGCTGACCATTACTCCCAGAGAATAGATGTGACCTTAAGGTCTGTACATGGGGGCACGGGAAGACCCCCACTAACATCACCAACTACCACTATTTTCATCCAAACCCTAGACTCACCAGAATAGGTGGCTGAAAATTGACCAAAAATGATGTGAAAAAGGTCAAAAATGTCCAAAAATCAATCTGAGGCTGTATCTCAATAACGATTAAATTTTGAGATCGGCTGTTCTGGCTGTGAAGTAGTCCAGAGGAGTCGATAAAATCCCCTGGAGATGAACTCGATCTGTCGACCCCCACCATCCCACCTTCTGCATGGTTTTCTCGTGGAATGACTCTTAACAAAGAACGGCTATCCATAAGTAGATCAATAGTGGAACCGAAGTGGTTCAGTCGGAATGGAACTGGATCACTAGCCAGGAGTTCAAGCGAAAGAAAGAGAGAAATAAAGGGAGAGAGAGAGAGAGAATATTCAGTACAAGGGGGGCTGGCAAAGGGAAGCATCTAATCATTCAGATGAGACGAACACGCGAGGTCCCGTGCACACATCGGCGTACGCGAACTTAAATACAACTTACCGTCCGGGCAGAAATTCACTCCCAGGAAAATCCCGTTTTCGCAAGTGTAGAAGGAAGTGCAACTCGACTCCAAATTTGGGTATCTTCCATCAGGTAAATGTAAACACTTGGAATGTCGTCCACATGGTGGACCAACTTTCTCAGCACTGAAACAGTCAATATTATATTCACTTATTTGTATTGTATATATTGTGTATACTCCATATATGATTGTGTGATATTAAACTCTGTATGGTATTGCGCATAGTACTAAACTTTAAATGATATTGTGGATGCAGTATGAATTATATATAAACTCTATTTGGTATTGCGCATAGTATTAAACTATATATGGTATTGAGTATGTTATAGTATTGATAAATGAATTAACACAGCGATTTACTCGTCACAATCAAAGTCAAATAATACAACCACTTACTCGTCACAATCTCCTGTCTTTAAGTTTAATACTTGACCATTGAAACATTGCGTAACATGTACAACGCCATTAATACATATGATAAATCGTGTACAGGCTGGGTAATAAACGCCATCTTTTTTGCCTACACAGAAAGTTCTCGGTACTGATTGGGATACTGAAATGAAATGGAATGGGGATTAGCGTCCTTAATTTCTGCACCAATCGGGAAAATGTGGTGTGTCCCGACAGCAGCGTGTCGGCTAGATAAGAAACCTCATGGAGATGGAGCTATATAGATTTACGTGGCACGTGCCAACGTGAATTACATCAGGCTTCATTAAGCGCAATTGACAATATTTTTTTTTTATCAAAACAACGATTGATTATTGCTATTTATAAAATTTCTGCCACATCCAACTACAATTGCGCATATAATCTTACCTAAAATGACGATTACTTATGGTGATGTATCCGTACAGGACGCGAAAATAGGCTAAAAGTATATATAAAACTACATTAACGCAACATATCAAGTAACCGTATCGTATACGTAATACGGATGAAAAAAAATTCCGCTTGCCAAAACTCACTACTACCTCATTTTCTCTCATCAGAGAGCCTGGACGTTGTTCCTTATCACGCCCTCCCGGGATCGAGCCAGTGAATTACCCACTTAGTAAAAACATAGAACACAATATAATCATTTTAAAATACAGATGGAAGTAACAAATATGTAGGTAATCCAGAGGGGTGTTTCTGGTCTTTTCCATTATCTGATCGTAGGCAGTTTCTGGCCTTTTCCATAATCAGTTCGTGGGGAGTTTTTGGTCTTTTCCATAATCCGATTGTAGGGTATTTTGGGCTTTTCAATAATCTAATCGTATGGAGTTTCTGCCATTTTGTTGTTAATCTATGGGAATTTCGACGATCTGACTGTGTTGTTCTTGTATTAATTTGGATTTCGGGACTCACATAATATGGTCCAATTTCAATTCTCTTTTAAAAATTAGTATTACCAAAACTGAATTTTATCTTACCCACAGCAGGGACAATAAGAATTAATACAAACACAAATTTCATCTCGATCACTTTCCACGATGTCGCCCAATATATTGACAAAATTCAGCAAAGTCAACTCTATTCGATTCATGAATTATCACTACATTAAAATTATAAGACGGAGAACGTTACGTCACATCACAGCTCGTGTTGAAACGTCGTTAATATTCTTAACAGCTCGCCGTGTAACGTCATTAATATTGGAATCTTTTCAGTTGACACATGTCATAAATTTCGAAAATTACGTGTATTTTCATTTTACTATTTCATGATATAGAATTTACAGTTTCAGAACTAAAAACAGCAACTATGTCAATCAATTCATTTCTCGAATTGTGCGTTGCCACAACGAATTTCGCGTGGTCATGGACCGCGTTTAGATTATTTCGTTTAAAGGAATTAATTATTCGTTTAAAGGAATTAATTATTGTGTTCAAAAGAATTAATTATTTCGTTTAAAAGAATTAATCATTATGTGATACCTTGTGCAAAATTTTGCGTGACCCCTATATACGCTTCCGTACTATACGCTTCCGTATAACTTCGTTTAAAAGAATTATTTATTTCGTTTAAAAGATTTAATTAATTCGTTTAAACGAATTTTAATTATTTCGTTAAAACGAATTAATTATTTCGTTAAAACGAATTAATTATTTCGTTAAAACGAAATAATATTTCGTTATATTTTCGTTGAAACGACATAATTATAGAAGAATGGAATCGTGCACTTAAGGGGCTCTGTAAGCTGTACAAAATGCAGATTTCGCTCTAACATAATTTATCTTTAATACGTCATTACGAAGTTTCTAAAAATAGAGATAAACACAGTTAAAATAGGACAGCCGGTGACCAACAATGCTTGATAGGACGGTTGTGAATCAAAATATAGAATCCATAATGTGGCTTTATTTTCTATTTGAATATTGCTTATAAAATATATCTAATAAGGTTTCCGGGGTTAGTGAATTCTATTTTGGGTTGGGTTAAGAATTTCAAACATTTGTTAAGCGTTCATTTTTTCCATTCTGATATGTCTTTGCATCACCTTCACCGAGGTTAACCAATGGTTGCAAGAAACGGGGTTTTATAGGACGGTCCGAAGTCTTTAATGTTCTATAGGACGATCGGTTGGTTTTATAGGACGGTCGGTGGACTACAATGTTTTATAGGATGGCCACCGTTCTACAATGTTCTATAGAATGGTCGGTGCGCTAGAATGTATATAGAACTGTCGGTCTACAAAGTTTTACAATGTTACAGAGCAGCAACTTGTACACACATATAATTTTTACAGATGAATAATAACAACAAATTTGGTGTTATTTGAATTCAATAGAGACTGAAATTAACCGAGTTCTATGTTTCTGCACCAATAGCACTTCGCAGTGACAAAATATTGCGAAGGCGTTTGTACGGCAACCTAGTGTATTTTAATTAATTATGTACACAACATATAATGAACGTGTAAAAATACATACATGTCCTTTTTTACAGCACCTACCGAGAAATTGAATATTCAGAAGAATTGTAACTGAGAACAATTATATTATGCACACGCCAACTCGCATAAAAAGGTAAAAACATTTATTTAAATAGATAACAACATTATGCCACAATATAAACATTTTAAAATTTGTTATCCAGATCTGAAAATTAAAGGAAATGATAAGAACAATATTTTCAATATGAAGAATAATTTGAAACGCAGTGACAAGAAAGTTGATAAAAATGATTAGAAAAATATGTTTAATATAAAGATCCGGGACATGGCGGTCTCTAGGATGTTTCTGAGAATGAGATCTCGTGACCAGTGCGTTTCATTGGTGGGACGATAAATATATTGTTATTAAAATCTTACAGTACAAAGGCGAATATAGCAAATTTGACCAAACCAATTTTTTAAGAAAAATATATATATTTTTTCACATAGTTCAAAATAGTTCAATTCTAGCTGAGTCTCAAAACTAAATTTGAATGGCCCAGATGGTATAAATCTAAATGTGAATCAAAATATAGAATCCATAATGTGGCTTTATTTTCTATTTGAATATTGCTTATAAAATATATCTAATAAGGTTTCCGGGGTTAGTGAATTCTATTTTGGGTTGGGTTAAGAATTTCAAACATTTGTTAAGCGTTCATTTTTTCCATTCTGATATGTCTTTGCATCACCTTCACCGAGGTTAAAGGTTGCTTTGAAATATCTAGCACATTCAATCGTTTCTGTTTATACAGTAATTTCTAATCAGGCCGAAATGTTCGCCAGTAGTATTCTCCTACTTGTGATATGTAAGTGGGGCTCAAAAGCATCCTGACCCGCGAATCGTGTACCAATTTTATAATGTTCATTTTGTCTTTGTCCACCATTTGTCGTTAATATAATAACATCAATGTTAATTTAAATTGACCAACAAGTCGTGTTTGCAGTATCAAAGATTGTGGGTGTTATTGAGTTAAAGACTTGGCGCCTTTAAACAACATTTTAATATGGCCTACCACCTGCAGCACTTTCCGCTCGAACTACAGATAAATTGTGTATGGGAATTTTCGATGAAACGGAAACGTTTGTTCCACATATGACGTAGCTGAGAAGGGACAAACACAATTTGTAGAACCAGATGTTGGGTGTACGTGAACTCGTTTGTTTCAGTACACCTATTTCACACAAATGTTCTATCCATCTATTCAGACGGGGCTTCCATATAACAATCTATCTGCATACGTTTACGAAAATACACATATAGATTTGGATCACCGCTTTCCTGTCATCATAAAAATTACTTATTGGAATTATCGATTAAATACTCGACTAACATACCAGACTTTTAACACCATATCTTTCCACGCGAATTAACAAAAAATTAGTAATTGGATACAACGGGAAGGTTTTGTTATACCTGCATAATGACATACCACTTGAATTGTTTATATAAGTTAAGGTCTACCATGCATACGAAAGTTTGCAACACGTGTTAACACCATATTATCTTTCTACACGACGTAACATTGACTGTAACATAATAATATACGAATTATTATTTTATACAGCGTAATTTTACTGTCAATTAAAGTAATCAAGTAATGCGTATAACGTCATATCGTTCTCCTTTTTTCTGGGATGGGCTCAAAAAAGGGTATAGTAGTTCCAATAGTCCCTAAAGTTGCGTAGTGGTGAATTTACGTCGTTTTTGATGAATATGCGTAGTTTATGATGAATTTTAAGATATATGAACAAACTAAAAACACCAAGATATTTTACAAGCACTGCACACTAGACAATACATCATATATGATACCAGGGATCTTTGCTCATTAACAAACCGTTATGGTTCAGAAAAAATACATTTATCAATCAACAAAATAAGTAATCATGTGACACATCAAATGGGTGCAACTATGTACCTTTATCTACACGTATACAAAATACAGTACTACCAATCATATCGATTATGACTATAAATCAGCTGAGCATAATAAAGTGGTACATTTATTTCAAATCCAACATTTTAGTGTTTTTAAACATTTTGACATGAATTTTCTTTTGAAGTTTTCAAGCAAACAAATATCTAGCGGAATCAGTCTATAATTCTCATATTGTTTCCAAATACCCTTAATGTAATTAGTTACCCCTCTGAGTATCTTGACGTATCTGCGGGCAATGTCCCTCAGGTGAATTATCCACCCTGAACATGTAGACCTACCCGTAGGCCATGCCCCTCTCAAGTAAGTTACCATACTGAATATCCAGTAGACGTGGTACAAGGGTTAATCAGTGAACTGGATGTATGAGATGTGTTGTTGACGTTTGGGAAAGTAGGTCGAGGGGAAATGTGTAGGGAGTGATAGTTAGATGTATTATGAATGGTTAGAGTGGCTGTGGTGTTACGATGAAATACTATGCCGCTACCGTAACACCACAGCTTTATGATTTGTTAGACAGGAGTGATTTAATGGGTGTCAACAACTGGGTTTCTGATTTTAATGTTGTCTTTTCCCACCGGCACTGGCCGTACGCCAGCAACTGAAAATAGCTGACGAAACAGCTAGGGCGTCGATTGTTAGTTCGCGTACAACTTGAAAAACCGAATGTCGTACGCCATTGTGAAACTGAAAGTAGCTGACGAAGACAGTTAGGGCGCCGATTGTTAGTTCGCGTACAACTTGAAAAAACCGAATGTCAGTATGGTATTTCTGACATAATTGGTTATCGGTGACCTGAAAGCTGGTAATCTCGACTCAAAGCGAGTAATCTCGACTCAAAAGTATAGTGTATAACCTACTTACTGTCTACAGTCGTCGCTAGTCTTCCTATACTATAGTTCCTTCATGATTGTTTGTGGACGATTTACTACTCAGTAAGAAAGCCTGTGCCCAAAAAGAGTTCTCGTCTGTTATTATTAGTATAATGACTTCCTCATGTGCGGCAGGTTCGTTTGTTTTTAAAAACACTGTTTTTCGTTCCAAAAAATAGAAAAGTAATTTTTTACCAGATGATCATGGTTTTTCACCGAGACTAGATAATTTCTCTCGGTGTAAGGATATTATCGCTTATGAATAAGTTCATACACTGTTGAGAAAATAGTCCCATTGGTTTGCTTAGCGGCAAATACAGCGGGAATAAACTCTGTACTGAAAATTTTTTGCGTGATCTATATAAACTGTCTTCACACACTCGATTTATAATTAGCGATATACAGGTACAGTGGCAAGTGTTATGCTTCTCAGGCTAATACCTCAAAAGTACCTCCGCGCGAAAACCCAGATTTTGGTACATGCAAAAGAAAAAGAAATAGTGCCCGTGCGCGTGCCAGTAATAGGAAAACTAAGAGTTCGCGCATAAAAATGCACGAACGTACCAGGCGCGATGTCATCTAGACCAACCTGTGGGCAACAAACCTAAAGTAACTTAATCGAATGTGCGTCTAGACATATCTGCGGACAGCACCTCTAATTTATGACTATATAATCCGTACAACCATGACATGTTCTCGCATGTTTCATCCACAAAATACACCTACAACTCATAAATTGGATGTCGTCTTTAATCACAGCCTCCACGAATGGTTACTCATGGGGGCCGCCATCTTGACACTACTTTGTTTTGGGTCTATTTTAGATAAACACATTCATTTCTGTTAATGATTTTAAAAATAGCGTGGCGATTAACTAATAGTTAATGTATTTCAGTTCTAAACAATTATCTAAAACTTTAAAAAAAATAGCCAAATTCTGGTTGGTATTACGCAGCAATAATGCCATTCATTGTACACGTGCGAATAAAAGCTAGCTACCATTAAGTTTTCGAACGGTAGTTACGTACGCTCTATTACTTTCACAAATTATTACTATTTGATAATATATATAAAGTTAAAATTAAAAAAATGGCGAACGTTTCGCAGTTAATATTCTGAACAGCTGGCGGTGACACGCCTTTAACATTCCTTGCTATATTTGATTGTTTTCAGTTGACACGTGCCATCAATTTTAAGATAAATTACCTATATTCCCATTTTACTATTTATTTACAGTTTCAAAAATAAAAACATCAACTACGTAATGAAATCAATTTCTTAAACTGAACGCTGCCACAATGAATTGCAAGAATTATTTTTTATTATTGCAGTCATTATTGATTAAGTATGCGTTGTGAAAGATTTAGATCAAGCGTTGACAGTTCTTGCTATGATAGTTTTAAAAAAAAGATAATGAAAAAGGAATATATTGAACAGTTCATGCAAATTACTATATCCTACGTGAAGGTATCAATGTTTTGACCAGAATAGCGTGCTCCCGATTTCCATTGATTCCGATTATAAACACAGTCTTGATTATCCATTTTTAAATCAAATCCATTAACATCACGACTATCCGATGGTCTAGAGAGTTGAGCATGTCTGTTAAGAATTCATATAACTGCTGGTGCCACAGGAAAGGACTACAATAGGCAGATTTAGCTCTCTCATAATGTATTTTTAATGCGTTATTATGCATGTTAGGAAAATGCAGATAAACTCTGACCGGGTAACGCAGCTACAAGATGGTCGGTGGGCTACGTTGTTTTATAGATCGGCCAGTTGACTACAATGTTCTATGGGACAGCCGGTTGGCTACAATGTTTTATAGGACGGTTAATGGGCTACAATGTTTTATAGGACGGTTAGTGGGCTACAATGTTTTATAGGACGGTCAGTGGGCTATAATGTTTGATATGCCGGTCAGTGGTCTACGGTGTTTCATAGGAAGGTCAGCGGGCTATAATGTTTTATGTGACGACCAGTGAGCTACAGTGTTTGATAGGACAGCCAGTGAGCTACAATGTTTTCTAGGATGGTCGGTTGTCTACAGTGTTTGTTAGGACAGTCGGTAGACAATGCAGCGACGACGTTGGCTATTTGGAGACCGTAGTTACGCAAATAATGCAATATAATTATACAAAGACTAAATTAAATCTTTCTCTCTACTGTCAATGATATAAGATGCATTAAGTGATAAACTACTGGGTGATATATCTTCAATAATCTCCAATACAGCCATACAGTTAATGAATATAATATTTCTACTTCTGATAACAGTTCATGTCAATAATATTAACGGTGAAAAGAAAAGATAATAGTTTTCCAATACAAAAATCATAATATAACTGTTGCTGAACAGGCGAGTGGGCTTTGATTTTATGACATGCTGCTTTGAACTGACAGACAATAAATTTCATTGATTAAAAGTAACTTCAGTCAGCGAACATGTTGATGAACAAGAAACAGCTATGTTATGTTATGTTGGTTGTTTCGTTAAAGCAATTGTTCTAAATGTCATCATGATTTTTATATTTTATCAGAGAGCAGCAATAACTTGTGTTTATGCATAGTAAACTTTTAAAAATTATCTCTTGAATAATAATAACATCGTTTTCTTATATTATGCTCTAGAACAACAATATCTTGTATTTAATCATAGAACTTTTGCAGAAATAATCTTTTCAACATTAACGACAACCTCTGATGTAATTTGAATTCAAAAAACTTAAATATACGTTATGCAAGAGCTAAATCTGTCTATTGCATGTCTTCCTTTAGACCTGCCAAGTTATCTAAATTATTAATTATTGTCTGAGTCATAGTAAATAATAAACGGATTTCTACGATTATGAACAAACTACTCTACTTTGGTTATTATAAACTTACCTGTGTGTTTGAAACGAGCTCCCGTTAAATAAAATCCATTATACAACTAAATATACCAACGGAAAAAAGGGGTTCTCTCTTGAAAAGTCAATGCTTTTGCTTGTATTTTCGTCTGTGTCCATCACAACATTATACATGTGACGTTATGGGCTAAACCATCGTAATTATGTTAAAGGGGGTAATTTTTGACAACCACGTGTGTTGCAGGCTAATCAAAACAGCACACGGCCTTTTCGAGCGTTTGAGTTTGGGCAAGAAAATAGCAACTGGAGACAATGACATTAATTTTGAACCAATTGATGGTCAATCTACTAAATTTTATTTACCGATTATACGAATACCCGTAAATACATGTATAATATTGTTTTTCATCTCATAATTTCACCCGAGTATATTATATATATTTTCATAAAACACATTACAGCCCAGTCAATTATAGTCAACTTTGTGGCTAACATATATAAATAAACAACTTATTTCATAATTTTAATTAATCATATTTCGTATGAAAAATGACCACCGCTTCTTAATTATTTCCATATTTTATTCACGTTCCGACTGTTCATACCATTAATGTTCCTGATTAAATTAATTTTTTGTTCATCGAAATCGAAACATTCTTGATAAGAACAGTTCGGGATGTCTAAACATCGTTTATCGTCTTCATAAAAATGTATTTAAAACAAAAAAATCACACGTCAGAAGGGCATCGCAGATTGCGTGTATTATTGGGTTTTGTGTGTTAATTATGCAGACCGTGGGGGAAATTCGTGCAAGTTTCGCGGCACTAAATTTAACCATCTGTGCAGCATACAATAACTCATATGACATGGTACCTTTTAAGGCAATAGAATTCAAAGCGTTGATTAGCTGGGGCATGATTGCGATCTACGAAACGCCATCGGAAAATTCCACTCTCCGTGGATTTCAAAATAAGTAACAACTGAGAGTACAATCATATGGATAAACTGCCTTGTGAATTTCACGATTATAAAATTCTGAACACACCAGAAATAATATTCAAAGAGAAATAGAAAGACATGGAACTATCTACCGATAATTAAACCGATGCGCGGTATGATTTGTTGATAATAATTATTGGTATTTATATATATATATATAAAAACGTTATATACCTATTCAATGATTCAATGGCCTCGGCTTTTAATTTTGCCGTGGCAAATGTAAAATACATCGGAATTTAGGCCTACCTCGGCTACAGCAGATTGCCGAGGTTAATTGACAGGACTGCTTAAGTTCTTCTTCAGGAAATATTAATAAATATTCAAGGATGAGATTCAAGGCCAGTGAAACAAATGTAATTCAAAAGAAAAAATCCCCACCGAACTACCTAACCAAAACATTAATACAAGCCGGAAACAAAATATTGGACTATGGGCGTATTTATGTTTGTAAACGCCCAAACTCATTACTGCGTCTCAGAGAAATAGCTTATTCAGACATGTCGCGTTCGATTACTTGCCCCTTGCTTACTCGGCCAGGATCCTCGAGTACGTTTCGACAGGCACAGTGGAAATGGGTAATGGAACGGCGCGGCGCTTTCTTCGGGTATCAAAATGGAAGATAAACGCCACCAAACAATTAATTATGCTCGATGTTCTAATAAATAACGCACAGACAATAATCCGTCAACAAACTTTAGACCTTTTCATTGGTATCTCATTGGAACTATTAAATCCAGGGAAGCGAAATAAAGCCCATATTATGCAGAACATACTTTAAATCACATTTTCGTTCAACCAATGTAACGTTTGTTAACTTTGTTAACGAGCTCAATAGCTTACCAGAATTGCAGTTAGGAGGGCAAGGTTATGATCGCACACTATAGATTCACAGTTACGCCACAGTGAGTTTAGTAGAGGTAAAACAATCTGCTTAGTGGACGAATTGGGCAATTGAAAGGACTCTGAGTGGCCTTTTTTAATTCTTGGAATCGTTACACCAAGATGTAGAATCACTAAAACACTATACTGTGGAATGTAAATATGTTATTTTAAATCCGAGAAAAATGTCAACAATAATTCTTCTGTCGCCTAAACTTAATCTGCAAATATAATTCGATCAAATAATTGCATCGATATTGAATAATGGGATACTTCCACAAGTAACCAGCTCCTTGGGAAGGTTACTTCGGCCTGTTGCGAGTAAGCCGTTCGAATGACATCATCGGTAATCCGAACGCGTCCGTGGTGGCTAGAGTAAGCGCGGCGCCAGTCAGTCATCGAACGCACCAACACAAAATTTGGATTGTCGTAAAATAGCCTTGCTTTGACCCCCTTCTATGCGAAATGATCTATTCCGATAAGTGACGTAATAAGCTTCCATTTTTTATTTCTCGATGTCAAAGTTTGTGAGAAGTTCAATTTTACAAGAGAGAACTTTTTTATTCGTTGGTATAATTAGTTGTATAATGGATTTTATTTAACGGGAGCTCGTTTCAAACACACAGGTAATTGTATAATAACCAAAGTAGAGTAGTTTGTTCATAATCGTAGAAATCCGTTTATTATTTACTATGTGACTCAGACAATAGACATTAATTAACGTATCAAGACCACAATGAACTCTCCTTGTCTACGCTAGTCTGTGATATTTACTGAATTATGATCCGATTTGCTGCTCATCTTTCATTCCGGATTTAACCATGAAATGGATAATCGAGACAATGCTTTTTATCGCACCTACTTTAGTAATGATGTTCGAGACTAGGCCGATAATTCAATTGCCATAATGTCGGTTCACATTGGATCAATTTTATTGAAATTTTCAGCCAATTCCCTTTCCATTATGAAGTTTTTAACTATTATAGTGAGAACTACCAACTCTTTATCTAATCTCCCATAATGTATCTTTAAATGAATTGAGTTAAACGTTATCCTTTTCTCCACCAACTGGGTTAATGGAGACAGTCATGCGTATTGCAGTACGCCGTGAGAAAAGAATTGCCCGGGTATTCTTATTTAAAGTAGCTAAGTTTCTAACTCAATATCATCCAAAATCTTCGACAATGAAAACACAAATTATTGGTCAATTTAATTCAACATTGATGTTGTGATCTTAACGGGAAAAGATGGGCTTCTGATATCCAATATCTAAGACAAAATAAAAAGAAAATATCATTGGTACACGACCCGTTTCAGGCCCATTTTAACAAGGGACTTGGAGAGCGAGGCTAGACGGTGGCGCATGGAGAGCATACGCAATAATTTAGACTGGAATAACCAGACGCTAGAGATTGGCATGCTATTGATACTTCAGGCGTATTTCGCCGAACATAACTGTTTTGAAATTAGAGTAAAGACGGAAATGAATGAATGTAAATCAGTTTATATACATTCATATAAAATTATTTTATGCGTTGCGATTCATTTGGGTAAATTTTTAGGTTCCAAATATTAGCGATTTAGCTCCTTTAAGTTTCCAACTGGCTGGCGTTTCGTTATTCTGTTTTGTTATGCAGTTTTACTCCGTGTCACATCTGTCATACTCACACAGACTAAATAAACTGTTTCAATTTCAATATTTAAAAAAAGTAGACTTAGTGTTTTCGACTAAAATCGTTGATTTATAATTCAAAATGTCGGCCAACAAACGTAATGGGAACATTTTTGAGAAATACATGATCTTTATATGGGATAGCTAAAATTCACTTTTACAAAACACCGAAAGTGGGATTTTACATATAGAAAATACTAAATACATATGTATCCACTAAGCTACGTTTTAGTTTTGCTGGTATGCCTACTTTGACAGGAAACTTTAATAAGCAAAATAGGAAAACAAAAACCGAACACGACTGTGTCAAAGACCAAAATATCAAGAAAATTCATCGCATAAACTATGCGTTTATTTTTCTCCCAAAACGCCGAGACACAGGTAACGTAAAAAGACTTAAAGCCTAAAATAGAGTTTTTCACAATGATGACTCCAAAGGATAATAATCGTCATTTATAAAGCGCGTTAATGCTGATTATTTTCCGATGAGGGTTTTGAAATAAAAATGTTTTGAGTTGAGATTTAACTTGAAATTTAAATTGATGTAAGTTAATGGCTGGATATTTTAGAAGATGTTTTTTCCTGAGAACGGAAATTCCTGGTTTATTTTATTTAAGATGAAGCTTGGATATTTCTGTTAATGATTTTAACATGGCGATTAACTAATAGTTAATGTATTTCAGTTCTAAAAATTATCTAAAACTTTAAAAAAAAATAACCAAATTCTGGTTGGTATTACGCAGCAATAATGCCATTCATTGTACACGTGCGAATAAAAGCTAGCCACCATTAAGTTTTCGAACGGTAGTTACGTACGCTCTATTACTTTCACAAATTATTACTATTTGATAATATATATAAAGTTAAAATTAAAAAAAAAATGGCGAACGTTTCGCCGTTAATATTCTGAACAGCTGGCGGTGACATGCCTTTAACATTCCTTGCTATATTTGATTGTTTTCAGTTGACACGTGCCATCAATTTTAAGATAAATTACCTATATTCCCATTTTACTATTTATTTACAGTTTCAAAAATAAAAACATCAACTACGTAATGAAATCAATTTCTTAAGGCCCCCGCACACGAGCGCATTTTGCGTACGCATTTAGCGCCGCGCAGAAATACAGCGCCCGCACACGAGCCGAAAACGACGCTGCGCGAAAGCTACTGCGGCAAGTGTGTCGTTCACGTGACCACCACTCATCCGAAAATGGCAGCCGTGAGTGAATCGTCGTCATCGGAAGATGAAGAAACAGCCCTTGCAGTGTTACTTCTGCCATAAATCGACGATTTTATCCTCTAAAATTGCGTCACTGACGAACGCACTGGGTGCTGCCATTTTGCAGTAGTGATGACGCATGCGCATTGACGACGAATGAAACGCAAAAAGCGCTGAGTTGCCCGCACACGAGAGCGAAGTTGGCGCTGCGTCAAAAAATATCAAACATGACAGATATTTGGCGAACGTCAAAATGCGCTCAAAAATACCCCCGCACACGAGCCGAAAATGACGCTGCGCCATTTGCGTACGCAGTTTTCGGCTCGTGTGCGGGGGCCTTTAAACTGAACGCTGCCACAATGAATTGCAAGAATTATTTTTTGTTATTGCAGTCATTATTGATTAAGTATGCGTTGTGAAAGATTTAGATCAAGCGTTGACAGTTCTTGCTATGATAGTTTAAAAAAAAAAGAAAATGAAAAAGGAATATATTGAACAGTTCATGCAAATTACTATATCCTACGTGAAGGTATCAATGTTTTGACCAGAATAGCGTGCTCCCGATTTCCATTGATTCCGATTATAAACACAGTCTTGATTATCCATTTTTAAATCAAATCTATTAACATCACGACCATCCGATGGTCTAGAGAGTTGAGCATGTCTGTTAAGAATTCATATAACAGCTGGGGCCACAGGAAAGGACTACAATAGGCAGATTTAGCTCTCTCATAATGTATTTTTAATGCGTTATTATGCATGTTAGGAAAATGCAGCTAAACTCTGACCGGGTAACGCAGCTACAAGATGGTCGGTGGGCTACGTTGTTTTATAGATCGGCCAGTTGACTACAATGTTCTATGGGACAGCCGGTTGGCTACAATGTTTTATAGGACGGTTAGTGGGCTACAATGTTTTATAGGACGGTTAGTGGGCTACAATGTTTTATAGGACGGTCAGTGGGCTATAATGTTTGATATGACAGTCAGTGGTCTACGGTGTTTCATAGGAAGGTCAGCGGGCTATAATGTTTTATGTGACGACCAGTGAGCTACAGTGTTTGATAGGACAGTCAGTGAGCTACAATGTTTTCTAGGATGGTCGGTTGTCTACAGTGTTTGTTAGGACAGTCGGTAGACAATGCAGCGACGTTGGCTATTTGGAGACCGTAGTTACGCAAATAATGCAATATAATTATACAAAGACTAAATTAGATCTTTCTCTCTACTGTCAATGATATAAGATGCATTAAGTGATAAACTACTGGGTGATATATCTTCAATAATCTCCAAAACAGCCATACAGTTAATGAATATAATATTTCTACTTCTGATAACACTTCATGTCAATAATATTAACGGTGAAAAGAAAAGATAATAGTTTTCCAATACAAAAATCATAATGTAACTGTTGCTGAACAGGCGAGTGGGTTTTGATTTTATGACACGCTGCTTTGAACTGACAGACAATAAATTTCATTGATTAAAAGTAACTTCAGTCAGCGAACATGTTGATGAACAAGAAACAGCTATGTTATGTTATGTTGGTTGTTTCGTTAAAGCAATTGTTCTAAATGTCATCATGATTTTTACATTTTATCAGAGAGCAGCAATAACTTGTGTTTATGCCTAGTAAACTTTTAAAAATTATCTCTTGAATAATAATAACATCGTTTTCTTATATTATGCTCTAGAACAACAATATCTTGTATTTAATCATAGAACTTTTGCTGAAATAATCTTTTCAACATTAACGACAACCTCTGATGTAATTTGAATTCAAAAAACTTAAATATACGTTATGCAAGAGCTAAATCTGTCTATTGCATGTCTTCCTTTAGACCTGACAAGTTATCTAAATTATTAATTAGACATTAATTAACGTATCAAGACCACAATCAACTCTCCTTGTCTACGCCAGTCTGCGATATTTACTGAATTATGATCCGATTTGCTGCTCATCTTTCATTCCGGATTTAACCATGAAATGGATAATCGAGACAATGCTTTTTATCGCACCTACTTTAGTAATGATGTTAGAGATTAGGCCGATAATTCAATTGCCATAATGTCGGTTCACATTGGATCAATTTTATTGAAATTTTCAGCCAATTCCCTTTCCATTATGAAGTTTTTAACTATTATAGTGAGAACTACCAACTCTTTATCTAATCTCCCATAATGTATCTTTAAATGAATTGAGTTCAACGTTATCCTTTACTGCACCAACTGGGTTAATGGAGACAGTCATGCGTATTGCAGTACGCCGTGAGAAAAGAATTGCCCGGGTATTCTTATTTAAAGTAGCTAAGTTTCTAACTCAATATCATCCAAAATCTTCGACAATGAAAACACAAATTATTGGTCAATTTAATTCAACATTGATGTTGTGATCTTAACGGGAAAAGATGGGCTTCTGATATCCAATATCTAAGACAAAATAAAAAGAAAATATCATTGGTACACGACCCGTTTCAGGCCCATTTTAACAAGGGACTTGGAGAGCGAGGCTAGACGGTGGCGCATGGAGAGCATACGCAATAATTTAGACTGGAATAACCAGACGCTAGAGATTGGCATGCTATTGATACTTCAGGCGTATTTCGCCGAACATAACTGTTTTGAAATTAGAGTAAAGACGGAAATGAATGAATGTAAATCAGTTTATATACATTCATATAAAATTATTTTATGCGTTGCGATTCATTTGGGTAAATTTTTAGGTTCCAAATATTAGCGATTTAGCTCCTTTAAGTTTCCAACTGGCTGGCGTTTCGTTATTCTGTTTTGTTATGCAGTTTTACTCCGTGTCACATCTGTCATACTCACACAGACTAAATAAACTGTTTCAATTTCAATATTTAAAAAAAGTAGACTTAGTGTTTTCGACTAAAATCGTTGATTTATAATTCAAAATGTCGGCCAACAAACGTAATGGGAACATTTTTGAGAAATACATGATCTTTATATGGGATAGCTAAAATTCACTTTTACAAAACACCGAAAGTGGGATTTTACATATAGAAAATACTAAATACATATGTATCCACTAAGCTACGTTTTAGTTTTGCTGGTATGCCTACTTTGACAGGAAACTTTAATAAGCAAAATAGGAAAACAAAAACCGAACACGACTGTGTCAAAGACCAAAATATCAAGAAAATTCATCGCATAAACTATGCGTTTATTTTTCTCCCAAAACGCCGAGACACAGGTAACGTAAAAAGACTTAAAGCCTAAAATAGAGTTTTTCACAATGATGACTCCAAAGGATAATAATCGTCATTTATAAAGCGCGTTAATGCTGATTATTTTCCGATGAGGGTTTTGAAATAAAAATGTTTTGAGTTGAGATTTAACTTGAAATTTAAATTGATGTAAGTTAATGGCTGGATATTTTAGAAGATGTTTTTTCCTGAGAACGGAAATTCCTGGTTTATTTTATTTAAGATGAAGCTTGGATATTTCTGTTAATGATTTTAACATGGCGATTAACTAATAGTTAATGTATTTCAGTTCTAAAAATTATCTAAAACTTTAAAAAAAAATAACCAAATTCTGGTTGGTATTACGCAGCAATAATGCCATTCATTGTACACGTGCGAATAAAAGCTAGCCACCATTAAGTTTTCGAACGGTAGTTACGTACGCTCTATTACTTTCACAAATTATTACTATTTGATAATATATATAAAGTTAAAATTAAAAAAAAAATGGCGAACGTTTCGCCGTTAATATTCTGAACAGCTGGCGGTGACATGCCTTTAACATTCCTTGCTATATTTGATTGTTTTCAGTTGACACGTGCCATCAATTTTAAGATAAATTACCTATATTCCCATTTTACTATTTATTTACAGTTTCAAAAATAAAAACATCAACTACGTAATGAAATCAATTTCTTAAGGCCCCCGCACACGAGCGCATTTTGCGTACGCATTTAGCGCCGCGCAGAAATACAGCGCCCGCACACGAGCCGAAAACGACGCTGCGCGAAAGCTACTGCGGCAAGTGTGTCGTTCACGTGACCACCACTCATCCGAAAATGGCAGCCGTGAGTGAATCGTCGTCATCGGAAGATGAAGAAACAGCCCTTGCAGTGTTACTTCTGCCATAAATCGACGATTTTATCCTCTAAAATTGCGTCACTGACGAACGCACTGGGTGCTGCCATTTTGCAGTAGTGATGACGCATGCGCATTGACGACGAATGAAACGCAAATAGCGCTGAGTTGCCCGCACACGAGAGCGAAGTTGGCGCTGCGTCAAAAAATATCAAACATGACAGATATTTGGCGAACGTCAAAATGCGCTCAAAAATACCCCCGCACACGAGCCGAAAATGACGCTGCGCCATTTGCGTACGCAGTTTTCGGCTCGTGTGCGGGGGCCTTTAAACTGAACGCTGCCACAATGAATTGCAAGAATTATTTTTTGTTATTGCAGTCATTATTGATTAAGTATGCGTTGTGAAAGATTTAGATCAAGCGTTGACAGTTCTTGCTATGATAGTTTAAAAAAAAAAGAAAATGAAAAAGGAATATATTGAACAGTTCATGCAAATTACTATATCCTACGTGAAGGTATCAATGTTTTGACCAGAATAGCGTGCTCCCGATTTCCATTGATTCCGATTATAAACACAGTCTTGATTATCCATTTTTAAATCAAATCTATTAACATCACGACCATCCGATGGTCTAGAGAGTTGAGCATGTCTGTTAAGAATTCATATAACAGCTGGGGCCACAGGAAAGGACTACAATAGGCAGATTTAGCTCTCTCATAATGTATTTTTAATGCGTTATTATGCATGTTAGGAAAATGCAGCTAAACTCTGACCGGGTAACGCAGCTACAAGATGGTCGGTGGGCTACGTTGTTTTATAGATCGGCCAGTTGACTACAATGTTCTATGGGACAGCCGGTTGGCTACAATGTTTTATAGGACGGTTAGTGGGCTACAATGTTTTATAGGACGGTTAGTGGGCTACAATGTTTTATAGGACGGTCAGTGGGCTATAATGTTTGATATGACAGTCAGTGGTCTACGGTGTTTCATAGGAAGGTCAGCGGGCTATAATGTTTTATGTGACGACCAGTGAGCTACAGTGTTTGATAGGACAGTCAGTGAGCTACAATGTTTTCTAGGATGGTCGGTTGTCTACAGTGTTTGTTAGGACAGTCGGTAGACAATGCAGCGACGTTGGCTATTTGGAGACCGTAGTTACGCAAATAATGCAATATAATTATACAAAGACTAAATTAGATCTTTCTCTCTACTGTCAATGATATAAGATGCATTAAGTGATAAACTACTGGGTGATATATCTTCAATAATCTCCAAAACAGCCATACAGTTAATGAATATAATATTTCTACTTCTGATAACACTTCATGTCAATAATATTAACGGTGAAAAGAAAAGATAATAGTTTTCCAATACAAAAATCATAATGTAACTGTTGCTGAACAGGCGAGTGGGTTTTGATTTTATGACACGCTGCTTTGAACTGACAGACAATAAATTTCATTGATTAAAAGTAACTTCAGTCAGCGAACATGTTGATGAACAAGAAACAGCTATGTTATGTTATGTTGGTTGTTTCGTTAAAGCAATTGTTCTAAATGTCATCATGATTTTTACATTTTATCAGAGAGCAGCAATAACTTGTGTTTATGCCTAGTAAACTTTTAAAAATTATCTCTTGAATAATAATAACATCGTTTTCTTATATTATGCTCTAGAACAACAATATCTTGTACTTAATCATAGAACTTTTGCTGAAATAATCTTTTCAACATTAACGACAACCTCTGATGTAATTTGAATTCAAAAAACTTAAATATACGTTATGCAAGAGCTAAATCTGTCTATTGCATGTCTTCCTTTAGACCTGACAAGTTATCTAAATTATTAATTAGACATTAATTAACGTATCAAGACCACAATCAACTCTCCTTGTCTACGCTAGTCTGCGATATTTACTGAGTTATGATCCGATTTGCTGCTCATCTTTCATTCCGGATTTAACCGTGAAATGGATAATCGAGACAATGCTTTTTATCGCATCTACTTTAGTAATGATGTTCGAGACTAGACCGATAATTCAATTGCCATAATGTCGGTTCACATTGGATCAATTTTATTGAAATTTTCAGCCAATTCCCTTTTCATTATGAAGTTTTAATCAGTTATAGTGAGAACTACCAACTCTTTATCTAATCTCCCATAATGTATCTTTAAATGAATTGAGTTAAACGTTATCCTTTTCTCCACCAACTGGGTTAATGGAGACGGTCATGCGTATTGCAGTACGCCGTGAGAAAAGAATTGCCCGGGTATTCTTATTTAAAGTAGCTAAGTTTCTAACTCAATATCATCCAAAATCTTCGACAATGAAAACACAAATTATTGGTCAATTTAATTCAACATTGATGTTGTGATCTTACAGGGAAAAGATGGGCTTCTGATATTTAAGACAAAATAAAAAAAAAATATCATTGGTACACGAATCGTGTACCATAATCCGTTTCAGACCCATTTTAACGAGGGACTTGGAGAGCGAGGCTAGACGGTGACGCATGGAGAGCATACGCAATAATTTAGACTGGAATAACCAGACGCTAGAGACTGGCATGCTATTGATACTTCAGGCGTATTTCGCCGAACATAACTGTTTTGAAATTAGAGCAAAGACGGAAATGAATAAATGATAGTTTAAAATTATTTTATGCGTTGCGATTCATTTGGGTAAATTTCTAGGTTTCAAATATTAGCGATTTAGCTCCTTTAAGTTTCCAACTGGCTGGCGTTTCGTTATTCTGTTTTGTTATGCAGTTTACTCCGTGTCACATCTGTCATACGCACAAAGACTAAAAAAACTGTTTCAATTTCAAGACTTCAAAAACTTCGTTAAGTAGACTTAGTGTTTCGACTAAAATCGTTGATTTATAATTCAAAATGCCGGCCAACAAACGTAATGGGAACATTTTTGAGAAATACATGATCTGTATATGGGGTAGCTAAAGGTCACTTTAACAAAACACCGAAACTGGGATTTTACATAAAGAAAATATTAAATACATATGTATCCACTAAGCTACGTTTTAGTTTTGCTGGTATGCAAGACTTTGACAGGAAACTTTAATAAGCAAAATAGGAAAACAAAAACCGAACACGACTGTGTCAAAGACCAAAATATCAAGAAAATTCATCGCATAAACTATGCGTTTATTTTTCTCCCAAAACGCCGAGACACAGGTAACGTAAAAAGACTTAAAGCCTAAAATAAGAGTTTTTCACAATGATGACTCCAAAGGATAATAATCGTCATTTATAAAGCGCGTTAATCTGATTATTTTCCGATGAGGGTTTTGAAATAAAAATGTTTTGAGTTGAGATTTAACTTGAAATTTAAAATGGCCACTTTCATTGATGTAAGTTAATGGCTGGATATTTTAGAAGATGTTTTTTCCTGAGAATGGAAATTCCTGGTTTATTTTATTTAAGATGAAGCTTGGATATTTAACCCTTTGATACGGAGCCCCTTAAGCGCCCGATTCCACTCTTATATTAATTCGTTATTACGAAATAATCAGTTCGTTATAACGATATAATATAACGAATTAATTATTTCGTTATAACGAATTAATTATTTCGTTTAAACGAATTAATTATTTCGACAAAATGAATTAATATTTCGTTAGAATGAAGAAAGTAATTCCTTTAAACGAAATAATCAAATCGTTTAAACGAAATAATATCCACATAACGAATACCTGTCATCCACGCAAAGATTTCTGGGAGAAAAAGCTTTATATTTTGTATCGTAGAATGTTGAACGTCTGTGTCAGCCACACGACCGTTACACCTTTTTCATAAAAAGTATTGTTTTACAAAAAGTATTTATGTAGCCGATCGAGCAGGAGGGGGAGGGGTATTATTAAATCTGGTTTTAACGTCCTACTCAAGTCGTTTAAGTGCTACGTCGCAGTATTTAGCTAGTATAGTGTACCATTGCCTATTACCATATTTTATATATATATGTCTCGAGCTAGCGTGATGACGTACCTATAAGCCTGAGTCTGTTATTATCAACAGACAAATTACAATTTATTGGGGTTCAGAGTCAGACAGTTTTTGGGATGAAATGGTAATAACTATTATCATACTGTAGCTGTACTGTGACGTAATTACACCCAGTGTCGGTGATGATATATGAATATATTCTCAAAATTTGACGGCTGTAATCTTTATGGTTTGTTAGACCTAGGAATTGAATATTCCTTCTACGGCCCTACATTCAACTGAGGCGTGAGTAGAATCCAACCAGAAAAGAAATTACTACGATAGCTTAAACAGGCTTTATATAAGCGCTACATCGGTTTATTACAGGTCATTCTGTAGGCCTCAGAGTTTCAAAAAGTATTAATTAGACATTTATGAACATGACTAGACCATAATCAACATATCATTTGCATTAGCAGTTAAGTGAAACCGGAGAACACCTACAAGGCTGGACAGGCGACACTACTAATAGTCGCGTACAACCGGGGAATCGAAACCACACAAGTTGACTCTTTTAAAAATAAATGTGTGTTCAATTGATTGATTCATAATAAAAGCAGTGATGTGATATCTAATAGCACAAGGTAATATATTCCATGAAAAGAGGGGGCCTTGAACGGTAAGAAGACGAATATTTATCAGAACAATCCAAATCAATGTAAATTAATGTCTCCATCAGCAATCTGGCGTTTTACAAAAAAAAAACAACCACAATCTAATAGAATGAATGACTTGGAATAATTGATCAAATAATTTGTGAATTGCCGGGAAACCCGAAATAAATCAAGCGATTAGACAGTCAAAATATCTATTGATGTACTGTCATGTGGAAATGATCCGAGACGTGCTTCATCCGATTACAGGGAAAAACAGTTTTCATGAATTATGCATATTGATCAAAAGTCAATTCTGAAATGAAATCGATCTTAGAATGCCATCGCATCCCCATCGCTAAGTAAACAAGCCATGGCTATTTGCTCTAGCCACCAAATAGTGAATAGTAGGTGAACAAAATCCAGTCGGCGAAAGAGTAATTTTAAGGGACTGGGATCACAATTTGTTATGTAGAGAGGGCTGGGAACAAAATCCACTGGGCGAATAGTAGAGTGGGCTTGGAAAAAACTAGTAAATCCGGCGGGCGAATTAGTAATTGTAGAGGGCTGGAAACAACATTCAAAGGACTAACAATCTTGTCCGTGAAATGTTAAGTAGACCTACGAACACGATTCAGTAGGCGAATAGTAAATCCGGTAGGCGAATTAGTAAGTGAACTGGGCTAAAAACAACCTTCAATGGACTAACTCGGTGGGTGCAAACTTGTCGCATTATCAAGATAGAAAATCAAATTACTTGTTAGCTCAATATTGGCCCCACCCAAACAATGGTCACTCAGCTGTTAAGACGTAAATTACAACACCAGACAGGCATTTAAAAAATAATCTGAATAGTATACACAACACAAAAAAGAATTTTCGATGCTTTAATTTTTTTGTTTTCCAAGTCGATTAATTTTTTTCGAAGTCACCTACAGTGGAAGGTGTTACATGGTGAGTTAGCAGCATATGCTCGTGTATTTCGCCTGTCTATTGTTCTTGGACATCCAGGTACTTAAACCTGTAAATACCAACCAATGTTTGTCTCCTAAAGCTACGAAACCGACCGAAATGCATGGGGGAAATTGTACCAGGACGATGGCGTTTCCGCCAACTCCTCATCCAATTCCAAATGCCAAGGGTTCTTTTACGTGCACATGAACGCCCAAACGACTGGTCCTCGATTTTTGTTCTATCCGCATAACTCAACGATTTCCCTTATTAGGATCGCTGTTATGCATCGAATTATTCCACACAACCATCTGCTGCGTTACCTTTCAGGACATCGTACTCACTGGATAGTTTTAGATCTTTATGCAGACAGACAGCGATCGCTAATACAAACATGTAGATGATAGCCTCCATAAGGTACGCGGTTCCAGCGTAAACATGAATCGTAGCCCCGTATACATAGTTGAAAACAATGGAACCGATCACTTTTGACGCCGTTTCAGCACAGGCTAAAACAGCGAAGGCCTTCCCCATTTCACTATCATCCACATTCTTACTGACTAAAGATCGTACTGCTGATATGATCATTCCTCCTACAGCTCCAATAAGGACAGATGCATATACCATCCACGACTGGTAGCAGAAGCCCGCCCATAGAGAACGCACGAGCTTACAACATACACCAATGATTAATATAACTGTGTCCGGTACTTTACCGTAGTTTGATAACACCGGGGTCAAGATCATGAGAGTTGCTCCCATAGCAGTGTAGTCCAGGGAGAGGAGGTATCCATACCAGGGCGTCGGCCACTCCAGAGGATACTTCTTCACGAAGAGCACAGTGACGTCCTGGTCACCGACTTTACACGTTTGGTTCATCAGCGCTATGAAGACTAATGTTGTAAAGACTCTTGTTGGGTTGACTTTACTTACTTTAAGATGAACCGTAAGAGATTCACGCAATCCTGTTGGAGTACACACCCTACACGAGCTATCTGCTGTCCTTTCTGTAGATGTATTCGGATCTGCATCCTTGATGAAAGCAACAGTGGTCAGCACACAGAGTGCATGAATGAAACACACTACAGTTAATGTGGTTTTAAGGTCAGTGTATGCCTGAAGCGTACCAGATAGCAGCGAACCTACGAACAACCCAAAATAATTCATAGCCAATAAACGACTTAGTGATCCCGTTCGGTCGTCTTTATCCGTCATGTCGGAGACGTAACTATTCACAGCCATGGTTATAACCGAACTTTTACCAAATATTCCTTGAACTGCCGAGCCGCACAGAATCAACACAAGAGTCCAGTCAACGGATTGTAAACTGCCTACGTATAACAGAACCGCAAACACCGAACCTAAACTTGGAATCATCATGGGTAACTTCCGACCGTGACGGTCACTCCAAGCTCCCCACACCAGACCCAGGATAATGGCAGGAACATTTACTAGAATTCTATAATAGATTAGATAGTTGGAAGTTGTGCTCTGTATTTCTTCCTGTTGTGCTCGCGACTGAATCGACGTCTCGTAACAAATCGTCACATTGTCACGATATATGTTACGACAAACAGCTTGAATGATGTATGGACGAACGGTGGCATCTAACATCGACTCTCCGGCTTTGTACAAGAAAAACACCAAGCCAGCAATAACTGTCTGCTTGGGACAAAACCTAAAAGTCATAATGCTCAAGCGTTTGTAAAAGTTCCCAACTTCGTGCTAGAACTTTTTCTAATAAACCGCTCAAAATATTTTTGGTCCTCTGAAATTTATAATTCTCTGGTAATAACGAATCTACACATGGCTCGGAGACAAATACCGAACTGAGCTTTTAAAATGCCCAAAGAAGTCACAAACCAAAATCCATATTGTTAAATCGTTGATGAGGAAAATCTTATTCAAACCCTGAAAATAAAGAGAGATTTAACAATTAAATTGCAATATTTCCCCAGTGATCGTTTTAGAATAGAAATCAAATTTCAGGAATCAATATAACTGGAATCGTTGAAAGCATGTGAACTTAAAATAGCTAAGTCTCCAACTCAGTATCATCTAAAGACATTGAAAACGCGAATTATTTGTCAATTCAAATCAACATTGATTTTGTGCTCTTACCGGGAAAAGACGGACTTGATATCCAATATTTAATACAAAATAAACATTTTACCATTTGGTACACGAATCATGTACCGTAATGTATTTCAGCGCCATTTGTAACAAGGGATTCGAAGAAAGTGGCTCGACATATTCCACAAGTCATGTCAAACGATGACGGGATATTCTTATCTGAAGCGCATGTGCAATAAATACTATCAGCGTAGGTTGGAATAACCAGACATTAACTGATTCAGTATTAGAGTAAACTAGAAACGATTGTATGTATTAGTTTATATACACTCATATTACATTATTATTATGCGTTGCTATCCATTGTGTCAATTTCTAGGTCCGAAATATTAGCGATTTAGCTCATTTGATTAAATTAATTAAAGGTACATTAGATAAGATTAGACGAAGAACTGACAGTTCTCGCTATAATAGTTAAAGGATAGAGTATGCTGAATATTTCAGTCAAATTAATTCAGTCGGAACCAAGATATTAGCGATTTAATTTTAGACTGTTCTAGATCGACATTACTAACGTTTAGACAATTTGGTGAGGCCAGTGTTCAAGGTTTAAACGTTCAAGAGACGGCTGAACCACCATCACAGACCATATGATCTAGCAATCAGTACTAGAATTCGGACAACGTTTTATTGATACACGGTGCATAATTAAGAAACACAACGGTTAAGGGTAGCTCGATTTAGTCCAATAGTTGTCATCCTTTATAACGCCTCAAAAGTAATTCATTAATAAAATGAAATGAAATAAAATTTGGGTTAATGTCCTACAGGTCTGACGGCCAACTCTAATATCGAATTGCAACTGTCAAAAGTTCTCCTACGTGCACACCAATGTATACACGGACTTCGGTTTTTTGTACCATCCGAACGACTAGACTGCAGCCCCTGTCGGGGCCTCCGTCCTACACCACTGACAATCTCTCTTGATCAACACAGGGGTCGAACACGGAACCTCCTGATTAACGATTTAACATCTCCCTCACTGAACCTCGTGGCTCCAACTTACAAATTTGCCTTATAGCACATTGGGTGGGGTGTATCAGTCTTCATAAACCCAGTCGAAGCAGAAGAGTAGGACGTTAAACCCTTTTTCATTTCATTTCATTTATGACAATTCACGTAATTGTGGCACAGAAATCTAGATCCAGTCATCTGTTATCTTTAAAGTTATATAATTTGATATGATAAAATATTTACCTTATATGAAATATTTAATTTTATTCAATTCTTGTTAAAACCATAAAAAAATATATCCTCTTTTCTCTGTCAATACTATCAGCAACGCTACTCAATATCCACGTTCAATTTAAATTCCGCTAGTGCGTTTAAAAGCAATCGGTATCTAGTCGACGTCGTATCCAATCAATGCCATCGGATAAATCAATATAAAGCCGTTATGTCGTGTGAGAGAGTCGAAAACGCTTACTTTATGGAAATAACTTATTCGCCTTCTGATCTGTGAGTGCGTCTATGACATCAAGCTTAGCCAAGCATGATGTAATTTCCATAATAGAGACGCTTTTGATTAATAGGTTTTCTCTTGGTCATCTGGTTTCCCCCCACTGCTAAGACCCCCACGCACAAGCGTTTTATGGAACTATAAAATGACCCACATGTTAGTCCCGAAAAAACAAGGTTGTTTCGAGTGCCTCCCCACCATTGTGGGTTATGTTTTATAGGTAGAAACCAGACTGACATAATATTATAAACTCTAGCCTGTCCTCAATAATCCAGTCGGTGCAGACTAGTTGGACGTTAAACCTCATTTAATTTCTATAATCTACAAAAATTACTTCCAGTAGAACGCTAAACAACATTTGATTTATATAATCAATCTAGACGGCTGACGGTAGGATGCTAGAACCATTTCATTTCATTTCATTTTTTAACTCTTCAGTTAAACTGCTGACAACTCAAATCTAGCTTGCCAACATGGCGCGCATCAATTGTAATGATTATTGGAATATAAACAGTAATTGGCCTATAAATAAACATGTCAACAGATTTTGTTTCGATCAATCGATGATCGATATTTATAGGGGGCAGAACAATATAAAGTTGTGTGTGTCGTACGGGGTGGGCATCTTCAATAGATGGTTTGATCTCGCCGTAACTACGTACATCTGATGTTGTAAACTAGCGGTTGTGGTTTCAGGGAAATGGATTGGGAAGGGGGGGGGGGCTGGCAATGTTTAGTGTTAGGTCGGTCGGCCAGAACAAAAACAAAAATAAACTTTGACAGTTGGGGACGAAACTCTAACGCCCTGGCACAATTTCCCTCACGGCCTACGAGGTGTGTACATTGTGTGTACGCCCGTCTTCACTATTTCGGTTGTGGCAGAAAGTTATATAGTGTAGCCCTATTTAAAACAGCCAAGTCTTTTACTCAATATCACCCACAGTCTTCAATATTAAAAACACGAATTGGGCAAAACAAGTAGCTTAACCTGTCCTAATTACATAATGGTGATGGCGGCGGTTCAGTGATTGCGGCGCTTGGTCATGATCGTAATAAGTAGTCCATGTGGCCCAACCTAGTATTGGCCGAAATAGTTCAACGGGATCCCCCCCCCTTACACACACACACAACCTCGTTAGTACAAGATCCCCTGACAATTGGAAAGTGATGTAAGAATTAGGCCATTTCCGATCTGAATTTTCTCCGCCTGCATTACCCCAGTTGGTCCAGAATACTAGAAAGTAAAACCCGGTTAGAACTATTTCTTCAAGGCACGTTCAGATTTGGGTCAAATGTCATTAGATGTAACCAGGGCTAGTGCTAACCCTAACTGTGGAGCTGGGCCTAAAGCTTGCCCAAACTCTAACCCACCATCTCGTCAACAATCACGTGCCGTAGCCTCATTATTTGCATCTCGGCGGTTGCCCCTAAGAAATTCCAGACCAAAAATAAAGTCAACCCAAAAATGCAGGAAGAGGGGAGAAAGAAATTAAGTGGAAAATTGTCTTTTTATAACTCGCACTACTAGTCCAAGTCTATTTATGGCCTGTTAATCACCATTACATTTCACTGCAATGAACTCACTCGTCATCATTATCGTGGTTAGTGCTGACAACTAGGACGTTAAACTCCATTCTATTTTACAGCACATACTGGATGTTGTATACCAGTTTAAGTAGTTCCCGCCTTTTTCTTTGTTGCGACCCAATTTCAGAAACATTCATCTGCTCGTGACCCCTCGAAGAAAAAAGTTTTCTTTCACTATGAAACATCATTATTATCTACTTTTATTATTGCTGTACTTATTTCACAACATATTGTTTACATTTTTACACCATTTTAAAAAATTAGGAAAGGCGATTGGCAATCCTTCAAGGGGTGTATCGATCAGCGATTTAAATGTTTCTCGTTCAATAAAACCAAAAAGCAAGATTAACATTGCCAGTAACAACTCAGTGTTTCGGGTTATCCAAATAAGGCCAATGCCCCCGGTTGTCTATAAACGTCATTAACTTCTGTGATCTGGAATCGATGACAAGTAATCCATAAATATAGATTGTCTCATTATAGTAAGTCCGCGTTCAAACATTCAATATGCCCACTGTTTCTCCCCGTCGTTATTAATTTCTTCCACGCTTGGTTACACCTTACTTACCTGTTGGGAATCCATGCAGACATGCATTTTTATATCAATAGGTTTTCAATTCATTATATAAAATGCTACAAAATCCCATAAACAAGCTGTTTTTGTTTTGAGGGAAATTTTGCCCGGACAGCGGCACTATGGTCTATTCTGTAACGAATTTCAACTGCCAGTGGACCCTTTACATGTACTCAAATATATACACGGGACCTCGGGTTTTTGTCTCATCTGAATGACTAGACATATGTACTTGTCAGGGAAAATACGTCAGCAGGTATCGAACACGCGACCGCCTGGGCCGCCTTCGGCTCATCCAAATGGTTGACCCTAGTTCAACTCGGTCTCGACCATGTACACCCGAACTTGAAATGGTTAGACTATAGTCGCGACCATGCTTAACCAACCTTTTGAGGTCGGTTGAGGCTGGTCAGGTCAGATTAAAAATGGCGGCTGGCCACAAAAAATGTGTTGTGTTGGAATTGTTATTTGAAGAAAGAACGTATACTACCAATGTTGCTCCAGAACTTGAAAGTTATTTAAATTTATATAACATTATTTAAGTAGTTTCTATATTATATAAAGTGGAAAATCATTTTTTGTCAATCAATTCGACCATAAGGCTGATGTCAGACTGAAATTGTGACAGTACTGAAAGTGACGGTAGGCCTATTATAGTAAAAAAAAATTCAACTATTTGTGAATTTTATTTGGAAAAACAGTAACAATCAAACGATTTTGTTCATTGAATACATCCGTTTGATATACATTGTAAATATAAATTATGTAACAGTAAATAAACTCTGGATATTTGGTTGATCTGTTTATTTTATTGTCTGGGGATAACTCTGTCACTGACTCAACTGTGAGTAGATTTCTTGAAATCGTCGTTATCATAGTCTACCTCAAGTACAGCTTTTTCAGCATAGTCAGAAACTTTTGGCTAACGTTCCGGGAATTTGCATCCAAAGAATGATGTGTTCATATCAAAGTTTTCATTAAGCAAACTTGCGTTTTCGTTAGGTGAAAGATTCTGTAGCAGTTCATTAAAGGTAATGGCGTCCATTTTGACGACTATGGTCGAACTAGCTTTCGTTCGGGTGTAGTGAACTATACTGTGTCGTTTAGTCGTGACCATACAAGCGCACCCGAAGGTTGCCCAGGCAAGCGAGTCAGCGTCTTACCCACTTAGCCACCGTGGTTTCAATAAACGATAAACAAAAGAGGTCATATAGTTATATAATCTTCTTTCCCGTCTCCCATTAGCCCAGGTTAGATGCAGAAGAGTAGGACGTTAAACCCCATTTCATTTCATTATATAATCCTCATTGAACTGGCGGGTGACAACTGGTGGCCATTGTCCATCAGCTTCTAAAATCTATATGTCAACTGTTGCATGAAATGTCTATAAGTTTTGAAAAATGGCATGCATGTGACAGGGTTTTATTGCCCCCAGCAATCGTAAAACGTTAATATTTTATTTAGCCAATCAACCATTCAACTATTGCGAAAAATGTACAATCCAAAGTTTAAAACATATTGTCTTTCATTATCATTACATACAATTTAAAAGAGACCTCGGTTCATTATCTCCAAATAAATGACCAGGTTTCACTTTCCTGGGTTTTATACTCGATAGATGACAAAAAGAAAAACTAAAGTAGGATATTGTTTTACTCAAGGGGAAAGATTTTATATCTGTGCACCATTTCGTTTTTATCATACACCCGCTGCATTGCTATTCCCGGTAATACAAATATCGATATTAGCCGCGGTGAATAAAAATGGCCAAATAATAGTTGCTTTTTATATAGGAAATCGATAAAAAGGAAGCAAGGTTTTTCTGAACAGGAAATGTTCTAATGAATGCACAAAGCTCTCAAATCAATGTCTTCAAAGGGACAGATTTAACGAGTGCTCAGACTGTATGGATCGGTGAATAAAAGCTAAGACTGTATGGGTCGGTGAATAAAAAGATAAAGCAGTAAAATATTTTGAAGATTTGTAACCCTGTCAGATTTGGTTGTAACTTTTCTGAAAATTAACGTTGTTATCACAATGAGCAGCCGTTCTTAAAATTATCAAAACTAGCAATACTCTTCACAGTCTGAAATTATTAGGAAATCATAAAAAAATAAAATGAGAGTTTGGGGATACTAGAGGAGAACTAGGTTACCTTCTGGTTAATTCCTAACCTTGTCTCTTGAAGGGGACCCTTTGCATTTTGCTTACTTTACCCGATGAGAGTTACTACCCTTTGCTAACTTCCTTTGCAATTAACGATTTATGGGATTGGTGGATAAAATTAGCACAATCAAATAACTTGGATTAGTGGAATAGAATAGAATGAGACCACTGAGGATGTCTGCAACTTTGACCATAGTCAAGAGATGTAAACAGTGCTAGCGCTACTCCCATCCCTAAGCCTGGACCTAGCCCTCACACTGAACCAAACCCGAACCTATATTCACGTGCCCTAACCTATTTACTTCTGAGCGACCTTGACCTTGAATTGGCTTTAAGAAATAAATCTAACCGTCTTTGTGTGCACATCCTTTTAATGCTTACATTTAAACGATTGCGGCTAACGAAAGATATTGCCTTGACCTGGGAAGTTCGCCCCTGTTTACAAAAATGTTTCCTGCCCATCTAAACCTGCCTCAATGTGTGCTTTAAAGCATTACAAAGGGAGAGTGGGAGGGAGAGCCGAACATAGCCCAACTGCTTGTAGTTAGTCCGACCTCGCCTCTGAAGATGCTCGTTGGACAATTACAGCCTTTATTTTAGACGCTTGCGGCTAATGAAAGGTATTGCCTTGAGCTGGGACAGTTCGCCTCTATTTAAAAGAATTTTTCCAGCCCGTCTAAACCTGTCTCAATATGTGCTTTAATGCATAACAAAAATAGAGAGAGGGAGAGACAGAGAGAGAGAGAACTGGGGTGTAACGTCCACTCGACACAAACTAGGTCATTTTGGGACTAACATATGGTTTCAATTTTATTTCAATAATTCGCTTGCGCGTAGGGGTCTTTAGCAGTGGGAGGAAACCGGAGTGCCCGGAGGAAACCCACGAGGTTGAGAAGGCGCCCCTATCCCCATGCCACATACGCTCACACCAGGGATCGAAACCACAGCCGCAAGCCAGAGGTGACCGGCCAGCTAGAGGTCGAAGCGCGGCACTCTAGGCCACTTGACCATCCCAACCCCCCGCATAACAAAAATAGAGCGGGAGGGCGAGTCGAACATAGTCCCACTGCTTGTAGTTAGTCCGACCTCGCCTCTGAAGATGCTCGTTATCTTTAACATAAATAGAATATAAAATTCGACATATAATTGAGAATCATGTATCCAAATAAAACCAATGTATATTTGTATATTGCTTAATTGTTATTCTTCGCTATTTTTTGTTGATATAAAAAGAAAAACGACAAGCGATCTTATTCATTTTCCGTCCCTAACCGTTCACTTGGCTGGGTTTTGTATGTTGGGTAGTTGTATTTGGCTGGGTTGTGTTCATTCGGTTGTGTACTTGTAGTGGGGCGGTTATGTAACATTATTTGATCGAGTTGTGCACTTCCGGAAAGAAGCATGAAAATTTGACCAAGGGGGTTTTTGGATATGCTGATTTCAAAAATATCGGGAACCACGACGTCACTCCAGTCGTTCCTGCCAAACATTGAGAAATTCAAAATGGCCACCATAAAACACGTTCTCGTCCATAAAGCTGCTGTATGTGCCGCGATTTCAATGATCTTGATGTCTATGCCTATGTTGTCGAGGCCAAGGAATCCAGTAAAACACATAAAAAGATTCATTCTCCTTCATAGTGTTTTCTAAAAAAATTTAGTGGAAACTAGCTTTTACTCATCAAACACAAACCGTTTAATTTCATGCCAATCACCATGTTATATAAGCACACGATGGTTTTGTAAAAATATTCAATAAACGTCTGAACTTTCTTCGTCAATCCGATGTATTCAGTGAAAATATATTAAACAAGGTATCAGTATAATTCTATTTTTCAGAAACAAGTGATGGTCATCTAGTCAATCATGTATTATACCTGAAATACTTAAATTTGCTCCTCGGGCATGAGCTACAGTTACATCTGTTCAATCGAGCAACTGGGGAATTTGTTCTCTTTATCAAGAACATGGTGGATCACTCATAAACGCATCGGCAACAGGTTACTCGTCCCTGGCCACTAATTTTTCTGCCTATCATGAATTGAACACGTTGCCCTTATACATAAACATATCCCGACTAGATGATGGTGATAGCATGGAAACAACGATATGGTAAAGTATAGAGATAGATGGAATAAAAGTTGTTGTATAATGCGGGTGTTTTTTTTATGAGTTGATTGGGTCGTGTTCATGCCGGCTTTTTCTTGCAGCTTGCTGGCTCTAACCACTTATGCTGCATTATACGCGATTACTACACATAATATGCTGCATTATACGCGATTACTACACATAATATGCACATACGTGTTACTATTGATATATAAGATATATAAGAGTATTACACATAACATATTTCTCACATATATAGATCGTTCATATATAAGATTATTACACATAAAATAGTCATACACATATATAGATCGTTCATATTACACATAATACAAGCTATAAGTTATTGAAACAATATAACAAAACATAAAATGTGACATACAAGATTGCAATGAACGAAAACGCCAATTCTGTAATGTAATACAAGTTCTTACCGATTGATAGGAAGTTGTGAGTGCAAGTTTTCTACGGGCCATGGAACAGTTCCATGTACTTTAATCTTCTTATAATTCATATTGACGTTTCAGTGAAGTTTTAACCATTTGCCAAAATATATCTTTGTTATCATTTTCTTGCCATTTGATATAAGTAGTAGTTTTCAATAGAGCGTTTAGTGATTTACTCATATTAACTGCTTGTATATCCTCTAATAATACGACTACTACAGACTCTATATTCCTATCTATATCCAATTTCTGAGCTAAACTCATTTCAAATTGGCACCATTTACTTCTAGCAAAATCATTGGACAAAACAACAAGAACTTTTCGACTGTTTTCCATGTGTTGTACAATATTATCAATGATCAGCCGTCCACCAAGGAAATCTCTTTCGTGGATACACAACTTAATGTTTTCACCCTCTTCCACGATAGGTAGAAGATCATTTAAAACCCAATCTCCGTCTTCTACACAGTAAGCAACAAAGGCGTCATGAACAAAGTGTTTCTCTGCAATATCCAACAGCTGTTTAGGTCTGTATCTCCACATATAAATATGATATTTAATATGCCAGATATATTTGTTGATTACAGAAGCGATCAAAATGACACAGATAAAGAAACATGTTACTGTTGTAACAGAGATAAACGCCCCAGTGTTATTCAGACAAATTCTCTGCGTTATATTCAAACATGTGTAGCCGTCTGGATAATTCCAAAACTTGTGTGGTTCCCTATGAATCCATTGAATTAACCAAACCAATTCACAATTACACACGAACGGGTTATCTGTTAAGGATATTGTTTTCAATCTTGTCCTTAACATTTCAGGCAACATTTCAGTTGCAACAGTCTGAATAAAATTATGGCCTAAATTTAAGTCCGTCAATTTAATGTTCCTTTCAAAGAAGTTATTTGGCCAGGATTTAATGAGATTCCAGCTAACATCTAAATAAGTAAGATTTTGATAATATTTGATGGCGTTGGGTATTGTCTGTAACCTACAACCCAACAGAAATAATTGCTTTAGAGATTTCAGGGGGGCTAGCGTTTGACTTAGCTTTTCCTCCGTTTTAAAAAATTTATTATCAGCCAAATTTAGTTTTTCTAACAGATCCAATCCATAAAATGCACGTTCATCCAGGCGATTCGTAGTTAATAAGTTTTTTGCTAGGTCTAGATTTTTCAGTTTGCTGTTGTTGAACGCACGTTCTTGTATATATAATGTACTACTCTGTCCTGAGATAGACAACAAACTAAGAGACATGAAATAATGAAAATAATCTGTTTTTAATGAGTCAATGGCGTTTAAACTCACATCCAGGACTTCTAACTTTTCCAAACAGTTTAAATATTCCGGAACGAAATTATCAATCCTATTACTTTGTAGTAGCAATTTTGTTAAATCTGGAAGGGAGTTTCGGTGAAGACAAAAATTTGGTAAAGCAACCAACTTATTACTAGAAATAAAGAGGTGTTCTAAGTGGTGGCTATCGCCCGGTATGACGGTCCAGATATTGTTAAGCGAAACATCCAATTTTGCCAATTTTTCTATTGGGTTAAAAGCTGTCATATTAAGTAGCCTGATTCTGTTCTGAGATAAATCCAAGGTTATCCTTTCCGCGGCTCTAAAGTCAACAAACGTATCATGTGGAATATCTTCTAAACGATTCCTACTGAGAGATATCTTGGAGAGTTTGGTATTCCTCTGAAAACTAGAGAATAAGTTCCGCAACGAATCTGAAGTAAGAAGATTATCGGTTAAATCCAATAAGTAAACTTGCGATAGATTTTGAAACACATTTTCGTCAATAGACTGAATTTCATTATGGTGTAGAGTTATGCTTGATATTTCTGTGTTGCTAATGTTTAAAACTGTAGTGGGGCCGATATGAGGTAAATAATTATATTTAATGTAGATCGCTGTAGTGTTACCGGGAAATTTCGGAATGTAGGTGAGGTTTGTATTATAACAGTGAGCAATCTGATCGGCGCATTGACATAATCCAGTTGAACACGCATCTTGACCTGTCACAGATGGCAAACAAAGAGCAAGAATAACAACAGCCAACATCTTACATGGATCTATTATCCAACAGGTCCCTGAAAAAAAGATTATTTATTTTGAGACGGGTTATACAGATGACATGAATTACAAAGGGGTTTAACGCCCTACATGTCTGTACAAGCCTTGCTCTTGAACAAAAGTTTGTAAACGACGAACCTTATTAATATCCAGCTTTCGAAAGCTACGCTCCCTTTTTCAAAAACCTTGTGTAAATAACAGAGATTGGAGTTTTAAAAGCTTTGGGTCAAACCTGGTGAGCAAATTATGTTCAGGAGATAAGGATCGTTCTAAGTATTCAGTGATTTGCGACTTTCTATTCTGTCCCGGTGTTACCCCAACCCTTTCCCACAATCCCCGTAGAGTCTACAATTTTTAAAGGATTTTGCAAATTTGTGAACACGACAGAGATCAAATTCCTTGACGGACCATCTTATCAAATTTAATCAATATCCATGCTGTCTGTCGGAGATGCTGCTTTGTTTGACGCCTGTTTTTCTTCGCATGGCTATCTTTTATTTGTTTTTCATTTTGAGTGAAGCCCATGTAGTTTGTCTGGTTGTCTGCGTGTGGTCCTCCTGTTCTTACTATCGGGAGAAGCTTTCACTATACCGTCTACTTATAGTGAAAAGTTAATTTGACTTAAATAATTGAAATTTGGTTAACCGTCTCATCGAAACTTATGCTGGACTCACTTCAGAATAAAAAAATGAAATGGTGTTTAACGTCCTACTGTACTGCTCCCACCGGGATCATTTGAGACTAACATACACTCGTTTTGTGTCTATGGTTTCACGTACAATGAAGTGACTCTTCATCCAACCATATCTACAAGGGGATATTTACGTGCACTGTATTACCATAACGATTAAACATACTTTGATCGTATAACCCTTGACAAGTTCAAACCATGTTTTCTAAATCTCCACAAAATTCTAACACGGACGGGAGATCTTCCTTTGTTCTTTTCGTTGAATAAGCAGATTGTTTTACCTCTGCTAAACTCACGCGAGCATAACTATGCAATAACTAGATATTTTCAATGTTATTGCACACTTTTGCTGGCTTACGCTAATTTTAGTAGAAATCGTATAGAGAAGTGGGGTGGGTTTTCCCACAGGTACATGGGGACAGGAACGCCCTTACTTATTAGACTATAGGCCTACTATGTGATTTTTCAAAATGTTTGAGTTTCTGTTTTTTTCTGAACATTTTTTAAATTTTTAATCCTATTTTATCCATATTTGATGCTAAATGATATAATATTTACTATCAAACATGTAATTCATATTTTTAAAAAAAATACCTTCTGATGTATTTATAAAAGAGAAAGGTAATTAGACACTTTTCTGTTGACGTTTCCCTTCCGTGGGGTACCTCTGTCGCTATTTACTTCAAAATAGTGAATAAAATTGGGTTACAATACAAATCAACCACCCAGTTCCTTTCTATATATATTTCTTTCGATAAAAACACACGTTTCAGATTTTTTAAAAAATGTAAAGTCAATTTATTTGCCACAAATCACTCGAGATTTTTTATATTTTCTCGACATTTGAGTAGAAATGACGGAAGTGGTGATAAGGGAGGCAACTCTGTCAATTAAAATAACCCGAACGACTCATTCGACACACCTTTATTTACGATTTCTTGGAATTCATCGGCATTACGAAAAGGTAGGCCGAATGAAAAATACGGGAAAATCACATGCGGTCAATTTAGTGGCAAATGGACACATCCTGGTCATAACAGGTCAAGCTGGAACGGGAAAGACTTTTTAGTAAAGAATATTTTTGACCGCATGTGATTTTCCCGTATTTTTCATTCGGCTTACCTTTTCGTGATGTCGATTAGTTAAATCAACATAATCATTCCCATTACAAACTTCTAACTTTTCTAGCAACAAATTATAAAGAGGAACTTGATTAAATTCGCACTTACTCCCAGAATAAAGCTTATTTTGATTATTTTCAATTTCAAATTTGTGCGCCAAAACTACTTTTCAAGTATTTTTCATTCGGCCTACTACGGTTTTGTTCATCTACATTCGTATAAATGTTATGACCAGGATGTGTCCATTTGCCACTAAATTGAACGCAAATTTTTGACATTCATCCTTTATTCAATATATTTTTGACCGCATGTGATTTTCCCGTATTTTTCATTCGGCCTACCTTTTCGTAATGCCGATGAATTCCAAGAAATCGTAAATAAAGGTGTGTCGAATGAGTCGTTCGGGTTATTTTAATTGACAGAGTTGCCTCCCTTACCACCACTTCCGTCATTTCTACTCAAATGTCGATAAAATGTAAAAAATCTCGAGTGATTTGTGGCAAATAAATTGACTTTACATTTTTTAAAAAATCTGAAACGTATGTTTTTATCGAAAGAAATATATATAGAAAGGAACTGGGTGGTTGATTTGTATTGTAACCCAATTTTATTCACTATTTTGAAGTAAATAGCGACAGAGATACCTCACGGAAGAGAAACGTCAACAGAAAAGTGTCTTACCTTTCTCTTTTATAAATACACCAGAAGGTATTTCTTTTAAAAATATGAATTACATGTTTGATAGTAAATATTATATCATTTAGCATCAAATATTGATAAAATAAGATTAAAAATTTAAAAAATGTTCAGAAAAAAACAAACTCAAAAATTTTGAAAAATCACATTTATTATTATATAGGCCTATGCTATAGTCTAATAAGGGCGTTCCTGTCCCCATGTACCTGTGGGTTTTCCGTGCAATAACAACAAGCATGTTGAGCAGGTGTAGGGGTTTAAACCTGTTAACTCATGAGAGCCGCGCTATAAATATAACTTAGACTCTGTCAGTTAACCCACACAAAGGTATAATTCACAACTGAACCAAGCTTGGGTTTGTTTGGAATGTCATTTATATTGACACAACACTGGTTTTTATATACAGACGTAACGATAGGCGTACGGGTTCGGTGTATGTTGGCGGGGGATGGGGTGTCAAAACTTAGCACGAATTGTGATAGCGTGTACCTTGCGTTAAGATAGTTTTATGCTTCTTGAACATACATTATGCAAGACCAAAAGGTGCCTACTGCAGGTCTTTCTTTAAGCTTGAAATGTTACCCCGTCGGTTTGAATACGATTTCCTGCTCCACGATCATTGATGATTTAATCAATACATGGATAGCGGGACTATGTTTTTATCGTACCGACTTTTTTTTTAAAACCGACTTTAATAACGATGACCGCGGCCAGGCCTAAAATTCAAAAGTTGATATCTCGGTTCAGAGTGGGCTAATTTGACTGACATTTTCGACAAATTTCCTTTACACTATTTAATTTTTAACAATTATGGTGAGGAATGCCAAGTCTTTATCTAATCTCAAATAATGTCCCGCTATTGCAGTCCGTGAATACAATAAGTTCGATGTGGTCCAATTTTGACAACGTTACCCGTCTGAACGAAAGTTAGTGGGAGAGCTCCCCATCCCCTCGTCTCGCCCCACCCATCTCGCCTCATGGCTCGTACGGCTATCGACATCTAGGTCTCAACGAAAACAAATATTCGTCTTACAAAAGATGGTTTTGTGAGTCAACTGGTGTGGTTCCTGCGGTGCGGTCGTCTGTCCAAACTCGTGGGGTTTTCTTATCGAGTCCCCCAGTTTCCACCCAATGCTAAAGTCCCGACATTACCCAGTTTGTATCGAGTGGACGTTAAACCCCATTTCTTTCTTTTTCTCTCTTTTATCCTACAAAAATATCAGTTCACGATATAACTTACCTCTCCATGTATAGTACAAGTGATATAAGATACCTTCCTCTTCATATATAGAAATAGAACAAGTGCCCTTTTGCTTTCAAAACTACAACACGACTGATATGACTAGACAGTATAGAAGGTCAATGGTATATATAATAAACATATTTTAAAGGAGCAGTATGTAAGATTTAGATAAAGAGCTGACATTCTATGGCCTCTACCAATTGTACTGGGAGGTCGCGTCAGGTGTCATACGAGCGGCTTTTGACATGACGTCAGACTTTTTGATAAACCAGTGAGTATTGATGTTTCTAGTATGATACCTATTGCACGCTGAGAACTCGCTGAGAACTCGCTGCGACAGACAATTATTAGCTAATCCCTCACATCAGCCAGAACGCCTCTCTTAATAATGGTCGATATAAACTGAATAGTTCTATTCAAAATTCCAATTTAGGTCTTTTAAATAACGGTGACCCTACAAATATCGGCTCTGGCAACAAACTAGGTTCAACCCACCTTGATCTTACCCTAACATCTCCCAGTATTTTAAACCATAAGTGGGAAATCGTAAATAATACGCTGGAGATATCTAATAGTCTTAACTGAAATAAACTTAAACGTAAAAAAAGAACCAGTCATGTGCAAAGATGCAAAATTGAAAAAAGCAGATTGGGCTCTTTTTCAACACTATAGTGAAGAAATCGACCCAAGCGCAGTAAGCCACGATTATATAAATATATTTACCGAGAATATTTCGATCTTCAGTGTAGCAGAAAACTCGATCCCCACCAAAACAACAGGCGGGAAAACCAAACGCGCCTCAAAACCTTGGTGACCGTAAATGCATGAAAAAAAATAACCTAACAAAAACTATTTAATGTATGGTCCACAGGGAATACCTCTTCGTATAAGCAGTGCTATGCAAACGCCAGACAGGTCATTTCAGAGGCAAAAGAAAAGCACTGGGTGGCATTCTGTGATAGTACGAATGATAAAACTAAAATTTCAAAATATCCCTACTCTTAATTATTAATCCCAATCAGCCATGACAAATAGCGAAAAGGTAGAGCTGTTTGCGAAAACGTTTGCTGATGGGCAGTAGCAATAAAAATCGCAGTGAAAAATTGCTAAACGAAACTCGGATTTCATTGGAATAAATCATCGCATAACCTAGCAGACGAACATAAAGTCGTTAACTTACCCTTTATCCTGGAGGAAATGCATAAATGTTTGAATGGCAAATTGACTCGGCGACTGGCGAAGAACAAATAAAATAAAGCATGCTAAGAAAACTCTCAGGGACATTACGTAATTTACTTCTAGAATTATTGAATAAATCATGGTCAGAAGGAATAGTCGCTACAAGCTGGAAAACAGCAACGATAACCCCATTAATTAACCCATTAAAATATAAAAATGAAACCGTTCTTACACGCCAATAAGTTTGACCACAACGCTGTGCAAAACACTTGAGACTATGGTAAATAACAGGCTAAGATATTATTGTGGATGTAATGGGTCAATTAGTCCTAATAAAAGTGGATATAGACATCAGCGCTTCAATATTAGTCATATTGTAAGGTTATAACATGACATCATGACCTCACTGTCTAAAAAGAACCATTATTATGTGTGCAGTATTCGTAGACGTGACCAAGGCATTTTACTTAGTTTGGGTGGATGGCTTACTTTTAAAAAATACATGGACAAGACGAATGTTCCACTAGATTGAAGATTTTCTAAACAATAGGCAAATGCAAGTTAATTCAGGCCTCTCAATAAGCAATAAATATGAACTCGAAAATGGTACACCCCAGGGTAGCGTTATAAGTCCGTCACTTTTCAATATCATGTTTATGGACCCTTAGTCTAATAACTACATTAAGAAACTCGTTGACGTAGCAGTCTATGCAGACGATAGCTCGATCTGGCATTTAGCGAATGATTACGGTACGGTTTGAACGAAAATGCAAAAAGCTTTAGACAAATTGTCGAAATCGTCCAATGACTGGGGATTTCGAATACCTGAAAATAAAGCAGTGGGTATGCTCTTTTGTAGGAATCATGGGAAAGTGTCATCTATGAAACTGGAATTGAGTAACATTCTAACTGAATTCATAGATCCAGCAAAGCTTCTAGGGGTGACCTTTGATCGCAAAATGACTTTTATACCACAAATTGAAAATATTGTCAGAACAGAATGTCCTAAATGTAATAGGATGCTTGACGGTCCTGGGGAGTAAATAAAACCACCCTGCTGGTGCTATATAGGCCCATGATTAGATCAATATGTGATTATGGCTGTGCTGTGTTTGCGAGTGCAAATAAAACAGCTCTTGCTAAACTAGACAGTTTACAATATCAGACAATAAAGATAGCAACAAAGCACAGGCACTTGAGGAGATTAAAATAAAACTCCTTACTACTGCTTGAGTATATAGTATAGTATAATTATGTAGAGGGTATATCAGAGGCCATCTTTGTTATGACTCGTTGGCTAAATATTGTCTGCTAACATCTCACAATACTCACTAGTTCTAAGAATTTCCAGACTTTATTTGATCATTGTACACCCTCCAATGTAGTTAAATTGGTCATTTTACAGCGTTATTAATTACAAATCAAACTTAAAGTGTGTTCACTTGGCTATTCATATCTTCAACCATCTTGAACGGACCGGAATTACGGCGAAATCAGGTCAAAAGAAGTCTGTATCACCCCGTCCCTTTATAAACCTATCATTACTCGATATGTGCCTAGGAACTGGGTGATCAAGACTCGCTCAACAACGGCCTCGCTTCGTAGGCTCTATCATTTACCGTTGCGAATTAAAACGATGGAAAGTCTTAGAACTAGTGAGTATTGTGAGATGTTAGCAGACGATATTTAGCCAACGAGTCATAACAAAGATGGCCTCTGAAATACCTTCTACATATACTATACTATAGTCAAACAGTAAGAAGTTTTATTTTAATCCCTTCAAGTGCCTGTGAAACAAAGGCTTCATTTGAGGCACAAAAATGGAAAGGAGAAATGTCCTTCTGTTTGAGACGCAACGAACTATGGCATTGAGATACTGGGCTAAGATGGAATATCTTAAGTACAGCTGTCCAACATTTTTATGTACAAAAACATCAAGGAAAAAATTCAAAAGAAATGTTAAATCAAACTCAACCGTTCGGTCACAGATCATGATCTATTATTAAAGACCTAAGATTACTAACAAGGTATGTTCGTATCAAGACCCATGAACTTTATTAAACACCCAATATGACATAAGCAGGGAATTGTTGAACGAAAAATAGTCATCTCATGTGAAAATATACACGTACGGATCATGCGATCCAAACACAACCAAAACTGCAATAGGTGTAGTCATTCCTGAATTTAATGTAAATATATCAAAAAGGCTAACAGACGAAGGCCCAATCTACACCGCAGAATCAAAGGCAATATCAACAGCTCTTGAACGACTTATGTCGAGCGACTTATGTCATCCACCATTCCAAGAGCAGTCATTGTGTCAGACTCCCTTAGCAGCATAAAGTCAATAATACATGATAAAACAACATCTAGACCAGAAATTGTTCTGAATGTTCGAGCAAATGTTTGTTCCCTCCGAAAGAAAAAGAAAAACCGTAGAATTTATATGGATACCATCCCACGTTGACATTCTAGGCAATGAGTCTGCAGACAAGCTGGCACGCAAAGGACTCGGCCTCAGCAAGACCGAAAACTTCAATATAGCATTCATGAATATTTAACAGCATTGTTAAAACTAAGAATAAATTAGAATTTGGACCTGGATGGGCCAGAGCAGATACTTTTACATTCAAATTAAATAACGATCTGGTTCCAAAGCCCGAGGTCAATCACCCATCTGGCAAAATATGTTGCTTAATTACAAGACTAGAAACTAAAGATTTTAATTACCGACCATAAATATAAACCAGGTTAATCACCCATCTCGCAAAATATGTTGCTTAATTACAAGACTAGAAACTAAAGATTTAATTACCGATCATAAATATAAACCAGCGAAGTGCGAATGCGGCCACATTTTGGCCGTTAATCATGTCATTGTGGGCAATAAATTGGAAGAGAAAGGACTTACGGTACGAGGCTTAATTGAAGATGCCAAACTTCAATATACCCTCCGAAATCCCCCCCCCCCTCGATATATGTCATATAAAAATTATGAAGCGATCTCAGAATTCAAAGCAGAATCGGGAATTAACTGTTAAATTTAAGTTAGTTGCGAAAAAGAAAACTAATCATGGAAAGATAACTGGCTGTGTAGACCAGGTTGGCGGCTAAGCCATCTGCATGCTTTAATAATAACAGAACAAATGGACATTAAGATATAGGGAACTACATATTTAGTCACTATAGAGGGAAATATTGTTGTAGAATAGTATGACGCTTCAGTCGTACTTTTGGTTTTGACCCCTCTGACTTTGTACCGTTGATTACAGATTAAACATCCATAAATGTACAAATGTTTTGTTATTGATGTGTTCCCATTTGAATATTGTTCACAATAAGAAGCAAAGTAAATAAGATATGTTTACAGGATCATTTTGTTATACAAAAAACTAAGTGATGCGTTTTCTATGGCGCCCAGTATATGTTACAGTTGCCATCTTGGATCGGGGGTTGGGATGGCCTAGTGGTCTAGAGTGCCGCGCTTCGACCTCTAGCTGGCCGGTCACCTCTGGCTTGCGGCTGTGGTTTCGATCCCTGGTGTGAGCGTAAGTGGCATGGAGATAGAGGCGCCTTCTCAACCTCGTGGGTTTCCTCCGGGCACTCCGGTTTCCTCCCACTGCTAAAGACCCCTACGCACAAGCGAATTATTGAAATTAAATTAAAACCATATGTTAGTCCCGAAATGGCCTAGTTTGTGTTGAGTGGACGTTAAACCCCATTTCTCTCTCTCTCTCCCATCTTGGATCTTCTGCTATGTAAAAAGCTACATCTACGGTCGCCATCTTGGATCTTCAGGAATTCCGCTGTATAAAAAGCTACATCTACCAATATCTCAGCCTCTAAACCAATGGGATAACAATCTTGGGGTGGTAATCTACATGTTTAGGGTCAAGGAATATAATTATATAAAAGCCAACACTTTATATATTATGGTGACCATCTTGGATTTTCGGGGCTTCTACTATGTAAATCTACTAAAAACTCAGCTTATAAACCGCCGAAGATCGCAATATTGTTGACTAAACATACATTTCAGTTACAAGGAACACAATATGCCGATGTAGCCATCTTGGAACTTCAAGGCTTCCGTTATGTCAAAAGCTAAATCAACCAATATCTTCAAAACCACTTATGGTCAGAATCTTGGTGTTTAACCCTATTTTGTTTCTATTAATATTTAAATCATAATAAAGAGTTTATATGACACTCAATGCATGATATCTCCACAAACAGACAGATCAAACCAACCTTCACCATTACTCATTTCAAACCAAACAATTCATTCTGACGTTGGTTTTCATATTTATTTACAGTTTTACACAATAAGTTATTTCGTGAATAATAATTTGCACTGGTATACGATGTATTATTCAGTTGTGTTATTCATTGAAAAAAAAGTATGTAGTTCATAAATTAATATATGTTATTCAACGAACAACACATATTATTCAACACATTTTATTCAATAAACAACCTATAATATTCAATGAACAAAATATTCAATGAACAACATAATTTTTCACTGTACAATACATATCATTCAATGAACATCACATACTCTTCCATGAACAACTTATAATATTCAATGAACAACATAATTATTCATTGAATTACATGATATACAATGACTTTGCAAGAGTATTTTTTTAATAAAATAAACATACAAATAGTTGTAATGACACCAATATTGACAGACAGAAACTTACCGTCCGGTAATTATATTTAAGATTTTGCATGTTATAATATTTTTTAGGATTCTTTTTTTTTTAAAGAATAAAAGACTTTCACAGAGATGTTTAAATGGTGGCATCAATATTTTCACAGAGATTGCAAACATACTCATTTATATTTACTTTGGCCACATATTGATGCTAAACAGAAAAAAAAAATATTTAGACAAAATTTAAGAACATACTGTAGAAGAAGCTTTACCACCTTGCATGTCATACTCACTGATTATTTGTTCACGGGTGGGTAATATTAACAGGTTATTGAAGGAAACGTTTAAAAATAAAGATAACTTTCACATAGATGTTTTAAAATTAAGATAACTTTCAGAGATGTTTCAAAATTAAGATAACTTTCACATAGATGTTTTAAAATTGAGATAACTTTCAGAGATGTTTCAAAATTAAGATAACTTTCACAGAGATCGTTTAACATTTAGATAACTTTCAAAGAGGTGGTTTAAAATTAAGGTAACTTTCACGTAGATGGTTTAAACATTAAGATTATTTTCACAGTGCGGGTTTAGAATTAAGATAACTTTCACAGATATGGTTCAACATTAATATTTCACAGAGATGGTTTAAAATTAAGATAACTTCCACAGAGATGAATTAAAATTAAGAAAACTTTCACAGCGATGGTTACACATTAAGATAACTTTCACCAGTAATAATACTCACTCTCTCACTTTCATACTTTGTCCTGTCAAATGAAAAAACAAAAATAAAATAAGGAGATGATTTAGTCGATACAAAAATTATAAAAAATACAAAGACAAAGACAAGATTTAAAAAATAAAAGACAAGGATGAAAGCCAAAAGGAGACTATTAAAAGAGTTGTATAACCGTACCCTTAATGCTACAGTTTAGCGCCTCACAATCCATAGGGTCTCTAATGTCCACCAAATGTAGGAAGACAGTTATTCAATTGCTTTGATATAATCATATAGGATTTGATCAAATGAACAGTTTCCGTTTACAACTAAATCAAAACGTTCTTGTCCTTTCTAGCCAAATGCCGCATGGTGCCCAGGATACAAAAGAGGTGAAGAACAAAGGCAAAAACAAAATCGAACATACAAAACCCAGCCAAGTACAACTACCCAACATATAAAACCCAGCCAAGCAGCCATTGAACATACAAAACCCAGCTACGCAACATACAAAACCCAGACAAGTACAACTAGCCAACATACAAAACCCAGCTACCCATCATACAAAACCCAGCCATGTGAACAGGAAGGGACAAAAAATGAATAAAACTGTTTGTCTTTTCTATTTTATATCAACAAAAATAGAGAAATATAACAATAGATACAAGCAATATACAAATATACATTGTTTTTATTTACAAAAAATACATATTAACAACATTAACATGGATACATAATTCTCAATTTCATCTCGAATTTTACATGCCAAAATGTACTTAAATCAGGAATTTCATATTTTCTAAGAAAGTCAAAACATAATTATTTCTATGTCTTTTGCTCAATAGGGTGTCAACTCACTATTATGCGATCATAGGCATTATTTCCTACCCTTAGAAATCTTTCACGTAGGAAATAACACAATTACCTCCCTTGTTTTTCTATTAGCCCCCCCCCCCTCAGCTATCTTCAAACGTTTGAATTCGAGGTTAAAAATGATATTTTTGCCAATTTCTCAATTGGCAATAGTGAATTATAGGATTAAAAGGATTGTTCTTTAACAAGGTAGGACTGTTTGACTGTTTATAGATACCATCTATTTTAATGCTTTATTTTAATAAATTTTAAAAATGTAACTTAAAAATATGAAATTGCAGCTTTAAAGATGTAGAAGAGAGGCTATTATAAGTCCTATTTACATTGTAATTAATCGAAAATCAAACAATTTGATTATGTTTATGTGGTGTCCTCATAAATGGAAGTTTCCAAACCATTAAAAGTACTACCCTGATAGTCTACATTATTCTAATTATTCCCTGCTATACCTCTTGCTAAGTTATGAGCGAGAATTTCATATTTTTAAGTTATATTTTTAAATGTATTAAAATAAAGCCTTAAAATAGATAGTATCTACAAACAGTCCTACCTTGTTAAAGAATAATCCTATAATTCACAATTGCCAGTTGAGAAATTGGCAAAGATATCATGTTTGAGATAGCTATTCCATGGGGGAATAGTAAACCAAGGGAGGTAATTGTGTTATTATTTCCATTGTGAATGCTTTTTAAGTGTGGGAAATAATACCTATGATCGTAAAATAGTGACATAGAAATGACTATGTTTTGACTTCATTAGAAAATATGAAATTCTAATTTGATTATATCCAGGCAGCTGAGTAAGCTTACTCTACTGGAACCTGTTACCACGGTTTGTCCTGTATTTTGTACACGGTAAACAGTCCATTTGCTGATTGCACTATTTTGCCTATACCGTTGTTTTAGGACTTTGAATTTTGTCTAATGGTTTGGATTGTTCGTACTTCAGTACTTTGTTTTATTTTATCATACACATACAGCAATATAAATAGACATTCCTCAACATGGCACGTAGGATAATTCTCAACTAAATACTAACACATTAAAGCACCTTTGTTTCTCAAGAGATATAATTTAATCTGTTGATTAAAGACTCAATTAAATATAAACAAATTAAAGCATCTTTGTTTCTCAAGAGATATAATTCAGCCTGTTGATTAAAGCCTCTGATCACCAGTCAATCTGATTAAAATACAGATCTATAATTCATTTCATTTTTTTATACTTTCGATGGCCTACAGTTGCACTGGAAGGTCGCGTCAGGGGTCATGATGTCAGACATAGATTATTCAATCAGCGTTGATGTTTCTAGGGGTTTCCCCACTGTTCCATGCAAGGTATGCCAAGAACTACAGTAACCGACCATTTCATTAGCTAGTCCCTCACTTAAACCAGAACGCCTGTTATATAACAACTCTTCCAGATCCTAGTGTTGTGAAAACAAGTAAATCAAAATTTTGAACTATAAAAATCGAAAGGAAATAGGATCTGTGTTTTACTCAGTTTAATCGCTGTTTGTATTTTTGAACAATATCTAATTGTCATTTACATTTTACACGATTTAATATCATGACTGTTCACACTAAAATGTCGTCAAAAAGATTAATTAACATTTAATTCAGAAAATAGTATCAACTTACATAGATTATCTATCTGGGTGGATTTAATTAGATTAATAACAGGCCCATCAAAGGGTTGATATTGTCTACAGGAGGATACCAAATTTTTCAGTTCATTGTATCTTTGTAATACAGAAACATTTTTTGACTGATGTTTCTCTAAAAGATTCTATTTTCACAATATTGTAGTTGGCAACGGGCTAGTCAAGTGGCTTGATGACGAATCCCCACTTGTACCTGATAAGGAGTTCTGTCCAACCTTGAGGGGTTTTCTCTGGGTCCTCCAGTTTTCTCCCACTGCTAAAAACTCTACATGCAAGCAAATTTTTTGAAATAAAATTGAACCATGTTAGTGCCCAAATGACCTAGTTTGTGTCGAGTGGACTTTAAGCCCCACTTCTCTCTCTCTGGTAATGACGATCAACGACTAAGTTTTGGCTAAGATCAATGATTCTATGATTTTTCCTTCCACTAAGGAAAAGGTGAATTCATTTTCTTTGTAAATTAGACAAAAATTAGTATAAATTATTCCTTTGTTAGTAACATGTATATCAACTGTTATAAATAATTCAACTGTAGTCCTTTGTTACATGCTCTTGATAAAATACAAAATTCAATAGAAAATCAAAATAAAGCTGTTGATTTAAATGAATTCCCTCCCTTGTTAAATTATATTTAATATTATCGACAAAATTCTTGATTTAAATGAATTACCCCCCTTGTTAGTTAAATAATTTATCATGCTATCGAACAAAATTCAATTTAACCTAACTCTATTCTTTATTTCAAGATTTACATGTATATATTTGACCTTCGACCTCCTATTTTCATTGTTTATCTAAACTTATGGAAAACTGTATCTGTAGCTGAAAATAACTTCTCATTTGTTAAATATGGGAAATCCCATTTGAATCTAAATATACTACCATTACCAGTTACTCAACGACACCCACAGTGTGTGTGTGTCTGTCACTCAACACATTGTGTGTCAAATAGCTACAGGCACAGTGTGTGTGTGTGCGTCACAGTCGGCAGTCCTCAAAGGAATATCTTTAATTAAAAGGAATATCTCCAATTCGAAGGAATATCAAACTGTATTATCTAATCATCTAGGAATAATATCTTCAAGGGGCAGCTAAATGAGAAAATTTCTTCTGGCATTCAAGCGCCAAATGTCAGAATAATAAGACACCTGTTATTTCTAGACCTGGAGAATATCCATAGCACATGTTTCAATATATAGATGGTTCATGTTGTGTATATATATAATCATGAGAATGTGATATGAGATGAAAAGTTTTGTTATACCATAGAATTAGATTCTCCTATTTTATCAGCCACCTGAAAAATACAAATATAAACATGAAAATAAGTAAAGTTAACCCAATCTGAATAAAATACACATCTATCTTTACACGAAGATCTGGCCGGTTGTAGTGGAAGGTCAGAGGTCATATGAGCAGCTTTTGACCATGTGTCATCGGACATTGATTAATCAATTAGCATTGACGATTCTAGTGGTTTACCCACGGTTCCGTGTATCGTACACCAAGAATTCGCCGTAACACACCATGTCATTGGCTCACTTGACCCGCAAAGTAGGTTATATAACTACTCTTCCAGATCCTAGTGTAGTAAAGACAAGTAAAACAAAATTTTGAACTATAAAAAACGAAACGAAATAGTATGTGTGTTTTGATCAGATTGAAGATAACCAGGTATAACATGTTGCTATAATAGTCAATAGTGACCACAATGAGTTTCACAAACCTTTCCTTCAGCTATAAAATATATGGGGTTTAACCATTTAACGTCCTACTGTTTTACTCCGAACTAGGTTAATGAAAACGGACATATACCATACAGCATGCTTTGAGGGAAATTTTTTCTGAACAGCAGCAACTGATAACAGTTATCCTGAATCTTCCGAATGACTGGACTCTGTTCGTGCCAACACCCCCACTCCCCAAGGTGACAAGGGGGGAAACCACACTGGAAAATCGTGAGGTGCATTCTCTGCCAACACCCGTAGCGAACCCAAGACCTGCTGCCAAGGGGAAAACCAAACCGTAAAATGTGTAGGAGCTATCTCGGCCAACACCAGTAGCGAATCTGAAACCTCCTAATTAATGAGCTAGTGGGATTCTCCCTGATCCTCCAGGGCCCACCCCTCAAACATTGTATGTACTTACCGATCTAATTCCTGGTAAATTTAAAATAGTTCCTAAAACTGGCACTCGCCGTAAAAAGTTTACTGCTACGGGGAAGAAGCCACTGAAAAACCAAATTATGAAATATTATGATCACATTAAATGAAGTTTTATTTTATAATTGTTCAAACATCGACATTAACCCCTTGTATTTGGCCTATAGTGACCAAGCTAGTTCCTTCAAGAAAATTACAGTTGAGTAAAGGGATTAATACTGGAAAAACCCTCAACAGACCGAAACTGCTGTTCATTAGGCTGTTTCAAACCGCCTGAGATATGTAAATAGCTTTCTGTATTGGTGTGGGCGTGAACCCGGTGCACTTGATGGGGCGTTTTAGGGTGTTCTAAAAACCATAGTTTGGGGAGTCCAAGTTGTAAAGAGTTAAATGAAAGACACATTTCAACTTCAAGGGCTATCACATACCCTTTTTGAATGGCCAGTTTGGGATTTTAATGCCTTAAAAGTGAGAGAGAAAAAGATTTGATTCAATTATATTTCAATAATTTGCTTGCACATAGGAATCTTTGGCTGTGTGAGAATTTGGGAGGAGCCAGAGAAAACGCACAACGGTTTGACAGGCCACTCTGCTTATTGTCAGGTACAAGTAGGGAATCGAAATCACACATACGAGTTTACCATTTTGAACTACAAAAAACTAAACAAAATAGGATCTGTGTTTTAATGAGATTGGCTTATTGCATATGGAGCACAAATCATTGATGAAATTTCAATTCCACATATCTTTTGTAAATATTGAACAATTATTGAACTGATATTCCTATTTGATATTCATCGTTCACACTTTTGTAGTTTCCAAGTCATTCCTATTGCTTAAACATACAAGAGCTAAATCTGCCTCTTGCCTTTCTTTAGGCCTGAAATGTTATCTAAACTACTAATTTAACATTTATTAACTTTTACAAACCATAATCATCTCTCAATGCCATCACTAGCCTGTGATATTTAGACGATTGGAATACATTTTGTAAAGAATATTTAAACATAAAAATGGATAACCAAGACTGTGTTTTTTACCGTATCAACCAATGATGATCAAGGGTAGCCTAAAATTGAATCGCTAATACCCCAGTTCAGGGTGGAGCAATTTGACTCAATTTTTAGGATATCCCATTTAAAATTATCTTTTTTCTAACTATTATAGCGAGAACTGTCAACTCTTTATCTGACCTCCCATAATGCCATCTTCAAAATGGCACATTGGGACTTTAATCTTACCTAAATAGAAGGAAGAAACCATAAGTTTCCAGACACATTCCTACCACAGGCCAACCAATTAAAACAACCAAAATCCCTCCAAAGAAAAATCCTGTAGCTTTAAGTTTGTGACGTTGAAAAAAGAATCTAAATGTTCTCTCTAAACCAATTACGAAGGCTAATCCACAAATAAACAAAATCTGAAACAATAAAATAACCAAGATTATAATAAACGAAAACCTACGTGTATAGAAACATATATATTGAGAATTAGGAAAAATTGTTACATCTATCCCCATTAAAGATTTCTTCAAAATACCTTTGTCCAAAAAAGAAAATCAAATTATTTACATAGAAATAGAAGAGTTAACCATTCTTTTTAGCCAAAGTTAAGAAAGTCCAACAAGTAAGTATTTGTAATACAGGCAAAAAATATAGAATTGACATCCCGATTAAAGACATCTTTGCCAATTAATACAACATAAATAAATTACTCACATTTCCAATAGCTAAAAGTCCTTTATCGAAGAAAAATAAGATTCCTAAAAACAGAAAAGCTACTCCAAAACCTGCCAAACCCACACCAATTTCTGAAAGATATAGAGGATGGTTAATTTCTATGGTTAAATTCAATAATTCGGAGATCTGATTGTAAATAAAAGGGATGAATATAATATATAAGTCATTTGTAAGTAAATGTGGATCAAGCACTGGTCTTTGAACTCTTGAACTTTTCTTAAAGCGGTGGTAAATGCAACTCATTTGAAAATGGGAGAGAGAGAGAGAGAGAAAGAGAAATGGGGTTTAACGTCCACTCGACACAAACTAGGTCATTTCGGGACTAACATATGGTTGAATTTTATTTCAATAATTCGCTTGCGCGCAGGGGTCTTTAGCAGTGGGGGGAAACTGGAGTACCCGGAGAAAACCCACGAGGTTGGACAGATGACCCTACTCCTTGCCACGTAAAACCGGGGAATCGAAACCATGCCAGTTGAATCAATGGCAGGCCGTATGATACAATGTGTGCATGCTAAACATTTGGCCACCCCCGCCCCCATTTGAAAATGGAATAATTGATGGGGGCCAGATGGTTAATATCCTATTCAGCATACATTTCTTCTCTCTACATTAACTTATAGTAATTATAAAACAGGAGAAATAATAATAAAAAAATATATTGAACTACTTTGACTTGTAAAGCACTACATGTATTCATTTTTTTTTCATATCTAATTTAAATAGGAATCATAAAATCTACACATCAGCAAGAAACGACTTGGTAGATTCATGATAGTAGATTCAAATTCCAAATATTGTCTCACAGTGCCAATGGCAATGTCCAGTAAAGATTACCGTCATACTGTAGCGCACTGTACTGCATACATGTATATCATACTCATCTTCATTAAAGGCCATGCAGTCGATGTTGAAAAGTAGGGTGTTAAACCACAATTCATTTCATCGCAAATCATCATGGTTTACACTGAACAGTTATTGATCACCCTTTATCAGTAAAATATCATATTAATCATACATAATCAGATTTTAACTGAACTGACAGATGAATCAATAAACCTTTCATGATACATGCAAATTACAAGAATGGTCTCCGCTGTGGACCACAGATATAAATATAGAAATGGGCTTTAATATCCACTCTACAAAAACCAGATCATTTCAGGATCAACACATAGTGTACAATTTCATTTCCATAATTTGCTTGTTAGTATGTTAAACAGTATAGATCTTTAGAATGAGTGGAAATCAGGAGACCTGAATAAAACACATGAGATTGTGCAGGCAATGAAGAGATACAATGTACTGTATTTATTTATTTTATAATTCTATACTGACTTACATGTATTTTAATTTTTTCCGGGGGTGGGGTGGGGTGGGGAAAAATGAGCTAATTGACGAGCAGAAATACATAATAACTTTCCATATCAAATAAACAATATTTTCATTTACACACGATTTTTCAAATGGCTTGCAAAATTTATAAAATGGGAAGGGAAGATTCTTTAAATCCTGCAAATTTCTGAACAATGGCATGAACCATCATCATCAGATTTATTCTAAAAAGAAAACAAAGGAAGAACAAAATATTTAGTTGGCTGTTTTGGTTTTGACAGGTTGCATTGGGGGTTTGTTTAACAGAAAAAAACTGTCTTCAGTACTGGTATATATACATTGTGTCGATATAATAATTGTATTCGTTTGGATGTTCACTTTTTAGACATCATCACTGACGTGTCACTCAGTGCCATTGCCAGCGTTATAATGCCGTTTTTCTTAGCAACAATCGACAGCCGCCATATGAATCGTGATTCCTTATTTCGTTTCACTTACTTTGAAAATCTGTTATGTTCATCATCTTGACTGACTAGAGGGTGTGGTTATAAACGAAATACAAGAAAATTCACCGAAATGGTTTCTTTTGGTGCACAATAATTATAATAAACAAAACATTTATTTGTCACGTTGGCCAATTTTACAAACCGGATACGTGGTTAATTTTTAACTTTATTTTGAAAATGTATTCAGGGGAAATCACTCTGGAAACAAAGCACAGAATTGGCCACAGATCACTAATTATTTCCCCATTGACTTTAATGTTAATTATCGTCTCTAAGACCGGCTGTAACTTTTCCCCAAATATTCGTTGGTTGGAACGCTTTCTGCCACAGATGGAAAAACATGTGGCAAACTCTTGCCCCAAACCATGTATGAGGTTCACAATGAAAAACTTGAGATACACAAACTGGAAGTAGAGACAAATAAGCAAGCAATTTTCGACCCCCCCTTTCAACGTCACCAACCTCACAGCTCTTGTATCCTTCCGCCTCAAAATCATGAATAGTCACTAAAACCTGGCAGAAAATGTATTTTCAAAACCTTTTCTTCGATTCTACACCAAAAAGTCAACAAAAATCGCCATGCAAAAGGGGGAAAATGGAAAGGGAGAAAAAGACTAAAAATAACTTTGACCCTACATTCGGCGTAGAAATCTGTGTCCAATTGGTCACAGATCACAAAATTTTTCCTGCCCATTGACTTTGGTTTGTGAGTATTTGTTAAGTGTCTTGTTCTGTTACTGTCTTTTTCATTTCTTTGTTATAAAGGGCAAAATTGTAAACAGGCTTTAAGCCTAATTTTTCACCTTTGAAAATAAAGATATTATTATTATTATTATTATTATTATTATTATTATTATTATTATATAATCGACTCTAACCTATTCCCAATTCTTTTTTGATAGAATGTTTTCTAACACAGATGGAGCTACACGTGGCAACTTCTTGTTCAAAAGCACGTATGAGGTTAACTATGGAAAACTTGTGATACATAAACTGGAAGTAAAGACCACTGAACGTGAAATTTTCCGCCCACATTTCAACCTGGCCAACCACCTAACTCTTGTATCCTTCCGGATCAAAATCATGAAGATTGACCAAATCCTAAAAGAAAATGTATTTTCAAGCTCTTTTCTTCGATTCTACCTCAACAAAATCGCCACGCTAAAAAAAAAAGGGGGGGGGGGCTAAAAATAACTTTCGCACATAGGAATATTTGGTGAGCTGTATCCAATTCGTCAAATTAAATTTTATTGTGGGTGTTATAGATGTATAAACAAAATAAATAATTGGATACAAGAACAATATACATGTAAACCTGAATGTTCCTCAGTGTTCGTCTTTTATAGAAATATCAAAACCAGATAAAATTCTCAGTGACGTAGTTGATTTTCATTTTCGTTTGCTTTGTTACTGTTGTAGTTCACATATCTGCCCTTTAATTAATAGATGATATAAACATGATTTTCGCATTGTCTCCGCCCAAGCAATCCAAGCTTACAACGTATTACCCTTTGCTCCAATGTATCCCCCACCCCTCCTCGACAAAATCCTGGATCCGGGCCTGACTATCACGTGCCTATCTCAAGCGATAAATTTATTGTGCAACTTAATTTAATCTTGCTGGAATAAGACCTGTTTTTTTTACACCTTCACTTGAACTTGAAGATGGGTTGGCTGGTTTTAAATTTCTTAACGGCGACTTATTTTTTGCACCGTGTCTATGATAATATGACAACAATTTTATCTGGCTCGTCAATGCGCACAATAACCCAAACATTAGGCCAAAGTTCTTTCAGTGTTTTTCGCCACAGGGCGTAAAATGCATCATCATTATTCTAGTACTTGCACCTCTGCCATTGGACTGAATTACATATCAACACGGCCCAAAAAATGAGAATAGGACGCTGACTCGCAAGTCTGGAGGTCGCGTGTCCATCCCTGCATTGACCGAGAAAGTTATCGGTATTTTTCAACGTGGTTTCCCCCTTGTCCGTAGTGTAGGAGGGTGGGGGCCTGACAAGGACCAGGCGCGGATCCAGAGGGGGGCGCACCCGGCGCACGCCCCCTCTTTTTTTGAAGGTGGCGAACAATTTTTTAGCTCCATATATTCTCGCGCGAAAGTAGAACAAAATTGTATCGGTTGGAAATTTTAATTTACAGTACTAGTATGAAATTAGTCCTTGTGGACTTTTTCCACTCAAAAATAACGGGCCGGGCTTCGCACTCCCAAGTGGGTGCCGCACGCCCCCCCCACCCGCTTTCTAAAAATCCTGGATCCGTCCCTGAGGACAGCTGCCTATAGTCGTTGGAGAGGAACGAAAACCCGAGGTCACGTGTAAATTGGAGGGAACGTAAAAGATCCCTTGCTAGTTTGAATTCGATATAAAAGCAAGACATAATGGCGATGTCCGGGCAAAATTGCCCACATAGCGCACTGTATAGCGTATAACCGCATTGACAAACTAGTGTTAAACCGATATGTCACAACTTGACACAACCTGAAGTGCCCAGCCCCCCCCCCCCTCCTCACACAACCCCGCAAAATTACAAACACAATCAATATAACGTCTGGGTTTTTGTGACCAAACGGGATCTTTTTCAAGGAAAGCGTGTTATATGTTAAAGTTCCAATAGCATTTTTTTAACTTATATTTTTAAAATGTATTAAAACAAAGCCCTGAAATAGATTGAACCTATAAACGTCCTACCTTGTTAAAGAATAATCCTATTAATCCTATAATTCACTATTGCCAGTTGAGAAATTGGCAAAAATATCATTTTCAACTTCAAATTCAAACGTTTGAAGATGGCCGTCCATGGAGAGGAATGGGAAAACAAGGGAGGTAATTGAGTAACTATTTCCTCAATCACCCCGTGTCACCCTTTCTAATGCCCCCAAAATTTTGCCCATGATCGTATAATAGTGAGTTGACAACCTTTTGAGCAAAAGACATAGAAATAATTATGCTTTGACTTTCTTAGAAAATATGAAATTGGAACTTTAAATTGGTGGCGTTATGTAAATGACGCCTTTAAAGGGGGATTACAATTGTTTTTTTTTATATAAATTGTGTTAATACATAACTACTATTGTGTTCAATAAAAAGCACAACAATAATAAAATATAAATATAGATGACGAGTGAAGGTTTATTTGACACGTTCATAATATCCAGATAATGTCATTATATTAGATCACCAGGATTATCAGTTTGTTACAAATAACTTTAACATTACCCACACATAAATACACTCATGATAACCAATAACAGTCTCTGTTTAACGACTGGAGGTTAAACAAGAAGTGCGATCACAGTAATTAAACACATGAATCAAACATGGAGTCATTTCAAAATGGAAGGATGAACTGAAGGAATTTGTTGAAGCTGTTTTTAGTGGAAAATTTAGACATAAAGAAGCCCCGACACTTATAAATATGGGGAAAAAAAAGGGTAAGAGTTTTATGAATTTATGGATCTGTATTTCATCTACACATGTATAAAAGCATCCTCAATTTCTATATGCATGGGCATTAGGGGCTGAAATCCCCCCCCCCTCCAAAAAAAAAACAAACACAGACACCCCCAAGGCTCTACCGGATGGAAGCTTCCAAGGGTTAAGGTTCGAATATTTCATTTGTGAATGCGGAATCAAAGTATAGGTACTCGTACGCTAAATTATTTAACTACATGTATAAAGGATTCAGTTGGTGTAATATTAAGATCTTACTTCCCTACACCAACCGATGCGCCATGCAGTGCTCTATAAGGGAACGGGGGGTTGGATGGCCGAATGGTTAGCTGCGTTGGCACTGCGTGTTGTATCACAAAGCCTGTCATTGAGCGACAAAGAGTGTCGCCTGTCCAACCTCGAGGGTTTTCTCCGGGTCCTCCGTTTTCCTACCACTACAAAAGACCCCTTCGCGCAAGCGAATTATTGAAATGAAATTAAACCATATGTTAGTCCCGAAATGACCTAGTTTGTGTCGAGTGGGCGTTAAACCCCATCTCTCTCTCTCTCTCTCTCTCTCTCTCTCTCCATAAGGGACCACAAGGCAACGTTTACGAGGTGTTGGTTTCTGGCCCCTCGCGAGCAACTAGACGCTATTTATTGTCCGGATAGCCGCCCCGAAACACCGACAAAGTGAAAACAGCTCCTGGGCCAGCGAGGCTCCTATTCGAAGAAGATCGGTCTCTTAGTTCAAAATGGAGCGAAACTTGTGACCTTCACTAGAAAAACAGTGTTATCGTTGGGTGTATTATTTATGAGAGATATATTCAATATATCCGTGTACCGTTATCACCGGGGATCAAGACAAGACGAGATTAATTGACTTAAAATCGAGTTTTACCTCTTAATTCTGTTATCTTCAAATCTCAAATAAAATGTGATATGTAGCCGGAATAATAAATTTGTGAATATTGAAAATAAAACTACTTTGTCTTTTGCTTTGTGTGTTTTACCATCTTTGCGACGGCAATATAACTAAAAGGAACCAGAAACAAGATTGTACTAAATAATTAAAAGCAAAGCCCAGCTTAGGAATGGGCCCGAGGGTCCCAGGGCCCCGCGGTTTAGGGGGCCCCGCGGTTCATGGCAAAAAATCAAAATTCAAGATGACAGTTTCACGGTAATCGATCTAATGGGAGAAGGCGGAGACTGAGCTATCACGCAACTTTCTCTGTGAAGCTCCACTCGGTGATCGGTCTTGGCTTCTAGACTTGTATGCCATTCGAAATTGAGTAGATTTCGTATGTGATCACATATTATTTAATTATTCTTGTATAACAGCAGACCGCTTAATTGTGTCTTACGTGTGTGTGCCATTCAAAAGAATATGAAATAATCTTCTCGCCGCGTTAGAGGTCTGCGATTCTAGTCAGGCCCAGGGCTCCGACAAGATTGTCCTACGGTAGGGTTCATCCCAGGGTTATAGGCCAAATTGATCATATTTTTGATACTATTATATCTATTTTTAGGTATTTCACAGTATTAATTCTAACGTGTCTATATTTGTTTACAATCACTACTTTATTTAATGATACGTGGAATATCCTATGGTCTCCCTTTATCCACCCCGACAGGTGTTATCGACCATAGTAATTACGAGTTTTCTGTCTGAAAATAAAGATCTAATCCGGTTGCAAGTCGTATGTGTTAGTTACGGTGGCTCGGCGAGGTGGTTGTCAGAGGTGCAGAGCGGAGGCATTGGCGAAGATCAGTGTCTATTATTTCGAATGAGACGAAAATCCAAGGTACCGTGTATACGTTGGCGTGCACGTAAAAACACCATTGAAATCGAGGAAGCGTCTGCGGCACCCTTGACAACAACTGCATGCAAATAGCCAATTGGGCTATTATTTGGAAAGAACAAAAACTATTCCATTGATGAAATGTATTTTATTTCCAAAGGTTCCTCATCATACTATAACGTGAAACAAAATGATGACATCAGCGACGACGCAAATCCATTCAACGATGACCCAGAACGTGTACATAGATACAGTCTTAGAAAAGCATCCAAAGCGGAAAATACATCGGTATGTCAACAATAAAACGTATGACTATATATTGATTGATATTCAATCTGATTAAAACACATCAGGTCCTATTTCGTTTCGTTTTTTATAGTTCAAAATCTCGTTTGACTTGTCTTTCCGGAAGAGTTATTATAATACCCGCGCCAATAAAACGGCCAGTACCGACGAGTTCGTGGCGTGCGGTGCATGGAACTGTGGGTGTCCCACTAGAAACATCAACGTTGATTGGTTGATCAAATGTCTGACGTCATATTGTCAAAAACCGCTTGTATTACCCCGACGCGACCTTCCACTACAACTGGTAATATCTTCATGTAGTTCAGACCATGTAAAGTATAAAAAAACGTATTTTAGTCAGATTGTTTGACATTAAACACGCCCCTGTCCTTCAGACGCCAGTCATCGCGAAGGTACAGATGCCCGGAGTAGGATTTTTTATATAAGGCCAAAAAAATAACTACGAGCTGTGAACAGGGCTAGCGTTAACCTAGTTCAGCTCTGAACGTCGGTCTCATTACACTCACCCTGAACGTTCAGGGACTGTCCCATTGAATTAACGTCGAATAAAAATGGAGAGCAGTCAATTTAACTGGACAACTTTTCACTGCTAAACGACGGGGTGTCAATACGTGTGAAAGTTCAGGGTGAGTGTATAATGAGACCGACGTTCAGAGCTGAACTAGCGCTAACCCTAATCCAAGACCTAGCTCTACGCCTTACCCTCGGCAACAATCACGTGCACCAACCCCGTTTACATTTGGATGACCTCGAATTATGCATTTGACCTCGTAAAATAGAACCAGTCGTTGATCGGTGGGAAAGGCGCTGTCTCAGAAGGAAAGGGTAAAAAAAAAGATAATAAATAAATAAATATAATATATAAATAAAATTCAGTGAGCAAATATTCACCAACAAATCTCTTTTATTGTTCAGTAGAAGGTTATCTATTTTCAATGTCTCATTGAGAGGTACCAGAGTCTTCTTCCAAAAGGAGATCATCTTTACAAATTCCTCTTTCTTTTTTTCAGATCGCCATATCGACACTTCCCATATCAACCTTTGTACCCGATTATACGAATCTCGCAATATTCGCCACTGTATGTTGTTGCTTGCCAATGGGCATCTTCGCTATTAAGAGAAATAAGGAGGTAACTCATCATCATCATCCTTTGGACTGCAAGGGGCATAAAACTAGGTAGTAGGGGTGGGGGTACGAAATTTTGCCGGGTGCCGATAGCAATGAACAAATATCGACATTTTGTTACAACATAATGATACAAGAGTAGGCCTATGGCTCAATTTTATTTCAAAAATTCTCTTTCCCTGCGTTGGCCGGTAAAGAACATCTGATTTCCCAGCGTGGTTTCAGCTTGTCAGTGGATCTTGTCAGTCTTATGATAGTGTTCATACAGGAGAGGCATGAAATACACACCTTTTATAATTTGGCCTGTTAAGAATATATATATATATATAGGCAACGCCGGATTAACCATGTGGGGGGCCCCTGATCACTGACAGCGAGCGCCGAAGGCGCGAAGCCCCGCATAGGGGGGTCTGGGGGTTTTCTCCCCCCCCCACCCCCCAAGAAATTTTCAGAAATTGGAGGCCAGAAACGTGATTTCCTGGCATTTCAGGCACTTGTGTTGGAGCCATTTAGAAGTACTTCCCCCAGAAAAAAATACATTCTGCCACCAAATTAGCGCATTCTGGCGTTATTTCAGTGGACCAATCCATGCGAGTGCTGTGAAATGAGGAGGGGACTGTAAGTGGGCAGAGCGACATCAAACCTAATTTTGAAGTCGCTCAGTGATAAATAACGGGGTTACTTGATTCGGAATCGTATTATAGCCTACCCCCACGATGATTTGATGAATGGAGGCCGTAACGTTACGACCAAGCCGGACTCGATGTTTGACAAACAAAATGGTAATACGAGATTTAATCACGAAATATGAATATTTCGTGTGATCATGGTGTGCATCTCATCAAATTCAGCTTATACCCACAACAAATTTCAACAACAACAACAACTACAGCTTATATACAATCGTACGTCAATCTGAGACAAAATTCGCGCTACTCGAAATGATGGGGACGTGTAATTTGTTCGAGTTATACGATAATTCGAGTTAGACGATGGTCGGTGCGATAGAAGATCTCACCGGATTACACCGAATTCTCGGATGTCGATAGCAACACACCATGGATTGAGGGGGCCCAGGGACTTCCGATGGAGGGCCCTCGAAGCATCGGAGGGGCCCCGTCACTAGGTCACCGGACGTTGGAGTCCTCGGTCCGACCATGCTCGAGGCGCGCAACTGAGATTTTTGTGGGGGGCCCCCTAATGTGGTGGGCCCTGGGGCCTGTGCCCCATGGTTAATCCGGCGTTGTATATAGGCGACGATTTTTGTATTATTTATTAAAGATTTCCTTTACTATCTTTCAGGCACGACGTCTAAAAGAAAGTGGAGATATTCTTGGCGCCCAGAAAAAAGCTGCCTCGGCGAAACGATTGAGTATCTGGGGAATGGTTATGGGATTCATATTTCTTGGTGTAGTAATTGGCGTGGGTGTTGGTGTTTATCTTGATCATAAACATATTCCATATCGCTACTATGGTCGGTAACCATAGCAATATTCCACACCACTACTGATTAATATAGTAATATCCATTTCAAAGTTATTGTTGATAATTATAGCAATATATGGTCGGTAACCATGGCAATATTCCACAACATTATTATGGTTAATGATTATAGAGTTGATTAGCTATACTATTGTTGATAATTGTAGCAATATTCCATCTCGTTATCGTGGTTGATAAATATAGCAATATTCCACATCGTTATTAGGGTCGATAAATATAGCAATATTCCACATCGTGATTAGGTCAATAATTGTAGCAATATTCCGCATAATTATCAGGGTTGATAATTATAGCAATATTCCACATCGTTATTAGGGTCGATAGTTATAGCAATATTCCAAATCATCATTGGGGAAGATAGTTATAGCAATATTGCACATCATCATTGAGGTTGATATAGCATTATTCCACATTATCATTGGGTTGCTAAATATAGCAATATTTCCACATCATTATTAGGATCGCTTAATATAACAATATTCCACATCATCATTAGGGTCGATCAATATAGTAATATTCGACATCCTTATAAGGGTCGATATTTATAGCAATATTCCACAATTATTACGGTTGACAATAATTATAGCAATATTCCACATCGTTATTTGGGTCGATAGTTATAGCAATATTCCACATCATCATTGGGGTCGATAAATATAGCATTATTCCACATCATCATTGGGTCAATAATTCTAGCAAAATTCCACATGATTACTTGGGTCGATAATTATAGCAATAGTTCACATTTATTATAGTCGATAAATATTGCAAGATTTCACATCAATATTAGGGTTGATAATTCTAGCAATATTCCACATCATTTTTAGGGTTGATAAACATAGCAATATTCCAAATCATCATTGGGGTAGGAAATTCTAGCAATAGTCCACATCATCATTGGGGTTGATAATAAATATTGCACATCATCATTGAGGTTGATATAGCATTATTCCACATTATCATTGGGTTGATAAATATAGCAATATTTCCACATCATTATTAGGATCGCTAAATATAACAATATTCCACATCATCATTAGGGTCGATCAATATAGTAATATTCCACATCCTTATAAGGGTCGATATTTATAGCAATATTCCACAATTATTACGGTTGACAATAATTATAGCAATATTCCACATCGTTATTTGGGTCGATAGTTATAGCAATATTCCACATCATCATTGGGGTCGATAAATATAGCATTATTACACATCATCATTGGGTCGATAATTCTAGCAAAATTCCACATGATTACTTGGGTCGATAATTATAGCAATAGTTCACATTTATTATAGTCGATAAATATTGCAATATTTCACATCAATATTAGGGTTGATAATTCTAGCAATATTCCACATCATTTTTAGGGTTGATAAACATAGCAATATTCCAAATCATCATTGGGGTAGGAAATTCTAGCTAGTCCACATCATCATTGGGGTTGATACACAATATTCCACATTATCATTGGGTCGATAAATATAGCAATATTCCACATCATCATTAGGTCGATCAATAGCAATATTCTACATCTTCATCATTAGCTTCGATAATTATAGCAATATTCCACATTTATTTGGGTCGATAATTATAGCATTATTCTAAATCATGATTAGGGTCGATAAATATAGCAATATTCCACGTCACTATTAGGATTAATAAATACAGCAATATTCCAAATTGTCATTAGGGTCGATCAATATAGCAATATTCTACATTATCATTGGGTATACAGGCCATCATTCTATGGAATTTAATTACTGCTTATTACTGAGCGACCTTTCCACCAGGCTTCTCTAGTCTTTATCAAGCAATGACTAGAGAAGCCGAGTCGAAACGTCGCTCAGTGATAAGCAGTAATTGTATTCCATAGAACTGTGACCTTTATATTCCAGTTCAATAACTAAATGCCACTAAAACATTTTATCATCATTGGGTCGATAAATATAGCAGTACCGGTATCCCACATTATTTTTAGAGTTGATAAATATAGCAGTATTCCACATCGCTATTGGGGTCGACAATTATAGCAATGGTTGAAAAATCCATAGTATTTATTACTGACAATAATATCATTTAAAGAACAACAACCAAATAAAATGAATGCATGCATTAAAATATTAATCTAAAAGAATTACTGTGTTTCTTGTCATGAAATAAAAGAATAATCTCACTGAAATGAATTTTAACTTTCATTTGTAATGAAATTATTAGTAAACATTAGCATACATGGATCCGAATTTAATTGGTTTACTAACTGGTAGTACTACCAGTACTACTAACATGGGGCTTAGCATCCGCTTCCATCGGGGAGGGGGGGGGGGCTTCAATTTTATTTCAATAATTTGCCTGTGCGTAGGGGGGTTAGCAGTGGGGGGAAAACGGAGAAAACCCACGAGGTTAGACAGGACCACGTCAGTTGACTCAATGACAGACTTTGCGATTCAGCGCGCACGGGCTTGTAAGCGCTGATTTCAACTCTATGGTCTTCAGCTTAGTGATCAAAATGTGTACTCTGTCTAAAGATGTACTTAATATATCAAACAAATGAATGATACAAAATGGTGTAATTAGTCGACAAATAGTTTATTGTATTTGTATGATATATCAGACCTTATTTACTTCCATTACCTTAATGACACGTGACAGTAAGTATAAATAGTATTTACAACAGAAGAAAGAAGGAAAGAAGAGTACAAGTACAGATACGAATTAACGGAAACAACCGGAACTTGCCGGAAACAAAGCAAAGGCACTTTCAGGGATATATAACAAAATTGGGTTTAAAAACCCACTTCTCTGCACCAACAGATTCCGTGAAGGTTGCGGGATGTAAACAGGGCTAGGACACGTTATTTTTGGCGAGATATTGTGTTAGGACAGTTAGGTCTAGCCCTGTTCATATCCTGTAACCTGCAGATGGCTTTAATTTTTAGACCTAACCACAAATGCCATGCAAATGTGCTACATGGAAATATTAAGTCTGCACTTCATTGACTTCCAATTGTTAAGGACATATTAATTTTTTTATATCCCATTAAACTTTTTAGGTATAGTCATAACAGGTTCCGGTAATGTTCCAAAACTACAGAAGTAGGAATTTGGCAGGATCCTGCAGGAAAAAACTGAGTCTGATTTTTGTTTGACTAAAAGTACAATTTAATGATTTTTGTCTGACTAAAGTTCAATTTAATAAGGAGGACTATCAATCACATAAAATGTGTTTTATTGGAAATTAAATTGTTTTGCTCCGACTGGGCTAATTAAAGACGGGTCGGGGTGTTTTTTGGTCATTCTGATCCAGTAATTCATCAGTGGCTATAGATATAATAGATAATGACTACAAAGCAAATTTTCAGATTGGAGCTAATAGATCTATGTGTTATTTACAAAGGATGTTGAAATGGTTAAGAATTAAAATTCAGGTACAAAATAGATGAAAATACATAAAATAAAATCTAGTGTAAAATTATATTGGTGATAAAATAGAATATTCTATATGTAAATAGACATTTTATATACAGCAGGCCTATATTATAGTCAGTCTAAAATTATCCCATTTTTTTTTTGTTTTTTTATTGTTCACTGCATATGTGAGCTGCTCCCACAAAACCAGATGGATGGTCTTTTTTATAAAAATATAACTGGCACCATATTTAAATAGTCCACAGCTAAGCTTCCAAAAATGCTATTCTTTATAATTTTGTCGTATCATCTGGAGTTGAGTATGCCTCATTAATAGTAACAAGAAGGCATATAGTTTATGCTTTTGTGCCCATAGTACAAAAACAAAGTTGTGCGACAAGCGTCTGGTTTCGTGGGGGCGGATCACATATATGGTGGAGACCAATATGATTAAAACACATCTAATTTTTTTCCAATTGGTAATTTTAATGTTGAATAGGCTTTTATTCTTTGTTTAAATCCAAGTTTTCCAGGTTTTGATTGGTAGGTTTGTTTGGAGTCATGTCACTTCTACACACCACTGTCTCCACCCAATCTGATTACAACACAGACCTATATTTCTTTTCCTCTTTTTATATTTCTGATGGCCTACACTACATAAAGATCTGACAAGTTATAGTGGGAGTTCAGGGGTCGTGTATGAGTGGCTTTTCGCCCTACAACACCAGACATTGATTAATTAATCAATGTTGACGTCTCTAGTGGTTTACCCACAGTTCTATGCATTACGCGCCAAGAACTCGCCATAACGCACCACATCATTGGCTAATCCCTCACTTCAACCAGAACGTTGGTAATATAACAACTCTTCCAGATCCTAGTGTTGTAAACACAAGTAAAACAAAATTTTGAACTATAAAAAAACAAAACGAAATAAGATTGTGTCTTTAATCAGATTGCCACACTGGCGAAAATGTTTGATTAGAGAGGCATTTGATGGGCTGACTAATGAAGATAAAACATACTATATGACAGGTTATTAAATGAAATGAATGAGATTTAACAGGGTTCCTAGAATATATTATAATGTATTTATTATAATAGATAAGATAGCTAATATAAATATAGTAAGTAAAATCCAGGCCTGGAAATAACGATTTTAGATGTACCTGACAAAATGTTAGACACTAATGAAATAGTACCTGACATTTTCAAATAAGTGCCGGACGTGTATTAATAATATCGATAAAAAAGACAAATCAGTGCCCAACAAAATGACAGGCACCAGATGTTTTGTGCATGAAATTGTCTGTGACAGGTGCCTTATTTCCAGGCTTGAGTAAAAACACTATAAAAACTGATCACTTGACCTTCTTCTGTGCTGTTCCAATATTACACTGATTTACCTAAAAGACACAAATAAATATTTCAAAAAGTCATGCAAAAGACCATATTGAATCAACATTTGAAGGGAAAGCGCATAATAAAGCACATATACTAGACCTTTCAGACATAAAATTCACCTGTCCAAGCAAGGTAGACCAGTAAACATACCAAATATAATCAGATGCTTTCACTAGCTACAAGTAGTCAACCATGTTTCAGTCTGGTTAATTCTAAAGGTTCATGTGTGCGCCGGAATAATCAATTGTTATTAATCACCTATTTATCATACAGACAGCTGTGGTACTAGCTATATTCTACAATAATTTATCTGTGCATTACATCACTCACTTATTGTAAACAAAACATTATTTCGATAACCAACCAATTATTAAAGAATCAGAGTTTTCAAGCATTGTATTTGAGAAATATGGAAGTTTATAAATTCCATATAAAAAAAAAAAATGAAATAGGGTTTAATGTCCTACTGTTTTGCTCCGACCGGGCTAATGAAGACTGGCATACGCCATACAATGTGCTATGAGGGAAATTTTGCCAGTGCAGCGGCACTATGGCCTATTCTTAAATCAAATTCCAACTGCCAAAGGATCTTATGTGCACACCAATGTAAATGTGGGACCTTGTTTTTTTGTTCCATCCGAACAACTAGACAACTGTCCTGCAACACTGACAAAGTAAACCACACCGGAATGGAATCTGCGACCTCCAGGCTAGCAAGCCAGCATCTTACCCACTTAACCACCACGATTCCATTAAATAGATCCGCCATTGCCATCTGTAAAATGATACAATGTAACATGAATCGGGAGTTGACCGGGAAATCTCAAGTTGTCTAAAATGTAATTCCGATTTTAAAAGTTTGTATGGATCGAAGAACTAAATCTTACCTTTGTAGCAAATCGTAATGAATTAAGAGATTCGTTAAAATATTCTTCACGTGGGTTGATGTTGACGAACATGAGTGTTTTACTGTTTCCACCAAGTGAATTTTGTAGCAGATATGTCAGCTTACTGTTACGATAAGGTACATGGCTTTCCTGAAATTAAAACACCCTCAAATTTATTAAAGTCTCTGTGAAAGTTGAATCGCAAAAGGAATATAAGTCCATAAATAGTTTAATTCTGTTCATTATTTACAAAGATATGACATTTAGTAGATGATATTAAAGTATATATGTTCAAAACCAGACAGTGATTCCTGGAATATCTGCTAAAACCTTTTTCAATCTAATGCTATGTTGCTTCTGTCATGCTATGCGTTACGTTATGATAGGATTGTCCCTTTTGAATCCACAATCTGGTACGCACAGATGCGTTCTGATACAATCAACTCAACTGTTACGACTGACCTTAAAGGACAATATTGGTGCCAGTCATTATTACATATGGGATAGAACTGGTAAAATACATTCCAAATATAATTTTAACACAGAGATCATTGCTACAGCAGACGTGTAACAAACTCTTCTATATAAGGGAAGTGACGTCAAACATGACTAACACCAGCTGTCCTTCTATATAACCTAGTCAACTAACGAGCGATAACAGACACGCAGGCGAATTGCATTTCACTGATAAATCCGTTGAAGATGGAAAGTTGTTTTATAAAACGACGAGAGGATATCTGACAATTCAAAAATAGAATTGGCTGTCACTAGATAAGACAAAACGAAAAAAATAGGAAAATCCCGTGCATTTCACTGTTTTTATTCACCCTGCTCTTAATAAAAACATGGCAATGCACGGACTTTGTCTAATTTGTTCGTTATCTGTTATCTACTGACAGCCAATTCCTTTTGTAAATTGTCAGATATCCTCTCACCTTCTCATATAACAACTTTTCATCGTCAACGGAATTGTCAGTGAAATGAAATTCGCCTGTGTGTCTGTTATCGCTCGTTAGTTCACTCAGTTATCTAGAAGGACAACTCGTGTTAGTCATGTTTGACGTCACTTCCCGTATATAGAAGAGTTTGTTACACGTCTCCTGTAGCAATGATCTCTGTGTTAAAATTATATTTGGAATGTATTTTACCAGTTCTATCACATATGTAATAATGGCTGGCACCAATATTGTCCTTTAATATATGATAAGACCTGATAGGATCACAACCATTACTCCACGATTAAAACTATACGATTTCAATTACACCACGAATCATGATAGTGGGAACCTAGCATAACTGAATCCAAGCCTATTAATATTAATTTAATACGCTAAAATAAATGACATGTCTATAATATTGTAATACACACCTGTCTGCCAAGCGCCATTATAACGTTACCAAGGTTACTTAAACTCTTGTTGATACTCAATGTCTCCTTTAACCTTTGACCTTCTGACCCAGATTCCTTCAATCTTTCACTCCCTGCCAGGTCAACTAAATTCAGTGTACCTTTAAAATGTGGAGAGAGAAATGGATTATGACATCATCTTGGTTCGATTTTATTTCAATAATCTGCTAAGTCTCTAACTCAATATCATCCAAAATCTTAAACATTGAAAACAAAAATTACTTGTCAATTTAAATCAACATCTTACCGGAAAAAGATGGGCTTCTGAATCTGATATCCAAATATTTAAGACAAAATAAACATTTTACCATTGGTACTCGAATCGTGTACCATAATGCATTTCAGCCCCAGTTGTAACAAGAGACTCGAGGGTCGAGGATAGAAACATTGCAACAAATCAAACTACGTATGTAGACTGGAATAACCAGACGCTAGAAATTTGCATTCGATTGAGAATGTTGGCTTATTTCGCTGAACATAACTGATTTGAAATTAGAGTAAAAGCGGAAACCACTGGATTTATATCAGTTTATATACATTCATATTACAGTATTATATACGTTGCGACCCACTTGTGTCAATTTCTAGGTCCAAAATGTTAGGGATTTAGCTCCTTTAAGTAGTGGGAGGAATCCCTAGGACCAAGAGAAAACCCACGAAGTTGGGCAGGCGACCCTACAAGATTAAACAGCTTCTTTATCTAATAAACATAAACAAGTGATGGAAGGATAAGTAACACAAACATTTTGGGGGAATTTGAAACAGGTAGGAATCGGCAGTAGTAGGCATGCTTTCATTCAGTGGTATGACGATGTCATGTAATTTCGTAGGAATATTATTGACATAAATTTGAATACCTTGGCTTACGGAAAATTTAACATGAAAAATAACGAGGTGCTCCTACTTTTTTTTTTATGACGTATGAATTTGAATATTTTGTTGACTCATGATTCTTAATTGTGGTTTGAAAACGCCTGCTTAACTAACGATATGAGTTATGCCCCTTTATTTTCAGGAAAAAATTGTCTGACAAGAAAAATTTTGAAATCCCATCATTGGTGTTAACGTATAGAAAACTGTTTAAGGTCGGCTCCGCATGCTTAAAAATTAAAATCATGGCAAATTTCTTGTCTTAAAGTTGGGAACATTAGGCAGCGCGGCCGATGCAGATCCTGGAAATATTGAGGGTGAAAAGTTTAACGAGATATAGCTGACTCTATAACACTAACCTTGTAGAGCTTCCCCAGTAATCGTATTATTTCCTGTCAAGTGAAGTTGGAATACAGAATGACTTCGTGATGATCTTTCATTACATTTAGTTTCAGCTACAGCTCGATTGTGTGACGCCTGTTTTAACAGATTAAATACCTTCAAAGAAAATTTAATAATTATAGACTATGTAGAAGCTTACAATAAAGATGATTAAAGGTTTATCATTTTCGTCTTCACTCTTCTGATCTAGCAATGGAATATTTACAGATTCACTCCAATACAATCACTGTAACTGTAATGTATGGGCTAATCAGACAATTCAGCCACCCAAACCTCTATAGCTACTCCCATACAATCACTGTAGATAAAGCACCCATGTAGTAAAACCAATTATCCACCCACCCAACCCTAAATGTTAAACTATCCAACCATGCTACTCCCATACAATCACTGCCGCTAAAGCGCTCACATTAAACCACCAAACCCCACACTACTCCCAAACAATCACTGCAGATAAAGTGCCCATGTTAAAAGTTGAACCTTCCAACCCCTGCACAACTCCCATACAACCACTGCAGCTAAAGCGGCCACATTAAAAGTTGAACCATCCAACCCCTGTACTACTCCCATAAAATCACTGCAGATAAAGCGCCCACATTCAGAGTTGAACCATCAAACCTTGCTACTCCAAAACAATCATTGCAGCTATATATATATAGCACCAACATTAAAGCACCCAACCCCACTACTCCAATACAATCACTGCAGTTAAAGCACACTAGCTCGCTAGCCTATAGGTCTGGTGTTCGATCCCTGCATTGGCCGAGAAAGTTCATCCAGATTTCCTCCCTGTCAGTGATTCAGGACATTAAACAATCCAATCTTGCCACTCCCCATCAATCACTGTAGCAAAACAACACACGTTAAGCCATCAAACCCCACTACTCCTTACTCCTATAAAATCAGCGCTCACGCTGTCGATTGCCATTTCCGCCAATTGCGATAAAAAATATAATTTTGGCGTTAAAATATTCAATCTGGCGAAATTTTTGGCGTTAAAATATTCAATCTGGCGAAATTTTTGGCGATTCTTTTTTAACCATGGCTAAAAAAATTTCTTGCCACAAAGTTTTAATTTCCACGCCGTGCACACACGTTACAATCTATCACACTTGGCTGAGTCATTTATCAATCAATCAAGTACTAATCCTTTGTCTCTTGATCAATCTCGGATTAGCCTTGATTAGTATAACTGTATATACAGTAAGAGTAGTAATAAACTAATCATGAGACAAACGATTTAATTGTTTGTCTCCGAATACGAACCGGTGGCTTTTTTTGACGGTTTCTATATATTCAAAATTGCGGACACCGTGAATAATACTTCTTTAAGTGAATAATTCTCGTTCGATTTGTGTGAGATTATTGGACTATGACGTCTGTTTTATCCTTTTCCTACGCCTGTTGCACGTATCGTTAATAAATAAAGCCAGGTTTGTTGTTAAAGTTTATATGGAAGGCGATATTAAACGCCAGAAACGAACGAACGAAAGTCGGTTATTTTCTAATCACATGCCATTAATAATAATGGGCCGTAAGCGAAAACTTGAACAGCCTTCGTCAACGTCCGATAGAAGAATTTCAAACTTATTTTTATTTTTATTTTTTTTGTATTTCACCACCAAAATACTCCCGAACTGACTATATAATAGTTAAAAAATAGATAACGTAAATGGAATATTGTGAAAATTTGAGTCAATTTGCTTCCTTTGAACCGAGATTATTAGCATTTGATATTACGCCCAGCCTCGATCGTCATCACTAAAGAAAGATTCAGCTCTTAGTCCTTACATAATGTATGTTTGTGCATTTGAAAAATGTAGATCTCTCAAAGATGAATGAAAATGTTCAAATCCTTGATATATCACTGCTTGGTCACAATTTCTGTTATAAAGAAAAATATTCAGTAAAAACAAATACACTGTGTGGTTACCCCAGATGTTGAAAACGCTCTTAAAAAATGGGCTTCTGCAAGGCAGTGAAGAATTTTGTAAATTGTAATACATGTATTATATGTAAATAAAAATTACTGAAAAAATATAATAGAATAGATATTCGTTCTTTTTTTTTGGCGGAAAAAATATATGGCTAATAAATTAAAATGAGAAATTGGCGGAAGAAAAATTGAACCCAGAGTGAGCACTGTATACAATCACTATATCTAAAACGCCCACCTTAAACACACAAAACTCTCACACAATCACTGTTTGTTCAAAATTTCCACAGGGAAAGTGTTGTTAAAATTTCTCACCTCTGATTCTTGTTTAACTGGTACAGATGTCAGGTTTGTGACGTAAACATCGCTGGTATCTTTACCCTTCATCTTAACCTCATGTTTAATATCCTGACGCTCTGATAATAAATCATGTATTGTCTCGTTATATATCTCTAACATACTGGCTAAAAACTTATACTGAAATATACAAACTTATACTGAAATATATACAATCTTGTATACAAACTTATACTGAATATACAAACCTATACTGAATATACAAACTTATATTGAATATACAAACTTATACTGAAATATACAAACGTGTACTGACATATACAAACTTATACTGAAATAAACAAAGTTTTACTGAAATATACAAACTTGTACTGAAATCTACAAGCTTAATATGAAATACACCATGTGTTACAATGTGTAACATTCTGTTCGAAAAAATAATGCACTAAGTAAGATTCATAACACAATATCTGGGTCATTTTAGAAATGGTTTAACATCCTACTGTTCTGCTCCGACTGGGATAATGAACACAAGGCTCATTTTAAGACTAACACACAACCAAAATTTGTTCCATTTACCAACAATTTCACCCTCTTGTTTCTTTTGTTTGTATGCTAATGTTTTCACCAGTGGACATTGAATTTCTTTTTTGTTCCATCCATTGACTAGGCAATGAGATACAAACAGGGGTGGGACATTCTGTAATCTTATAGGGTTTATTTTATTTAGTTCTATGAAAGATTGTCTGTTTAATATATTGATGTTGTTAAATCAATGGGTAACAAGGTAAGTATTTTGCAAGATTCAACTTTCTTAGACTAACTCACAGACAGTTCCTGCCATCTTCAATTGCTGAAAGTAGGGTACACATCTGTCCTTGTGGTGTCACAATTCAAATCCATTCTCTTGACGACCACATGCACATACGTCCGAGTATAACACAAACAACCTACCTGCCATCCTTTCTCCTCTAATTGTGATCCTGTTGCAAAGATCTGTTGAACGGCTCGCGGTATCATACCCATAGATTTCTCTTCTTCTAAACCGCCTCCCTCCATTGTGTACGTTTTACCTGATCCTGTTTGCCCATACGCAAATATACACACATTATAACCATCCAGAGCACTCTGAAATATAGTTATCAATTAACAACACTATAACCATCCAGAGCACTCTGAAATATAAATGTAGTTATCAACCAACAAACATGTTATAACCACCCAGGACACTCTGAAATGTAGTTATCAATTAACAACGCTATAACCATCCAGGACACTCTGAAATATATTTATCAATTAACAACACTATAACCACCCAGGGCACTCTGAAATATAGTTAGCAGATTTTATATCAATAATTTTTCTTTAGTAGTGGGAGAAAACCAGAGAAAATCCAAAAGTGTTTGATGAAGTCATGAAAAATAGATATTGCCAGTTACTTTTTTATTTAAATGACCATTAAGGTCAACTATCAACATAACCAACCCAAAAAAGAGAAATTTCGGTGGGTCAAGATTAGAATAAAAAAGACAGCGACCCATTTACCAAATCCCACTGTTGTAAAGCAAGTCTCCTGTTGTCAAGCAAATCCCACATTTGTCAAGCAAATCCCACATTTGTCGAGCAAATCCCACATTTGTCAAGCAACTCCCACATTTGTCAAGCAAACCAACAATTGTCAAGCAATTCCCAGTGCTGTCAATAATAAACATGTATCAATTGGACCATACAAAAACCAATGAAGTAGAAACATGATTATATTCAATTTACCTGCACAAGTTGCGAAATTTCTTCAAAAACACTGGCCTGAGTTGATGTGGGATCAAACACTTTATCAAAGTTAAATTCATATTTACTTGCCCCTCTTGTAGAATTTAACAAAGTACTCTTAAATTAAAAAGTTTAAAATATAGTACATTTGAGAATTACCACGGTTCATTAGGTCCCAATTTTGACTCAAGAAAATTTACATGAGTCGATGGCAGGCTCAAATTAGCAAGGAAAAGCATGTGGTAAGGATGTGATCAAATATCTGTGGCCCTGCATATCCCATTGGTAGTAGTCAATCTTATTTTAATAATTCACTAGCGTACAGGGGTCTTTAGCAGTGGCAGGAAATCAGAGAACTGAAGAAACCCACAAAGTTGGACAGACAACCCCACTATTTGTCATCTTTAGCCATTAGACCAAACGCCCCCCCCCCCTTCACACACACACACTAAAGAATATGGCCCTTTGGCATAACAGAGATAAATCAACTCAAAAATAGGTCCTGTCTGGACTAGCATTGGTAAGGAGGTAAAAAGCGATAACCCATGAGGTTAGACAGCTACAGATCACTAAGTATCCAATTCCCCCATCCCACCTCAGCCTCACTGGTCTAGTACCACACTGATCAACAGTGAATATTCGCTAGGCCGCTACAATCACTGATAAGGATGACATCGACGCAACAATTAGTCCCCCATATTAACTTTTTTCTTTCGACAAATTAAATTCTAAAACATTTTTTGTATGTATTAGAAAAATAAGTAAAGACGTATTTGTAGTTAAAAAGTATTTCCTATTTAGTGTAAATGGGTATTAAAATGGGTAAAAGGCATCATTTTGCTCAGAGCAGTTACGTCTTATGTAAACAATGCACGAGCCATTGAGCCAATGATTGAAGACGCGTGGTGTCATTGCACGTGTTCAAGACAGTCATCTGTGACAGAGATAATTCGTAAGTAATTCTCTGTGAAACAGATTGGTCTAGTATATGTATTTTTAAAATTGAAATATTTCTAAGAATTGGCAGAGTGTCACTGTAACTGTAACCCAGATATCATTTAATTTTGTGAACCCAGCAATAATTTTTAAAAATTTGCAAAAATGGTTTAAAATAACCATAAATCATCTAATTTGATAATTCAGTTTTGTTAATTAATGAGTGGCCAATTTACAAGCGTTTAATTTCTCGATCAATGTTAAAAATTATTTTGGGTGATTTTAAATGATTTTTATGAATTTTTAAACAAAGATTTGATATTAAACTAATGTGAAAGAAATCAGTGCTAAATACACAAGATTACAGAATTATACATACTTCATTGAGAGTTGCATCCCCTATTTTATCCATCTCCAGGATTTTACCGTCTGTGTCGGGAAAGTTCATGTGGGTGATGATCCCATCGTTACCAATAGTTTCTTTACCTAACAATGGACGAACTCGACAGAATACACGAATATTACCCTGTAATATAAAAAACAATGTTATGGACAAACTCAGCTGTAATATAAAGCAATGATTTTAAACGGCCGGAGGACACGGACACAACCCACAAAATTGGACAGGTGACCCTACTCCTTATCACGTACAACCGGGGATTCGAAACCACGCCACTTGACTCAATGACAGGTTTTATAATACAGCACACACGTGCTAAGCATCCAGCCATCCACCACCCCCCCCTTTTTTTGATATCTAAATTACACGGAGATAATCATTCAGACAGACTCACCTTCAGTTCTTGTATGGTATTGTGTAACTGTCGTCTGGTCGTCTCCTGTTCAATCAGTTTTAATTCCTGTTCTTTGATCTTCAACTCGTGTTGTCGAACTAATTCCTTCAACTCTGCGATTGTTCCATCTCGTGCCTTTATCGTACTATTAGCATCTGTCAAATTTATCTGAAAAAAAAACCCATCCAAAAATCACTTAATTTTCTAAAAAATGTATAAACTAAAATACAGCCTGTAGCAAAATAAGCACCATAGGTCATTTGAACCAAGCATGGATGGCATCATTGGAGCCATCTTTGATTTATGTCATATCAAAAATTGAAATTTATTTATTGACGTGCAATTGCCCAAGGAACAATCAAGTTTCAAGTCGATTGTACTTGAACTGACGGAGCCTTGAGCTTTTAACGAAGAGTTCCCCCTTCCAAAAGTAGAAGACTTTGCAATTACCAATCAAGAAAAATAACAAATTTTACTAGTAGACAACATTGTTATGATACAATACAGCGCAGAAGTCAATTGACAATCATGGAGTACTCTGATTAAAACACAAATCCTATTTTGTTTTGTTTTTTTATAATTCAAAATTTCGTTTTACTTGACTTTACTACACTAGGATCTGGAAGAGTTGTTATATAACAGGTGTTCTAGTTGATGTGGGGAATATTAGCCAATGAAATGGTCTGTTATGGCGAGTACTTGGTGCACTCTGCACGGAACTGTGGGCAAACACCTAGAAACGTCAACGCTGACATAATAGAGTCAAAAGCCACACCTATGACTCCTGACGTGATCTCCCAGTACAACTGGGCCATGGAAAGTACCATATAATAAAACAAAAGGAAATATAGATCTGTATTTTCATCAGACTTATCATTGAGTAATTCATGAAAAATTTCATTTATCAATTCAGGGGTTTAAATTTTTAGTTATCAGATGCTTACAGACTTCAATTTATTATATGGGCTTTGATATTTAAAAATCTAGTCCCTGTTTGTAGGGACAGTGATTTCGGGGAATGATGCAAATTCTGTTAGATATAATTAGTTTAGATTAACACTTATCTAATTTAAAGATTGTTTGAATCATGATAACGTTTCTTCTTACCCTCATGGCGCCTAATTAGCGCATATGTTAAAGATAGTTTATATCATAATACATAACATTTCTTCACACCTTCATGGCGTAGAATTAACATAATCAATTCTCTACCTACCTTCATGGCGTCAAATTAACATAATCAATTTTCTACCTACCTTCATGGCGTCTAATTAACATAAGCTGGTTTCTACCTACCTTCATAGCGTCTTATTGACATAAGTTAGTTTCTACCTACCTTCATGGTGTGGAATTAACATAAGCTGGTTTCTATCTACCTTCGTGGCATCTAATTAACATCAGCTAGTTTCTACCTACCTTCGTGGCGTCTTAATTAACAGTATCTACCTACCTTCATGGCATCTATTTAACGTAAGCTAGTTTTAAACTTTGAAGATTGTTTGAATAATAATAAATAATATTTCAACCTACCCTGATGCCCTCTAATTCTGCTGCTGATTTAGCTTGAGTTGACGTTAATTCAGCGATTGATGATTTTAAACCTGTTATCTCTGCCTGGTTAGCAGACAGTTCCCCCGACAGAGTCTCTTTCTGGCGTTCTAGCGTAGATTTAGAGAAAGTTAAATCCTCAATTTCTCGCTGGAGTCGACGTTTTGTGCTGTCTAGACTGTCCTCAGCTTCTCTATAATCCATAAAACAAAAATAACCTGTCATCAACAATCAATCTGATTATAGATCTATATAGCGTTTCGTTTTTTTTTATACTTTTGCAGTGGAAGGTCGCGCCAAAGGTCATACAACAGCTTTTGATTCTATTACGTCAGACATTTAATTAACCAACCAGCTTTGATGTTTCTACTGGGTTACCCACATTTCTGTGCACCTCACGCCAAAAAGTCACTGTAACAGACCGTTTCATTGGCCTCATAGCACACTGGTTCAATTTCATTTCAATCATTTGTTTGTGCGTAGGGGTCTTTAGCAGTGGGAAGAAATCTGAGCACCCAGAGAAAACCAATGAGGTTGGACAGGCAATCCTACTAATTGTCACATACAACCGGGGAAACGAAAATCACACCAGTTGACAAGAACTAATGATGCAACGGTCACCTTTCGGCCATACCCCCACCACCACCCAATTACCATCATTAGACCACTAAGCCGCCCCCTTGGGGATTTGAGCAATAGTATTAGCATTTAATAATTAAATTTAAACAATTTTTTTTTCTATTGTAAAGGATTAAACAGGCAAAGGAATGATATTAGTCTCTTTCACAATAAATAGGCTTCATGTACCTTATTTGGCGACGAAGGTTTGAAATTTCAGCTGTGTTATCCTGAGTCTGCTGTTCCTTTTCTCGTACAGTACCTGTCAGTTGTTGGTTATGAGATTCGAGAGAGAAAATACGTTTATTGTAACTTTCTAATTGACTCTGTAGTTCTGCACTCATATTTTCACGTGATAGAACCAATGCCTCCATATCCTGTAGACGTCCCTTTAAATCCCATCCCGGTCTTTTTGATCCTGAACCACTAAGTCTAGCTGTGAAAATAAACCTGACCATTTATATATATAAAATATTTTACAATTACTTCTAGCATCAGTTTATCCACACCTTAAACATACATTATGCAAGAGCTAAATCTGCCAATTGCAGGTCTTTCTTTAGGCTTGAAATGTTATCTAAATTATTAATAACTTATCTAGACCATAATCAACTCTCGATGTCAACGCAAGCCTACGATATCTACTGGATTAGAATATGATCTGCTGCTCAATGCTCATTGATGTTTAATTAAAAAATGGATAATCGAGCAAATTCCCTTTACATTATTTAGTTTTTAACTATAATGGTGAGAACTGCCAGCTCTTTATCTAATCTCCCATAATGTATCTTTAATGAAAATACAAAAAAAACTAAACCAGGTGAATGTTGATAAATTTTCAAATCAATGAACCAATTTTTGGACTAATCAAATTCGTTTTAGAAATTGGACTTCCACAGTATTAAAGTGGCTGCTGAAAGTTAATAAACTTTCAATTGAATGAACAATTTCTTGGACTGAACAAAATAGCCTTTAGCAATTGGACAACTAACATATCATAGTTTGCAAATGGATTCAAAATGCCTTAAATGATGATCCGATTTTTAACAGCATCTCTAAAAATATTCTCAGCTCTGGCCTTTCTACATAGCTGAATCAATCAGAAATGAAATGGGTTTTATCGTCCTACTGTTCTGCTCTTACTGGGATAATCAAAACACAAATACGCCAGTGTGCTATGATGGAAATTTTGACCTGACAATAGCGTTACAGCCTACTCTTTAAATCAAATTCCAACTGCCAACAAAGGATCTTTTAATTGCTGGGACCTCTTTTTTTTTATAACATCCGAACGACTAGATAGCTGTCCTGTCATCATGCCCTCCATCTTGCAACAATGACAAGGAGAAATCACGCTGAAAAATCTCAATGAAATTTCTTGGCCAACACCGCGAGACAGGAGCAAACTCGCAACTTCAAATCATAAGGGTAGGAATTGGGAAACCAACTCCCACTTGGAAAACTAGGATTGCAAAGAGGAATATAATCTGGGTCTCAGACAATCACTGGTCTAAGGGAGACAAACCTGGTGCTGCTGCTGATGGTGGCTTGCTTTTACTGATCCCAGATGAAGCAGGTTTCTTGACTACACCACCAACTGCTGGTGGTCGTGTGTTGGTCATCGGCCTTGACGGGCGATTTAAAGTTGAAACTGAAAGATATTATTATTGAAATGTCATTATAATTAATTATGTTTAAATAATTTTACGATTTAGGCTACTGCACCAAATGATATAAATATTTTTGAACAATAATTCACTTCCACTTATGCAGTGAGAGATAACAGGAGGACCATGTGAAAACTTACGAGGTTGGGCAAGCGACTTTACTCCTTGCCATGTACACTAGTGTGCAATCAACACCACAACAGTTGACTGAATGACAGACCTTATGATCTAAAGTGTCTGTAAACGACAACTCAACCCCTAGAATACACAATGAAGGTACGTATTGGTAATGACTAGTATTAACGCTGATACTAAACCTTCATGTTGCAGGTTTCAGCATGAGCAGGGGAGCAGAAAATTTTCCAATTGCTTTGATGTGACTTTTGACGAATACATTTGATGCATGAAAGTTTAGTTTTACCCGAAACGAGGCTTAACAAATCCTGGTTTTTGTGTAAATAAATAAGAAACGTACCACTTTTATTATTTGGTTTAGTTGAAGCTAATGGTCGTCGTGTGGGGTTTGTCGTTGACCTCAAATTCGACGATGATTTAGCCGATGTTTTAGCTAGAGGTTTGGTTGTATTCGTCTTTGGAAGTGCCAATGCTGGTGCTGGTTTTTCTAGACATCGTTTTTTACCAGAATTGATGTCTACAGCCTTATGAAATAAATAAAAAGATAACCCTGCTTTAAACACATTGTAACTCAAATAGAAATCTTTAGTGTACAGTGTATGTGTCCTACACTTTATTATGAACCCTTAAGGATTCTTTTATGTGCACGATAATGTGTACACAGGACTTGTTTTTAATACTATGTGAAAGACAAGACACTGTTCCTTATAAGGACCTCGGTCATTCCTGAGTGAGAAGGGGAACTTTCTCAGACAAAACCGAGAATGAACCAGAGACATCCTTGTTATTAAGCGAGCACAATTTAATACACAACAAAATTTATATATGGAAAACAATCACAGGTTTGTATAGCATGACGTTTTAACAAATGTTCTATTAGCATCACCATGCCCAATAACGGTAATAGAATATTTTTTGTCAAAATATTGTGCTACAATGTATGATTGTATGTGTCTAGACAAACCAGTGATTGCTTTTCAATATTTTCATATAATAATTGTGATTACTGTACGTGTAGTGTTTTTAATTGGCAGGGTACTTAATTACTTAATTCAAGGAATAATTTTAAAATTATATTTCAAATATGAACCTCTTCTATTTCTGGACTTCTGGCTCTTTTAGTAGTTGAAGATGGTGGTTTTAATCGACTTCCAGGCATTGGTAATTTAGAGAGTCCACCAATCCGATTTGATGTCGCCAACGGCTTTCTCTGAATAACACAAAAATATGATTTCAAGTTCGAAGTTTAAGTTGACACAAATCAAGAGTTACCGTACCGTTATAGTCTTGTGCATCCCACAGACCCTTTAAGAGTGGTGAAACCACCACACTATCATTTTTCAGATCGGTATGTAGCCTCTACCATTCTGACCATGTCCATAGTTGTAATTAGTTTAGTTAGCTGATGTCAGTGATGAACAGGATACCATCTGACATCACATCAACTTGGTGAAATCTTGTCACATAATATATTGTGTCGGGATGCGGGTCAGTTCATCCCACGACCGTTTCACACTGGCTGGGGTGTTTCATCCCAACCTAATATTTTATCGGGGCTGTTTCATCCCCCATGTTATTAGAATAGCAGTTAATTTTCTGAGTTGTACTTATTGTTAAATAAACTGTTAAACACTTACTTATTGTTAAATAAACATGTACTTTGTTATTTATTATTAAATAAACATGTAATTAATTGTTTTAGATTAGTAATAAAAACATGCGGCAAGGGTTGAGTTTTATTTACACATTTAAGTAAGAAGCCAGATAACCTAACAATTAAAATAAATTACTGATCTAAGTATTCGTTGCTCTTCTGTAGTATCAATCTTTCACAAATAATTTTTAGCGTAATTAGGCCTATAGTGTCATGTACAAGTGCTACGTTGTGTTTGATATTCAATTTTATGCCGATATTTTAGAATCTGAATTCTACACCTTTCTCAAAGGCATGATTTGGGACACATGCTTTTACTTTGTGGAATCCACGTCAATTCGTTGAGTCGGAGACTTACAGCAAACCTGGCAATTCGTGGAAAAAAATTAATTATGATATTCACATGGATGGATCAAAATAAGAACCAAAGCAAAACCGCTTAATCATATGTAATTTTGTTTGTGTGCATAGATAATGTGTGACATGGAAAATTATAAATAACAGGTTGGTTACTAAGGCGACATTTCAAGACCTGTTTAAACTCTACATTTATTTATTTCTATTTTTTTCATTGGTCAGAGCGAGAGCGATCACTCGCGTCAAACATGAAATTGTTATTGTTATTAATGTATGAATAAAATATTAAAAACACGTTATATTTGTTTTTTACTTTATGGGATGAAATGGCTCAATATAAGTGGGATGAAATGACCTTTGTAATTTTGGGATGAAACAGCCCGGGGTGAAAAGGTCGAGGGATGAAACGACCTGCTCCCTTGTGTCGAGGGGGGTTGGGAATGGGATGGCCTAGTGGTCTAGAGTGCCGCGCCTCGACCTCTAGCTGGCCGGTCACCTCTGGCTTGTGGCTGTGGTTTCGATCCCTGGTGCGAGCGTATGTGACATGGAGATAGGGGTGCCTTCTCAACCTCGTGGGTTTCCTCCGGGCACTCCGGTTTCCTCCCAAGTCTGCTAAAGACCCCTACGCGCAAGCAATTTATTGAAATAAAATGAAACCATATGTTAGTCCCGAAATGACCTAGTTTGTGATGAGTGGACGTTAAACCCCATATCTCTCTCTCTCTTCCTTGTGTCGCAATAGCTCCACTTATCGCTCTCCAGATAAAATTTTGCCTACAATTAAGCCATATGAATTAGCATCAATGCTATGATTTAGGCCGAGGTCAGTGACTAAGTTAGTAAGATTAGGACTAGTACTTATTACTATTAGTAATAGGAGTAGGACTAGAGTCAGTAGTACTGTAGTTACTGTGTGCAGAGCCAGAGTGAGAGACTGACTGAGAGTGAGTGACATTTTGATCATTTGCAAAACATGATCAAAGATATCCTTTATAATTTATTGGCTTTATGACCAAATTAAGAATAGTAAAAACAACCCAATGATGGGTCAATGGGCACAGTCGAAGACATTACTATAGAAATGACATAGAAAACTGTCAGTGAATGCCAATCATATCCCACTTGACAAGAATCAGTACAGTGTCGTGAGACAGTACGTGACAATGTTTTGTATAATTCGATCGTGTACAAAGACTTTGTTTGCGGCTTTTCGCTTTATCAATTACTTACATCGTCCTCCATTGAGTTCCAGAGTTGTTTATTATATTTCTGTCGTTTAATTTATTGTCAATATTAAAGTAAAACCTGATAAAAATCAACAAATTATTAGCAGAATTTGTCAACTTTCCGTTCGAATTTCCGCTCTAAAATCCAAACATCATTGTGTAAGTTGTTCTGATTGGTCATTCTATTTTCAAACCTTGAAAGACGGCATCTGATTGGAAGATCCAGCATAGGACGTTTCGCACAATGTATTGAAAAATCGTGCGACGTTTCGTCGCTGAAATCAGATGCAAGCAATATTGTAGAAATTACCGAACCTCCTCAACGGGCCTAGTGTTAGCGCCTTCCCGTTTAAACTTTGGATGACTTGGAATATTAATATATAGGACGCCACAAATAAACAAAAATCTAAAAAGTATAGGCTATTTTTTAAACTGTACACCACCTACAAAAATTTGGACCGACCAAACTGACCAATTTGAGATCGAGTACCGGTATAGATAAAAAAAAAAAAAAAAAAAAAAAAAAAATTCGAGTTAATTGTATAATTCGTAAATATGCTGGTACATTGGACAGCAATCAAATATAAAACAAAGTATAAATGAATGAACGGCCCACTATCTGCGCCAGTCGGGCTGATGAAGACACGAGCTCTAAAAAATGCAATGAATCATTGCGTAGTAAAACTGATAGGCCAAATTTAAAGGTCGCTAACCTATCTAAAAAAAAAGGCCACTAATGAGATGATGATGATGTTGATGATGATGATGTGAGATAAATTTTGTCCGTATAACAACAGATCGAATGCCTTTATGGAGGAGAAAAAAATGGACAGGGCATACTCTGGCCGAGTGTACTTCAACATTTAGGATATATTATTACAGCGAGTAACAACATATACAATTCGAAAATAAATTCTCATTTAGTCAAGTCACGTCACAAACAAGGCTACTTAAAAGAGATTTGGGTTGGTTACATTCGATTTTCTTTTAGAGGGATTTGGACTGGAGTTAAATTGACTTGAAAATGTCACCACACCACCCAGTTTTTCGCCTACGTGGGGAGGCATCTTAGGTTACAGCTATTAATTCATTCATTTTTTTTTTAATTTTCTTCTCAGGTCGTAAACGGTAACAATACACACCTCGAACAAAATCCAATTACAAAATTTCATTGGAACGAATACACGTCCGCCGTTAGTTATGAAGTAACGAATCGTCGCGTTACAAAACCATAGGTCGCATTTAGAGTTACTCCCCTTACAGTCAGATGTCAAGCAACAAAGTCAGTGGAGGATTTGTGTAAGTTTGGCAAGTTGTTGAGGCCAAGTTTGGGCAGTTTAGATAGTTTTGTTTTGTCGAATCATATATGGATCTATGAATTGATGTGTCCGGATCCAAGGACTATTAATATTAGACCTGGCTTCATTCACAATACGTGAGGACAGAAGTTAATTTGTGGGAGTCTAGGGTCCGTCTTTCAATATTTACCCTTTGGCTTTACATAATTACCATTACTCAACCATGGCAACTTTAACTCGAAGGGCGAAATGTTATTTACATTTAGCACGGACTGTTTTTCCTCAGAGATGTGTAATGAGCACATCCCAATCTTATCCCAAGATAACCACACATTACACACGATTTCCCAGAGAATCTGACGAAAGATGGAAGGATGTGAACTTTGAAAGATTTGCAGATGAGGCCGATGTTGTTATTGTTGGTGGTGGTCCAGCTGGATTATCTGCAGCATGTCGACTGAAACAATTAGCCAATGAACAAGGCAAAGAGTTACGCGTATGTTTAGTAGAAAAGGCAGCAGAATTAGGAGGACACACTTTATCAGGTGCTTGTCTTGAACCTCACGCTTTGCAAGAACTTTTTCCAGATTGGCAAGAAAGAGGTGCTCCATTGAAAACGCCAGTTTCTGCAGATAAATTTTCATATTTAACGGAAAAGGGGAGATTTAATATTCCAGTTTTACCTGGGATGCCAATCAACAATCATGGAAACTACATTGTGAGGTTAGGGAATGTCGTCCGATGGTTGGGAGAACAAGCAGAGGAACTTGGAGTAGAAATATATCCAGGTTACGCAGCAAGTGAAGTGCTGTATCACGAAGACGGCAGCGTGAAAGGAATCGCAACAAATGACGTAGGGATAGCCAAGGATGGGTCTCCTAAAGATACGTTTGAGAGAGGAATGGAACTTCACGCCAAGATTACGATGTTTGGAGAGGGATGTCACGGTCATTTAGCAAAGCAGCTTTATAAATCCTTTGATCTACGGAAAGACTGCGAGCCGCAAACATATGGAATCGGATTAAAAGAATTGTGGGAGATTGAACCAGAAAAACATCAACCTGGACGAGTTGAGCATACAGTTGGATGGCCGCTAAACAAAGACACATATGGAGGAACTTTCCTGTATCATTTAGATGAAGGTTCACCTTTAGTAGTGGTTGGCATGGTGATCGGTTTAGACTATAAAAATCCCTATTTGAGTCCCTTCCGGGAATTTCAGAGATTCAAACATCATCCATCCGTTGAACCAGTATTTCGCGGTGGTAAAAGGATTGGATATGGAGCAAGGGCATTAAACGAAGGTGGATTCCAGAGTTTACCCAAATTGACATTTCCAGGAGGCTGTTTAATTGGATGTAGTCCTGGTTTTATGAACGTACCGAAGATTAAAGGTACCCATAATGCCATGAAAAGTGGAATGGTTGCTGCAGAGTCGGCATTTGAAACTTTATTTAATGAAGACTTGATTTCTAATTCCCCAACGAAAGGTTTAAATCCAGAATGTTACGAAACTAGAATTCGAGAAAGTTGGGTGTGGAATGAATTAAAGTCTGTGAGAAACGTTCGACCGTCATTTAATACTGGTTTAGGATTATTCGGAGGAATTCTCTACACTGGATTGTTTTACGTTTTAGGGCGTGGATTTGAACCGTGGACCCTTTCCCACGGAGGTACAGACAATTCGAAATTGAAACCAGCGACAGAGTGCAAAGTTATAGAGTATCCGAAACCAGATGGAGAAGTTAGTTTTGATATTTTAACATCCGTGGCTTTAACTGGTACAAATCACGACCATGACCAACCCGCACATCTCACCTTAATGGACGACAAGGTGCCCGTTGACGTGAATTTACAACTATACGATGGCCCTGAGCAGCGATTTTGCCCCGCTGGGGTATATGAATATGTTGAAACGGAAGATGGCAGTGGTAAGAGACTACAGATTAATGCTCAGAATTGCATTCATTGTAAAACATGTGATATCAAAGACGCTACTCAAAATATCAATTGGGTTTGTCCTCAGGGTGGGGAGGGACCAGCTTATAATGGCATGTAATAACTGGTAAATAAACCTTAATTTAGAGAGTGTGTGACTGTGAAATTGATACACTTGAATTATGACACCACATATATCAAGACGTTGAATATCTCGGGGAATAAACTGTGTGAATGGTGGCTGTTTAATAATTATTAATATTTACGAGAGATTTATGCTTTATTAAAGCTGCTGATTGTCCTTCACATTTTTGGGGGACTAAATCATCAAAATATCAACGTAGATTATCTCCCAGCTCAGATTTAATTGTATTAAAAAAGAGACCCATCAAAATATTTTTCCCCAACACCAATGCATGTAGGTTGTGCTGGTTTGTTTAAAGAGCACATTAGATCACCAGCCGAGGTTTTCATCATCATATTCATATTTGTAAATACAAAATGGAATTGAACCAGTTAATTGATACTTTTTAAAAGATTCGATTCGACTTTTACGTTATTTTAGTTGGCATTGACAATCAGTGGCTTTAAGAACATAATTTACGTTTGGGTTTTTCAACAATATATCCAAATAAATGAATGCTAATGAGCCTATTTGTTCTAAACCCAGGTATTCCTTTGCTTATGTTTATACATGTAAGAGTCACTTGAAATGCCAGTACGTCGACATTAACCAGGCATTAAGATCTCCAATTACATGTAGTTGATATATGCATAGGATTTTCAAAAGGATTCTCGGATGTTTTGTTGTTTTGAAATTATATTATTAAATTTGAACACATTGTATTAATAGATCAATATATATATATATATATTTGTTTCTTTACATTAAATATTATGGATGCATTTGTCCTTTTTTAAGTTTTAATTAATAATTGTTCAAATGTTCATGACAAAAAGGTTCCACATCTCGCATATTGGATTTGGAATTTAAGGATTCATAAATGGAGTTGTTCCCCTTACATCAATTAACGTAATATTGATCGGAATATTAATCATCTATCTGTTTAGTTGAATCGTTTGGAGAAGTAACAAACCCAACATAACAATGAAACAAAAAATCAGAAATGTTTTAAAAAATTCGGTAGAGATTAACAACTGTAATTCACGAATAAGATATGAAGGAATGCTGTTTAACACGTAGCCAACTATTTGATTGAATAGTTGTCTTAAAGGGTCAAAGTCCATTTTACCTGATCTCAAAGTCCATACGGGATTTTATTTGTGTATAAAAAAAACTACACGTACGCGGCTCTATACTATTAAAAAGTGTGTATAGTCATTATTTATGTTGACGTACTTCATTTCCAAAACAGTTTGGTGGATTTAAACTTAGTTTGATAGGTAACCTATACAGGGGCGTGGTGAGGGCAATTATTGAGAAGAAATTATGAGTAACAAAAAAGATTTTGGCACAAAAACCCTTTTACTGACCGCAGAGCTGTGGCCGGGAAAATTTTGAAAATTAGAAGCCCAGAAACGCAATCTCCAGCAATCCGAGACAAGAAATACGGTAATAAAATATGATTAAATTTTCCAACTTGACTCTTTCAAAATTTTTTTAATTGGGTCAGATGAAACAATTTTTCCACTTACAAATGTTTTTCATTTTTTGAGTAATTTGATTGTGATTTTGGCGCAAAAACTTTTTGGCGCATGAGTATGGCTACTCATGAACTCATTCTCACCACGCCCCTGAACCTATATATACTGATTGGAGCAGTCTTATCTGAATTGTTTTAAGATAAAGTTACATGGCCGCAAAGCGACGAGACAGGAGTATCACAGTGTCCGTGCAATATAAACGCATTATATATTTCCATAAAACTTCGTCATTTCTCTTAAAATTATCAGAAAATGGGTGACTAATATATTTGGCGTCGGTTGCGTTATCATGCTCTAGGCGCGAGATATGAATTGGAAATGAAATGAAATGGGGTTTAACGTCCTACTTTTATGCTCCTAAACTGGGCTAATGAAGTCGGGGTGTGAATGGGGTGCGGATTTGCCCCTATTGTGAACTAGCCCCGCTCTCCCTTGAGGTATAAAATTCCACTATTTCTCCCCTTGTCAGTAATGCAGGGCGGAGGGCCTGACAAGGAGAGCTGTTCAATCGTTCGGATGGGACGAAAAACCGAGGTCCCGTGTACACATTGGCGTGCACGTAAAAGATCCCTTGGCAGTTGGAATTCGATATAAGAGAAGGCCGTGGAGCCGCGTATGCAAAATTTCCCTTATAGCACACTGTACGGCGTATGCCCGTCTTCATTAACCCAGTTTGGGAGCAGAACAGTAGGACGTTAAACCCCATTTCATTTCATTTTTATTACAGTTCTATAAGAATAAGAGGTTTTCGCACGTAATTTAATCACCAATATGAAATATTTTTTTGTAAGCAATTGAGTTATATTATGCCTGCACATGCACAGGCATTTGAACAGATTAAAATAAAGATTCTTACGACTATAGGTTATACAGTGAGTGAGAGGGAGATGGGGAGATACCGTCTACTCGACACAAACTACGTCATTTTGGGACTGAAATGGCTCAATTTTATTTTAAGGAAAGATTATAATTATAATTGTATATTATATGGTCAAGTACTTTTATTTTAATCCCTTCACGTGGCTGTATATGTTAAAATATAGCCCTTACGTGGTCTGAAATACATCCAAAGATATCTGTAACTGAGAATGACGACGAATGTTATTTATGTGTTAAGCCGACAAACGGTAATAAGCCCAAAGGATACGGTGAGTTTTCATACAAGAATATAAATAATACGTGTGGATTGATATATTACAATATTTATTATATTCATTTACAACCACACCTTCTCTGGAGAATACAACACAATAAGAATGCGGAAACTACGACTATTCTTGGCGAGTTTAACAATCGATGCGATGCCCATCCAAGTTCGTATTGATAACGCCACCGTATTGCTATTTCACGGACATTATAGTCATTTGAAGTTAGATATTAGAATATGGGTTTTCTTTTGGGAATTCCGGTTTGGACCACTTTTCCCTGTTTCGGCATCCCGGAATGAGGGATATGAATTTCAAATTCAGCACAGTTTATCACAATCTGATAAAAACACAGAGCAATCTCAACTAATTCGGACATGGTAGAAGGAACCACCACCTACATTCCTGGCACACTTTTATTGCAAAACTTCGAGCGTGGAAATTAGTTCAGAAATCAGAAACCTTATCTTGTTGGTCGCATTAATTACGGTCTTGTTGTGACGAGTTACAATTGGTATGATATGACATGGTACAGATAAAAGTCGATAATCTACGAATAGTCACTGGTTACCGATTCCACGATGAAACGCTGATATAAAAACGTGAATCACCCTGTTTGAGAAATGAAATGGGATTTAACGTCCTACTGTTCTGCTCCGACTGGGCTAATAAAAACGGGCATACGCCGACCCCAGACTAGCGAGCCAGCGACTCAGGTACTTAGCCACCGTGGCACCCAGTTCAGGAAACATTGCACCTTTTCCTAAAACAATTGACGTTTTGTGAGACAGTGGTGACGTTTTAAGCGATTTTGATAGAGCTAAGTTTAATTTAGTTTTATTGTTATGTAAACTTCGTTTTCAAGAAACAAATTACAAGGGAATGTGATGCCACCAGTCGTAGGTAAACAAATAACATATGATGGTTCGCCGTTTTTAGTAAGTCTTCGTAGCCAATTGTTGGAAATGTATTTCCATTTGGAATATCTTGACTAACAACACATAACTGACTGACAGATAACTGACATTTTAAAATTGGGCGGTCGGAAGTGTGTATATTGGTTACAAAATGAAGTCGCCTAGTAACAGTCGCAAAAACTTTTTTATAATTCAAACGCAAAGAGAGTCTAGTCGTTTGAATGGAACGAAAAACCCAGACACCGACTACACGTTGTGACAAGCAAGTAACCGAACCACGAGCAGGCGGAAGCGCCCCTCTCTGGGCAACATTCCCCTCCTAGCCTTCATTATCACGGTTGATACATTAAACTTCTTTAGCGAGAAAGGGAAAAAAAATGGGTTTAACGCACACTCGACACAAACTAGTTCATTTCGGGACTAAAATGTGCTTCAATGTTATTTCAACAATTCGCTGTGGGACAGGCGACCCAACCGGGGAATCGAAACCACGAAAGATGACTCAGTGACAGACCCTGTGATACAACACCCACGCGCTATCCATTAGCCTCAGCTCCAAGTTCATTAGCCATAGGCGTACGGACTCGAAGACAGTAAGTGGGGCAGAACCCGAATTGCTCGAAAAAGTTTCGGGTTTACAGACGCCCCCCACCCCCAAACCCTTAAGAAAATTTTGGAATATTTGACGACTGCAAACACGTTGTCCTGCTATTACAGCCCGAACAAAGCAACTTCAAGGTGGTCTAATATAGCTTAATTAAGGTGACTGACTCAAATTTCAATCAATCGTTTACAATCCACGAAGACGGGAAAATTTTGAAAATTTAACTGCCGCAAACGCGTCTTCCTGTTATTCCAGCCTGTGAATACAGCAACTTTGTTTGGGTCCGATACAGCCTACCTGATGACCCGAATTCCAAACAACCAATAAATCGTCACGGAGTATGGGGGCCTCACCCTACCGCAGAAAATTATGAAAATTTAATCACCGCAAATGCGTTTTCTGCTACTCTAGCCCGTGTAAGTAACTCCAAAAGTATCCAATGGTTTTGTAACCGAAACCCCGCTCCGAATTCCATGCATCCAATCAGACTGTTGCAGACGATTTAGAAATAATAATCGATGCCCGAAAATATCGCACAAAGTAGAGTGGCTCCAGACAAAAATAATTTTTTAATCCAGTCAACTTAGTACGAATTCGTGGTATTCAATTAAAAGAAAAGTAAAATTAGTGTTTTATTAGGGCTCGAAGACAGTTAGGGAAGCAAAACTAGAAATGCCCGAAAAAATTTCAGGTTCACAGACAGCAGCGCCGGTTTTCTTCGAGAAGCGACGAAGCGGCGCTGTCCTTGCATAGGCCTCCCAAGAAATCTTTTGAATATTTGACGGCCGCAAACAAACGTGTTTTACTGCTATTCCCGCCCGTAAAATTAGTGTTTTAGTAGATTTCGGGCACTTTATTTTGCCTAGTAGATGAATTTTTTTTTTTGTAACTTTACCCGTCTGCCCGAAAAGGCAACCTGCCCGAAAGTTAGGGGGCAGCTGCCCCCCCCCCGCCCCCTGGCTCGTACGCCTATGTCATTAGCAGTGGGAAAACCCAAGAATTTGGACAGACGACCCTACTTCTTGCCTGTCACGTTGGTATCGAAACCATGCCACTACATGACATACCTTATGCTCTAAATTATTGCACCATTTCTTAGATTTAAACCAGCAACACGTCATAATGTGCTGGGGGCCACGGTGGCTAAGTGGGTAAGACGCTGGTTCGACCCCTGCATTTGCCGAGAAAGTTCATCCGGATTTTCCGGCGTGATTTCCCCTTGTCAATGATGCAGGATGGAGAGCCTGATAAGGACAGCTGTCTAGTCGTTCGGATGGAACGAGAAACCGAGGTCCCGTGTTCACATTGGCGTGCAATGTAAAAGATCCCTTGTCAGTTGGAATTGTATAAGAATAGGCTGTAGCGCCGCTGCCCTAGCAAAATTTCTCTGATAGCCCAGTTCAGAACAGAAGAGTGGGACGTTAAACCCAAATTTATAATGTGTTCTATTTAAAACGCTTTCGAAGGCTGACTGGTCACTCAGCAAATGGATTTTTTTTTATATCCAGAACCGCGTAAAATTCTCGCACCACCAAGATCACCGTAATTAACGCGTGGAATACGAAAGTCTTTAAAATATCCCCCCCAAAATAAAACCCATAAAAATAATGGCGTAAATATACTTTTTAAACTCGTTCGTTCCACGCCATTACATCATAACATTTAAAACACTCTTCTCGCATTTCTTAAGCTTCTAAACCCAACGTCCCAATTCATGGTCGCAGTCCTTAAAACGCCATAAAACTGTTAACCGACCGATCATCCGGAAAATACAGCCAATAAAAATCCGTGTTATAAATGATGTTTTACCGTGCGATCAACACAAGAAGTAGCTAATAAATTCACGCGTTACAAATCATCAAATGTTGTTTTAATCCTCGACGCGGGTTTGCACATCCACGTTTAGTTAGTGAGTGCAAACTATAACAAATTAAAAGAGATAGTATTTTCAGAATTTCGCTGGATCTGTTGATGACTGACATAGATTGATTGGAACTTGAAATATAATCCATCTTTTAACTCGGTCGAGTTTATAATTCCAACCACTCACACTGTCATATTGTATTACAAACTGCGGCTATCCGCGAGGAAGAGTTTTAAAGGACAATATTGGTGCCAGTCATTATCATATATGTGATAGAACTGATTAAACACTTTCCAAAAATATTATTTACACAGAGATCATCGCTACCATAGAGGAGTAATAAAGAATTCATGAATCGGAAGTGACGAACGCCAAAGGAAAACACGAGTTATCTCTCTATGTGAATGACTGAAGTGACGAGTGATGACAGATAAACGGCCGAATTTCTGCTCACTAATAATTCCTTCGAAGACAAAAAGCTGTTATATGGGACCGCAAGAGGATATCTGACGATTCAATAAAGTAATTAAGTGTCATAAGATAAGAGAACACGGGAAAAATAGAAATACTCCGTACAGCCCCTTGTTTTTATTCATTCTATAGGGGAGACCGGGGCACATTGAACACTGCATAGTGTTGGGTTGTATAGTATTATTTATAAAGGATATATCCATGGTGGTTCAATGTGCCCCGGTCTCCCCTTCCTTATAAAAACATGGTAATGCACGAACTTTTTTCTGTTTTTCTTTCGCGTTCTCTTATGCAGTGGCAGCCAATTCTTTTTATGAATTGTAAGATATTCTCTCACAGTGTCACACAGCAACTTTAGGTATTCGAGGGAATTATTAGTGAGCAGGTATTCGCCCATGTATCTGTAATCACTAGTCACTTCAGTTAGCTATATAGAGGAATAACTCGTGTTTTCCTTTGGCGTTCGTCACTTCCGATTTCATGAATCCTTTATTACTTCTCTATGGTAGCGATGATCTCTGTGTTAATATTATATTTGGAAAGTGTTTAATCAGTTCTATCACATATGTGATAATGACTGGCACCAATATTGTCCTTTAAAAGGACAGTTATGCTAGGTTCCCGCTATTACGATTCGTGCTGTGATTGAAAGCGTTGCCGTTGTTTTAATCGTGGAATAATCGTGATGATCCTATATGGGATTTCGGCTGTTTCGTAACCTGGCTGTTTCGTACCTAGTTCATTCGTACCTTACATGAGGCGTTTCGTACTTCACCTCGTACTTCAAATGTATTCGCACATATTTCCGTGTTGTTGAAATCAGGGGATCACGTGGGTAAGGCGCTGGCTCGCTAGCCAGGAGGTCGGGTGTTCGATCCTAATTGCATTGGCCGAGAAAGTTCATCTCAGTTTTCCGGCGTGGTTTCCTCTTGTCAGAGATGCAGAACGGAGGGTCTGACAAGGACAGTTGTCTAGTCGTTCGGATGGGACGAAAAACCGAGGTCCCATGTACACATTGGCGCGCACGTAAAAGATCCCTTGGCAGTTGGAATTCGATATAAGAGTAGGCCGTAGCGCCGGTGCCCGGGCAAAACTTCCCTCATAGCACACTGTATGGCGTATGCCCGTCTCCCATTAGCCCAGGTTAGGTGCAGAAGAGTAGGACGTTAAACCCCATTTCATTTCATTTTGTTGAAATCAGTTTTAAAAAAATGAAATAAAGGTGAAACGATTTGATGAAATGCAACGGCTATAAATTCCAGAATATGCACGCGACTTGTACCTCAAATGTGGTTGAAATAAGTTGAAATTTGAAAGGTCGTATCCGAACGCACCTGCACGCACTCGACCTTGGAAAATGCTATATCGTAACGCATCGCACGACATTAAAAAAGTATGCCCGTTGTAGGTCCGGATCCAGAATTTTGTCGAGGGGGGGGGGCATACCTTGGAGTAAAGGGTAATACGTTGCAACCTTTGATTGCTTGGACGGAGACAATGCGAAATCATGTTTATATCATTAAAGAGCAGATATGTGAACTACAACAGTAACAAAGCAAATGAAAATGAAAATCAAGTAATTCACTGCGTTGGTCTTGAGCAGTGTAAAAAGGGTTGAAAGTGATGTGTGTGAGAGAGAGAAATAGGGTTTAACGTCCACTCGACAGAGAGTGATGTGTATAACAAAATGACCCCTTGTCTGATCTTAGTTCAACACAATTGCCCATTATTTCACAATTTCCGCCTCTCTTTAACTATATTATGCTCCTAGTCTTGACCGGGAAAGTTCTAAATTTTCCGGCGCGGTTCCCCCTTGTCAGTGTTGCAGAACGGAAGGGATTACAAGGATGGTGTCTAGTAGTTCGGATGGTACGGAAACCGAGTCACCGTGTACAGATTGGCATGCACGTAAAAGAACCATCGACATTCGGAATTGGAAAAAAAGAGTTTTTCGGACTGTTATGGCAAAATAGCCCCCCACCCCCCGCGCACCCACATAGCCCAATGCATTGCGTATTTCCACCTTTATTATGCCACCTTCATTACCCCGGCGGGCGCAAAGAAGTTGGACTTTAAAATCCTAATTCATTTCATATCATTTTAAAATAGATGAGTGACGAAAATTAAATTGTTTTAAATGTAAATCTTTGTGCGATTTCATCACGTATTCTGGGATACTGTGTCCAAAGCAGTCAGCTTAAAATTTTGATATTTTAAAGTTGTAGATATAAAAAAAACTTAATATAAAGTTCTGTAAAGAATGTGAATAAAGTTGAAGAAATAGCACGGTTGGTCTCTCCATGGGGAACCTACTTCATGATTATTGGGCGAACAAGTAGAATTATATGAAGTTTTATCTAAGCTTAATTTCGTGATGTTATTTCTAATTTTATTAAACCTCAAAGTAATCTCAATAAAACTAACAGCAATTTACATCAAGACAATGAAATGAAATGAAATGGGGTTTAACGTCCTACTGGTCTGCACCTATACTGAGCTAATGAAAACGGGCATACGCCATACATTGTGCAATGGGAGATACTGTGCCCGGAAAGCAGGGGCGGATCCAGGAATTTTTGCAGGAGGGGGTTCCCGTCCAGGAAATCTACCAACATCGTCTCTAAATTAAATAGGCATACATACAAATTGAGCTTTTAAAAAAGAGAAATCATTTTTGTAATGATGTAGGAATCACATTGTGATTTAATTTCACTGATGCAAGGCATTCAATTTTTACATTTAGCTGAGCAGGGTGGGGTTTGGACCCCGCAAACCCCCCTCTGGATCCGCCCCTGGATAGTGGCACTACGGCCTACTCTTATACCTAATTCCAACTCTCAAGGGATATTTTACGTGCACGCCAATGCGTACCATCAAGACGGGTTAATCATTGGACGTAACACATTAGACTTCATTCATTGATCTGAACGAGTATTCGGATATTCGGTCGATGAAACGAACAAGCGAAGCCCGTTACAAATTGATAATGAGTTGGTTAGATCTGTGGGATGGCCGAATGGTTAGCGAGTGTGTGTTGTGTCATATGGTCTGTCATTGAATCAACTCGCGTGATGTCGATCCCCCGGTTGAACGTGACAAAGGCCTGGCCAACCTCGTGGGTTTTCTCTGGTCCTCCCACTGCTAAAGACCTCTACACGCAAGCGAATTATTGAACTAAAATTGAACCATATTTTATTCCCGAAATGATCTAGTTTCTGTCGAGTAGACGTCAAACCCCATTTCTCTCTTTCCCCATTAAGTTTCAAAATTTCAAACGAAACTTCTTTCAGCATGCATGGGGGGTTGGGATGGCCTAGTGGTCTAGAGTGCCGCGCGTCGACCTCTAGCTGGCCGGTCACCTCTGGCTTGCGGCTGTGGTTTCGAGCCCTGGTGTGAGCGTATGTGGCATGGAGATAGGGGCGCCTTCTCAACCTCGTGGGTTTCCTCCGGGCACTCCGGTTTCCTCCCACTGCTAAAGACCCCTACGCGCAAGCGAATTATTGAAATAAAATTTAAAAAAAACATATGTTAGTCCCGAAATGACCTAGTTGTGTCGAGTGGACGTTAAACCCCATTTCTCTCTCTCTCTCTTTCAGCATGCAACGGCGGGCCGCAAGACTAACGAGCACTCGATTCCGCGTTTACCAAATCTTTCATTAGATAATACTTTATCATCGGTCGGTGAATTATATAAATAACGTATTTAAAATCTAGTTCTCTTGTTTTCAATCAAGAATTCTATTTACCCGACCTACGCAGGTCTACTATCTTACCCAGGTGATGGACAGGATATGATGTATGCCACGTCTCAGATGTCCAAGATTCTGAAAAACAGAGCAAATATTCTTTCACATTTATAACAACGATTGTTTAAGTAACTGGCGGACATCTCAGAATAATTTCTCTCCGCCTATTGATTGAATAATAAATATGATACATTGTCTTCCTTAAGAGTTTGCAAATAAAATCATTGACTCCATTACTGTATTTGGTCGATTGTGACCCTTCACCTTTCCTTTTTTAAACACGACTTCTTTATTTCTGTCGGACGGAATTTCAGTGTCAATTTTGTCTCAAATAAAACATGTTTCTGATCAAATAACGACATGTTTTAGACATTTTGACTACTAAGTATGAATGGTATGTGTTTCATGACATCAATACCTTGACTAAGTTCGGTGATAAGATCTGTCGGACTAAGAAGCGATAAGCGAGCAGGGTTGGTGAAGACTTTGACACACAATAACTCTGGGAAAACGAGAGATGTAGCTTGGTATATTGCTTTAATACATCAAAACCGCGACGAATTCAGTTGCATTATAAAAAGATAAATGTATTATTAAACATACATGCATGTCTCCTACTTATATTGGCGGGGACATATGGATTGTTATTCCTTGATTGTCTATCTTATTCACAGAAAGACTGATATTAACACGTTTCCCCCTTTTTTAGTGAGAGAGAGAGAGACAGAGAGAGAGAGAGAGAGAGAGAGAGAGAGAGAGAAATGGGTCATTTCGGGACTAACATATGGTTTTGATTTTATTTCAATAATTCGCGTCATTTCGGGACTAACATATGGTTTTAATTTTATTTCAATAATTCGCTTGCGCGTAGGGGTCTTTAGCAGTGGGAGGAAACCGGAGTACCCGGAGAAAACCCACGAGTTTGGACAGGCGACCCTACTCCTTGCCACGTGCAACCGGGGGTTCGAAACCACGCCAGTTGACTCAATGGCAGGCCGTGTGATACAGCGCGCGCACGCTAACCATTCGGCCACCCATCCATTTTTTTAGAAGTATTGATAGCCACTTAGAGACTTCAACATACATTATAATGTTTAACCATCAGATTGAAAGGAAGAATCCTATTGCTTTTCAATTTCGAAAAACACCTTTGCTATGAAATCTTTTTCGCACAAGAAAGGCTTTAATTAAAATTTCATTTGTTTGAAATTTGAATTGTTTCTATATCATAATTATGTGAACGACTTCTGTCACGACTCAGCATATGACATACAGTGTGCTATGAGTGCACTGTGGCCTACTCTTATGTCGAATTCTAACTGCCAAGGGATCTTTTACGTGCACGGTAATGTGTACACCGGACCTTGTTTTTTCGTCTCACCCGAACGACTAGACAGCTGTCATTGGCAGACCATCCGCCCTACACCTCTGGAAGGGGGAAACCACGCAGAAACCGGGTTCGAATCCGAAACCTAACGACAAGCGAGCCAGTGCCTTACTCACTTAGCAAACGCAGCTCTTACAAAATTATAAAATAAACGATTTCATCCTTGACATTTATGCAAATAAGATATGAGAATTAAATACTTTTTTGCAATAACAAATATAATGTACAAACTGGGTAAATATTTTTATAAAATCCACCAAATGTAGGCCTTGTCTTCATTTTCTTAGAAATCATTTGTATTCCGGTAAACGTATTATATATAGGCTGTAGTTTTTCCCTAGATTGTGTTATGTGAAATTGTGATTTAACGATACTTGCAGTAATCTTCAGATTAAGTTGATCCAAATTAATAATCGTGGAGAAATGACTAAAACATGTTTAATTCAATTTCAATCCCCTATGGTTTAATACTGGTATGATATTTCTTTATATCGGAGTGAAAGCATATGATTACCCCTCGGGTTAGGCTAAATAGACAGAAAAGCTTGACTAAAATCCTATCCCACTACACCGACAGATCTTATCCCAGTGACCTGTAAACAATTTCCTGAAGCACCATCACTGATTCTAAACCATTTACTCAATCAATATAACAATTTTAATTCGTTTTGCCCACTATAATCGATGTGAAATGAAATGAAATGGGGTTTAACGTCCTACTGTTTTGCTCCGGCTGAGCTAATAAAGACGGGCACACCCCATACAATTGTGCTATGAGGGAAATTTTGCCCGGTCAACGGAAATGAAATGGGGTGTAACGTCCTACTATTCTGCTCCCAACTGGGCTAATGAAGACGGGCATACGCCATGAGCTATAAGGGAAATTCTGCCCGGTCAGCGGCACTATGGCCTACTCTTATATCGAATTCCAAATGCAAAGAGACCTTTTACGTGTACGCCAATCCATACACGGGACCTCGGTTTTTCGATCCAATCGAACGACTAGACAGCTGTCCTGCACCACTGACACGAGGAAACCACGCCGGAAAATCCAGATGAACTTTCTAGGTCAATGCAGGGATCGAACGCGCGACCTCCAGACTAGCGAGCCAGCGTCTTATCAACTTTCTGCCCCCCCCCCCCCCCCGAACCAAAATCACATTTACCAAAAACTGAATAAAACATCCGTCTACGATTTCAGATCAAAAGTCAACAAAACAAAAGTACATGCAAAAGGTGGGATAAGGGAGAAAAGGAGAAACCGGTGTGTACATGTGATTTGGTTTAGGTGGGTGTTTAACAAAACTTAGACTAGCTGATGTTCAGGTCGTGGACCGAGCACTGAAGACTACAACTTTCTATGGAAATTTTTAATTCTGAAATGCACTTTCCTGGACATTGGGGGAAGATTTGAAGAATCCCGATGACCAGAAAACAAGAGACAAATTGAGTATTTCGAGTAACATTGTAATTCTTGCACACATAGGCCCCTACCCACATTTACACACATGATGAGAATTGCTATAAATCGACGAACTGCAATCTCATTCAAATCGGGGGTTGGGATGGCCTAGTGGTCTAGAGTGCCGCGCTTCGATCTCTAGCTGGCCGGTCACCTCTGGCTTGCGGCTGTGGTTTCGATCCTTGATGTGAGCTTATGTGGCATGGAGATAGGGGCGCCTTCTCAACATCGTGGGTTTCCACCGGGCACTCCGGTTTCTTCCCACTGCTAAAGACCCCTACGCGCAAGCGAATTATTGAAATAAAATTAAAAATTTTGTTAGTCCCGAAATGACCTAGTTTGTGTCGAGTGGACGTTAAAACCCATTTCTCTCTCTCTCTCTCTCTCTCTCTCTCTCTCTCTCTCATTCAAATCCCATTCCATGCATTCCAAATCGGAAGTGAAGATTTTTGGCCCGACCTGATATGATCACGTTAATTGAAATAAACCACAGAAATTTATAACTTATAGAACAGGGTCACGTTTGTCCCATTTGACGTCATTAAATCGAACCATGGTAACACGTGCAGCGGATAGACTTTCAATTCCAATTAGAAAAATCATGATACATCCATGTAATAACGATAGGCAAATAAATAAGTAAATTTAAACTAGTTTTATCTACGGACGTAAAATGTTAATTGTGTAATTACATTTATGAAGTTGGTGGGATAACATGTTTTATTTACAGAGTTAGCTGAAAAGCTCTAAGCCCGTGAAAGGCCAGTAAAGGTCGAATGAATGTTTCTATTTTGTCTACATAGTCCCCTTCGAGGTGTACGAACTTTGTCAACTATGTTGCCCGGCCTGTATGCAGGCCAGGAAGACATTTTCTTCAGCCATCTTAAAAAGTCGTTCACAGCGGACATGACGTCACCATCACTAGAATTCTGGTTGAAAGTGATGAGTCTTGGTCTTATCCAGGGTTACAAACCTGACCCAAAAATTTATCAGGACTGCTTCAAAACGGCGCACATTGTGACACATTTCTGATCCACAGTCAAGAGCTTTGGCACCCATCTTGCAGAAACTTGTGTCATTCCTAACTTGTTGGCGACAATGTGCTCAATAGCCATCACTATGTCATGCACCCGGGTAATTTGTGTTTGTTGGAATGGTTCGACCTACACGGATACTTACATTTTATAGCCTTTGTCAAGAATGACGATACTCGTTTATTTCCAAGCAGATCTAGCTTTATTACTGGGTAGGGTTCAATATGTTTTTCTTGGCATTTCTACACTAGGATCTGGAAGAGTTTTTATCATTGACGTGTTCTAAATGGTGTGAACAATTAGCTAATGAAACGGTCTGTTGCGGCGAGCTTTAGGTGTGTTTTGTACGGAACTGTGGGTAATCCACTAATAACTTCAATGCTGATTCGTTAATCATATGCCTGACATCATAGGGTCAAAAGTCTCTTGTATGACTTCTGACGTGACCTATTGTGTCTTTTAAACATACAGTATGCAAGAGGTAAATCTGCACATTGCGGGTCTTTCTTTAAGCCTGAAATGTTATCTAAATTATTAATTAGACATTTATTTACAAAACAAGACTATAATCAACTCTCGATGGCTTCGAACACTCGGGATTAACTAGATTAGAATGGTTCGCCATTTTAAACTTACTTTAAAAATGGGAAAGCGTGACTTAGTCTCGAATATACCAGTGCACTGGTTACAATACACACATCTTGACAAAACTATAAACAGTGATAACTTGGCTCAGAATGAAGTAATTTGAAGTATATGTTCAATATTTTCAATTTATATGATCTATTTTTGAGCTATTATAGCAAGTTCATTTTATATTATCTATTTTTAGGCTACCATAGAATGGTCAGTTCTCTATCTAAATCTTATATATAACGTATCTTTGATTTATTATTTGGCCTTCTCCAAGACCAAAAAAACAAAAAAAACAAAAGACCAGTTCCATTAGGACACGACGGTTCCTACAGATGGTTCTCTTCCAACATCGACATCACTGGTGATAATTAGTAGCTAAATATATACAATTAAAAACCATTATGTAGTCATTTTCTACATTTAAACATCTACTCAGACTTTTTGTTCTTCGTGCCGTAAAACCATTAAACAAGAAAACATCATAATTCATAAAAACGGTTTCTACAAATACAATACTGACATACCTCGTAATGTTTACTCTGTACCATGTTCACATTTCAATATTTACATTAAATACGTTTTTCATGATTGTAATTTCAATTCCAACAGACAAATCAATAATTTCTTATGCCGATCAAGATATACGAAGACAAATTACAAAAACAATTAAAATGTTTGAACATAATCGCATAAAAAAAGAAACATACAATTCTAGCTATTGGGACTTTAAAATCCACGATACGCTTTAACGGACTATAAAGTCATGTTGTTGTTTTGTTTCCATAGCAAAATTGAAATGAAATGAAATATAACGTCCAACTGTTCAGCTCCTAATGGGCGAACGAAAACGGGAATATGTCATTCAGTGTGAGGTCAATTTTGTCCGAACATCAGCACTATGGCCTACTCTTCTATCGAATTCCATCTGCCAGGGGATATTTTAAGTACACCTCAATTTATGCACGGGACCTCGGTTTTTTGTCGCATCTGAATGACTACACAGCTGTGGCGGAAATAACCAAGTACCCGCGTGTTACTCAATAGACTTTACGCATTGCCACGTACACCTTAATTCGCTCAATGCTGGGACCGGTAAAATGTGGCAATTTCTTACCAATTCCTGGTAGGTTAACCTGACTTTAAGCTGCTTTTAAAAATCCGTCGCCATTTTGAAACAGTAGGATTGATGACAATAGCCATAAATTGGTTCTTATGTACCGTTTACGACATACTAAAAGAAACAGTGAGTAGAAAAGAGGATGAATGACATCTTTTATCCCGACTTGTGTGATAATCTCTCTAAATAATACGATGTATAAATATTCACAAAGAGCCAGTCATTGCATGTCAAGTCAAATGAACAAATGTGTAAAGCCTTCTAAATAAAACGCCTGTGAAATAGATATTCACAATGAGTCGGTTGTTCCATGTCAAGTCAAATGAACAAATGTTTCACAATGTCTCCGTTTATTTCATCATATTAAACAACGATATATAATTGGGTTTCTTTTGTTTTCAGACTGGTTGGAGAGGAGATTAGACGGTTTTGGGGAAGATATCAGTTCGGTTGGAGGCGGGGAGATAAGGTATGTTTGGGGAGGTGATTAGACCAATTGGGGAGGAGACCAGACTGGCTAGGGTGGGGAGTGGGCTCGTTTTGGTGGAGATTAGTTTTGTTGGTGACGTAATAAGACTGGCTAGGGGGGAGATGTGACTGTTTGGGTGGAGATGTGGCTGTTTTTGAGGCGCCCGGATCGGTTGTAGAGTGGAACAGGTCTGCTGTTAGGAGATCAGGTCGATTGGGGAGACGGATGGGGATTAGTCGGGTGTAGGAGGAGGTCAGGATGGGGATGGTTATGGTTAGTGCTACGACCATGTACCACTACCCTATCTTTCAGACCTCTCCCTACCAGACTGAAAATGGGCTCTCCAAATAGAATCACTCCGTTTTTGCAGAATTGGCGGACTTAGGCTTGAACCATTCAATTACAAAATATATGTTCGCAGAAACAATGCAAATTAAGACAGTCGTTCTTTCGAGATATTTTATGAATGAGGAATATTTTCAATTCTAATTTGATTTGCATAATCTCCTTATATTTTGGGAATAATTCCTCCAGGAATGACAAATAAATGTCACCAGGACTGATGTTGATTACACCCCCGCACAAAGAGACAGAGCACGTGTATTACTTGAAAATTATATTCAGTCCTGAACCAGTAACTAATCTCATCTCACTGCTTAAGACCTTCTCTCCATCAATACCGATACTTGTTCTCTCGACTATTAGGGATCAATTGACGGACTTCTTTTTTGATATGAGATCACAATATTTCAAGATGGTTGCTTTTCTTAGTAGTTACGATGCGCTTACGTCAACAGACATGGAAATATTTAATCTTTATTTCTAAATACAAGATAAATAAGACCCACCAAGACTTACTTATTTAAACAATGATGTTATTTTTATTGGCCTACTATCCCCTTGTTCGTTTAAGCTGAAGTGTCCATTAAAACATTTATAAAAGTCTATTCTGTTTTTTTTTAAAAGGTATTTGATATTTCACGTGCTCTTGAAATTAATATATAAATTACATTTCTGCCAACGCACTAAATTAACGTCAGAACATGTTCTTGTCTTAATAACCCGGATGATACAACAATGGCGAACACGCGGCTTTTTCCGTTATGGCGGATGACGGTAATCAGCGCCTGATCATTTCACAGCAAGGGGGATTACTCGCACAGTTTTTATAATTTAAATCTCCACTTATCTGATATAATAAGCATGTTACACCTATTTAATCTGCAAATCTCTTCAAGACAGAAATATTTCATAAAATGATACCTAAACCAATTTATATTTATTTAAATAAATTAAAGGATCCCCGCTCAACAGTAGCACAATAGACATTGTATGTTAAGATTCTTTAATCAGACGTTTCGGGTATAGATACCCTTTAAATCAAACGTTCTCCCATTAAAGAATCTTAACATCTACCAAGTCTGTTTTGCTACTGTTGAGCCGGGATTCTTTAATTTATTCGATTCTATGCCTTCGCCCCACCGGTATCATTTTTTGATCAAGTATCTTAAGGAAGTGTTGTTGTCCTCTTTCTCGTATCCAATTTATAATATTTTATCAGATGTCACTTTCGGTATGACATATACCACTTTAAATATGCGTTACGTAGGAAATTTGGCCAAAGTGCCGCTGCCCGAGCAAAATTTCCCTCCTAAAACACTGTATGGCGTATGCCCATCTTCATTAACCCAGTTCGGAGCAGAACAGTAGGGCGTTAAATCCAATTTCATTTCATGTAAGAAATAGGTAAAGAGCTGACCTTTTCTGTTATAAAATGAAGAAACCGACAATTTGATTCATATTAGTAATTACTTTATTCTGAGTGACGTTATAGGCGGGTCAAATGACGGATAAATGATGTCGTACGTAGAACAAATTGCAACAAAGGTTTTTTGTTTTCTATTTACCAAAATCGGAGTCCAAATAAGGACAGGGGGCGTGACCAAATCCAAGATGGCGGCTGTCGATCAAAACTGGCGAATATCTCTAAAACTATTGGATTTAGACACCATAAATGTATTACGGACAAATAGGAAGTCGGTACCAGCAAGTCAATTAATGGCGACGTTATGTCTCTATGACGTCATGACGTTACCGTGACGTCACGACGGCATATCAGACGTCGCATTTCTTCCAAAATTTTCCATTTACGCATGTTAACAGCAGAAACGAATGTCGATACAGAGAAGAGAATATTATTATGCCCATTATTTTGTCGAATTTAAGTATTGTTTTGAAAGTCACATAGTCTCTAGCGTTACTTGACATATATCTGGGGTAACTGGAAATCGCTTTACTAAAGCACGTTGGTCGGAAAAAGGTCCGCAATTGACAATAAATATCGACTCGCCCAGTGAGCCTGGTTTGAAAATGACTTTAGCATTGTAATCTCTACTATACTTGTATCAATGTATCCAGTTATCATATATAAAATGTAAAAACTAACTGTTGCATTGTTATTCCTGGTAAGACAAACGTCTTAAGAAACCAGTAAGAAGTAAATACAAAACGTGAAGGGGAAGAAAGACAACCAGATACAAATTCTAGATGATCACAAGGCTATTAAGATATGAAGTAAGAAAAGATGCATGGGCCATACGTAGAATGTGGCGACCGGAGTTGGTTACCCCGCTCTCCACGTCTGACAGAAAGGCCCATGGTGCTACAAAGATGAACTGACAGAATACAATTCTAATCTTATCCATGGAACTAGGTACCCACATTAAGAAAAGTTACCGGTTTTCTTCTGCTTTACGATCAAGTAAAAGTGTTTTTTGTTGAAAACATTACTCCGCATACCTCGGGTACCCTCTGAGCCCCGGGTGTCTTTACAAATGTCCCAGCTGACCCCTCTTTATTTTCATCGCAAGGCTTAACCTGGTGTTTGACTAGTATCGATTATTTCAGCTACAGCCAGTGACTAAACGTAAAAATCGGGTAGACCAATTTAGAACTCTATATGTTGTCTTCACACACTGACGGGCCCCCCGAAACATCACGCGTTAAGTGATGCAATAAACATATTATCGATTTTCCATTTTAATGTTAAATTATAAAATTGGTAGGGTGATCTAATCCATTCATTGATAATCTATATAACACTTAAAGGGGCAAAACAATGCACGATCTGCTATATCTTTAAGGTATACAGCAGACAAAACATAACCACCTCGGCTTTTAAAACCGGACTTTCGATTCATACAGCTCAGCTTAGTGGATGTTGGAGAAAGTGAGGTGTCCCCGTTTAGATATTGTATTAGATGTGGTTATTGGCATTAAACTTGTAAAATTCTTAATTAAAGGGACATTATGGAAGATTAGATAAAGGACTGGCAGTTATCACTATAATAGTTAAAAACTAGATAATGTAAATGGAATATACAATATAGCAAATACTATATAACAAATAAGATATAGCAAATATACAACATAACAAATATAACATAACAACTATACAATATGACAAATATAACAAAAACAATATAACACATATTCAATATATAACAAATATACATTATGATACATATTCAATATAACAAATATACATTATAACACAAATATTAAATATAAAACATATTCAATTTAATACATATTCAATATAACAAATACAATACAAATACAATATACGACATACAATATAAAACATACAATATAACAAATATACATTATAACACGTACAATATAAAGCATGCAATATAACAAATATTGAATATGATACATACAATACAAAATATACAAGATAAAACATACAATATAAAATAACATGCAATATAAAACAACATACATTATATCAAATAAACAAGATAAAACATACAAAGTAAAACATACATGATAGCAAACATACAATATAAACATACGACATAGAAAATATAGAATACAAACATACACCATAGCAAATATACAATATAGAAAATATATAATATAGCTAACTTACTATATACAACATACAATGTAGCAAATATACAGTATAGCAAATATACTATTCAAAAAAAGTAGGGGATATTTGATTTTGGGGGCATAATACTAAAATATGCAAATGACTACGAAAAAAGTCACTATAGGACCTAACAGAAGAAACATTTCCAGTTACATGTGACGCCCAAACGCACCAATAGCTACCGCATGGAATGCAGGTGATGCTTGGGATCATCATGGGGGTCCAACCCAAGATTTGCACGACTCTGACTTTGAATGTTACAGTCATTGTGGCATTGAATTCCAGGGTGGAAACATCAGTTTAATTGTTTTAGTGACCAGAAAACAAATTTTGATATGCGTCGGCTTACCCAAAATGAAAGGTTACGTGCCCTTGGCATGCTACAGATCGGCACAACACAGGCGGTTGTGGCGCGGACGATGAATGTTTCTCAGTCTGTCATAAGCAGGCTATGGTCCAGATACCGTGATACACAATCTGTACAGGACAGACCACGCTCAGGTCGACCAAGGGCGACAACTCAAGCCCAGGATCGATTTATCCGTACCTTGGCCTTGAGAAATCGTGTCATCACAGCAAATCAGATCAGCGATCGTCTTCAAACAGACACTGGTGTGAGAGTGAGTGGCCAGACGATTCGGAATTGACTGCATAGGGGTCACCTTCGCGCCCGACGTCCTCGCGTGATCCCTTGTTTGAGAGATCATCACATTCAGGCAAGACGTCGTTGGTGTAGGGATCGTCAACACTGGGATGATCGACGCTGGAGCAATGTGATGTTTTCAGATGAGTCAAGGTTCACTGTTGATTTTTTGGACAGACGTAGGAGGGTGTGGCGTCGTCGAAACGAGCGCTTCCAAGACGTTAACGTCATCAGACATGATCGATTTGGGGGTGGTTCTGTTATGGTGTGGGGAGGCATCACTGTTGCTGGAAGAACGGCTTTACATGTTGTTGCAGGGCGTGTTACAGGCCAGTACTACCGGGACAACATCTTGGCAGTCCATGTTGTGCCGTTCGCACGACGTCATGGCCGCCGTTTCATCTTCCAGGATGACAACGCAAGATGTCACAGGGCCAGGATCGTTACAGGTTACCTCCAACAACAGAACATCACCACATTACCTTGGCCAGCACTGAGTCCCGACCTCTCCCACTTCGAGCATGTCTGGGACATGCTTCGACAGAGGTTAAGTCAACGTCAACAACGTCCTGCCAATGTCCAAGAACTTGCTGCTGCGTTGCAACAGGAATGGGACAATCTGGACCAAAATGACCCTAGACGTCTCAATGCTTGTTTGGCAAACAGAGGAGGATTTACCCGTTACTGACTTTGTTGTGATGCTGTGGTAACTTTGCTGTTTGACCCCGGGTATCATTTTACCCTTATAATGGTCAGTCTGTGCCTTACTTAGTCTAACGATCATTTGGAATAAATCGATGAATGTGAACTTCATTTCATTTTGTCATTTGTTTCTTCGTCAGTTTCATTAGGTGACTTTAATAACACTTAAAAATCAAATATCCCCTACTTTTTTTTGAATAGTATATATCAGATTAAAGCCAGAACATATCAGAATCAACGTTAAATATAGAGTTTAAGGCCATACACAATTAAATACTTTTGTTTGACACTTGTGCGTAAAATGGATTCAGATTTCTAGTCCAGTGGGTACATAAAAGTAACAAGTTAAACCTCATTTTATTTCATTATCTATGAAAAATGATGCCATGTCTACTATTTGGGCGCGGGGGAAGTTATTATTATAAATTTATGATTAGTTAAATAGCCTGGTGTCTGTTAGTTCACCGGTTAGTTCTACTAGATTTAACTTTATCAACTCTATGAGATAACAATAATACAATTATTCGCCCCTGGTTTACTCTTCGTAATCCCCACGTGGAAGTCACAATCAGCATGGCAACATTAGCGTAGAAATTATATCGATAGGACCTTCGGTAATTCGATTACTGAAGATTATTGGTCAAATTATAGAACGACAAAGTCAAAGGAATGAATTATAGCCGTCTGTTCCGAACCCATGTCTCAATAAAGCTAGCATTTAAGACAATACATGACCATACAATGGTCGAGGGGGGATCTATTTTATTTTGTGTTAATTGGTTTAAATTTGATCAAGGCTAATCTCTTCTGACAATAATTCAACATCATCTCATTAAGGACTTTAATACGATTCCTGATTTATATACATAGGCATACGTTTGTATTTGCTCACCTTAAACGTTTCGGACTTGCAATTCAATCCATGCATTTATTCGAAATCACGCAAAAAAAAAAACCCATACAAACCAACAAACAACAACAAAGCCAACAACAGCAACAACTGAAATATGGTTTAATGCTGCACCTATCTAATCCAACCGGTTTATTAAAGAAGGCCATATACCATGCACTGTGCTGTGGGTGAAATGTTTTCAGGATAGCGGCGTTACTACCTACCCTTATTTCTTTTTAAATGAAATGAAATGGAGTCTAACATCCTGCTGTTTTGTTCCGAATGCGCTGGTGAAAATTGGGCATAGCCATACAGTGTACTATGACGGAAATATTGCCCGAACAACTGCTCCTTTATCGCATTCCAACTGTCAAGGGTATTATACATTCACGCCAATTTGTACATGGTACCTTGGTGTTTCGTCCCTTCCGAATGACGAAACAGCTGTTCTTGTCAGGCTTTCCGTCCTACACAAATGACAAGGGCAACACACACCGGAAAATCCCGATAAACTTTCTCGGTCAAACAACAGGAGCGACCCCGCGACCCCAAGGCTAGAGAGCTAGCGAGCCAGTGTCTTACTTACTTAGGGACCACGGCTCCCTATTTCGATATAAGGATGTCTTTAACGTAATTCCAATCATATCTAGGCCTTTCCGCTTTCCATTCACAGATCTCCCGTTCAGCACCACTGACGAGAGGATTCCAGTTAGTGAGCTAACGCATTATTTACTGCGGCACTGCGGTTCCGCATGATATACTATTCGATTACTAATATTACGCTCGATAACTCAGTTTCTTTCAGATTGGTACCACTGATATTGTTTTAATGTTATAAAGATGTACAATGTTTATCATCCATAGATTCAGTAAACTTTTGCAACACACCGATGCGCGCACACACTTGAAGTCTTATAGCGTCTTTTCACTATACAGTCGTTTTAGGGTTTTATACAAAAATTAACTTTAAAAAACCCGGCTTAATATCGGCATTCTAAAAATATTAACTTTCGAAATTCAGCCAGGGGGAGCGGAGCGTATTTTTTATACGCTTCTGCATATTTTCAAACTTTTCTGCGTTTAGGTACCTCTTTATTTGTGGCATATGCAATTTTCCTTGTGCCATGTGTCATTTTCCTTATGTCATGTAAAATTTTCCTTGTGTCATGTGTTATTTTCCTTGTGTAATGTACTATTTCCCGTGTGCCACGTCCTATTTTTCTTGTCGTCAGTTTAGGAACAGTACAGTAGGACGTTAAACGCCATTTCATTTTTCTTGTGTCATGTGCAGCGTTTCTTGTGTCATGTACCAATTCCCTTGTGTCATGTACTATTTCCCTTGTGTCACGTGCTATTTTTTGTGCCATGTCCCATTTTTCTTGTGTCATGTGCAGCATCCCCTGGGCTATGTGCCATTTTCATTGTGTCATGTGCTGTGTTTCTTGTGTCATCTTCTATTTCGCTTGTGTCATGTACTATTTCCCCTGTGTCATGTGCTATGTCATGTACTATTTCCCCTGTGTCATGTACTATTTCCCTTGTGTCACGTCCTATTTCCCTTGTGTCATGTGCTATTTCCCTTGTGTCATGTGCCATTTTTCTTGTGTCACGTTGTATTTCCCTTATTCCACGTGCTATTTTCCTTGTGTCATGTGCTATTTTCCTTGTGTCATCCTTTGTTCAGTATTTTCCAAACTACATGATGATAATCTCTCATTTATATAACAATGTTTGACATTATATTGTAATGAAATCGAAATCAAATCAGCACGTAGTCCAAAAATAAAACAAAAGAATACAAAAATAACACGTCAAAGAACCCCAAGGCCTAGAACAATGTATGGCGTATGCCCGTCTTCATTTACCCAGCTGGAGCAGACCATTTCATTTCATTTCCAAAGAACCCCCTCGCCACCTACTATTTCTTCTCGTATCGGGATTTTCGATCAATAAATTTCCCTGTTGAAAGTCAATGATCTGGTTTCACAATAAATTAATAAAACGTTTATTTTTTATGTTTAATATTTCCCCAGTTTCATTTTTCACGCATAACGGAAATTATTCTGTCCAAAAGTTGCACCGGGTGTCAGAATCGTATGAATATGGAGAAGCGTGTCTCGCAAATTTGTTGAACTTGTATCGGTTTCTGCGTTTCCCAGTCCGCATTTCCATAGATCAGTGTATGGTCGGTGTCATACACCAGTTATAATATTTCGGATTACGTGCCGCTACCAGTGGTGTTTGCTTATCTAACCTAACATATTCGTCTTCGTTTCGTTCCAGTCAAAGGTTCTAATACTTAAATCAAAAATAGAATGGATCAGATATTCATTGGATAACAAAAACACATTTCGTGAAATTATATTTAATCTACCAGATGTTGTCATCGGTGGCGATCTGAGAGAAATTACAAGTCGTTTATGTACCAATATATCCTTGTAAACAAAGTTTTCATACATATAGTTATCAAATCAGTATATGTAAATAAAAACAAAATAAAGCTGCTCTCAGAATATTAAAACAACCCACACTTTTAACTATTAACGATTCATAAAAACTAATAAATTTATCACATTCCGCCGAGTACTTTTGACCGTTGTGTTTTCTTCAAGGCGAATGATAATGGAAGTGACAATACGTCGAAGAGAGAACGACGGGAGGAGGTGGGTGGAAGGTTTGGGTTTCACGTCTCTACAATAAGTCTGTCATGCTCAGACTAACATATCTATGATAACATGTATTCGTATGGTGAGTGTGTGTGGTGGGGGTGGGGGTGTTGGTGATTTGTCCCTGTTCAACGCCGTTTTCACCCCTTCCTCTCTGATTTCAAACTACGTGTACCATGGGTTCGTTGCATACCCCACTGTGCTCGTACATATTTACATAGGCGCACGGGCTCGATGACAGTTAGGGGGGCATTACCCGAATTGTCCGAAAGATTTTCGGGTTTACAGACAGAAAAATGTCGCACAAAGTAGAGTGGCTCCAGACAAATTATTTTAATTCATAGTCAATTCAGTGCAAATTCATGGTTTTTAATTAAAAGAAAGGTAAAATTAGTGTTTCATTAGGACTCAAGGACAGTTAAGGAAGCAAAGCTAAACAAAAAATTCAGGTTTACAGACAGCGGCGCCGGTTTTCTTCGAGAGGCGAAGAAGCCGAGCTGACCTTGTATAGATCTCCCAAGAAACTTTTGGAATATATGACGGCCGCAAACGCGTTTTACTGCTATTAGATTCCGGGCACTTTATTTTGCCAAGTAGATGATAGACGAAATAATTCTTTTTTCTCACTTTACCTGTCAGCCCGAAAAGTCAGCTTGCCCGAAAGTTAGGGGGCCCCCGGCTCGTACGCCTATGCATACTTATACTTTACTTAACAACGCTATCCCTAGGTATGGGCTTGAAAAGTCCAATCGGTTGTGAAAGTTGATTCTAGCTATGGCTAATATTTTGATTATATTATAATAAACCTAAGTATAATTTAGCTTGGGTTGTAATTAGCTGCTTCATGGGGTCTGTCATTGACTCAACTGGCGTGGTTTCAATTCCCTGGTTGTACGTGACAAGGAGTAAGGTCGCCTTCCAACCTCGTGGTTATTCTCTTGGTCCTCCGCCCCCCCCCCCCTCCACAGCTAAAGACTAGTTGAACAGTTTTGGGATTTACAAGTAGTTTATCTGATGTTTGTCATGTTCGGCGAGGTAAATAAAGTTCTAAAAGCCCTTGAGGTAAACAGGAGCTAAACTATTTAAACATTTAAAAGTAAGTAATAAAATCTGACAATCAATTTGTCTTCTGTTAAACTCCATTTCATTTCATTTCCAAAGACACCCCCTCCCCCCCCCTCGCCACCTACTATTTCTTCTCGTACCGGGCTGTCCAGTCAATGAATAGTGTACATGTTATATGAGATGTACATGTTATATGAGATGTATTATTGAAATAAATTTGAACCATATGTTTGTGTCGAGTGGACGTTAAATCCCCTCTCTCTATCTCTCTCTCTCTCTCGATATATATATATATATATATATATATACAAAAAGTTCTGGAAACAACTCTCAGGTGATATATAAATAAATAAGATGTTTGAAAAGAAAACAGACTACATATTTAAAGCTAGCGCTTTCAGTTCCGTCGGAACCTCTTCCGACTTTTTTATAGTTACGCTATCATATTAAAAAGTCTGAAGAGGTTCCGACGGAACTGAAAGCGCTAGCTTTAAATATGTAGTCTGTTTTCTTTTCAAACATCTTATTTATTTATATATATATATATATATATATCGAGAGAGAGAGAGAGAGAGAGAGAGAGAGAGAGAGAGAGAGAGAGAGAGAGAGAGGGGGGATTTAACGTCCACTCGACACAAACATATGGTTCAAATTTATTTCAATAATAATATATATATAAGATGTAAAGCAAATATTAACAGACATCCTAATTATGCAGCTATGTTTTTTTTATGTACACAGACAAATTATCTTTTATATGTAAAATGAGGACTTGTGCAATCTGATTTGTTTTTTATTATGATATTTATATTTTGAAATGGCACTATTTTAGCAAATGTGTCATTCTATTTCTTTCAACTGAATTTGATATTTAATAAATCTTAACATACGATGTCTCTTTGGATGGGACGAAACACCAACGTCTCGTTTTCTCATTGGCGTGCACAAGAAGAGTATATGGATATTTAATGTTTGATAGTTTCGGAAACAATTCTTTAATCCTCTTTTTGGTTGTTTTTGTTTATCAATGTAATATTTTCATATTTTATGAATTATTAAAAAAAATGAATTCAACTTTTAAAACCGAAATACATTGGATCATGTATTATCGACCAGTTTTGATAAATCTACAATGGCCAGAAAATGACACTCCACGGAACCAAGTATGAAATTAAATATCCTTTACCAATCCCCGCGGCACGTTAAATGACCTCTCAGAAGATGAAGCATATGATGATATTATAACACGGTTTCTCGGGAGACATACTGAAGGATGATTTTATGTCTGATGAAGGTTCCATTGATCTGATGAGATCCTTTTCTAATCACCCACACTGATTTACGCAATAATTTGTAATTATTCTCTAATTATAGCTAAAACTATTCGTTACCCATCCTGATGCCTTTAATTTTAAAGGCGTTAAATCGCTAATATTTAGGACCTAGAAATTGACACAAGTGGGTCGCAACTCATAAAATACTGTATTATGAAGGTATTTTAACTGATTTACATTCAATGGTTTCCGTGTTTACTCTAATTTCAAATTATTTATGTTCGGCGAAATAAGCCAGTAATTCCAATCGAATGCAAATTTCTAGCAACTGGTTATTCCAGTCTACTTATACCGCTGGATTTGGTGCAATGTCTTAGCCTCGTTCCTCGAGTCTCTTGCTAGAACTGGGGCTGAAACGCATTATGGTCAAGGATTCGTGTACCAATAGTAAAATCTTTATTTTGTCTGAAATCTTGGATATCAGAAGCCCATGTTTAACCGGTAAGATCACAGCATCAATGTTGATTTAAATTGACCAATAATTCGTGTTTTCAATGTTGAAGATATTGGATGATATTGAGTTAGAGACTTAGCAACTTTAACATACAGTTGGGAACGAAGGTCTCAGCACACTAGCCAGGGAAAAAATATTACAATCTTCGAAAGTGTTTGTCTAAAACCGAGCAATATAGAATACCTGACACAATTATATGGAATAAAAGTTACTTAAAAGATTTATTTCTGGCAACCATGGTACATGTTCCTGATGTACAAATTGAATTTTTTAAATCATGATTTACTTAAATGAAAAGAAAATTATTTCATCAAAAAGTACAAACCAAAATTAAATAAACGGATATTATAAAAACCAAAATTAGATAAACGGATATTATAGTAAGATGAAATAATTTTTTTTTTATTGATTATTTACAAAATGTAGAAATATGTAAATAATATCATGTTCTATTTGATATATTTATAGTAACGTCACGACGTCGCGTCTATTGCTCTAAATATTGTTTCCAAAATGAAAATGGCATGAAGATTTTCAATAGGAACAGACATCGCTAGTCGTTAAAAAAACATGTAGGTGTCTTTCTTTAATTAAGTTTATATATATATGTACATGTATACAAGATAAAAAAACAGTGAAATCATTAAAGCACAATTAAAGATAATCAATTAGAACCATCATGGGTCGTGTGGGAGTGAGTGTGTGCAGAGGAGGATGGGGGTATGAAGCCATAAGGGTGCGTGTTAAGGGTATCGGTTTTATTTACCAGTATGCCGTATCAGCCTTACTGAGTCTAGCGAAGGGGGGGGGGCTGAATTATCCCTTTATAGTCTATAATTTTGTTTTACTAGTCTTTACAATACTAGTGTCAGGGAGAGTTGTTTTATGGTCTGGTTGATGTATGTTTGGGATTAACCAATGAAACGGTCTGTTACGGCGAGTTTTCGGCTTGGGGAGCACGGAACTGTTGGTAACCCACTAGAAACACTAACGCTAATTGGTTAACCAAATGTCTGACTTCATAAGGTCAAAAGTCGCTCGTATGATCTTAACCGCGACCTTTCACAAAAATTGGTCAGATCTTCGTATTGTAGAGGCTATCGGGAGAATAAAAAAAATCGAAACAAATACATGTATTAACACTCGACCGTTTTACCGTAAATCGTACTGGCCCAAACTGATCCCGCAGTGAATATTCGCTTGGCCGCTACAATCACTGATAAGCATGACATCGACGAGACTTAATAAGTACGGCATATTAACCTTTTTACTCCGACAAATTAAATTCTCAAACATTTTTTGAGGTAAAAGAAAAATAAATAAAGACGTTTCAAGTATTTGTAGTTGAAAATATTTCCTATTTAGTTTAAATGGATATTAAAATGAGTAAAATGCATCATTTTGCCCGAAGCAGTTAGGTGTTATGTAAACTGACGCCACGTGAAGTCAACGCACGTGTTATGGACAGTCATCTGTTACAGAGATAATTCGTAAATAATTCTCTGTGAAACAAGTACCAATCTCCCAAACAGAGTTGTCTTCCCTTGCAGTCCACACTAACGAATGCTTGTTAGAGCGAGACTTGCGTGGAGAATGATAAAATTTCTGACGTTATTTATGGGTTTAAGCCAAGAAGCTTGAGTCTTGAGCTGTTTGACGCTATGACATCATAGGTTTTATGACGTCTTGGTGTACTTAGTTCCAATTCTATGTTGGGACCCATAGAAATATATAAATAGACTATTTATATATTTCTATGTTGGGACCCACAACGGCGCCTGAGAATGAGTTGCGGTAACTTACCCTTTTAAGGACTTTGATGTAATGAAGTGAAACTAATAATAAACGAATAGCCTGTCCATAATAGTTCTTTCATATCTACTGCAGGCCATCAGATTGAAACAAATTTAATTAAATTGTTTTGAACCATATCATTTGCGTATTTGTTTTGTCAAGAGGAGGATTACGGGGTCGATATGCGTTGAGTAGGATGAAAATTAAAAAAAAAAACAACAAAAAAAACCCCAAAGTTACTAAGACGACTTTAAGCAAAAGAAAAAATCCTAATCATTTTTTAAGCCTTTCATGGTTTGTTTGGAACAATAACATTCTGTTATTCTTGATATTGTGCGCCTATAACAACAATAAGAATATAATAAGACGAACAGTCTTTGTGGTTGTTGTATAATACCAACTTCAAATGTTGCTCTAATATAAATAGACGCGAAAGAAATTAAACTCAAAGATCAAACCATGATTCAGAACTGGCAGAAAGATAACTAGACAGGATATGACGAAACCATGGCGGCTGATGAACTTGATAGTTGCAGGCCGGTTATGGGGAAGACAAAATGACCGCTTTACATAAATGACTATTTGGGGGAATACTAACCCGAACCCTAACCCTATCTCTTTTAAGAGGGGTAAAATGTATATTAGATCTAAGTTCATTCCTCTAGAAAGGGTTAGGGTTAGGCCTAATATTCCCCCAAATTCTCATTTATAGAAAGCGGTCATTTTGGTCTCCGGAAACACCCGAACCTCCCCAACCGACCTGCAATTAGCATCTCCCAACTTGATATATTGGAGACGAAATGAAATAGAGTTTAACGCCCAACTCTTCTGCTAAATAATATTTCCCGATTCTGAAAATCAACGAGAACAGTTCAAACTTTTTTTAACGCCTGTCGATGTTTTTGCGATTGGATTCCTATTCTGGCTACAATTAAAGGGTCATTATGCGAGATTAGATAAATAAAAATCGCTATAATAGTTTTAAAAAATAATACATATTGTAAAGAGAATATGCTGAAAATTTCAGCCACATTGCTGCACTCTGAACCGAGATATTAGCGATTGAATTTTAGGCCTAGCCTCGGTCATCATTACTAAAGTCGGTAAGACAAAAACAAAGTCTCGAGTGTCCATTTTGACGTTAAATCCTCAATCAAAATATATTATATATATATTCAAATCCATTAAATATCGCAGACTGGCGATGGCATCGAGAGTTTATTATGGTCTGGATGAGTTGATTAATGTCTTATTAATAATTTATAACATTTCAGGCCTCAAGAAAGACCTACAATATGCAGATTTACCTCTTGCATAATGTATGTTTATATGGGTGTTCACTTTTGTTTCTTTTTTCGTAATAGACAAACAGGTATGAATTTACGTATTTTTTAATCCACTCATTACGCTTCCCGCCACTGCGCAGTTCTGTTTTCGTATACGATGTTTTGGTATTTTCCTAGTATTCGTCTTCCTTTGGTTTATGTAGAAGACGGCAGATAAATATTTTAATGGGGTGGCGTGGGGATGGGGATGTCAGTAAAATAAAAATGGTAATTCGATCCCGATCAGATATGTTGAATTGAATGTTCCTCGGTCTATTTGTTCCCTGTTGTAATAAGCCCGTCAAAATTTCTGTTACAATGAATATGAGACGAAAACGGATATTTTGATATAAAGAGCAGTAAGATACGTGCGCTGAGGGAAAAGTTCTAAGCCTATCTGTACCAGTTAAAAGACCTGTATATACAAAATCGATTGTTTCCATTAATTTTTCTACGTAGCTCTCCTGATAGATGCCCATAACACTGACAATATGTCGAGTGGTCAATCGTCGATCAACCATCATCATGTCAGCTTGTCAGGGCTCTCTCTGCCAAGCTTAAATCCACAGTACACTTCTTTATTGTGGCAAATGAAGGAGAATCATCCCTTAAAGTGGAGATCATGTCGGCGTGTATCTGACGATGACCTTCCAGGAAGCGGGTCACCGTCAAGGCTTTCTCTTCCATACTTAAATTCCGGAGCTCACTGCTTTACTGTAAACAAGAATGGGAATATCCACTTACCACGGAGACCATGTACCTGTGTTGGGGCTAATGCTTTCGATACTTGATGAATGCCCTATAACCAGTTTTGTCTTTCTCTGGTGATGTCACAAGATGCTCTGGTACGACTAGAGTTGCAGTTCTTACCGCTATAAATCTTTCAATGATTGTAGTTGTTGGTATCAAAAGTTTGTTTCAACCAAATTGATCAATCCGTTTCAGATTTAGAACTTTTCAGCCAGCCTTCCTTCGTACGTTATAGACGAGGTCAGCGATTCCAGGTCAGCTAAATTAAGCTGAAATGATAAAGTAGCAACCGCCATTAACGTGTAGTGCTTTCTATAGGTAATAGCTGAAGGAAAATACAAACACCATTTAAAGCTGTAAAGCTGATGAAAATAAATATCTCTACTGACACCAAACTTAAAGTTTAAATCAATTTGTACTGTTTCCTGTGTTCATTATGCCAGATTCGTGTAGTCAATCTTGCTAACCCCAAACTCATATATATTCGTATTACATACTTTCAATCTATGGCGATAAGCAGAAATTTCAAAACCTTCGTTGCCAAATAAGGTACATGGAGCCTACTTGTTGTGAAAGAGACTAATAGCTTTCATGTGCCTGTTCAATGCTTTACAATAGAAAAAATATATTATTTAAATTTAAACTACTATTGCCCAAATCCTCAAGTGGTTTAAGACGGTAATTGATGGGTTGATTGGCCGAATGGTTAACACGTTCGCGTTTGATCATAAGGTCTCCTATATCAAGTCAATTGGCGTGGTTTAGATTCCCCGCTTGTACGTGACAAGGAGTGTGGTCGCCTGTCCAGCCTCGTGAGTTTTCTCCAGATCCCCCGGTTTCTTCCCATTACTAAAAACTCCTAGGCGCAAATGAATTATTAAAATAAAATTGTAATATCTATAACTTTTCGTTTCCCGTCAGTCATTGGTACAACAATGCTCTTGTCGTGTCGGTTATATACCATCTACAATTAGAGAATGGAATCTACTCGATCTTTCTACCAGAAACCTGCCAAATATGTCCTCTTTTAAATCTATATACTCGGCTACTTTGATCAACTTATACCTTCAATTTACTGGCAGTCGGAAAAATCAAATTCATCATTCTTGTCTTCGACTCCAGTGCAGTGATTTGAAAACGGACTTGGTTTCCTCAGACACATTTCTGACATCCCTATACTTGTGATTGTGGTCACGCCTTTTAAGACTTAGAACATTATCTTCTAATTTGATACTTAAATTGAGATGCACAATCTGCGACAATATCAAAACATCCACAATTTTTATGGACGTCCTCGAAATTTATTATTTGGAATTAAAGACCTGAAAAATTCCGAAGACATTATTTTTGCAGTCCATAACTTCCTCAACATTTCCTACAGATTCTGAATGAAAGAATGCAATATGAAACGTTTGATTGTTGTTATGCCGGACTTCTTCGTTGTGTTTTCTTCGTGATCGTAATAGATAAAACTACCGGTTAAATGGTTTCTACACTTTATTGCTAAGCTGGATTATAGCTTCTAAGGTTCCTCGTTCTAAATAGATAATAGCTGCTCGGAATATCTGGGTGAGCTCTCACCAGTCTCGTTCGTTCGTTACTGGAGTTTAACGTCCACTTCCACCCAGGGTGATATCGTTGACAACGCCCAACGCCCTCTTTTATAACGCCCTTAATTTCTACACGTCCTAGAATGACCTTGACGTTAATTTCCATCCCAAATACGGCATAAACCTCCCCCATTTCCAAAGGCCAAGGGAGAGAACATTGCCTTATTTGGTCTACCAACCATGGGTCATAAACAGATAGAATTTGATGGATATTTTGACAATGGTTAGGATTTTACCAAAATATCACCGTTTTTTTACATATAAACATGTCGTCCGCTTTTATTAGTTCGTGGGATTTGACTTAATAGAAAGAAATGAAATGAAATGAAATGGGGTTAACGTCCTACTCTTCAGCATCTAACCTGGGCTAATGGAAGACGGGCATACGCCATACATTGTGCTAGGAGGGAAATTTTGCCCGGGCAGCGGCGCTACGGCCTACTCTTACATCGAATTCCAACTGCCAATGTGTACACGGGACCTCGGTTTTTCGTCCCATCCGGACGACTAGACAGCTGTCCTTGTCAGGCCCTCCGTTCTGTATCACTGACAAGGGGAAACCACACTGGAAAATCGAGATAAACTTTCTTGGGCAATGCAGGGATCGAACACCCGACCTCCAGGCTAGCGAGCCAGCGCCTCACCCACTTCACCACGTGATCCCCCTTAATAGAAAGTGCACCAACAATTAGCCAAAGACACAGTTTATTATGGTCTTAGAGAACAAAGTCTTACATTCTTTCATATGTTTGTAGTTTTATGGCGATGGGGTCTAAAGGCGTTTGCCGGTTCTCCAGTCTGCTTTCTGTAAATAGATATTGTTTAAAAAAAAGTGTTCTTGATTAAAATCGTAATTGCCTAAATGGGATATATATCTACACTTTTTAGGTATTATAATGCAAAAGACTCCATTTTGAACTCGATTCTGACCGTATCGTAATTTCGTAACCAACCGGAAGTCAGACAGCTTAGGAGTAGACTTGAGGTTAATAGGTTACTGTGAACGTTACGGACAAATGTTCCACATTGTTCACAAATAATACCCTACTTACTGCCCTGGAGCCTGTTTCACGAAATTTTAACTAAGATACAATCCAAATTTTAGTAATTTCATTGGATAATATTCGATTGATTTTAGTGCTTAGCCAATCAAATTTTGAAGTATCTACAAAAATTTAGATTTTATCTTTAGCTAAGATTTAGAGAAACAAGACCCAGGCATTTAACTTTTGATAAGCACCATTTCCTACAAACCTGGTATGGCGACCATTTAATATCAACCCCCATCATGAAAAATTAATCAAAATTCCTATTACAGATTACAGATCATACATGATTTCATTTAAAAGGAAATATTAGGATCAATCGAAATTTCAACAAAAACGGTTTTTATCTTTATGACCACCGTGTGAGGGGCTGTCAATTTCATTTAGCCATAATTTTGTCCATTGTATTATGAAATTGTTTCAATTTTTTATTTAAGTGTACAATAGGTTTAAATTTTCCATCAATCAGTTAAAAACATAGCCGCCTTGTCACCCACCCGATGTAGCTATTGTGGCAGTTATTCCGCGAGAGTTACGGGACCTCGGCTTTTCGTCCCAGCTGAACGACTAGACGTTTCGTGCCAGGTCCTCGGGCCTACACCATTAAAAATACATTATGTAAGAGCTAAATATGCCTATTGCAGGTCTTTCTTTAGACATGAAATGTTATCTAATTGATTAATTAGTCATTAATTAACTTTTCAAGACCATAATCAATATCATCATTATCCTGCGATTTGTAGTGGATTATGTCCGAATTACTGCATAACTTTCCTTATCGATTTAATTTTTAAATAGATAATCGAGACTATACCGACTATAATAATGATGATCGAGACTAGGCGGAAATTTCAGTCGCTCAATTTTCGGTTCCAAGTGGATCAATTTGGCTGAATTTTGCAACAAATTCCCTTTAAATTATCTAGTTTTTAACTATTATAGAGAGAACTGCCAACTCGTTATCTAATCTCTCATAATGTATCATTATGTAAAGGTTTTTTTTAAAGTTTACATTAACCCTTTATTAATTTTAATAGCTGTAGATATATCTATATCTTCTTGTACCTACCCATTACGAAATGAAATGAAATGGGCTAATGAAGACGGGCATACGCCATACAGTGTGCTATGAGTGAAATTTTGCACTACGGCCTACTCTTATATGGAATTCTAACTGTTAAGGGATTTCTTACGTGCATGCCAATGTGTATATACAAGGGACCCTGGTTTTTTGTCCCATCCGAACGACTAGATACCTGTTCTTGTCAGGCTCTCCGTCCTGCATCACTGACAAGGTGAAACCACGCCGGAAAATCTTGATGACTTTTCTCGGCCAATGCAGGGATCGAACACCCGCCCACCAGGGTAGCGCGCCAGCGTCTTACTCCCCGTGACTCCACCTTTTAACAATATACATGTAGATTTTAGTCGTTCGGATGGGACGAAAATCCGAGCACACTTGTGCACAAAAAGAACCCTTAACAATTGAAGACCACAGGGGAAAAACTGGTGATGTCCACATTTATACTTTTGTTTGACTACTTCCCCTGATTTTACCCCTTGGTCCCCTCTGTCTTCTCCATAAATATTGTACGGAACAACTGCACATGTGACTCTCTACAGAGGGTTTTTTGAAAGGCATAAAAAGGAAAAACAAAATATTAAGCACCAGCTTAATTAATGTTCTCACTAAATGCACGATTCTTCATAGATTAGAAACTTGCAATATTTACAAAAAACTCTTCCAAACTGAAGAAATGAGTGTTTAAACTGGAAATTTCCATTTACTCAGATGTCCGAAAACGTTAAAACCCCATTTCATTTCAAGTTATATGTGTTGAGAAACTATGGTATACATAATATAATGTGGAGACACCACGCTCAACAGGTAACTGTTGTTTCAATAAGATAATTCTTATAAATTCTAAGATACCGTTACAGAATATGGAATTTCAAACACGATATTGTCCAGCAGTGTTAGAACATTCATTGATTCCACAGAAACCATTGATGGGGAGTCGCGAAACAATACAATTAAATCACCACGCTCTTACAGATCAATACATGAAATACTGGGGTGCCTGGAAACAGATTACAGGGAATATCTGCAGAAAGCGATGACGTCACGTGTAGAATTGTTTACCGTGGGCGCGGTGGGCGAAACGGTCACTTAAACTTCTGTCAGACCTCATATCGCTCTTTTAAAAGTTTTCTATAGACCGTCGTTGCCATACAGGTTTTAGAAACTGGAACCAGCAAAGTTTATCTTTATATAGTGGACGTCTTTTGTACTTTTGGTGGAATTTAGTGAACTTTGAAACACGGAACGAGGAAAGAGGGACATTTAATTTTTCTTTTGTATTTTGTACGCAGGACAAAGACTGATAAACACTTCACTTAAGGTAAATCATTTTCTATAATCAAGTCCGTGTCGTTGTTGGATGAAAGACAAAAGTAGGTCATTTTTTAAATATTTTAATATTTAAAAAAATACCTATTTTTGTCTTTCAAACTTTAAAATATGTTTAAATGATTTACGTTATGAATATAATTACGGACCAACAACTGTCTTATAATAAATTGTTTGATTGGTAATTTTTATAATAATTATTTAATAAATTTATCAAGTTAGTGATGATTACTGAGTTTTATATATAAATGAGTCCATTAGAAATAGATTTCTGAGAGTTTACAATGTATCTATTATGGATTTACATTGGTTTTCGTTTCATCTTAGTTTTTTTAGTTATTTGTATTATTTAACAGCTGTTGTCATTTGACTTTCCGTTTAGTTAAATGAAGTTTTAATCAATCACAGTTCTCCCCGTCAGTTACGATAATGTGATCATCTGGAATTGAGGTGATATAAACTGTGACAATATACAAGCACTAGAACTGAATTTAGAGAAAACAGAGGTCCCGTGTACCAAATGGCGTACACGTAAAAAAAAACCTTGATAGTTGTAATTTTTCTAAATATGAGTATTGCGCAGCAAAATGTTTAGACAAACTTTCCTTCAAAGTATACTGTACGGCCAATTAATGTAGAAAAGTAGGACGTTAAACCCCATTTTATTTTTTTTCATTTTGTGGCCCTCAAGCACAAGAAATACAAAGCACAATTTAAAGATCGGAGATTTGCTTGTACGTTAACCAGTAATTGCTATATAATGGGCCTGCCACACTATAACGTTTTAGACAACTTGTTCCGACGTATGGAATAATAGTTCCGATACGCTGACATTCGCTGGACGCATATATAACGTACTTCTAACGCGCTGAACGAATATATAGCCCATGTTTAACGTATGAGTAACTTATACATAACTTATCCCCAACGTTAGCATAACTTATTCAAGCATATGACAGCGTGTGCCCAGCGAATTTTTAGCGTTCTTGACGTATGCAGAACTCATGCCTAACTTATGCATAACGTGTTGGAGCGCGAAAAGATAGGCTTATGGCATCCATATGTAAGACAAAGAAACATTTTTCAATTGGTACATGAATCGTTTACCATGATAACGCGGTTCAGGACCATTTGTAACTAGGGACTCGAAGAACGAGACTAGACATATTCCACAAGTCGCATCAAACAGTGACCCCATATTCTAATCTAGAGAGCATGCGCAATAAAATACTATCGGTGTAGATTGGAATAACCATGCGCTAGAAGATTGTTATTCGATTGAGACCGATTAGAAATTACATGTAATTACTGAAGTGACTGAATGTAAATCAGTTTATATAATATATTCGTCTTACATTATTATACGCGTTGCGACCCATCTGTGTGAATTTCTAGAGGATCCCCAATATCAGCAATTTGGCTCCTTTAAAGCGTACCTGAAACCTCAAGGTCTCAAATATTAGCAATTTAGCTCCTTTAAAGCGTATCTGAAAACTCAAATCGGATATTCTGTATTTATCTTCACGTCTCGTCCAACATTTTCTAAAATCCATTGTAATAGAAAGAGATAGAAAACTGGGCTAAAAGCAAAGCAAACAAAAAAAAACATAAAAAAAATATGCTGAAACAAGACAGTTCTGATGTACTACATGTATGTCAACAGTTGAACATTGAATCAGTTGGACCTGAAATTTAGTAAACATTGACAGACAAAATCCACTCCGTAAGATACATAGAAGTTTGTCGTAAACAACAGACCAACCATCCTAATATCATTTGTAAAATTATGTTTTAATCTGTTTCACGGAGACAAATTTCAATAGCTATACTACAATGTGTAATCATTGTTTAGATTGAGGACTTCAGAATTTTAGAAAAAGTTTTAAAAGACTAGAATTCCTATATTCATGGAGTTTTATTAGGAAAGACTGGATCATCACATTGCTGAAAGCATCTACGCGCAAGCGAATTATTGAAATAAAATTGTACGATGTCCCATAATTTTATTTTGAGTGGATGTTTAACCCAACTCTTTCAGTGTGATCGGTGGTAGGAATTGCTGGGATGACGGCAATTCCGCCAAGTGTTCGAGTAGCGATGTTGGTATCTATGGGATGTTGTCGTGTCATTCGAATCGTTGGTAAACCGAGGACTTCCCGTGTACGCTTTGACATGCACAGACAACCTGGCAGTTGGACTCCTTGATAGACCACAGAAATAACAACCCTATGTCAGTCTTGAAACTACCAAAGTATTGTAGATGGGTAGACATGGCCTAATTGTATAGAGTATCGCGCCTCGACCTCCATCTGGCCGGTCACTTCTGGCTTGCGGTAATGGCTTGTGATCCCTTGTGTGGGCGTATGTGACTTGGAGATAGGGGGCGCCTTCTCAATCTCACGGGTTTACTTCGAATACTCCGGTTTCGTCCCACACGAAAGATCCCTGCGGGTGCGCGCTAGGATAATAAATACAAGACAATTGTCTGCGATATCAGCCTAGGTGGCAGCCGATTTTAAACATTAATAGATTAAGAAATACTATTACGGTGAGAGGAGCGTTTAGGGGGAGGGCAACCCCACCCTGCTCAGGTACATAAAAAAGATTGTAAAAGAACACTTTTTTATAGAAAAGTGTAACGGCCGTCTGCTTTATCCTTTATCATCAGATGGTGGACTGGGATTAGCATATAAAGCGCGAAATAATAATATAGACATAATCTGGTGGTATCACAATTAATGCTTTGCATCAATGGCATTGATACTATTAATTCATTATAAGAATTGGCATCAAATGGGGTGATGGATTTCTCTCTTTAAAAAGATCAACTGTCAAATGTCCTAACAGGAGCCTGGTAAACCCTCTCCTGCAAACATGCCTGAATCCACCACTGTTCAGTTATTGTGTATTCTGTTCTCGGCGTCATCGTTTATTGAATTTATCTTCGCGACTTATTCTTACATCTAAAAAAAATTCAACTAATGTTTACTGTTATTCCACGGGGTTAAAAATAACCCTAACATTCGCCGAATAGTTGATGTAATCAACTTATTGTGAAATAACATGGAATAGAAGATTGTACCTTAGCGCACAATCTGGGCTTTTTAACGCGTATACACCTTCCGATGGGGGATATTTAACCATAGGTTCTTTGATGCATATGGCAACGAGTACACCACGGTTGATCGCTCTACCCAAAGGGCTAGATGCATTTTACCTCCCCGATTCACCATCCTGGAAATTTCTCGGCCAATACCGAGACCATCGTGGCAACAGAACCAGAGTCCTGCTCACGTGTATCAATAATAAATTAAGTGTAGAAGATTTCTGATTTGAAACAACGTATACCAGTTTTATTAAAGGCATTTAGTAGCATATAAGACTTACGCTGTCTGCCTTCAATAACTAAAACCTAATTGACACTGATAAATGTATTAAGGATTCAACTAAACTAAATTTGTTTCATAATCAATACATGTTCAATAGGAGTAGGAAATAAACACGATCTTACAGTTATTCTATACATAAATTCAAAAACACCTGTAAAATTCAGATGCGTAATATCCTCCAGCAACTGCTAAACAAAACCTTTGGCTAAAACAATTACTAAGGGACTTAAATTATGACAAACCCAGAACATGTCGTAGTTACTCGGACATTAATAGTTTTTTTCATAATTAATAAAAACAAACACATCGAAGAAATTTTACTGAAAATAAATCAAAAACTTGGTACTAAATCAATAGAAACGTTTGACTTTTCTACTTTTCTATGCTTCGACATTCAGATCTTAAAGATAATTTGGATTGTTTGTGGATAGAGATTTCAATGGGACTTTCGGAAAAGGCAGAAACGTGATGGCCATTTAGTCAGAAAATGTTCAATGGATTATAAAACATTGGAATGCTGACACTGTGTTTATTGACAAAGACAATTTGACAATGACATATTTGGGGTTGGGGATCAGATAATGCAGCAACCACCTTACTTACCAATGTGAACTGACCCGCCACATTTATGGCAAATGTACATTTATATTAATATGAATTCTGCTTTAGTGATTATAAAGGAAAAACTGATTAATTACTCGTAGCTAAACTAGACCTTCCGATACATAGATGACATAACACCTATCAATGATAACGGAACTTTCAACAAATGTAAAAATGAAATATATCCCCTAGAACTAATATTAAATAAAGAAAATTCTGGCCGTATAAATGCATCGGACTTGTATATGGGTACAATTAACAGCAAACTTAATGCCAGTATTTTGGACAAAACGGACAAATTCTGTTTTTGTGGTAAATAGGACATATGCCCTAACTTTGTAGTTAATACATATAAATTGTGTTTCACTATAAAATGGACGATTTAGTTGTGGGTACCTGGCTTTTTCCTATATATTTCACCAATATGGTTACTTGTATAGGTAATTGTTTCCCTTCAATATGCTCACATTCATAGTTCATATGACATATTGCAGATCGTGACTAGGACTCGGATGCATTCCTCATTATTGAAGCCTGTATCACTAGACCAGGGACTGTACAGCACAGTGGGTGTTCACGGCCAACCCCCGGATCCATCCACTTATTCTGATATGTATGTTTGTGATTTCTGCGTATTCTCTCTTGTCCGTAGATTTGTTTTCTGCAATTGTGTGTGGGGTTGTCACCCTTCCCCATCATTTACTATTTTTAAAGTCCTTAATCGACGATTTTAGTCAAAAACAATAAGCGTATTTCGAGAATTTTGAAAAGTATATATTCTGCTTTTATTCAATAAAATTGAAACGATTTAATTAGTCTTTTTGTGTATAAGAGACGCGAACCGTAATATGGCCGCATGATAAAGCATTATAGTAATTATTGGATATGGCGGCAATTTAGGGCAGAGGTATATTCTTGAAGTTGATAGGTCTCTGAGTTCTCTGAGTTCAGAATGGTTTGTAGGTTTCTGTTCCGTTCTTGTCTGGTATATGTTATGTTTCAGGGTAACTTTAATCAGGTGCCGACCGTTGGAGTTAGTAACTGGCCATTGACAGAGCAACAAACTAAAACGCATACTTTTAGAAAACAATTAGTCATTATCGATAGTAATATTTGTAACTGTCGTCTCTCTGTCTGTTCAGGGTTGTCGGTTACAATATAAAGGCTGTCCCGAGGATGTAATTTGGTGCAGAGGGTTAGCTCGGAATGAGGAGCAACATACACCGGGAATACAACTTCCGGTTTTAAATTAATTCTGTCATTGAGTCAAGTGTCGTGATTTTTGTTCCTTGCTTATACGTGACACCTCCCCCCCCCCCCGTCCACAACAGCTGAAGACCCTACGGGCAAGCGAATTATTTAAATAAGATTGAACAGTATGTTACTCCCAAAATGCCCCTCTCTCTCTCTCCCTCTCCCTCTCTCCCTCTTGATCAATCTTCGGTATAAAGCTTACAATCCTTAAACTAAACGAAAATTCAAAGCTTGTCATTGAGACGCGAATTAACATTAGCGTTAATAGGAAAACTAATGGTGAAATGTGGCCTGTTTTGTGGGACTGGGCTTTGCCTGATATGCCTTAGTTTTGACGACTTGAAGACCGAATTCTTAGGAAACGTTGTAAACAAACGGACGTCCGCCTTGTAATCGTATGGATTTTTGTTCCGTAACTATTGGCAAACAATCCATATTCGATTATCAAACAGATTAGCTTCTTCTTGACTACAAGATATTGATGGAGTGCAAAGTGTACAGGGAATATTGAGCTCCTTCAGTTACAAGTTTATGATATTTTATTTAATAAACGTCTGTAAGGTTAATCGAAATTTAAAACAACAATCAGCAAAATAATGGTTAAACGAGTGAAGTTGATATATTAATTTTGACTTACTTGAATATCTAATGAGAATTGTAGTACTCATAGCAACCAAACAAAAATTTAGAAGTGAATTAATTCGGATGCCAGCTGTTGTAAATAAAAGTACGGGCACAAACAAATTAAGCGGATGAATGCAGATGCCGGTCGTTAGAATCTACTGAGCTACCCTGTCCCGGAGCCGCCGCGCCGGAAACAAAACGAAAATAAGCCCACAACAAAAGCAGAAACGCATTTGAACACTATAAATGGCGGATGGGACGAAAAACCGAGGTTTTGTGCATACATTGGCGTGCACGTAAAAGATCGCTTGGTAGTTGGCAAAATTGTCCTCATAGCACACTGTATGGTGTATGCCCGTCTTCATTCGCCCAGTATAGAGAACAGTACAGTAAGATGTTGAACCCCATTTCATTTCATTTAGTACGATGAAGAAAATGATTTAATAGCTCAGATATTCAATGACGCCATCCAAAAAATCAAAGCAGAAACAAGGAGAGTAATCGACAATCAAAATCGGGATTTCAACAAATACATATCTATGTATGAATAGGTGCAGTAAAGTCCATCCATGTTCATTTGAATTCCAACTACCAAGGGCCTTTATACATGCACACCAATCTAAAACTCTGTACCATCTGAGAGGGGGTTCGGATGGCCGAATGGTCAGCACGTGCTCCCTGTATCATTAGGTCCGTCATTGAGTCAACTGGCTTGGTTTCGATTCCCCGGTTGTACGTGACACGGATTAGGGTTGCCTGTCTCCAATCTCGTGGGTTTTCGCTGGGTCCCCCGCTTTCCTCTCACTGCTAAAGACCCCTACGCGCAAGCGAAAATTTGAAATGAAATTGAACCATATGTGAGTCCCGAAATGAATTAGTGGACGTTAACTCTCTCCCTCTCTCTCTTTCTCCGGGGGGGGGGAGGATGGCCTAGTGGTCTAGAGTGCCGCGCTACGACCTCTAGCTGGCCGGTCACCTCTGGCTTGCGGCTGTGGTTTCGAACCCTGGTGTGAGCGTATGTGGCATGGAGATGGGGGCCCCTTCTCAACCTTGTGGGTTTCCTCCGGGCACTCCGGTTTCCTCCCACTGCTAAAGACCCCTACGCACAAGCGAATTATTGAAATAAAATTGAAACCATATGTTAGTCCCAAAATGACCTGGTTTGTGTCGAGTGGACGTTAAACCCCATTTCTCTCTCTCTCTCTTTCCCCTCCCCCCATTTCTCTTTATTGCTCTATCACCATCCGTTCTATTGAATAACGTCACCAGCAAGATCATGGGCGATAACCAGACTTACTTTATTATTAGAGCGAAATGGCTATCACTAACAAATATAAACAATGTCAGACACCGTATTTTATCTCAAGTCCCTTGTTGATATAATATAATGGCGGAATGTATTTTTAACTAAACAATCCGATGTAAATGAAATGAAATAGGGCTCAACGTCATTGTACTTTCTGTGTCACAATCCGATTTCAAAGACGTGCGTTAAAAGTCTTTCTAGCTTCTACTAATTTTATAAAAACAGCATTATGTCAGATTTAGATAAACAGCTAACAGTTCTCGATATAATAGTTGATCCCTGCACAGGCCGAGAAAGTTCATCCAGATTTTCCGCCGTGGTTCCCCTTGTCAGTAATGCGGGACGGAGGGCCTGACAAGGACAGCTGTCTAGTCTCTCGAGGTCCCGGGTACACATTAGCGTGCACGTAAAAGATCCCTTGATAGTCAAATTCGATATAAGAGTTGGCCGTAGTGCCGCTTTCCGGACAAAATTTCCCTCATAGCACACTGTATGCCCATCTCTATTAGCCCAGATCGGAGCCGTACAGTAGAACGTTAAACCCCATTTCATTTCATTTGCTATAAAAGTTAAAATATAGATAAAAAGGGAATATGTTTTTCAAAAGTACAAGATTTGCAAACGACACAAACACGTGGTCATTTCGGGACTAACGTGTGGTTCAATTTCATTTCAATAAATTCGATAGCGCGTAGGAGTCTTTAGCAGTTGGAGGAAACTGGTGGACCCGGGTGAAACTCACGAGGCTGGACAGGCGAACCTACTCCTTGTCACGTGCAAACGGGGAATAGACTGTTGATCGGCTAGATACATTTAATATGGTCAACTCAATTTTCGTCAAGGTCGCTGAGATGTAAATAAGGTTAGGGCACGTGATTGTTGACGAGATTGAAGGTTAGGGTTAGTGTAAGCGTTAGGGTTGAGTCCAGTCTTAGGGTTAGGGTTGGGAGTAGCGCTAGCCCTGTTTACATTTCCTGACCTTTGATCAAACTTGAAGTTGGCCTTATCAATTAGATCTAACCCTGTTGACCCCAGTTCCACTTTATAACCGGCTAACAGTAGAACTGACAACTTATCCAAGGCAGCGCCTTGTCCAGTGACAATCGCTAATACATTTACGTCACAAAGTTAAATATTACAGAAACCTGATTGTGTGAAAAACGAGGCTACCCAAACGACTACAACGTAAACACTGATGGAGAATTGGTCGAACCCCGTAGCATCTTTAATACATTGGTAGGGTGCCCCACCCTAAATGAATATCTCCAAATATCTCGACAATTACACCACAATACTAATATATTTAGAAAGCCTTAAATCTGTTTCACACATTTATAGTCACTAAATAAACGACCATGCTGTACTTCATAAGCTATGATCATTAAACCATACATAAGTAATACTGAAAAATGGTTTGGAGTGGCGTCCATAACATCCAGACACTTTTGAGTAAAAGATAGGTTACGTGCCCTTGTTTTGAAATTAGTCTCGCTTAACTAGTCTACCGATCATTCTACGTCTAATTGACGGGTCGGGATAATCAAGACTACTTTTTTTACGAAACATGGAACAAGAAATTGAATTTAGAAGCACCAACATCAGGCAACTCAACAATATTTTTAAGAACCTTGTAAAAGTAAAATGAAACTACTGCTAGTATCATATTCTTGCTGTACGCCGTTGAGTCAGAGATATTATTTGTACTTAACCAAAATATGCAGCTTCTAATGGTACAGCTAATTTCTAAAGATGCCGTAATAACCAAAAAGTTAAATATTATTGCTATTCAGAATCGTCAACAATAGATTTTTTACGGCTGTAGTAGTGTTTGGTGTTTTGAACATTTCCGCATGATGTTGCTATTTATAGCCTCAACGAGTGTGCGAGTCTGTTAGAAATCAGTACTAAGTTATTCAACTCAAACGTGCAGGATCAACGTGTCAAGAACAACTTTTCAGTTGGCACGTGGGGCACCCTAACATTGGATAAACTGTCTGAATGCTTAGGGAAGATCCCATATCAAAGAGTCACTCTGCTAGTATCAATAATCATTGCATGGTATATTTATGACCACTTTTCAATCACAGTCACCTGTAGTTCATAGGGCCGCCATTTTGATGCTTTCGTCACGTTATTTGCGTGCTGACAGTCAGGTGACTGTCAATGTCGACACTTCCGGTAGCTCTTACTGAACAAAACCAGTAAGTATATTAAACGATATTCGTCCGACGTCATGACAGGTATGTGATCTTTGACAACTGCGCGGCCTTTTAAAGTGTAGAAAAATTGAATCCTTGTGAAATTGTTTGACATATCCCGTGACATAACAGTTGTTGGTGTAAAAAAAGCGATTATTATGCATAGCTATTTCAGATAGGGACCGAATAGACAATAAAATAAAGCATATTGTCAAGTTTCTTGCATACAAGGTGTTGATGGATTCAAAAACGAAATAGTTTCAACATTTCATAGACATACTGTCGGTCTATAGGATTGTAAAGATTTATAAAAGTTAGTCATCAGGGATTGAACACCCGTGACAGAAAGCAAAACATTATTCAGATGAGGACCACGTAACGTGTGAAATAAAAAGCGCCATATTATGACGTAATTCTCACGTGTAACACGTTGTTTACGTGGAAAATAGAAATTAGCAGACACATTTAGAGATGCATAATGTTAGATTTAGATAAAGAGCTGACTGTTCCTGCTATAATAATTCCAAAATAGACAATTCAAAAATCAATCCGATAATAATAAAGATCCGCATTTCGTTTTGTTTGTTTTGACTTTTGATGGCCTACACGGCATGAGAATCTGACATGTTATACTGGAAGGCCGTGTCGAGGATCATACGAGCGGCTTTTGACCCTATGACGTCAGACATTGATTAATCAATCAGCGTTGACGTTTCTAGTGGTTTACCACAGTCCCGTACATGGCATGTCAAGAAATCGCCGTAACAGACAGTTTCATTGGCTAATCCCTCACTTCAACCAAGTCACCGGTAATATAACAACTATTCCAGATCCTATCGCAGTAAATACAAGTAAAACGAAATTTTGAACTATAAAAAACGAAACGAAATAGGATATGTGTTTTAATCAGATCGTTCGAAAATAATTTACATATTGAAAATTTCATTCAAGTTACTTTATTCTAAGTGAAGTTATCACGGTTTGACAAGATGTGGCATAAATTGATTGTTTAATTTCATAGCAATGTTGCTGATTAATCGAGACTCAACCTAGCTTCTCCATTTTTGAAAAAAGTCATTGAAAGATATGTCTACGCTTGCGCAACTCAGTGTATTGGTGGGGAAACATTTTAGGTAAAAGGCCAAACACAAATTTTTGAAACAAAGCAAGGACCAAACAAGGATTATGAAATGTCATTTTTTTGTAAAAAGTAATACGGAATAAAGCACATTTTCTGCGCTTTTTTCGGCTCCATAGCTGTATTCAGCGAAAAATCACAGCATGTCAAGATATCAAACAATACCGTAAAAATGAAAGTAGTAAGCCCAAGTCAAGTGACATCAGTTAAGCAATTAAGTCACTGAGTGACGCTACAAGCTATAAATAGACATACAGAAAGTATGTCCCAACAATAAGCAATTTCGATTTTTTTTTATTTTATTTAGAGATTAAAATTACTCATAAATTTTCAGAAGGATCTGGCGGTCCGGATAACAAGGCTTCGTTGCCCACATTTGACCCACGGGCCGCAGTTTGCTCACCATTGCTCTACGGAGTTGACAATAGGCTTGTCGTATAAATAAATGTCTAAATAACGATTTAATTATCGTTTGAACTAGTTTATTTCAATATCATTCAGCTACTAAACTGGACACTATTCTACTTTATGGACTTGTTTATTACTGAGTGCACGCTGGCTTGGAGGTCGGGTATTCGATTACTGCATTTGCCGAAAAAGTTCGTCCAGATTTTCCGATGTGGTTTCCTCTTGTCAGTGATGCGGGACGGAGGGCCTGACAAGGTGGTTATCTAGTTGTTCGGATGGGACGAAAACCCGAGGTCTGGCGTACACATTCTCGTGCACGTAAAGGATCCCTTGACAGTTGGAATTCGATATAACAGTAGGCCACAGTGCCGCTGAACGGGTAAAATTTCTCTCATAGCACAATGTATGGCGGATGCCCGTCTTCGTTAGTGTAGCAATATAGTCGTGGTGACATTGTTTTTAAAGATTATAGACAAGGAATGAGGAGATAAGATATAGTTTTATGTTTCTAACATATTCACATATATGCAGGTGTGTACTGAAATCAACTAACATTTGATTGACATATTGTTATATAAAAAAGGGTTATAGAAACAAAACATAGCTGGTTCTATATGTCAACAACATGATAACAGATATCTCATGCGCAATTTCTAGAGTAAATTTCCATAACCATATAAGGGTTGGTTTGGCGTCATTGGGCTCAATTAACCAATCTCTCTAATTATTTACATCATGTTTGACCAATTAGATAATTGAATGTCCAAAACCAGTTGATACAAAATTAGGATACTCGTGAGAATTCAGCAGACTTCGATTAGATTCCAGAGGGTTACCATCTAAGAGTCCCAGGCACCGCGAGGTGTCTAGGTTGAGAAGAGTTTAGTTAGTATTGACTATAATTGTAATATGTACTATGCTTGTATGTATACCTATGCTACATAAAAGGTAAAAACGAACTGTTGTATTGTTATAACTGAAGAAGACAAACGTCTTAAGAAACCAGTAAGAAGTAAACACAACGTGAAGGAGAAGCAAAGACAGCTAGAGACAAATTCTAGACGATCACAAGGCTAACAGTAATATGTAGCAAAAACAATATGCATGAGTCGTATGTAAGATGTGGCGACCGGTTAACCATAGACGCTCTCCACGTCAGACAAAAAGACCCATGGTGCTACATTAGCCCAGTTAGGAGCAGAGCAGTAGGACGTTAAACCCCATTTCATTTCATTTTATTACTTACTGATGTTTGAGGCAAAATAATTTAAATTTCCCGGTTGCAACATCGTGCCCAAAGATAGCTTTAAAAAGGTGTTTAATACTTTTATCAATATTAACTGGGTGAATGTAATATCGAGTTCACAATGTTTGATATTGTGGCTATCCAGAAAAAGAGGCATGTCGTCGGTGGGGAGTCAACAGGTCGTATCTGGCATATTTTGCGAAATTCACCTTTTTGCCCCTTCAGAAAGAGAATTTGCTTGCGCATCTTTTCATCTGGTTGTCGTATTTCTAAGCCATTAAAAAGAGGTTTTATAGATACTGTTTCAAAATGTCGTATATGGGGTGTACAAAAGAATAATTTAAGAGCGAAAATGTCTTATTTTCTTGAAAAAAAATTAACTTTGTGTCTAACCTAAGCATTACAATCAAACGAAATATAGCCGGTATTGTTCTATGATTGAATACGTATTTTTAGAATTATTGTTGAGGCTCTACTGTGTGAAATCTATGAATTTGAAGCAGGTAAAGGTGAATAATAATGTGTTTCCTCAGTATTGTGGATAGACTATCAAGAGAGAAAAACTCCTCTTTACTGGGATTTACCAATAAAAGAACATCCTTGAAACAGTATTAAATGTTGTTAAATACAAAGATTAGAAAGAACTTCCCTTAATAAACACAAACGTCTCCATGAACATAGGATATTATAATAAACACAATTCAATATGGATCTTAACGTTAGATATAGAAAAGGTCTCCAATATGAATAAATAATATTAAAATAAACACTAACGTTAGATATAAAACTTAACGTCTCCAATATGAATAAATAATATTATAGTGAACAATAGCATTTTTGAGACACATAACTTAACGTCTCCAACGTGAATATAGGGGAAAAACCGGGGATGGGGGCTACCGTAGAACCGGGATTTGATTCTAGTTATTACAACGCACAAACCCTAAACCTCAACCGTTGTTAGAGAGAGAGAGAGAGAGAGAGAGAGAGAGAGAGAGAGAGAGAGAGAGAGAGAGAAATGGGGTTTAACGTCCACTCGACACAAACTAGGGCATGTCGGGATTAACATATGGTTTCATTTTATTTCAATTATTCGCTTGCGCGTAGGGGTCTTTAGTAGTGGGAGGAAACCGGAGTACCCGGAGAAAACCCACGAGGTTGGACAGGCCACAACCGTTGTACAAATAGAAGATAATATGACCGAACAACGCACCTGTTAAACCCCGACTTGCTAATGACATGTTTGAAATTATAAGAGAAACAAGATGTGAGAAATCACCGTGAGAAGATATGAATAATATGAATGGATTATGTACGAAATATACCTTTTATATAACTCTATATTATATAACGATGAGCGATCATTATATTATGTATATATACATACGATAATTAATAGAACACATTGTTAGATCTATGTATGTACATATATATAACGTTTATCACCTATTATTTGTAGCACTAACCACTGTGTATTTTTTCTTTTAAAACCCGTACGAGTCAGAGGCGGATCCAAAGGGGGGGGGGGGGGCAGTGCTCTCCTTTACTGCTGAAAGATCCTTTTCGCAGACCCAAATATGTCCGTTCAGAAGTTTACTTGGATGAAACTATCAGCCAAATAGCTCTTGGAATGACAACAGATGCAAGGAAATGACGGATAATTGTTTTGGGGGACCCTCCTCCCCTCAAAAGAAAACCCGGACTAGTACAGAGTTTTACCAAGAATAATATTAATGCTAAAATGATTAATATCCACCAATCACGACGTAATTGAAGGCAAGCTGAAGTTCACTTGATGTTCTTTATTGTCTTGTGGTCCAGGCGTATGTCAGTCTTCAGCAGCGCAGTCGGAGCGGGGGGGGGGGTTGTTGGGTGACCGAATGGTTAGCGCGTGCGCGCTGTATCATAAGGTCTACCATTGAGTCAGCTGGCGTGGTTTCGATTCCCTGGTTGTACGTAATAAGGAGTAGGTCACTGCTAAAGACCCTACGCGCAAGCGAATTATTGAAATAAAATTGAACCATGTCTTAGAACCGGAATGACCTAGTTTGTGTCGAGTGGGCGTTAAACACCATCTTTCTCTCTCCCTCTCTCTTTTTCTCTCGCCCCTCTCTCTCTCTCTCCCAGTAAGACGTTAAACCCCAATTCATTCTTTTTATTTTCTTGCAATCGTCTGTTGTCGCATTTATATGTACGAACATCGATGTGAAGATGGTATAAAGAAATTCACCATTATAATTTCAGTCATTAAATTTATGGTCATTTACCATTGATGGAATTTTACCATCAAACGAACGTAAGGCATATACCCTTCCAAACAAATGTCACCATCAACCTATTTTCGTATGTTGTTTCGTCATCAATTAGCCCATTTTGTTTTCTCAATTACTTATTTTCTTTTCCTTTAATTTTGTACTTTTACCCGTTTCATGAGGCTCTCTGTGTTTACGAAGCTAATCATTAAAGTTTATAGATATTGTTAATGCTCCTTTGATATTCCTAAGAAGTAGTCATACCAACCATATTGTTTAATTCCAGAGATAAACCGAATTATAAAGGCTATTTATGTTTGTTTCTGTAATTAGGTATTTATTTTTAAGTAGTATTAAAGACCTTGAAAAATAAATTAAACATACATTATGCAAGAGCTAAATCTGCCTATTACAAGTCTTTCTCTAGGCCTGAAATGTTATCTAAATTATCAATTGGACATTAATTAACTTATCCAGACCATAATAAACTCTCGATGTCTAGGCTAGCCTTTGATGTTGGCTGGAATAGATTCCTATATGCTGCTTAACGGCCATTGATAATTAAATTTCAAACGTGGATAATCGAGGGTATGCTGTTTATATTAATGATTTTAGTAATGATGACCGAGTCTAGGCGAAAATTTCACCCGCTTCGTTTTCGGCTCATAGTGAATCATTTTGACTGAAATTATGTTTTACTATTATAGTTAGAACTGCCAACTTTTTATCTCATCTTCCATAATGTATCTTTAATGATTGAAAGTATTATTATCTGATTACACTATTTTGCCGTTTTTAGGACTTCGAATTTGGCGTAATGATTTGGATTGTTCGTAGAACAATATCCGTAGAAAATGGATACACAAAGATACACCTAACCTTACGTCATATGCGTGAGAGGTGTTAGGCTTGGTTTTGCCATTCATGTTGCCACCAGGAGCTTCTCATTCGGATGACATTCGCCTTTGGCGCTTCCCTGCAAAGACATTATGTCTTACCCCAAAAGCTGAATCAAACCTTTTAGTGGCTTCCTCTGGCAAGTTTCTTAAGTAAAGAAGTCACCCTTAGTGGAAGTGGACGTAAAACTCCAGGACCGAACTAACGATCTCATGTTGTGGGAAGTTGGGATGGACTAGTGGTCTAGCGTGTTGCGCTTCGACTTCTTGCTGACCGGTCAATACTGGCTTGCGGTTGTGGTTTCGATTCCTGGTGTGAGCGTGTATTGTGGGGGCGCTTTTTAAACTTTGTAGTTTTCCCCCGGTACTCCGGCAGTTTCCTTCCACACAAAAGACTCCTACTCGTGCGCTAGGGTAATAGATATTGTCTGTGATATTACCCTCGGTGGAAGCGGACGCTAAAATACAATCTATTCTACGTCGTTGGTTCGTATTTTTTTTATTTTTTTTTTACAAACGACAAGGGCAATGTAACATTGTTAAGGGATATCACATTAACCGGGAAAGGCCACTACTCGTGCGCTAAGGTAATGGATATAAGAGAATCTGTCTGCGATATCACCCTCGGTGGAAGCGGACGCTAAAACACCAACAACAACTCGCTTTGTTCTTCCCTTTCTTATTCTTAAAGGAATCCCACAGCTCAACCGATTCATGCACAATTGATATGAGCCTTGCGTTGTTCACAATCTTTCACATTTTAAAACGTCTTTTGAAAACATCATAATTGATTCGATAAGTTGATAAATTATTCATACAATTGTAAGAACTGGTGAAAAGGTTATTATTTGTGATAAATTGTTTGACAGTAGCCGTTAACAAACCTATTTATTATATTTCATCAGTTTTGTCTCTTTGTAGAATTCCGTTCTATAAGCAAAAAACAAAATCTATTCGCTTTAGAAGTAGGCCTTTGAGCATAAAAAACAGATTTGTGTCTTTAAGGAGAGAATAATAATATTTCATAAATAAAATCTATTTTATAGATAAATCTTCTAAATGAAAAGGGTAAGTGGTCGTAAACGTAAATAAACGAAAAAGTTTTATACTTTGTATCGAAGACAAAAAGATTACCGTGTTTAGTCCAAGAAAACAATACGCTGAGTAAATAGTTATGTTGAAGCATGATTGTCGTGTAATTATTTTTATATTGATAATTAAATGATGAAAAGGTCGATGTATAAATATCGTGTGAGAAAGAGAGGGAGAGAGAGAGAGAGAGAGAGAGAGAGAGAGAGAGAGAGAGAGTGAGAATGAGACAAGAGAGAGTTTAACGTCCACTCGACACAAACTAGGTCATTTCGGGACTAACATATGGTTTAATTCTATTTCAATAATTCGCTTGCGCGTAGGGGTCTTTAGCAGTGGTGGGAAACCGGAGGACCCGGAGAAAATCTACTCCTTGTTGGACAAACGAACCTACTCCTTGTCACGTACAACCGGGAAATCGAAACCACGCCAGTTGACCCAATTATGACGGATTTTTTGATGCAATGTGAACGCGCTAACCGTTCGGCCACCCAACCCCTGCTTGATACATCTTTGGTGCGTGGTATTTTAATACCTTATCAGTATTAAAGAAAGCATACCCTTTGACGGTGCATACAACACGTCGGTTAATGGATCGATAGCTTAAGCCAAATAAAAGGTCCCAAATTCAAAAGACTGTCGAGAACCGTATGTAGAATTGTCTACCTAATCGATTAGTCCATAAAACAAGAGTAGAACAGAAAGAGAAAATAAAGAAAATGACATTGTATAAATATTACAAAACTATGGTGTGTATATAACCTTAGTGTTAATTATATATGTAAAGTGTGTGTATACCCTTAGTGTTAACTATATCTATTTAAAACAGGGCGTGTATGGCCTTATATATAGTGTGAACTGGGGGGTTGGATGGCCGAATGGTTAGCACGTGCATGCTTTATCATAAAGCCTGCCATTGAGTCAACTGGCGTGGTTTCGAATCCCCGGTTGTACGTGACAAGGAATAGGGTCGCCTGTCCAACCTCGTGGGTTTTCTCCGGTTCCTCCCACTTCTTAAGACCCCTACGCGCACGCGAATTATTGCAATAAAATTAAACCATATCTTAGTCCCGAAATGACCTAGTTTGTGTGAACTATGTAAGGGCTGTGTGTATAGCCTTAGCGTGAACTATTTAAAGGGTGTGTGTATAGCTTTAGTGTAAAGTGTTTAAATAGTGTGTATATAGCCTTAGTGTTAGCTATATCTATATAACAGGAGACAGGTAATTCATTACACACGTCAGCCAGTTTAACTCCAAGTTGTTGAAATTGATCAGCGTAATCCACATCCATTGATCAAACAAGATGATAAATAAATGTCTCACCAGATATTGCCAACAATTGATTCTCGTGTTTTAAATTTACTCAAGCCAACCGACAATGTCGGCAAAGCGATCGATACTCAAGCCAGCCGACAATGTCCACAACAAGACTACCAAATCAGCATTTGATATAAATATATACTGTCAACATTAAACATACATTATGCAAGAGCTAAATCTGCTTTTTGCAGGTCTTTCTTTAGGACTGATGTGTAATCTTAATTATTAATTAGACATTAATTAACTTATCCAGACCATAATCAACTCTCAATGCCATCGGATTTCTCCGATATTAAATTGATTGGTACAGTTTAACCGTATTTTGATTTAAGCTAAAAAAAAAAGAAGGGCGAGACTTAGCTTCGAACAACCAATACCGTGGATGAAATTATTGCCAAACCTTCAAAGGCTAATATCTTGGCTCGGAATGGAGTAATTTGAATGAAATTTTTACATTATTCATTTTACATTATCTATTTTCGAACTATTATAGAATGGCTAGCTCTTTATCTAAATGTTTACGTAATGTAACTATAAGCTACGGTGCGAAAACCCGATGTTCGTGGCTAGCACATAGAGGACCCCATGGCAGTTGGAATTCGAAATAAGAGTAAATAATCCGCGGACCCACCCCACCCCCAGTGACCACGCAGTTGAAAGAGAAACATCCATCCCTAATTTAATGTACATTCCCCGGTTGCATGTAACAAGTAATGTCACCTGTCCAACCTCGTGTGTTTTCTTCCAGTCCTCCGCCCCCGCCCCCCAACTGCTAAAGCCCCCTACGGCATATGTTAGTCTTTCAAATAATCTGTTCGGCGTATCGAGACTTTGAAGATCTCTTATTATTACTCGTAAAGTTGGTTCCGCTGTTTATTTGGTGTTGGTGGCGCTGATAGTCTTCCTTGGGTAGCATTCTGGTAATTGTGTGTCCGAGAGCCACATTAGTTTACATTAGTGTGAGAACCAGTGTGTTTCCTTCATAGAAATGGATTTCTAAAAATACTATCTTTACTGGATTTGAATACATTTTGTTATGGATGATTTCACGTCAAAATGGATAATCGAGCATTTGTTTTTATCGTACCAACTATAGCAATGAAGATCGAGGCTAGGCTATTTTCAGCATATTCGATTTACGTTATCTACGTTTTTTTAAGTACATGAATTATAGCGAAAACTACCCGACCATTATCTAATCTTCAATAATGCCCCTTTAATATATGCTTTTCGGCCCATTTTCGTCTATATAGGTTCCAAAGAAATATAGACGACCTACTGAACAGGAAGCGTCTTATAATTTATGTTTAATGTAAGAATGATTTATAGCATTATGTAAGAGATCATCATAAACTCTTAGATTTGTTTCAAATAAACGTCTGAAATCAGAGTGAGAGAGAGAGAGAGAGAAAGAGAGAGAGAGAGGGGGGTAACGTCCACTTGACACAAACTAGGTCATTTCGGAACTAACACATGTTTTTTTTTTCAATACTCCGCTTGCGCGTAGGGTCTTTAGCAGGGGGAGGGAACCGGAGTACGCGAAGAACATCTACGAGGTTGGACAGACGACTCTACTCCTTGTCACGTACAACCGAGGAATTGGTGTGAAATCACACACAAATCCCCAACCAGGGTGAATATTTTTTTAATATTTTAAACAAATTTGATATCGGGAATTCATCTGACAAGGAAAATATATGAGTTGGTCTAGAATATTCTGCCTTTAAAAAACACCAGATAATAAATATTGCTATAAAAAAATGTTAAAAGCAATTCATATCACGACATTATTTGACATTAAATATATAGGGTTGTCTAGAAAACTAGTACAGTATTTAATAGCAGGTGCATGAGGACCGCCCAAACACAAAACAAAATCTACAAGATAAACCTGCAGACAAGGCTGACATTGCGAAAAAATAAACAAATATATCAAATCAAGTGAATGGATCCAAGGGCCTGACGTAGGCGTCCATTGCTCTGTACAGAGCCCGTCTGGGCGGTCTGACGGTGTGTGATTACCGTTTAGGGCAAGAAGGTGCAGCGTCCCTGCGTCAAAACCACAATTCAACAGAATTCATAAGTAAATGCCGCAGATGGAATTGCAGCCGAATTCTTTCTGCCGAGCGAGTGGAGACACTTGGCGAATACTTCGCCCGATTCACCAGTCGACGAAGAAAAAGAAATAACTATCGCCAGCGGGGGGAATATTTTAAATTTTACTCCGTATTCGTCTCCTCCCAACAAGTGATACGCTCTGATTCTTTGGCGGAATTCCACGTTTAAGTGATAGTCGCCATTTTGTATTCAAAAAATCATGTGACTCTCTCAACATCAGCGGTGATTGGCTAGTGCATTCTAAAATCGGGCGAATGCGTCGGCGAAGTGGTCACACTAAGCGAATATATAAAACCTGTTTGCTTCAGGCGAAAAAAAAATCAGCCGAATTACACTGGACAGACTAGGCGAATTTCGGCGGCGATTCGGCTGAATGAGGTGCTAGTGTCTAACGCTTTAGTCAATAGTTAATACGTTCTTCTGACGGTGACAAGAAGTAGGGTCGCCTGTCTAACGTCGTGGGTTTTCTTCAGATCCTCCCACTGCTAAAGACCTTGCACTCAGGCGAATTATTGAAATAAAATTGAACCATATGTTGATCCCGAAATGACCTGGTTTGTGTCGAGTGGACGTTTAACCCCGTTTCTTTCTCTCGATGACATGAGCCTGTTACATGAATAATGCGGTAATGGTCTGTTTGATAATAAGGAAGCGAAGTAGACGCACATCCGCTGCCAATCTGTTTCACAGAGAATTACTTACGAATTAACTCTGTGACAGATGAGTGTCCACAGCACGTGCGTTGACTGCTCACCGCGCCAGTCATTGGCTCAACTGCTCGTGCAATGTTTACTTAACACCTAACTGCTTCGGGCAAAATGATGCATTTTACTCATTTTAATACCCATTTACACTAAATAGGAAATATTTTTTAACTACAAATACTTCAAACGTCTTTATTTATTTTTCTTTTACCTCAAAAAAATGTTTGAGAATTTAAGTTGTCGGAGTAAAAAAGTTAATATGCCGTACTTATTAATCCTCGTCGATGTCATGCTTATCAGTGATTGTAGCGCCCAAGCGAATATTCACTGCGGGATCAGTTTGATCCGCTGCTAGTGCATTGTTGATAATAATTAGCCTGATATGATCACGATATTGCCTTTAACCGGAAGTACATGTATATATCCAGCGATGGTTTAGTGTCTGCCGAGACTAGACTTTTGGGTCTCTGACCGTACCGAGTCGTATTCTGAGCGGTGGCATTTCCGCATTTAACACGCTGATGATTCACCTATTTCCGCTTGTGAACCCATCAGTCCAGATGGACTCGTCAGTCCAGGTTTAGTTCAATGATACTGTCAAACGTATCAAAATGCCGTGAAAGGTAATGACTGGCTCTGAAGTTGACCTGGCAGACATTAACAACGAACAAGGGAACTTGACAAGCTTTCAGACACCCACGACAACGATTCCGTGTTATTGTTGGGGTCTTGACAGCGTTGTGATGTTTTATAGTTAGATATAACATTTTACGGTTTGACGTGTTGTACGCTTCGATACCACGAACTGAAATGTAATGCAATGGGGTTTAACGCTCTACTGTTCTGCTTCCACTGGACTAATGAAAACGGGCAGACGCCATTCAGGGTATATCGAATTCCGCTGCCAAGGGATCTTTAAGTTCACACCAATGTTTACACGGGAAATTGGTTTTTAGTCCCACCCGAACGACTAGACAGCTGCACTTTTTTTGGTGCGTCGGTAATGTAATGTTGTTTAGGGATGTCACACTAACCGGGATCCATCATTAGTGTTTTCTAGAGGAGAGGGTGTGGGTGGATGACAGATTGGTTACCGTGTGCTCGCTGTCATTGAGTCAACTGGTGTGATATCGATTCCCTGGATGTACGTTACAAGGAGTAGGGTCACCTATCCAACCTCGTAGGTTTTCTCAAGGTCCCCCGGGGTCTTCCAACTGCAATGGGCCCCTACACGAAATGACCTAGTTTGTGTCGAGTGGACGTTAAACCACATTTCTGTGTCGAGTGGACGTTAAACCCCATTTCTGTTTCTTGTTTTTTCTGAACGTTTTTCGGGATTCATACTGTTCACAGATGACTATCTACTTCGAGAATGGATCTCTGCCCTAAATGGCTGCCTTATCCAACAATTTTGTAATGCAGTCCTACTCCAGTTCACATTATATACATTTGTTATACTAGTTAAGCCTGCACAATTTTAAAACAAAATATATTATACTTATCAAAATACTCGAAATATACTTAGGGTTTTCGACTAAAATCGTCGAACAAGGACCTAAAATGTAGGTCAATTAGATTAATGTCTGTTTTCAAGCGAAACAAATTGTAGACCGACAGCGTGAGTTTAGTATATGTCTACGTGGGTTACAAGGGTCACGTATACGGATAGACGTACCCGTAAAAAAAAACCTTGACAGAATTAGAAAAGGAGTAGGTCGAGGGGCGGATTACCCTATAGGCAGTGTAGGCAGCTGCCTGGGGCCCAAGAAAAAATAGGGCCCATAAAATTTCGGACGACCTTTTTAAATTTCATTTTTTACATTATTTAATTCACTGGACTGCGCTTACGACGAACCTCACTCGGCTGTATCAATGGACCCCTCACTGTGACAAAAATTACAGCTTGAAGATAGTAGGAAAAGAAAAGTATGGACGTATATCCTCGGAAATTTAGTTTCTCTTACAGCGTTCTTAGTCTCAATACGTCTAACCAGTCCCACAAAGGCCCAGCTAGTCGAGCTGACTAGAGCCATCAGAGCCTTGATCCGCCCCTGAGTAGGCCGTAGCGTCGCTGTCCCACATGCTACACTGCATGGCGTATGCTCGTCTTCATGAGAGATGACGTTGAACCCCATCCCATTTCCTATGTCTTTGCATGCTCGTCTTTACCGGAACGGGAGGTGGGGTGGTTGCCGAATGGTTAGATTTGTCATTGATTCAACTGGCGTGGTTTCGATTGACCGGTTGTACGTGACAAGGAGTAAGGTCGCATGTCCAACCTTGTGTGTTTTGTCAAGGTTCCACGGATTCCTCCCACTGCTTAAGACCCCTACGCGCAAGCAAATTTTTGAAATTAAATTGAACCACAATGTTTGTCCCAAAATGAACTGGTTTGTGTCGAGTGGACGTCCGCCCCTCTCTCTCTCTCCCCCTCTCTCTCTCTCTCTCTCTCTCTCGTCTTTATCTAATATGAGAGTTGGTCACAGACTGTGATATATTTGTATGTAGATTATGATGTTGACTATAAAGACTGTATAACGGATAGATTGATTGTCCAGTTGATTGTTGAACGGAAAGACTAACAATATCACTCAATGACTATTTGTACTACGTGATACCAGTTAAAGTCCATACTAAATCAACATGGACAATGATCATTTCCAACATATTATTCTGTGTATACAATCTTGACAATCTACAGCTGTTTGACATTTTATTATCCAGTAGTGTGTTGGTTTGTAAGGTTTATAGTCCGCCTCTATCACGGATGATATCGCGGACAGGATGGGTCATAACATGGCCGTTAAATTGGGCTGTTTATGTTTATTAACAAGCGTTGACATTGTAGGTACCTTGATACCCCTCAGATATCTATACGTTACGTTTGTTTGTCTGCTTGTGGCTAACGCGAATGGTTAAGGCAAAAGCTTCTCAAATGTGCCGCGAAATTTTGGACGACACACTAAGAAAATGCGGAAAAACACACATGATCGAAATTGAGAATTCACTGGTGTCTACTGATAAGTTCATAGCTGTGTTTGTATTTATTTAGTTTGAGTCATTCTTTGTGTCTATGACTAGTCTGTGTCTACGATTGTATGCCGTCTATGACATGCTATGTTGTTATTTTGAAAAATTCAAATGTTTTCCTATATATTTAGCCAGGTGTTCCGCTATTTTTTTTATGTGTTCCAATGTGTGCCGTTGGCAAAAATGACTTAATTTGTTCAAGTGGACGTGAAACCATCTCTCTCTCTCTCTCTCTCTCTCTCTCTCTTTAAGGGACAAGGTATCTCCCTACGCTGTTATATTCTGTCCCAATGTGTGCCATACAATGTGCAATTAGGGAAATTACGTGCACGCTAATGTGTACCTCGGTTTTCCGTCCCATCGGAACGACTAGACAACTGTCTTTGTCAGCCACCCCCCCCCCCCCCTTCTCGTCTTGCATCACTGACAATCTTGATGAACTTTCTCGGCCAATGCAGGGATCGAACACCTGACATCTAGCCGGCCAGTGTTGCCCACTTAGCCACCCTGACCCGCAGGGGAATGGATAGGTTATGGTCCGAGCAATTGATATCAGTCCTGGTACGATACAACAAACTCTTCAGCAGTGAATATTACCTAATCCGCTACCATCACTGGAGGTGCGGATTAGTTAGCCCACAATATTAACCTTTTTTCCTTTTTGAAATTAAATTCTAGAACTTAGAAAAAATAAAGCTCTTTAGAGTATATCTGGACTTAAAGATACATAAAATAGTCCGCGAAGGCGTAAAATGAGTAAAAGGCACCATTCGGCCCTTACTACTTTATATAACTACGTCCTATGTAGACAAAGCATGCTGTATCAATACCAAATGGTGTGACGTCACACGTAGAATGCGCGCGAACTAAAGTTAGTCATCTTACACAGAGCTAACCACCCGGAACTTCTCCTTTGGATGAAATCCGCCTGCAAAAACATTGCGGATCAAGTCTATTTCGTGGTTTCCTGTGGCAATTTTCTTAGGAAACATTTGTCTACGGTGTCACTCTTGGTGGAAGTGGACGTAAGACTCAATAGAAGGCATTTGCATTATCTCTGTGAAATAGATGAATGTAGGACATTTCGGCTAGTAGACATGTAGGACAAGGGCATTCCAGTCTCTTTTTTTTTTTAAAAAAAAAGAGGACCTTTCGACCAGATTTATATGTTTGTTTTCTCCTACAAATATATTTAATTTAAAAACGTCTGAACTCTTTGTCATATTTATATATGTTTACAAGTCCTAGTGACTGGATGTGTCGCCAAGGTGATAAAAACAGTACTGAATCTGGTCTATACACTGCATGAAGAGCAAGATCTACACAGTCTGTTATAACAATTGAGAGGTCACCGCTACGCTCCTGTACCAAACGGAACATTAATTCATAAGTTGTCTGGGTCTTTATTTGTAAAGTATGTACACGACCCTGGATGATATGCAACAATCTGGTTAAAACACTGATCTATACTTCGTTTCGTTTTTTTATACTTTCGATGGCTTACACTGCATGAAGATCTGACAAGTTATAGTGGGAGTACACATCAGAGGTCACGCGAGCGCATTTTGACACTATGACGTCAGACATTTGATTAACCAATCAGCATGATGTTACTATTGTATAACCCACGGTTTCGTGCAAAACATGCCTAAAGCTCGCCGTTACAGACCGTTTCATTGGCTAATGCCTCACATCATCCAGAACACGTCAATGATAACAACTCTTTCAGATCCTAGTGTAGTAAAGACAAGTAAAACGAAATCTCGAACTATAAAAACGAAACGAAATAGGATCTGTGTTTTAATCAGTTTTGATATATAACTGCACAAAACTACTGAGTGCCATCGCGTAGTTATCCTCCATGCACCAAACACCGGATTCCCTGTAAATGCTTCAAAACGTCCATCCACCGAAACAGATTGTCAACTGCCAGGCCGCTGGGCTCAAGGGGAGTTACATTCAATGAATGTGTATCCCAGGGTTAATGACCACATTCGGTGGATAATAAGATCATAACACATTATTATAATATAATAACCATAATAAACATGCGTGCGATTCATAATTACGTCATTTTTATGCACGTGTTTCATTATTAGCGGGCGTGGTCAGATTTAAGATAAAACCTTCACAGTGGGCGTGGTCAGGTTTAAATTTCTACATCATTAGAGGTAAAGTATTATATTAGTAGAGGGTGGTATTGTAATTTACATCATTTCATTGACAATTTACCAACAGGTTTTAATCAGTAGATTATTAGTGGGCGTGGTCATTTAATTAGAGAATAATTTTGATTGACAGCTAAGCATGTCATATATCCACAGGGATTTAGCTGCGATTTTGATAACACATGAACAATTATTGGAATATCATACACGTTTTAATTATTATATCATTACTGGTCGGGCTTTATACAACAGGTGCATTTTGATTGATAGCTGAGTATGTCTATTTATCCCCGGAGATCACTAATAGTCTTGAATATGATTTCGCGGACAACAGATCTTTACAGATGGTTTTATACCAGGCCACCAGATACAACTAACCGAATTAAGACCTCTAGGAATGGATAATATGACTTAATAAAGTTATACCATTGTAAATTATAATTCTAGTGGATCACTTTTCCCTCGGGGGTTTGAATGGCCGAATGCTTAGTGCGTCCGCGTTGTATCATAAGATCTGTCGATTCCCTGATGGTATGTGACAAGGAGTTAGGTCGCCTGTGCAACTTCGTGGGCGTCCTCCGGGTCCTCCGGTTTCCTACCACTGCTAAAGACCCGTACACGGAAGCGAATTATTGAAATACAATTGAATGACCTAGTTGGTGTTCAGTGGACGTTAACCCCCATCTCTCTCTCTCCCTCTCTCTCTCTCTCTCTCCCCCTCTCTCTCTCGCCCCCTCTCTCTCTCCCTCTTTCTCTCTCTCCGAATTTTCCCTCAAGTATCAATGTTGAATGTTTTGGACATCGACACGGTTTACTTAAAACAAAATGAAAATTGATTTTCAAAGAATACCACAGTTTAAAATTAGGTTGCTTATATTTATGTTAAGTTGGCCTGACAATATTCCTTCCCGCCTTTCGGAGAAAGCGACTATTAAACTTCTATTAAATTATTTAAAATTTCGTTTGTCAATATTTAGGTTTTCAGCCCGTCCGTTAGTTTGCCCGGCTATCTGTCAATTGTTTGAAACACTTAAGACTCATCCGCTAATTGGCTTCGATCCCTGAATTGGCCGAGAAAGTTCATCCAGATTTTCCGGCGTGATTTTTTTCCCCTTGTCAGTGATGCAGGACGGAGGGCCTGAGAAAGACAGCTGTCTAGTCATACGGATTGTACGAAAAAAGGAGGTCCCGTGTACACATTGGCGTGTACGTAAAAGATCCCTTGGTAGTTGGAATTCGATATAAGAGTAGATCGTAGTGCCACTGTCCGGCGTATGGCGTATGCCCGTCTTCATTAGGCCAGTTCCGAACAGAACAGTACTACGTTACATCCCATTTCATTCCATTTCTCTGCTAATTGCCGTAGATTTTTGAAACTTGATGCAGGTGTTCATTAAAGGCGCATGCCTTGACTGCATGTGATGATGTGCATTTTTATTAAATAGTAAATTGTAATACCTCGAGCTGTCACATTTAACTATCATTTCACAATACCACTGGGTTTCATTTTTCGAACAATAAAATCCGAGATTCCAGTTTTGTCCAATGTAAAAACGACCCATTGTGTAGTTCAGAATAGACACGCGGCCATGTTTTCTTCTCAATATTTCAACTTAGTGATAGGGAAATTACATTTTATGATCCAATTATTGAATATCTGAATGTACAAAAAAGAACCAAACAGGAAGATATGCTATCTTTTCACGGCCTACCACATTGCCAGGCTTAGTTGCTACAAAAATAATTTTCAATTAAAATATATTCTAAAGTACATTTATACTTGGAATTTTGTACCTATGTTTTGCGTTTTTACAATAAGTTTAATAACGCACAAAATGTCAGTGACTTGATGTTCAAAAACTTTTCTCGGGGTCAAATATGATTTAATTTTTGTACAAATTTTGAGCGTTTATCAACTTCACCCAAATGGTCACTGCTTGGATTTTCGATAAAATAAGATGAATATAAGATATTAACATAAGATGAATATAAGATATTAACATAAGATGTATATAAAATATTAACATAAGATGAATATAAGATATTAACATAAGATGAATATAAGATATTAACATAAGATGAATATGAGAAATTAACATAAGATGAATTTAAGATATTTTTGTTACTAGGAACTGGCCTATAGCGCTACTCATCTTGGTGAACTTGTTTTATGAAAAGATGCTCTTTTGAAAAAGCGACTTATAACTTGCCATTCGAACGAGACATAACTTAGTATGTTGGTGGTTCATTTGAATGATCTTCGGTATGACGTTTAAAGTCCAAGACTTCAGGTTTATATGGCTCTATTGTTTGGAAACTTGAAATACACAAAAATGGTTCTAAAAGCACATATTTTAACATTAAAGTGTAATATGAATGTATGTAAAGTGATTTATATCGAATTTTTGTAAAAAAAAATATTATAATTTCTGATCAATTATGATCGGTGAAGAGTTCAAATTGAACGGCAGTCGTTTACGCCTGCTTTTGTGCATTCCACACGTTTTTTAAATTATTTTGTCGTTTTTGAATCATCCTTCACTAATTACTTCTATATTTAAAAATGGCATAGAAAACCAAAGGGTACATGACTCGTGTACTGATTATAAAATGTTAATTGCTTCCTAAGTATCGGATATTACAATCCTATAGTTTCACGACAAGATAGCAACACTAATATTGATTGCAATCGATCAATCTTGAATTCTAATGGTTTATTGTGGGTTAAAACAACCCTTGTCAAATAATATGATGTTTAAACCAGCTCTGTTGTGTGGAGATTGTTAAATATCTATACTGTCTGCTCCCGGTGCGTGGTCATCCATAATTTTACAAGAGGGAAGAAGATCCCGCCCGAGCCTCAAAAAATAATACACATATAATATGTGTGCGGGGAAGTGGGGGGGGGGGTCCTAGTGCCGCCGAGTGATATTGGGCTGAGTCGATTTGCAACATACCTGACACTGGTTGAGAGAGAAAGAGAAATTGGGTTTAACGTCCACTCGACACAAACTGGGTCATTTCGGGACCAACACATGGTTTAACTTTTATTTCAATAATTCGCTTGCGCGTAGGGGTCTTTAGCTATGGGAGGAAACCGGAGTACCAGGAAAAAACCCACGAGGCTGGACAGGCGACCCTACTCCTTGCCACATACAACCGGGGATTCGAAACAACGCCAGTTGATTCAATGGCAGGCCGCATGATACAGCGCGAGCACGCTAACCACGTCTTCATTAACTCAGTCGGAGCAGAACAGTAGGACGTTCAACCCCCGTTTCATTTCATTTAAACCGAGTACTAACTACCCTTTATTCCAACTTGGTTTAAATATGATTCATTCTTCCTAATTGTGATAACACCCTTTTAAAACATCTGGCAGCAGAAATCAGAATATAACGGCCGGAGGAGAAACCTTGTCCCTAAAATCGAACACTGATTAAAAAATAGACTGAAGAGTTTAACGATGCCACTTGTTGGTGTTTGAAATCGATAGAAATGAAAATAAAAGGTTCACGCGGTCTTTCATTGAGTCGTCTTCTCGAGAAGTTCTCCAGATATAAACGTCACTTATTTGTCATGATACTACTCGATGGGTTAGTTTGATGACGTCTAGTAAACAGGGTTTTATTTCCCACAATGACAGGACAACGTGGGGTTTAACACGCACTTTCGTCCAATCATACCATTCGTCTTTTAATGATACACAGTGGCATATTCTTTTAGAACTTTGTCAATAAATGAAATAAAATGGAGTTTAACGTCCTAGTCTAGTTTTCTGCTCCGATTGGACTAATGAATTGAAATAAACTGAAATGGGGTTTAAAGGAGCGAACGTCTTAACGCAAAGCATCACAGCCGTTCGGACTTGTGAATATACGATCATAGTTAAGTAACATTCGTCATCACCAACTCGACATAATATGGCGATCATCACAATTTTTAATACCAGTATCAGAGTAAAATCGAACCTACAGCATTTTAGATTCATAACCCCTTTTTAATTTAGATGCGAAGCTAATGGCAGTTATCTAATGTCATATCATATTTTTTATGTGATAATTAAACATGATAAAGTGATGTGATGTGGAGGTATAAACATAAAAAACACACAGAGTGGTGTAATATTGTCTGGCTCCAGGGAATTATAAAGGTTTTTTCATGTCATAATTTGGCAGTAAATTATTCGCAATATCGTGAAAATAATTTGTAGGCCGAAACAAATGGTAATTGTCAACATTACATCGTTTCTATATTCCTTCACTGTTTCTCTTTTAAGGCCTCGAGTTCACAAAGCATTCTCAGATTTTAAGTCAAAAATTTACTCAAAATTGTTCGCCTTATTATTTTAACTAAAAAATAGCCCATTATAAAACTTTTGTTGTTTTAATGTATCTATCAATAAGAAACTGTGTGCAAAGTTTTGTGCTTCTGGATGAAAGATATTTCTCATAAATAGTGATTAAAAGTTGAGTCAACTCTTAACGTAAGTCTGGGAATGCGTTGTGAACTTCGGGGTCTGATGTGTTGGGGGTTAAAACTCTATATTTAACCTATATTCTAGTGTGTTTTGGGGTTTATAACTCTATATTTAACCTATGTTCTGGTATGTTGGGGTTGTAACTCTATATTTAACCTATATCCTGGTATGTTGGGGTTGAAACTCTATATTTAACCTATATTCTGGTATGTTGGGGTTGAAACTCTATATTTAACACATATTCTGGTATGTTGGGGTTGAAACTCTATTTCTAACACATATTCTGGTATGTTGGGGTTGAAACTCTATATTTAACACATATTCTGGTATGTTGGGATTGAAACTCTATATTTAACACATATTTTGATAAACTATAAAGATTAACATATTTTGATGTGTTGGAGTTGGAACTCTATATTTAACCTATATTCTGGTATGTAGGGGTTCAAACTCTGTATTTAACCTATATTCTGGTGTGTTGGGGTTGAAATTCCATATTCGTCCCTGTAGGAACTTTAAATACATACTATTTAACCATTATAATATATAACATTTATATAACAAAATTGGACCGGTATTCTGAAATGCTGGGCGTTAAAAGAAATGAAATGGGACTCCACTTCCTATACTGCATAAAGTGTTCTATGAGATTTAATGAATTGTGTTTGAAAAATCCAGAGGAATCATCTCAGACGATACTGGTACATTCTTGTTGGTTAGCCAAAACCTTTTCTAACCGGAACAACTGGAAAATTGAGTTCTAAAAATCAGTAGTGCCGGGAGGAAACCGCATTGGGAAATCCCGGTGAATCATCCCAGACAAAACTGTGGCCTCCTGATTAGTGCGCTTTTCCTGATTGGACCACCGCGTTTCCATGATTTGAAACAAAATGAAAGAAAATTAAGCTAAAAGAAATCACTAGTACTGAGTCCCGAATATCTAAACAAGGAAATGGTGTTGCTCGAAGAAAATAAATTGAGCAAGATACCTTAAGCATAAAACTTGTTTTGTTAGCTTTAAAGACTGTGTATTTATGTACTTTCTTCATCAGCTAATAGCCTATTGCATTTAATGGTGCCGTTTTTCATCGTCTCTCTCTCGTCGTACCTGTAATAAATATAGCCATTATTTAGTTTCATAGAGCTGACACGCAGTTTATTTTCGTACTTCGTCATTTGTTTTAAATAAAATTAAATTAAATGAAATAAAAGGAAAATGTGGTTGAGTGCAGACGGACACGCGATTTAAGATAGGAAAAGATAAACCGATGAACACAATATCAATATGCAGTGCACATAACAACGTCACTTATAGCAATATGTATTGCACATAACAACATTACTTATAGCAATATGCATTGCACATAACAACATCACTTATAGCAATATGCATTGCACATAACGACATCACTTATAGCAATATGCATTGCACATAACATCACTTATAGCAATATGCATTGCACACATTAACATCACTTAAAGCAATATTCATAAAAATTGAATAAATAATCCTATTTACATAACATTACGCATTGAATTGTCACACCTGGGCATGAAGAATCAAGGATGACATCAAAAACACACATTATGTGTTAAGCTTATTTCCGTGATGGCCCTGGCAACGGTTGATCACAACGTGTACAGGGGATTATTAGGTTTTGTTTCATCCAAATAATTCCAGACACTTTTGCTTGTTGATGTTTTTTCTTGTACAACAAACAAATCTATCTGGAAAATTAATCGTTATTATGAACCGTTTATCCTGGTATACTGGAGCTTTAGCCTTTATTATTAACCGTTATTCTGGTATATTCGGACGTTAAACTCTATTGGGGCTTTAAACCCTATATTTAACCTTGTTAAAATATGACAAGTTTATCCTTATCCGGACATACTGGGGCTTTAAACTTTGTATTTAACCTCTAATATTACACGTTTATCCTGACATATTGGGGCTTTAGCGGGAAGGTTCGATGGCCGGATGGTTAACGCCTGCGCGTTGTATCATAAGGCTTGTCATTAAGTCAACTGGCGTGGTTTCGATTACCCGGTTGTACATGATAAGGAGTAGTGTCGCCTGTCCAACTTCGTGGGTTTTCGCCGAGGTCCTCCGGTTTCACCCCATTGCTAAAGAGAATTGAACCGTGTGTTATTTCCGAAATGATCTACTTTGTGTCGAGTGCCTCTCTCTTTCTCTCTCCAGCATGTGGGGATCTTTCTTTCTCTCTCTCCCCCCTCCCTCTCTCTCTCTCTCTTTCATGTTGTGAGCTCACAACACTCCGAAACTCAAACAAAACGTTTACAAAGAGACTTAGTGCTAGTTTATGTGGAAATGACAACATGCACGAGTTATGTTAAGTGTGACAATTGAGTGTAAAGGGAATGTTGTTAGATGTTGACTGGTCGTGTCACCAGCGACACCTTCCTATCAAGTGTTATAACTGTTCGAATTTGTTCTTTCTGACTAAACGGTTGAAGTATCGGTGGTGTTGTTCGATCGACTACTTCACGTATTAACTATCAGTCGATATGAACACCATCAATACCTGCCATCAGTCTTACAAATCTTTAACCCTGTGTAAACAACAAAATATTTCTTTAGCACCGTTGAATTGGGTCTCACCTGAGTTCAGTGTTGACAGTTTAAGATTAAATAAAATGGGGTTTGACGTCGCACCTTTCTGCTCCAACCGGGATAATAAATACAGGAACATCTACATGCTATGTGGTTGGTTAGCGCGCTGGATCAGAAGGTCTGGCATGGAATCAAATGGCATGGGGTTTTTTCAGGGCGCCTGTCCAACCTCGTGGCTTTCTCCTGATCCTCCAGTTTCCTATCACTGCTAAAGACCCGTACGCCCAAAAGGGTTATTGAAATACAATTGAATCACGCTAGTCCCGAAATGACCTAGTTTGTGTCGAGTGAACGTTAAACCCCATTTCATTTCATTTGTCTGCTAACTGGCGTAGATTGTTGAAAATTTATGTAGGTGTTTATTACACCCCCTCCCCCCACACACACACAGACTTCTACGCGCAAGATTATTATTGAAATAAAATTGAACCATATGACCTAACCTGTGTCACGTGGGCGTTAACCGGCGCCCCTAACCCCTCTGTTACCCTCTTCCTCGCAACCAGGCCAGTTGACTCAATGACAGACCTTATGATACTGCGCGCATGTGCTAACCATTCGCCCCCCCCCCCTCTAAGATCCTAAGAAAGGTACGCTGGATAGATCTACATATTGCTGATGGTCTAATCTTCACAATACATATAAACCTAAGTTATGGTAATCCCCACGATGTTAGTTACTACAGTGACATAAACTTATCAGACATATGTTACGTTAATGGGTTCAAATGTTCTACAGCAGTGATGGGCAAAGTACGGTCCGTGGGTCAAATCCGATCCGTGAAACCTTGTCATTAGGCCCATAGTGTGTCGACTTGGCTTTTTACTGGCTTGGTTCGGCAACAAGCGCATGCGCAGTGGATGAGATCGGGTCAAAGTTCGTATGAAATGAAATGAAATGAAATGAGGTATAACGTCCCACAGTTCTGCTCCGATTTGGCTCATGAAAACAGGCATACGCCATACAACGTTTTATGAATGAAATTCTGCAGCGGCATTATGGTCTACTCTTATATCGAATTCCCATTGCCAAGAGATCTTTTACGTGCACGCCAATGACAGCTGTCTTTGTCAAGCCCATCCTCATGCACCACTGACAAGGGGAAACCATGTCGGATAATCCCGATGAACTTTCTTGGCCAATGCATGGATCGAAAACCACATAGGATGCGTTTACCGGGTTTGTGTCGACTGTATATATATATATATCCACCAGTTGTAGTATATTGACCATTTTAATCACTTTAAAGCGTAGATTACCGAGATTTAATGCCAAGCATTTATTTATACCAGGCTATAAGTTGTTGGTGCCATTAGGAGTCTGGACTTATCTGTCTGAAAGGATATAGAACAGCCTGTAAATAAATCCAGACGATTTCGTTAAAATGGCGATGTAAAATTTATTACTGGAAATGGCTACAATAATTTAGAGAGATCAAATTACTTTGTGTTCATACAAAAAAAAGGCTGGAATTTAATTTTTAAATGTATTGAATATCCATGAATTAGGTTAACGTCCCTTTCCACGTAGCGTAATAATATGGTGTATACGTTTATTAGCTTTATAGGTGATGTTGGGCTAAAACATACTTTGCGCAATATACAACTCCCTGAAATACAGGACACAATTCTTTCAAATACGGGGGTTTGGATGGTTAGCGTGCGCGCGCTGTATCATACGGCCTGCCATTAAGTCAACTGGGGTGGTTTCGAATCCCCGGTTGTACGTGGCAAGGAATAGGGTCTGTGACACTACGGATAACAGAATATCGGCATAGTTGATAAGACCTTTATTGAGAACATGAAATAGACATAGATCGGGAGGAGCTCTATTCCAAGTCTTTTCCTGGCAGTAAACTCCGCCTTATAAAGCAACCGACAATTAGGAAAAATGGTACCAGAGGGATCATCTTATTTGGTATTGTTTATTTATGAGATTATGGTATCTTTAACTGCACTGTATATTTCCTTTGAATGAATAATATGTTTAATTAGATCGTGCCTTTTATCAAAACGAGCAGAGGCCGTTCGTGTGTAGTCCGTAAAGACATATTATTGAATACGGTACATTAGATGTTTTAATAAGTCCGTACCTTATAAGAAGTTGTGTAGAGTTGAACACGTCAATATCATTAATGATCAAAACCAGCAGAGGTCAGAAAGTTCTATGTACCTGTATAATATGTAAATATTTCAATTTTCGTGGGTTTTCTCTGGTTACTCCGGTTTCATCCCACTGCTAAAGGCCCCAAGGCACAAGCGTATGTTAGTCCCTAGTTTGTGTCGACTGAACGTTAAACTCCATTTCTCTCTGTCTCTATCTCTACCTACCAGTTTCAGAAGGCGTCCCTATATCCAAGCCAATCAAGAAATTGAAACCACGGCCCCAAATAAGAGATCGCGGTCACCTAGACCCCGGGTCGCAACACAACACTCTAGACCACTAGGTCATCCCAACCCCCTTTTTGCCAATCAATGCGCAGACATTGAACGTATAAAAACAATACGTTGTTAGTGCTGACAAAAATCAGCTCTAACTACGCCAAGGGGATCACGTGGTTCAGTGGGTAAGACGCTGGCTCGCTAGCCTGGAGATCGGGTGTTCGATCCCTGCATTGGCCGAGAAAGTTCATCTCGATTTTCCGGCGTGGTTTCCCCTTGTCAGTGATGCAGAAAGAGGGCCTGACAAGGACAGCTGTAACACTACAGATAACAGACCATCAGCATAGTTGGTAGATCTTTTATTTAGAACATGGAATAGACATAGATCGGAAGGAGCTCTATTCAAGTCTGACTTACTGTCAGTTAATTCTGGCTTTATAAAGCATACGGCCATTAAGAATAATGATACATGCCAGATTAACTTATTTGGAATTGAGAGTATAGTTTCTATAACTGCACTGCATCTTTCCTTTAATGTCGCGAAGTTCTGCCGACTGTTAAACACATAGATCATGTGTAGGTTATAAATAACATATAAATAAATAAGATATTTAATGAGATCGTGCCTTTTGTCAGGACGAGCAGAGGTCATTCGTGTGTTGCCCGTAAATAACATATTGAACACATTAGTAGAAGATGTATATAGTCGAAAATGTCCAATATAATATAATGTCAAATCTAGCAAAGTTCTATGTAAAAAATACTTTGTCACACAGCTGCCTAGTCGTTCGGATAGGAGAAAAAAACGAGGTCCCGTGTGCACATTGGCGTGCACGTAAAAGATCCCCTGGCAGTTGGAATTCTATATAAAAGTAGGCCGTGGCGCCGCTGCCCGGGCAAAATTTCCCTCATAGCACACTGTATGGCGTATGCCCGTCTTCCATTAGCCTAGGTCAGGTGCAGAAGAGTAGAACGTTAAACCCCATTTCATTTCATTTCCATTTGACACAAACTAGGTCATTTCGGGACTCAATGATTCAATTTCATTTCAATAATTCATTTGCGCGTAGGGGTCTTTAGCAGTGGGAGGAAACTGGAGGACTTAGAGAAACCCCACGAGGTTGGACAGGCGACCCTATTCCTTGACACGTACAGCCGAGCAATAAAACCCAATGACAGAGCTTATGACACAACGCGCATACACAAGCCATCCGTCTATCTGAGACGTTAAACTTCATTCCAATCCCAAAATCCTTCACGCGATTTACGAATGTCTTTGACCCGTTTTAATTTATTTTTTACCAAACCAAATAGATGATACGCATTCCCATAAAACTCCATAATCTAATATATCGTATTTAATTTTTTCGAAACCCTCCACAAATTGTGAAACAAATTGGGTCGGAATATGTGAACTTTTAAAAATTTGAGTTTTTTTTTAGGAATAAATCTGTGATAAAATAGCATGTCTGTCTACATTATCTTTAATAGTTCAGAAAAGTTACGTCAAAATTTTCAAAAGTTTATAAAGGTTACGTCCAGTAGGACGTTAAACCCCATTTCATTTCATTTCATACGTCAAAATTTTCAGAGGTTCATAAAAAGTACACTAAGATTTTCAGAAGTTCATAATGGGTACGTCGGTAGTTGCAAGTTCATAAATAGTACGTCAATAATTTCAGAGGTTCAATAAGTGTCCGTCAATAAAAGAGCGGCACAAAAACAAATCATTTCTGTATCTATTACACAAATACATGTAAATCACATTTCTTATGAATGTAAATACTTTAGGGATCTATAGTGCCAATTTGTATTTCTTGACATTGAAAAATTGTTTTGTTGTTGTTATAAACCTATGAATATAAAGTCGAGGACAATTTGATTATCCCTTCGTACTCCCTCTTGTAGCGACACCACAATTGAATTTCAGAGAGCTTCTCATGTTCCAGTGGATTATTATGTAAAACAGTTTAATCTTGAAAAATATGAGAAATTGCAATGAAACGGGGGGTTTAACGTTCTACTGTGCTATGGCCTACTGATATTTCAATTCCCATTTGCCATGATTCTTTTACTTGCACGCCATTTTGTACATGGGTCCTGGGGTTTTCGTCCCACCCGAACGAATATGCAGTGTCCATTGCCAGGTTCTTTGTCCTACACCACCGACAAGGGAGGAACCACGGCGGCAGATCCTGGTGAAAATTATCGGCCAACGCAGGGTTCGAATACAAGAACTCCGAGTGGACGTTAAACCCCATCTCCCCACCCCCTCTCTCTCTCTCTCTCTCCCCTCTCTCTCTCTCTGCCCCTCTCCCTCTCCGAGGTAATGATTACATGATTACATGCAAGGACTTCAACTAAATGTGGAAACCCTAAATGGCGGGAGATAAGGTAACTCTGTGACGCCTTCCACTTGACCGCAGAGAGCGGGAAATGGGGTTTAACGTGCACTCGACACGAACCAGGTCATTTCGGACTAACATAAGGTTCAATTTTTATTTCAATAATTCATTTGTGCGAAGGGGTCTATAGGAAATCGGAGGACACAGAGAAAACCCAAAAGATTGGACAGGCGATCCTACTCCTTGTCAGGTGCAACGGGAGAAAACTCCCAGAGTTATGTCAAGGAAAGTGGCATGCATCGAACAATAAGCACAATACAGCAGTTCACAAAAGATGTGTTGTGTACCCTCCCCAACTGAGAAGGATAAGTGACGCCTCCGGCACGAGTAAACATAGCTCTATCGTCATGGCTAAAACACAGCCATTGCATAGTGTGTACGATTTGAATCAGTGTTACATTCAGTGATAATGTTGCAGAAGGAACTGTAGAATGTAGGAACACATTTTGGATGGCGATGCTTCCAGATATCCCATTTAAATACAAATTATCAATAAACGATACGGATTTGTATTTCAATGAGATTGTTTCCAGATACAACAGCGTTGGATTGTTGATGCAATGAACGTGGGGTCGGTTTCACAGTGCACGGTGAGGAGCAGGATGACACTCCACAAGCAGCATATCCGATATAAAGAACGACAGTAACTGCCCGTTAGTGAGCACTTAGATGATTGTGCCGAGGGACAATTTTCCATCATATTAAAATGCCTCGCATAACATATTATTATTGAGATTCAAAAGAATAAAAAAATGTTAAAGAACAAAATTAAGCCAAACCTAAATCATTGAGGTGTTAACGTAGCCCCTCGTGTTATTTATTGCCTTAAGAAACTAAGGCCTAGCCCACAACCGATTGTGTATGTTACTACGGGAAGTTTACGGTGGAAATTTTAGTAAATCCATGCGGAGATTAATTACGCGTCACTTGCTTGTGTTCGGCACCGTAGAAGATGACAGTCTGCTCGTGGAGACTTTTGGTCCTGCAAATACAAAATACTCGCTCGGTTTGTTGCTGCTATAGTCTGCGAGCCACCACAACCTACGACTCGTTGTAAGCTAGGCTTAAGTGAAATACGCTAAAAATTTGGTTTATAAATATAAAAATTTCACAATTAGCAGACGATACAACACTTTTTTTAGATGGGAAATTGAATACATTGGAAAAAGTATTAAGTATTATGGACGATTTTAAAATAGCAAGTGGATTAAAAGCAAATTATGATAAATGTGAAATTGCCCCTCTCGGCGCGCTTAGGCGGATGGGTTTAAACTACACAGTTCCAAACAATATCAGAATAATAAAAACTAATATATGTATCCTGGGGATTACCCTTCCTTTAAATAACAAAATAGAAGATATATATAAGTATAATTATGAAAATAAGATAGATAGCATGAAAAATACCCTGAAGACCTTTAAAGGTAAATCTAAAACACTGAGCGGCCGAATTGTAATCTTAAAATCAATAATCCTACCAAAAATTATTTACCAACTCTCTATGTTACCAACACCAAGTGATGAATTTCTTAACCAAATAGATAAATTATTTTTTAACTTTATATGGGAGGGAAAGCCAGCCAAAATTAAAAAAGAACAAATGTGTAGCCCTTTCGATCAAGGTGGTTTAAATGCCCCAGATATTTTTACTTTCGCTAAATCAATAAAGATTAATTGGGTGAAAAGAACCATACAAAATGATACTATGCAGATCTGGAAGAACTCAATCCTGGATACATTTCATCAATGCAAATTAATCAATCCCTTTGAATTTAATTTAAACTCGAAAGATGTTACTTGTATAAAAACTAACAATAAGTTCATACGCGATATTTTTACATCCTGGGCATATATTAACTTCATTCCCTCATGCCACAAAAACTCTGTTATATGGTATAACTCTAACATAAAGATAAATAACAAAACTATCTTCTATAACAAATGGTATGCAGTAGGAATACACAGAGTATCAGATCTATTGGATGAAAATGGAAATTTTTTAACGTTCGATTTATTTCGGAAACGATATAATATTAACGTCAATGTTCTTACCTATCACGGTGTAATATGTAGTATCAAAAAACGATATTGTACTCGTGGTAAAACAACTACTTTCGATAAAATAATGTCAATAAATAAAGTTAATAAATATGCATATAATCAGTTGAGAGAATATAAAAATATTGACATCTCAAGGACAAAATGGAGAGAATTCAAAATAAAAGATAATTTCAACCCTTTTATACATTTGCGTACAATATGTATAGATCCAAAAATTCGAAACTTCCAATTTAAGTTACTACATAAATTACTACCAACAAACTCGTACTTATACAAAATAGGACTTTCTAAGTCACCCGATTGTGTACACTGTAATGAATTAGATACTACTGAACACTATCTATATAAGTGTAGAAATGTTAACCCTATATGGGAAGAGATATCAAATAAAATAAAAACAATTAGTGTCGACTTTAAACTAGACTTTAAAAATGTAATATTACAGGATAGCAATATTAAAGGACATACGAACGCCATTGATTTTTTAATCCTATTTACCAAGTATTTTATCATGTGCTGTAAATGCCAAGATATCTCTATAAGCCTCTCACTTTTAAAACAAAAATTAAGATACCGAGAATCTATTGAACATATAATAGCTTTGAATAATAATACACTACCTGTGCACACATCGAAGTGGTCTGATCTACGCACCATAGCGTAATAGCTATAGTTGACAACAACTTGTAACTCAGAAATGGTTAAACCGCACGTTTTGAGTAATTGTCTCTATAATTTCGCCCCTTTCGTATAGAGGAAAACAAACTAATAATAAGGAAAACAGATATTTTGAATAGCGTGCTGGAACAAAAGAAGAATTATAACTCGAAGAAATCGACAACACAAAAAAACATCATGGCTTTACCTTTCCTGTGGGGTACGACGAGGTTTTTCTTTTTGTAGCTGGTAGGTTGGGTGGGTGGGGGGAGGGGTGTGTGGGGGAGGGGTGTTAGTGAGGCATGGCAACTACTGTGCATGCTACTTTTTTTTACGGGTAATAGTGTTTATACTGTAGTAATGTGTGTATTTTGTTGTACAATAGTATGTAATACTGTTTATACCGTAGTAATGTAATGTGTAGATAACTGTATAGTGGAGTCCTTTAATAAAAAAAGTTGTGTGAAAAAAAAAAAAAAAAAAAAAAAAAAAAAATTTGGTTTAAATATGTAATATCGTGAACTTTTTTTTATAATCTACCATATTATTATAAAGTTATCGACACATATATAGAATACATAGAGCATTATGCATTCAGACCGAACAGGCTAATTATAGGCGACGCCTAGTTTTAATGAAACCCTTTTTGGTCGTACAATTAAAAAGAAAATAACATGAACAAAGAAGCCCAGGTTGGGTAAGATACACCCACTCCCTGGTAGAAAGACCGACTTTACCCACCGCCATGGTCGAAAGATAGACAGGGCCACCATCTCCTGGGAGACTAACAGTTGTGTCGAAGAAAAGATAATTCATTCTGTATTACATGGAGTAATAAATAGCTTTGATCTGACCCTTAATCATCTCTGGATGGTATCAGATTCCTACGATATTAAATAGATTAGAACGGTTCAGTTATACTTTGATTTAATCAAATATGGAGGAACGAAACTTAGCTTCGATCAACTATTACGGTGGTTGAAATTATTGAACACATCTTGTCAAAACTTCAAAGGCTAATATCTTCTTTTACAACATAGCAAGAATGGATAGTTTTTATCTAAAGCTTACATAATGTATCTTTAAATAATGTATTGATTTGGTTTCAACTGGCGGGTTCGATTACTGATTGAACAAATCTCTTTAAATAATGTATTTATTTGTTTTCATCTGGAGAGTTCGAATACCGGACAACAAATCTATTAAAAAAAGTATTGATTTGGTTTGATCTGGCGAGTTCGATTACCGATGAGACAAATCTATGAAATCACGCATTGAAAAATTACGAGGAGTTGGATGACCGAATGGTTAGCACGTGCGCGCTGTATCATAAGGTCGGTTGGATGGCTAAATGCTTAGCTTGTGCGCGCTATATCATAACGTCTGTCGCTGAGTCAACTGGTTTGGTTTTGATTCCGTGGTTGTACGTGACAAGGAGCAGGTTGCCGTCCAACCTCGTGAGTTTCTCCGGGTCGTCCGGTTCCCCCCTCCCCACTGCTAAAGACCCCTACGCGCAAGCAAATTATTCAAATAGAATTGAACCATATGTTAGTCCCGATGTTACCCCCTCTCTCTCTCTCTCTCTCTCTCTCTCTCTCTCTCTCTCTCTCTCTCTCTCTCTCTTTTACTAACTGGCAATATCATACGGTTAATTGTATCATTTTATTTGACACACATTGCGTTATTTGAGGATATTCTAACACAAAAGCCAGTTAGTAAAAGCTACACACTATCCATGCAGCAGTGTTAATTGGCGCACCTTGCTGCATCTATGTAGGTACCTGAATATATGCTAAGCTTCACCTATTGTCTGTTGACCCTCTACGGGTAGTCAGCCAGTCTCGCTATCTTAATCTAGGGGGTTCGTTTATTTATTTATGTTTATTAAACGATCAATCAGCCGAATCAATCATACCAAATGCCATTTACAACTACATGTACTTAGATAAAGTTCCATACTATGTTGAAACATGATGAAACCACAATCAAATCTAAAAGGCGGATACTGACTTTCAGACATTGTGGGCAGTTGACGTTAAACGTGCCTTAATGTGGGCATTTGATATCCAACATACTTAAATGTGGGCAATTGGAAGACATATTTCATTCACTATAAATGAATGGGAAAATGAGAATCAGTCAAAAATCAGATACTAATAAAGAAAAGAAGTAGATATACATTATACACTATATACAACCCGTACTTAGCTTAATACATCTAAAGTACTATAGTATGTATTATAATATTAAGAATATTTATATAATTTCATTCGTATATTTAAAGTTACATTATGGGAGATAAGATAAAGAGATGGCAGTTTTCACTATAATAGTTAAAAACTAGATAGTGTAAAGGTAATTGATCTACTATTAGCCGAGAAAGAAGCGTTTGAAATATACACAGATATACATTATACACTATATACAACCCGTACTTAGCTTAATACATCTAAAGTACTATAGTATGTATTATAATATTAAGAATATTTATATAATTTCATTCGTATATTTAAAGTTACATTATGGGAGATAAGATAAAGAGATGGCAGTTTTCACTATAATAGTTAAAAACTAGATAGTGTAAAGGTAATTGATCTACTATTAGCCGAGAAAGAAGCGTTTGAAATATTCACATAGCCTCGGTCATCATTACTCAAATCATTAATATAAACAGCATAGTCTCGATTATCCACTTGACTGATTTAATTATCAACGGCCATTAAGCGGCATATAGGAATTCAATCCGCCAACATCGAAGGCTAGCCTTGACTTTAAGAGTTTATTATGGTCTGGATATGTTAATTAATGTCTAATTGATTATTTAGATAACATCTCGGGCCTAAAGAAAGACCTGTAATTAGCAGATTTTGCTCTTGCATAATGCTATTTTAAATTGATAAATGATTAAACTGTTGTAAAGATAAGGTTATTAATTTCGTTGTTGGGGTCATGCAGGCCGTAGAGTAGAGTTTTACTCTTCTTGTACATTTTTGTTGTATTTTAAAGACCCACACAAATGCAATGGTTTTGCTTATTCTTGCGGCAGTGGTTGTCTATTTGATAATGCGAAATAGCACTAGCCGTTTACATTATTGCTGCAGAGTATAAACTGACTGGACCAGATTCGTGCCCCTGTGTATTCATAATGATCATTAAAGTTACATTAGACGACACTTATGGACATACAATATTGTTTACGTTGCTTTAATCGTTTTTCAATCCAATGAAGAATTTTATTAAACTTAATACTCTTTCTGTTCTTTTTCCAGGAGCGATGTTTGGGACGACGTCAGATAAGGTGGTTTCTATAGTAACTGTTTTTATATTAGTTTTAGTTGTTCTAACAGAATCCAGGAAAATAGACTGCACGTAAGTTTCTACAATCTATCTTCCTTAAGTAATTTCCTGCCATTCGACTTAAATCACTACTCGAATATTCCGCGAATATCAAGAAAATATTCGAATAGTAATCGAAAAGCGGCTATGGAAATACGAGAACGCAAAATTTTTTTGTGCTTTCGTATAGTCCCGATAAATTCCTAACCTGGACGAAGGGTCACACAAGGAACAACGTTTAGTCGTTCAGATTTGACGTATACTGAGTGTGAACATATGGAATTAACAAAAGCGCAACTATCAGGACAAAACGTCTCTGGCGGCGCACTGCATAGGGTATGTATTTAGCCTTGTGCTAGCCCGGTGCTCTCCCAAAGTTGGCCAAGAAAGTTCATCGGGGATTTTCCGACGTGGCTTCCCCTTCTCATAGTGTTTAATGTATCGTTATCACACTTCATTAGGGGGGTTGGGATGGCCTAGTGGTCTAGAGTGCCGCGCTTCGACCTCTAGCTGGCCGGTCACCTCTGGCTTGCGGCTAGGGTTTCGATCCCTGGTGTGAGTGTATGTGGCATGGAAATAGGGGCGCCTTCTCAACCTCGTAGGTTTCTTCCGGGCACTCCGCCCCCCCCCCCCAACTGCTAAAGACCCCTTAGCGCAAGCGAATTATTGAAATAAAATTAGAACCATATGTTAGTCCCAAAATGATCTAGTTTGTGTCGAATGGACGTTAAACCCATTTCTCTCTCTCTCACATTTCATTAACTCATACATTGAGTTTCATGTATCGTAATCACATGTCATTAACCCATTGGTGGAATTTGGTGTATCGTCATCACATTTCATTAACTCATTCGTGAAGTTACGTGTATGGTCATCACATTTCATTAACTCATTCATGGAGTTTCGCGTATCATTATCACATTTCATTAACTCATTCGTGGAGTGTTGTGTATCGCTACCACATGCATTAACTCATTCACGGAGTTTCGCGTATCGTCATCACATTTCATTAACTCATGTATCGTCATCTTATTTGATTAACTCGTTTATGGAGTTTTACTTTATCGCATTTATCCCATTTTATTTCAAGTGCGAAGCAAGCCTTCTGTGACCTTTCTCGGGTATCAGCGTAACCGCGGAGAACCCCGGGCAATCAAACGACAATTTCGGCGTCCAATAACCGTCAGATCATTTTACAATTCATAAACTGTGTCTTAATTCACATAAAAATGTTCTCGACAAATTGGCATCATAGTTAAGTGTTAATATTACTGGGGGTGTTTTAAAGATGACGTGTTTATTTTATCCCAACATTTGATATTATAACATGGATATCGATGTATCAGACAATGTTCAGATGCTACGTATGGCATCCCACGCGTCTGGTATTGTTTAAACTTAATGTTTTAATTAAGGAAATGTAAAATCTTTGATACGCCTTACCCTTTTAGGCCTTCCAATTTTAAAGAGGTTCATACATATTTCAGTTTTAAAGCGGCTTATACATCTATCAATTTTACAGATGTTCACTGCCGCATTACATATACATAATTGTATTTAATTAGCAGTGGTGCAGGACGGAGGGTCAAGCAAGATACAACGTATAGCCATTCGTTTGGGACGAAACATCGGAGTCCCGTGTAAACAATGGTGTTTAACGTCTACTCGACGCAAAGACGTCTTTGGTAGTGGGTTAAAACCAGAGGACCCTGGGAAAACCAACCCGCGTAGTTGAACATACGAGTCTACTACATGTGGGGAGTCTAAACCGCACTACTTTACCCAATGTCATGAAACGCGGGCGCATTTTAACCATTCGGTCATCGAACCTCCTCAAATGGTTGGAATATGTGTAATTAAAGGTCAACACCTTGCCCGTTTTTAGTTTTTTCCAATGTGTGGTGATTTACTGGCACGAACGCTTCGCCTCCTCTTGTGTCCGACCACCGCTACAGACGCTACGTGCTGACAATTAATTCAAAAAAAAACATATCTTATTTCACAAAAATAACATTTGCTATCACGTAAGTACCGTTTAGTCTGTGTGTTAAAAGAGGAAGTCAAGGTAACTTTTAGTAAATAAATCGTACAAGGACTATTTTCTCCAATTTGGACCTTTCATTAACATACTTAAATTAGCTTTCATGTACGGCGTCTGTTTACCGTGGGACGAGACCTTTAACAATTTTCAATAAATGAATTACAAAAAATATTCATCGCTGTTTTCTTCTGGGAACTTCATTTATTTTCTTGGAATTTATAAGTAAATTTGTTATAACTTTCTTGCGATGTGAAAGTAAATTTGTTTTGACTTCCCGGGGGTTTACCCTAGCCAAGGATATATTTGTTAGATAATATTGGATTAATTATATATACAGCATGCTATCACTTTTTTAATATGTAGTTTTGTTTTTTCTAAATGCGATATGTAACATTTGATTACATACTTTCCGGGTGGTCGCTTTGTCTGTCTCCGAGGCATGTTTCGTATCAAAGAAGTTTTCATTTTGAGCTTTCATTAATCCGTCGAGATTATATTAATGGGTGGTTGATATTCAAAGAAATCAAATTGCTTTGACAAAGATTTACCATGAGTATCATTCGGGAGTTACCGGTACATCGGTTATGGGGTGGGATGGATGTCACGTGTCAGCAACAACCTCCCCATAGAAAACGCTCGCGTATTTCCGCCTACGCGCTTTTTGTCATGGTTTTGAGTTTTGGGCCCCCTTGAGTTTTTGTGCTCCCGGTGAAATGGCAAACAAAAATCATACGGTTTTGAATGCGTTTGTTTTAACATTATATTCATAATCATGATGCTTAAGCAGTGTCAAACATATACCGTGGGTCAGATATGTTACACATCGACTATCGCTTGCTCCATACAGTCCAATACTACCCGACAGCACCGGGAGCCCCTCCCCCAACACACACACGCATACATAAACATTGTTTTGGGGTGTCTGGATTCCTCGTACAATAATCTCGGTTTTTCGTCTTTTCGGAAGGACTAAACGTTTCGAATTTACAAGACCGCCTGTCGTGCAGACACGACAAGAGGAGGGAGAGGAGGGGGCACAGCCTGGAAAATCCCAGTGAACTTTCAAACCCGGGTCCTCTTGGGTTAGCAATCATGCTTCACACACATTGTGGGGGGGGGGGGGGGGTAGAGTATGCACGCTGTATCATAAAGTCTGTCATTGCGTCAACTGGTGTGATTTTGATTGCCTGGTTGTACGTGAGTAGGGACATCCCACTGCTACAGACATCTACGTGCAAGCGAATTATTGAAATAAAAATAAAACCAAACGTTAGTCCCGAAATGATCTAGTTTGTGTTGAGTAGACGTTAAACCCCATTTCTCTCTCTCTCATACACCAACTGAGCCACCGTGGCCCCTTGTCATTGATTTATGCCATATAAATGTATCTGATCTATTTTTTACAGGAAGTTTGTGTTCGCTCCAAAATGCCGTGGCGTAGCTGCTAAAAGAAACAACCAAATAAACTTTCCACAAATTTCCAGTCACAGATCCTCAAAATCGTAAGTTGATTCATAGTTTTCTTTTCGTGTCGTCATTTCATCCCTCTATATTCGAAACTTCCGGGATTTTCTGGGGGTTTTAAGTGACGCGGTCTGTGCAGTAGCAAGAATCAAGCTAAATTACTATAGCATAGGTCACAGTCGACGACAAACCCAGCTTGGCAAATTAATTAGATATGCATCGCTTCTTCGCCATATTTGACTTGATCATTCACTATTTTTCAAAACACGTCTTTCTATTTTCTTTAGTCGCTGCAGTGGCCCAATAAGTAAGACTCTAGCTCGATAAGCAGAAGGTCCGGGGCTCGAACCCGGCCATGTTGGCTGAGAAAGTTCATCTGGAGTTTCCTATGGCGTATCAGTTTGTCCGTGGAGCGGGCCTGTCAAGGGACAATATATAATGTTTTGGATAGTACCGAGATTCCGCGTACATGTTGATGTACAAGTAAAAGAACACCTCGAAGTTGGAATTGCATATAAGACTCCGCCTTAGCGCCACTGTCCCAAACTGATCCGCAGTTGATATTCGCTTGGCCGCTACCATCACTGATAAGCATGACATCGACGAGGCTTAATGAGTACGGCATATTAACTTTTTTACTCCGACAAATTAAATTCTCAAACATTTTTTTGAGGTAAAAGAAAAATAAATAAAGATGTTTGAAGTATTTGTAGTTAAAACATATTTCCTATTTAGTGTAAATGGGTATTAAAATGAGTAAAATGCATCATTTTGCCCGCAGCAGTTAGGTGTTAAGTAAACATTGCACGAGCCGTTGAGCCAATGACTGACGCCGGGTGCAGTCAACGCACGTGTTGTGGACAGTCATCTGTTACAGAGTTAATTCGTAAGTAATTCTCTGTGAAACAGATTGCCACTGTCCGGGCAAAGTTTTCCTCATAGCACACTGTAAGGAGTATGCCCGTCTTCATTAACCCAGTCGGAGAAGAATAGTAGGACGTTAAACCCCATTTCGTTTCATTTCATACGTCCATATATACCTTCTACATTTGACTAAATAAAACATCTGGGACCTGTTTCACAAAATTTTAAATAAGATCAAATCCAAATTTTAGTGATTTGATTGGATAATGTTAGATTAATTTTAGTGCTTAACCAATCAGAATGGAAGTATCTACTAAAATTAGGATTTTATCTTTAGTTAAGATTTCGTGAAACAGGGCCCTGTACTGTGTACTAAGAAATATCCAACTAGTCTAAAGTTTGACACATAACTTCAAATTTAACAGCAATAAATTCAATTACTTATTTCACGAAAGCCTTATTGAGTTAACTCCGTTTTACAGAGTGCCTATTTTAGAAGATGGTTGGGACGCCGATGACGAAGATACCCTGGATTTTTTGAAAGGTTTGAAATTCCTGATCACAAGAATAAATGATAAAGATGTGGAACAACCAACATATTCCTCGGTAAGTTCAATAATCGAGTGGATGAATGAATGAATGAATGAATGAATGAACGACGTTTTGTAGTCAAAGAGTGTTTCTATGTATTGTATAACCCACCAACGGTCCTTAGTCTATAACTCTAGTTTATTATATCGCAATATTAATAGTTTATTATATCTCAATGGTTTATCTCTAAATAGTAATAGTTTATAATTCTAAAAAGTCTATTATATCTCAATACTTTATAACTCTAAATAGTCTATCATATCGCAATAGTTTATAACTCTATAAACAGTCTAGCATATCGCAATAGTTTATAACTCTAAATAGTCCAGCATGTTGCAATAGTATATATCTCCAGTCGTGGACGTAGGGTATTTTGGTATAGAGAGTGCCCACAGGGGTGAGTGCCTGTGCGGGTGAATTTTAGACTGGCATGTGTGTGTAGGGGGAGGGGGGGGACTCTCAGGACTCCGATTTGATCCGCCACTATATATTTCTCAATAATATAACAGGTTCAATAATCTATCGTTTTCTCAATAATCTATCGATATCTCAACAGTCTCTAAATCTCAATAATCTATCTATCTTTCATATCTTAAAGGTCTATTAGTTTCAGTAGTTTATATCTATATACTATAATATATATCCGTTTTGTTAGAAATTTTAAAAAATGGGGTTTTACGTCCTACTGTTCGGTTCCTTACTCGTCTAATGAAAAGGGTTGTTTTTATCGAGTGCCACCAAAGTATCTGAAAGCAATGCAAAATGCAACCGGCATCTGGTTGGGAAATAGTTAATAAGACCGAGCTTGATTCGCTTTGACATGGAATAATTGCTAAATAAGTCGACTTCCGCTTAAATCGACCTGAAAGAAAAAAAAATGAACAGAATGGATCTTGCCCTTAGCAAAACGCAATAAAACATCTGACCTAACCCACTGTAGGGCATAGTTCATATTGTCGCTCTTGATTCACCATGACATGGAATAAATTAGTAACTAGGCCGACTTCCGCTTCGTACGCCTCAATAAAAAAATAATGGAATGAATCTTACCCTATAGCAAAACGACAGAGAAAAAACCAATCGGATTATGCTAATTCGACATAATATTTTCACCAACACTGAGGACATTTTCTTTGACTGGCATTCAGTAATTAAACATATTAACACTAAGGTACAATTTTATTGATACATTATTACTGAGTTTAATACTAAGTGACTATTCAACGAGGATACTCTCGTCTTTATCAAGAAAATGATACGGGTATGTGAATAGTAGGCAATTATATTTATATACAGAATATGCAACAAAATAACAATCAAATACAATTAAAACTTGAGGACATTGTCCGATCTCCCTTTAAATGGTGGAGGCCAGGAAGAATCCGATTGTTTGGTCGACCGTCTGCGCATTCACTATTGATCCGTGGTATTTATTTGCTTGGACTAAGCGAACTATGCAACAAACTCGGTTGTAAACTATTTCATTTTACAATTCTTAATTTCATTTGATTTTCGCAGACCAAACACGCTAGCAACTAATTAAAATGTAACAAAAAAGCAATTTGCCATTTTCTCGCCTGAAAATAGAAATCAGGTAGCATTCGGACAACTTCGGTTCACACTCCTCCACATGGATAACGACAAAGAAATGAAATGGGGTTAAACGTTCTGCTGTTGTGCTCCGACTGGGCGAATTAAGATGACCATGAGCCATTTAGTATGCTATGAGAGAAATTTTTCCTGGATGGCTGCGCTACGGTTTACTCTTATTTCGAATTCAATGTTCTTTAACGTGCACACTATATGTTGCATGTTGCCCCCCCCCCCTATATCCACTGACAAGGAGGAGCCACCGTGGGAAAGTCCCGATGCACATGGGACATCCAGGCTAGCAAGCAAACGAGCAAACGTCCTACTCACTGAGCCAGCATGGCACCCACTAACAAAACAGAAACGTTACATAATATAGATTTATTGAATAGTTCTGACATCTCGTTGTTGGCAATTAGAAAAATCCATATCGTCATGAAGACAGGGATAATTTTGTCGGGGAAGAAATATAAAAAACAATGGCGTTAGAATATGAAATTTATATAGTTAGCCGGCTATTTAACTTGATTTAACCGAATGAATATTCCAGTTGTAAATCTAGTGATTGTTTTTTACACGTCGCTAAGTTAGTTTCTGGGCAAGTTTTTGCGTGTTTTGTACGGTATGTGATTCAATTATCGCTGTAATGGAAACACTGTGTCCGCCACGTGATAATTCAATCGGAAGCAACAGTAACCAGATCTGTGAGAGGTGAAGAAACTTTCAACCTAGATGATAATAGAGGGAGCCACGGTAATAGGGGGTTGGTTGGCCGAATGGTTAGCACGTGCGCGCTGTATCATAAGGTCTGTCATTGACTGACGTGGTTTCAATTCCCGGGTTGTAGACTCGCCCGCCAGACTAGGTCCTTTAGGTTTTCTCCGGGTCCTCCTATTTCTTGTCACTGCTAAGGAACCCTACGCGCAAGCAAATTTTTAAAATAAAATAAACCATGTGTTAGTCTCTAAGTGTCCTAGTATGTGTCGAGTGGACGTTACCCCCCCCCCTCTCTCTCTCTCTCTCTCTCTCTCTCTCTCTCTCTTATGTCTTATGTTTGTAAGATGGTGAATGGTAGGAATGATAGATAGAACGATGTTTTACTAATCTATTTAATTGTGAGTTACTGTAACATTAAGTTGTATAACCAGGGACTGCCGAGTGGTGTTTGTCTGGATGTCAACGCTATGATAGACGAGAGTCCACTTTGATATTTGAATTAACATTTGATTAAAATAACCGATTGTTTTTGTTTGAACTTTCTGCCCACGCTAAAATCATAAACTTTTACTTTCCGCCATATTCACACGGAGACATCACGGAGCTAAAATACTATAAAAGTGTGAATACAAAATTCTGGATTTGAATACTCATCAATCAAACACAGCCTTATAAAAAGACACAGACCAATTCGCCTCATATTGTCCATTTTAAATTGTATAAATCCAAAAACCTTGGAACGAACTCGGAATGAACTGTAACGAAACGAGGTGCGTTACTAATGCGGTTACGTAACTTCATGAACACCGAATTAAGTGACCCATTCTTTAGCCAAGCCCAGCATCAGTCACTTGTACTAGAGTCAAATTTGTGTAGGTCGAATGGTCCAACATACGCGCTTTCGATGATGCGGTTTCTCATTGAGACGGGTGGTGTTTAACTGCGCACAATTGAATTATTAAAATGAAATTGATCGTTAGTCCCGAGAGAGATGGAGGGAGAGAAGAGAGAAATGAAATGAAATGGGGTTTAACATCCTACTATTCTGTTCCAACTGAGCTAATGAAGACGGGCATATACCATACAGCATTATGGCCTACCCTTATATCGAATTCCAACTGCCAAGGGATCTTTTACGTGCACGCTTATGTGTAAACGCCGGAAAATCCCAATGAACTTTCTCGACCAACACCCGGAGCGAACCAGCGGCCTCAATGCTAGCGAGACAATGTCTTACTGACTTAGCCACCGTGGCTCTAAAACCAAACAATAGATAATATCCCCATTTGGTTTCAGTCGTATTAAAAAGAGACCCGCCCTGTTTTTGTCTGCAGAGGATATAGTTTCGATATAGTTTCTACCATCCAGACAAATAATCTACGTTGAAGATTCGGTGGTTCTGGGTGACCGAGACTACAGAGGATAGCGAATGTTCCAAATATTTCAGTCATTTCCATGTAAATACTTGAAGAGAAATGAACAATTTAAAGATTCATCTTCCATAGTATTGCATTTCGCAATGGATGTTGTATATTGTGAAACTTTCAATGCATCCTGTTTTTGCAAATACATGTAGTGGGCGGTACGTTTCCACTTTCGCAACTTGTATCTTGCCAATCTGTTTCATAGATTATTATGAAAGTCTTCTAGTAACTCTAAAAAAAAGATGACTTCTTTAAGCATATGACTTCAGATCGCACGGCGTCAATCATTGCCTCAATGGGACGGGCATTGTTTACATAAGACGTTACTGGTCCGGGCAGAATGATGCCTTTTACTCATTTTAATACCCATTTACACTAAATAGGAAATAATTTTTACCTACAAATACTTCAAACGTCTTTATTTATTTTTCTAATGCTTAAAAAAATGTTCTAGAAATTTATTTGCAAATGGAAAAGAATTAATATTTGGGACTCATTAATCCGCAGCGTTTGTAGCGACCGAACGAATATTCACTGCTGATCAGTGTGATATCTTGCACTGTACTCAAAATGCCTCAAATGGCGGTCAGTGGCTTTAACTATATGGCAGGTTTTATTTACACCTGGATGAATTTGCAAATGTAAACAAAAAAGAATCCGTTTTCATACCTTGATCTGTCAAACTTTGCTCCAAAATAGGCACAGATCAATAATATCGTGACGTATAACGCATACATTAAAAACTGTTACACAATGTGGATGTCCAATCTATATGCACTTGCATACCTGATATTTTTTTTTAATTTTAAGCTACAACACATCATGGAGGCACTTCGCCCCAAGCCTAGAATGTTTCAGTATTAAAAATAAAAACAACTCTTGTAAAACAATTGATACAAGCCTTGAGCGGTAATTATAGCATCTTATTGTAGCTATTATCGATTCCTGTTTGATCTTAAATACGGCTTATATCAACTTTATCGACTACTCTTCCTCATTGTTTGTTATTCCCCTTTACTAACTCTTCTGTAAGTGAGATAAATAAGGCGATCAGTCATTTTTAGCCAATAATTACCATGTTAAGATCCATCACCTATAACGTACTGTCAACATCAACAGCGAATAAATATTTTTATTAATATGGTTTATCGTTGAATACGTGATGAGTATGGTTGTATCGCTATGGTGTCAATTTACTCTGGGTTGCTCTAATTTTCAATACACGATCAATCGTGCTTACGGGTTGGGCTTTTTTCATCCATGGGTAGGCTTATGTGCGGATCACCATGGCTTACCGCTGATATATCCTTTATAGCAATGGCGCCAAGAATAATGTTACATTATTAAACGTCATAATTTGCGTGTCATCTACGTCACAGGTTCACCGGAACACTGATCAGCAGTGAATATTCACTCGGTCGCTACAAACATTGATATGGATGACATCGGTGCGGATTATTGAGCCCCAAATATTTTTTTTTCCTTCTGCAAATTAAATTCTAGCATTCGAAAAATAAATAAAAGTGTTTGAAATATACGTCGGTAAACAATATTTCCTATTTAGCGTAAATTGGTGTGTAAAATGGGTAAAAGGCACCATATTGCCCGGACCAGTAACATCTTATATTTATAAACAATACACGCACCATTGAGCCAATGATCGACGCCGTGTGATGTGACGTCAAATGTTCAGAACAAGGTTATTAGAAGACTTTCGCAATACTCTGTGAAACAGATGACGCTGGCTCGCTAGCTTGGAGGTTGCGTGTTCGATCCCAGCATTGACGGAGAAAGCTCATTGGAATTTTTCGACGTGGTTTCCCCTTATCAGCGAGGACTTGACAAGCCGGACAGCCAGTGTAGGTTATACATTGGCGAGCACCTTAGCAGGTGGAATTCGGTATAAGAGTAGGCCACAGTGCCACTTCCCTGACAAAATTTCCCTCGTAGCACACTGTATGGCGTATGCCCGTCTTCATTAGCCCAGGCGGAGCAGTAGGACGTTAAACACCATTTCATTTCATTCATTTCATACTACTTGGGAAAGATAGGTCTAACATTGAAAGTGATTGAAAGATCTATGGTTGAAAAGTGATGTGAAACTGGATGAAATTCTGTTGCGTACCAAAAATAGCTTGAATATGAGCTCTTGAAGTTAGAACTAATCCAGGTTGTCAGGTCATCAAATATCCTCACGCGACAGAATGTAGTTCCAGTTCGTAATATTGTCTAATTATTGTTATATTATCTGGATATTTGGGGCTAATGTGTAAGATTATGTGATGATACAGCCAGACTTAAATTTGACTTATTATGAAATAAAGGCTTATAAATAGATTGTTTTACTAACAATTGGCGGTTTAAGCTTGTCGCTATTATAACAGTTTGTTAGACGTATGAAGATTAGTATATATCCCGTAATAGATTTGAAACGTGACGGGGTAAATATGACTGTAATTGATATGATAAAACGTGTCCCGCGTGCTTTCATTGTGTCATATTGATATCAGAGCTTAGATCTATCTCATTTCCTACCATTATATAACAGGAGAGAGTGGGGGGGGCACACATGTCACAAACTAGGTCATTTCGGCTCTAACGCATGGTTCAATTTCATTTCAAAATTAACGTCACCTCACGTGTGAATCACTATCTCGTTGGGTTTGGTAACCGTATTATTGACTGAACATAGCCTCATGCATGTGGCCTGCTTTGTGTCGTCTCGAGGTTTCGACCAGCAACGTCACTGCCTCTGCAGCTTTAATTGAAATACATTATATACTTCTACTCAAGACCATACTCCGCGCAGTGTTGCGTTTGATTAGAGGTAATCCTACTACACACTGCTATTATGAGTGGATATTGTTCTTTTAAATTTTGATTGGTCAGTAGTCCGTCTACCAACCAATCACTAGCTGCCCTACAAAAGCTTTACATTTAAAACTACCAACCAATCACTAGCTGCCCTACAAAAGCTTTACATTTAAAACGAGTGCCAATATTGGACCAAATATGTTTACATAACGTTACGTCATGGCGCACGATTTTATTATGCCTAATTAACCCGTGCATGGCAGAATACTGCAGTAAAACTAATTGCGTGACAAACGAGGCTATCAAGTCGAATGAAATGTAAACAATACTGTTTGGAAACGAACATACTTTCACCGTTTTTAATACCTTAAGACTCCAGATTAAACGAAGGACTGTCATGTTGCTGTACTTAAAGGAGCTAAGTCTTTAACTCAATGTCATCCAAAATCTTCAACATTGAAAACACGAATTATTTGTCAATTTAAATCAAAATTGATGATGTGATCTTACCGGAAAAAGATGGGCTCCTGATATCCAATATTTAAGAAAAAATAAATATTTTACCATTGGTACACGAATCGTGTACCATAATGCGTTTCAGCCCCAGTTCTAGCAAGAGACTCGAGGAACGAGGCTAAAAACATTGTACCAAATCAAACGGCGCATGTAGACTGGAATAACTAGACGCTAAAAAAAAATGCCTTCGGTTGACACTTCTGGTTTATTTCGCCGAACATAACTGATTTGAAATTAGAGCAAAAACAGAAACAATTGAATGCAAATCAGTTTATATACATTCATATTACAGTATTATATGCGTTGCGATCCACTTGAGTCAATTTCTAGGTCCCAAATGTTAGCGATTTAGCTCCTTTAAGTGATAGCTTTCATTGAACGGAAAGAATAGACACACTCCCACATAAGTTCAAGAAACAGACGCTATTCCAGCAATGGCCAGAGAGAGAGTTCTCGGGCCATTGCTTCAGGAATATGACTCTAGACATGTACCTGCTAAGCTTTATAACTTAAATAGTTATCCCATCATTATCATGATCTTTCCGTAATTTGAATTCAGTAATTAGATTTGAACAATATATTGGTTTTGTTCTATTTGCAGGATGATGAACGGTTTTGGGGAAAACTTTTTGGATCTCCAGATCAGCGGCGCTAAAAATAGTACACACGTTTTAGTGACGTCATAGACGCATCTGCTGTTGCTGTGTAGTTATATTTGATGATGTAATATATTGTATGGCAAGGGAGAAAATTTGAAAATTAAAAATGGTGTAACAGCTTACCTTATAACTTATTTATTTACAAATTTGCCAAACGCAACAGTAAATTCAACTCGCCAAGAGAGGGACTACCCGTTGTTTTACGTACACGCCTATGTGGGTGGCCGAATGGCTAACGCGTTTTATCATAAGGTCTGCCGTTGAGTCAAAGTAACGTGGTTTCTGTCCCCGCTTGTACGGGGCAAGGAGTGGGAACCCCGGTCCCGCCTCTAGATTTTTTTCAGGGTCCTCCAGTTTCCCCCAACTGCTAAAAGAAAGACCCCTACACGTGCGCGGGCCCGAAGGAGAGAGAGAGAGAGAGAGAGAGAGAGAGAGATGGTTCGACGGACAAAAATGGGGTGTTCTTTGGGCAAAATCCACACATTTTGGTTGTGTTTCCTCGCGTTCTCGCACTCTCACCCTAGATTTCTCACTCTCGCCGTCTGACCCTCGACTTCTAAACGTATCATCGTGAAAAGTCGAAATTATATAACATGACCGCAACAGGTTTCCATAACGCTGGAGACTGTCATGCGCCACTCACATCATACTCCCCGCAGTGTGTTTCGTTTGATTAGAGCTAATCCCACCTAACATTGTTGTAATGGAAGCATCTGTTCCAGATTATGACTGGTCAATAGTTCGATTAACAACCAATAGCTGACTGCGTAACAATACCATTACGCTTTATACAGAGCTCCAAATTGGACCAAATATGTTAAGCCATGACTCGTGATTTTGGTATGCCCAATTAACCAGTGTATATCAGAATATTGCAGAAAAACTAATTGTGTGACAATGTAAAAAATACCGGATGGAGACGAAGAATGCTTTCGCCGTTTTTAATATCCTAAAATCACTGTCCAAAGTTTTAGCAAGACCTCAGATTAAACGAAGGACTGTCATGTTGCTGTACTTGGGATAGATTTGATTGAACGGGAAGCATAGAGACACTCCCTCAAAAGCCCAAGTGTCAGAAGCCAATCCAGCAATGGTCAGAGAAGGATTTCTCGGGATATTGCTTCAGAAATATGCACTCACATTGGAAAACCGCGCTTGAAAATCCCAGGGAAAGTTTTCGCTGAGCACCATGTTGGCATCCTTGAAAGCATTAGTCGTCTATTGAATGTCATGATCGACCGATAACAACATATATATTTCGTTTCGTTTTTTATACATTCGATGCTCTACACTACATGAAGACCTGACCGGTTGTAATGGAACGTCGTGTCAGGGGTCTTACGGGTAGCTTTTGGCGTAGTAAAGACAAGCAAAACGACATTTTGAACAATAAAAAGACGAAACGAAATAGGATTGGGTCTACTGGTTAAATGTTAGAATAGGCCACGTTTAGAAGTTTCCAACTAACAATGTTGCTAAAACTAAACGGACGATGCAACTCGTCCATAAACTGCAGCTGTAAGCATTCTAGAAATTATAGTCAGTCCCGTTTTCAATATCGTGTTTTGCCATCACATGGTACCTAATCACATTTAATATATCGACAACAAAAACAAGTTGCCGATAGCGATATAGCATTGAGTGGATTTTTTTATTAAAGCAAACTTTAAAAGTAAATTTCACGTAAAAGCATCCTAAACTATCAAAATAGGTTACCGGTTTTGTCTATTATTTAATGAACGAAAATATTTCAAAAGAATTCAAAAATTGTTGCTTGTCAAATAATTGACTTGTCAATCACAATAATACTATATTGACATGGAACTGTGCAAGTCGTGATCTTGGAATCGTGAGGTCATAAAATAATCAAATCAATTCCATCATTATCAATGTGCAATTATAAAAGAATGAATCATGCCAAGGTTGTTGTTGATTGAACTTTTATTTGTGGGGCCTTAGGCATCTTTCGAAGAGCGTCGATCCAAGAAGAAATACAACGAGATAGAGTGGGGACCAGTTACTGGTTCAACTCATAATAAACTTATGCTGTCTGTATACAATTAGCGCCGCTTGAGAACTGACACTAATAGCTAGTTGACCGACATTTTAAGTTCCAGATCGACGATTTTAGTCGAAACGACTAAGCATATTTGAAAATTTTGAGAAGAATATATTCTACTTTAATTTAATAAAACTGAAAATGATTAATAAGTCTTTTTGTTTATAACCGGGATACGACAGCATTACAAAATAGTATACTAATTTTCGGATATGGCGGCCATATGTGGCAGAGATTTAAACTCGATGTAGGGTGGATATAGAGAGGGTATAGTTGTTATATTTAGTTGTGTTACGTGTAACGATATATTAACAATATTTAATATCATTCCGCAGTCTCTCTAATTATATTACACGTCCTCATAGACTCTTATTACAACTGTCTTCGCCTGGACATCAATACCTAAACTAACAGTCACAATTAAATTCCGTCTCCATGACAACGATCTAATTGCATAATTAGCCAAACTAATTAGCCATTTTAAAGATAATTAACCCATTTTGGCATGAAATCAGAGAAATGTTGTTGTATCTAATTATGTATTGGTGTCGATGATTTCTATAATTCTTTTGATTCGGTTGGTGTTTCCACTGACAAACGATATCCAAACACGACAACTTAAAGACGATGGTGTGGCTTCAATCCCATTCTGCTCTAGTCTACATCGAGAATAGATATCTGCCCAAAATGGCTGCCACATCCAACAAATAGCATACTATTTTTAATGTGGTCCGGTGAGACGAAAACCCGAGTTCACGTGAATACATTGGCGTGCTGCACGTAAAAGATCCCTTGGCAGTCGGAATTCGACATAAGAGTAGCCCATAGTGTCGCTGCCAAAGCAACACACCCCCACCACACACACACTGTATGGCGTATGCCCGTCTTCATTGGCCCAGTCGGAGAAGAACAGTAGAACGTTAAACCCCATTTCATTTCATTTTAGGTGGTCTTACTCCAGTTCACACCCGCTGTACACAAAAAGACTAAGAAATAAAAATATTGGTCAACTAGCTTAATGTTGGTTCTCTTGTGGAGCTAATCTTAGACAGACAGCATTAGTTTAGTATGACGTCGATTTGTTGTGAATCCGCTACAACCAATGAATGTCATTTATATTTTTGGCGGCTTAACCCATGCTAACATGTATAGAAGTTGACAATTATTTTAGACAATAAAACCAAAATATCCTACACTAATAGGTTGCACTGGTTTGTTCATCGTCTGTAGCGAATGTTGCAATTGTCAATATCTTTGAAAATACCAACCTGATTATAGTTCAAAATTCGTTTCACTTGCCTTTACTACACTAGGATCTGGAAGAGTTGTTATATAACCAGCATTCTGGATAATGTGAGGGATTAGCCAATGTAGCGGTATGCCACGGCGAGTTTTTGGCGTGAATTGCACAGCATTGTGGGTAACCCACTAGATACATCAAGGCTGATTGGTTAATCAAATGTATGAGGTCATCGGTCAAAAGCCGCCCATGTGACTGGCAGTATTTCAAGCAATTATCGTTGAGGTAATGTGTCAAACGAACGGACTTGCGAACCTCGACTGAGTGGGGATCTGGGATTTAATCGCGGTAGAAGGTATTGATTACCGAAACATATCACAAAAACAGAGGGCAGACCAGATTTATAGGGGGCGCAAATGCCCCCACGCCTTGCACCCCCGTCCCCTTGGCGCCGCCACTACTCTCTCTATCTCTCTCTCTCTCATATTAATTTCCGCAACGTTGACCAGGATTCATCACTCGGCTAATCTCGACAGATTCCGTAAACTACGTAAACTACATCTAGTCTCGGATGTATGACAGTAAGTGATATGTACCTACGCCCATACATTTGCGATGCGGCTACCGGTTTACTTTAACAGGAAAACTTGACGCTATTACACAAATAGGGAACCTATTCGGCTATTCGGCTATTACGCTATTACACAAATAGGGAACCTATTCGGCTAACGACCTATTCGACCGTTCGAGCTGCAACCTGTTCGTTGGAAACCTATTTAGAGTAAAGACAACAGTCTCTATTTATCAACCAATAAAATCCAACGTTATGTCTATCAAATGAAAGTAGAATATATTATTTTTTATCCATTCCTTCAGCTCAGAATAGAAGTGTAATTTCGTCATTATCTTACAGCTGGATCGGTCGAATAGGGTCGCTAGCCAAATAGGTCGCCAACTTGTGTTTGGAATGGGCGCAGCCTTGTTTCATCCGGGACCTTTAAAGTAGTTCCAATATGGCGGAATTCATCATACAACCGAGTTTAGATTCCGAAATCTTACGAGGTTTGCCGAGTGCAGGATTCATATAGTGAACCAAGGGAAATAACTATATTGAAACCAATGGAGGCAGACCACCATTAATTTCCCCATTGACTTCAATGTTAATTCTGGACTCTTTGCACACCTACAACTTTTCCCCAAATTTTCGTTGGGCTGAATGCTTTTCACTACAGACAGAGGATCAAATGGTCATGTCTTTGCACTAAAATTTGTATGAGGTTGACCACCAAAATTTTGAGATACACGAACTTGAAGAAGCATACTAAAAACATGTATCTAGTTGCCAACCTCATAACGCCATTATCCTTCCGCCTCAAAATCCTGAATATTTACCTAAACCTGGCAGAAAATATTAATTCAAACCCTCTTCGTCCATTCTAGACCAAATAATCAACAAAAATGGGCATGCAAAAGGGGATAAAAGTGACAGAGAGAACTGTGATAAATAGACGAACTACAAGATGGTGCAATTTAATGGTGGTCTGCCTCCCAATGACAAGCAGTTGGCCACACATCACTAATTATTCCTCCATTAACTTTAAAATTAATGTTAATTCTCGTCTCTTAAACCGGTTGTACCTCTTTCCAAAAATTCGTTGGGTAGAACGCTTTCTGCCACAGATGGAGCAACATATGGCAAACGCTTGCCCAAAAGCATGTATGAGGTTCACCATGAAAAACTTGAGATACACACAATTTCGGCCATCCCTTTCAACGTAACCATTCTCACAACTCTTGTATCCTTTCGCCTCAAAATCATGAATATTCACCAAAACCTGACAGAAAATGTTTTCAAACACTTTTATTCGATTCTACACCAAAAAGTCAACAAATATTGTCATGCAAAAGTGGGAAAGAGGGAAAGGGAGAGAAAGACTAAAAATAACTTTCGCCTACATTCATGACGGCGTAGAAATATTTAGTGATCTGTGTCCAGTTCGCGTTCTTTCTCGCTTAACATCATTTTAATTGAATGGGGCTCACTTTAATACTGCTCTGCCACAACGGGGATAGTGAAAATGGGCGTAATCCGACCGACTACACACTTTTCCTTGCCAGGACCTTCCGAGGAACTTTCGTGATTGACCCCCGAGTCGAACCCGGTACCCATGGTTAGTCATACAGTGCCTTGATAGAGTCCAAAAGAGAGCGATAGAGAGAGAGAGAGAGAGGGAGAGAGAGAGGGGGTGTTAATGTCCACTCGACACGCAATTTATTTATTTATTTTTCCAAGAGGCATATCAAACATGACAATAGAGGTGATAATATGAAGTTACGTGATTATAAGATGTGAAGGTTTTGATGAGAGAAAAAGTAATGATGTCATGATGAATAACCAGCCTCTTCAGGATAACCCATAAAAACCTGTTTAAATTAAAGCTAGGGAGAGGGAGAGAGAGAGGGAGAGAGAGAGGGGGTGTTAATGTCCACTCGACACGCAATTTATTTATTTATTTTTCCAAGAGGCATATCAAACATGACAATAGAGGTGATAATATGAAGTTACGTGATTATAAGATGTGAAGGTTTTGATGAGAGAAAAAGTAATGATGTCATGATGAATAACCAGCCTCTTCAGGATAACCCATAAAAACCTGCTTAAATTAAAGCTAGGTTTATTTTCAATGGGGTCTTTTTCGGGAGTAACATATTGTTCCATTTTATTTCATTACTTGGCTTGCGCGTAGAAATCTTTATCAGTGGGGGGGAAAAAGGAGAACCTGGAGAAAACCCACGACGTTGGACAAGCGACCCTGGCGAAACCACGACGGCAGCCATTCTATCCCAGATTAATTGACTTGAGGGAACATTTTCTGAACACAGAGATCCATCTACTTCATACTTTGGGACTATTTTCCCATCTCTTAACACACTTCCTACTTTAACCGTCTTCTGATGAACAATAAAACTCTAAACAGTATAATGGTTTTATTCAATTAGCTGGTTCATTTCAATCGGAGTAAAATAAAATAACGAATAATAAACAAGACAGACAACATTTTAAAATATCATTATTTAAATCTTTATAAACCAATTAACGAACAAATAATCAAACATAATAACTCTAATTACAATGGCCGAATTACAACTTCTAACAACATATTTAATTAATCAAGTAATATATGAAAAACATAATAATAAAAAAAATGGCTTCAAATTATTTCTACATATAAAGAATTAAAAATATCTAAAAAACATGTTTCATCAAAGGTTATACTTTTCCTATCAAACTAAACATAAAATGGTTTTGTAAATTTTTCTGTGTGAGCAATCCATGGTTATTTTATCCACTTTACGGCAAATTCACATCAATCCGACTAAAATTAATTTAGCTATCTTCACTCAAAGTCGTAAAAATAGACCTCCCGTAAAAACGACTTTGCCAATTATCGAAAACACTCTTAATCCCCTCAGACGCCAGTGACGTCACAGTGACCGAATGCATATTCGGAATGTTTATTCCTTAATTACCTATACACACCCGGCGTGTGTATTCATTAACGCCTGACTGATTCTTTAATCCCCCTAATTAAATAAAACAATTGACTACGGAAAAATTTGTTTTATAATTCATTTCAATTCAAGATTCAATTTAGAATTTGTTTCATAATGTACGGTCGTGCTGTTTTTTCACGGCAACGATTTTAATACACTCTACCATCGTGTGCTGTCGAAACGATTCGAGATACATTTTCGTTAGAAGAGTTTTGGGGTTCTAATTTAGAATTTGTTTCATTATTTACGATCGTTCTGTTTTCTCACGGCAGTGATTTTAAAATAATCTACCATCGTGTGCAGTCAAAACGACTCGAGATACATTTTTGTTAGAAGAGTATTGTGGTTCTAATTTAGAATTTGTTTCATAATGTACGGTCGTTCTATTTTCTCACGACAGCGATTTTTAATACAATCTACCATCGCGTTCAGTCCAAACGTTAGAAGTGTATTGTGGTTCTAATTTAGAACTTGTTTCATAATGTACGTTCGTTCTATTTTCTCGCGGCAGCGATTTAATACCCTCTACCATGTACGTTCGTTCTATTTTCTCGCGGCAGCGATTTAATACCCTCTACCATGTGTGCAGTCCAAACGATTCGAGATACATTTTCGTCCGAAGAGTATTGTGGTTCGAATTTCCCCGAGTAAAAGAGTACAGGAGTAAAAAGATGTGGTCACGCAAAATATATCATAAACGTCAAACATGATTGAAACGACATTTGTAAATGACGAGAAGGGTCACCTAACTATCTATGTGTATCGCAAGTGTAGTGTCGTTTATAGCTGTCATTAATCAATCAGGCCCCGAGATCACAAAGCATTCTCAGACTTAAGTTGAGAATTTGCTCAACTTTCAGTCACTGTTTATGAGAAATATCCTTGATGCAGAAACACAAAACTTTTGGACATAGTTTCTTATTGATGTACTTTATACATAAAAACAACAAAATTATTATAAAGGGGTATATTTCAGTTACAATAAGGTGAACAAGTTTGAGTAAATTCTCAACTTAAGTCTGAGAATGCTTTGTGAACTCGGGGCCAGACTAAAGTTGCACAGAGACTAGGTCATAAATTAATGTTGATTAGGTAATCATCTTTTTTTACCCTGGCCAGATCAATTAGCTTTGATCACCGATGTTTTTGTAATAAAGTAGCCTCGTATTATTTGTTGATTGGTGTTTAAACATCTAGATATAAATCATTCGATGGATATAAGTTTGTGATAATATAAGGTTATATTGTCTAACATCATTTAACTTTTTGAAGAATAAAGGTATTTTACAATTAAATTAGTGTATTTGATATTCATTATTACAAAAACATCGGTGAGCATAGCTAATTGATCTGGCCGGCGTAAAAAAAAAATGATGACTACACTTCTAAATTAGAACCACAATACTCTTCTGACGAAAATTTATCTCGAATCGTTTTGACTGCACACGATGGTAGAGTGTATTAAAATCGCTGCCGTGAGAAAACAGAACGACCGTACATAATGAAACAAATTGTAAATTAGAACAACAATACTCTTCTGGTGAGAATGTATCTCGAATCGTTTTGACTACACACGATGGTAGAGTGTATTAAAATCGCTGCCGTGGAAAAACAGAACGACCGTGCATTATGAAACAAATTTTAAATTGGAGCTTGAATTAAAATGAATTACAAAACAAATTATTCCGTAGTCAATTGTTTTATTTAATTAGGGGGATTAAGGAATCAGTCAGGCGTTAATGAATACACACGCCGGGTGTATATAGGTAATTAAGGAATAAACATTCCGAATATGCATTCGGTCACTGTGACGTCACTGGCGTCTGAGGGGATTAAGAGTGTTTTCGATAACTGGCAAAGTAGTTTTTACGGGATACGACTTTGAGTGAAGATAGATAAATTAATTTTAGTCGGATTGATGTGAATTTGCCGTAAAGTGGATAAAATAACCATGGACTATCAATCTAGAAAAAAAATTGAGACCATTTGATGTGCTCTTTAAAACAAATTGTCATATTTTAAATAATTTGTATTTGATTAATATTCCTATTAACTAAATAGAAAATAAATCGATATACATAAATTTTGTATTTTATCAAAACATTATAATATTTATAATAATATTCCTATCTAACTCTATCGATGTAAAAACATTATTTTGTATTTCAAAAATAAATTATAATACTCCTATCTAACTACATCGAACTTAATGCATTATTTTGCATTTTATAAAAAAGTTATAATAATTAAAATAATATGCATAATATTATCATTTGTATTGTCATCAATTAAATAATTCATATTTCAGGGATACATTATTATATTTATAACAATATTTATAATATTCTTATTTAACAAAAAAATATTTGTATTGTCATACAATAAACAACTTGTATTTCATTGATAAAATATAATATTTATAATAATGTTTATAATAGTAATTATATTTAACTAAAATATTTGTATTGTCATAAATTAAATAACTTGTATTTCATCGATAAAATATGATATTTATAATGTTTAACTAAAATATTTGTATTGTCATAAATTGAATAACTTGTATCTCATCGATAAAATATAATATTTATAATATTTAACTAAAATATTTGTATTGTCATAAATTGAATAACTTGTATTTCATTGATAAGATATAATATTTATAATATTTAACCATAATATTTGTATTGCCATAAGTTGAATAACTTGTATTTCATCAATAAAATATAATATTAATAACCCCCATTTAATTAAAATTGTAAAATATCAAGGACATATTTACCAAAGAAAACACTATGATATCCAAATGATATGCTAAAAATAATATACAAAACTTACAGTATATAATTAAATATTAAACAAAACAGCCATGCTATCCAAATGATACGCTAAAAATAATATACAAAACTAACGGTATATAATTAAATATTTAACAAAACAGCCATGATTGTGGAAAATTTTAAACAAGTAATAAATTTCGTCAATTGGAAATACAAATAATACAGCATATAAGCCATCGTGTAACACTATCAAATTACGTTACGTTAATAATAATATGACAAAAACAATGGAGCACAAATTAGAAAATTGCAGACTAATCTTCTTCGAGTCTTTTTTTGATATCAAAAAATATCAACACTCGTCGATAAAGTAAAAAAAGACACTCGGCGCAGCCCCGTTCTTTTTTACATTACAAATTTCTGTTGCTATATTTTTATCAAAAATTCTACCTAAATATCAACATACGAAAACACAAAAAGAAAACATAAAACTTAATCAAATTATTCCCAATGGAATACTATTATTAATTATTGAATAAAAAGGTGAACATTAAAATTCTGGCTGTTTAGATTTCTCTACACGATAAATTATGTGTACATATTTAAAAAAAACCCAACAAAATAACAAAAATCAAATAGTAACATCCATTATAATATTAAATCAAATCAGTCTGATTTAATCACAGATCCTATTTCGTTTCGTTTTTTATAGTTCAAAGTGTCGTTTTACTTGTCTTTACTACAATAGGATCTGGAAGAGTTGTTATATAACAGGAGTTCCACTTGATGTGAGTAATTAGCCAATGAAACGGTTTGTTACGGCGAGTTCTTGGAGAGCTTTGCACGGAAGTGTAGGTAAATCCCAAGAAACGTCAACGCTGATTGACCTTGACACGACGCCCCAATACAACTGCTCAGATCTTAATACAGTGTATGCCATCGAACGCATAAAAAAACGAAACGAAAAAATATTATCGATATGTATTTTAATCAGATTGAAATTAAATAGAAATAGACATAGGTCCATGAGTTGTATAAAAATATATATCCGTAATCTTTATACATGTATTCAAAATTAAAACCAACCTAATATTATTTCAACTGATCATGACATATAAGCAACATCAAATTCACGATAACCTATATTATGGTTCTATTGTATAAAATCAATGGAACATACCGGTAATGGGTATATCATTGTATATCCAAACACGTATTAAAGCGAAAATATCTATCCCAAAGCAATATCCAAATATAAGGATGAATTAAATTAACAAATACATGATTAGGGAGCAAAACATCTTAACCAATTTTAATCTGAATAATATAATACGTACTACAGGATAATCTATGTAGGATATTACGTTAATCTATACCATAAGCAGCTTTGAAGTCACACGCGCATTAATGCAATAATCCATACCACTATTGAATATTAATTTCAAACGTTCCATGCACTGTTTAATAGATATATTTGAAACAAAAATAAAAAATGGTATCGGCATTAACACACAAGAACAAACAATACAAAAAAAATATAATAAAACATTAAAAAAAAACAATATTAAAAATATAAAACAAATTTAAACACTTATATCACATTTGGACGGAGTAATAAAAGGGGCGCAATTGGCCATTATGATCGTATCATATATACAATGTAATATGTTGTGAATCAAACGCTGTCCTAAAAAATTACAAAAGCATAACCATTATATAAGATATTTTACACATTATCTCCATACTATATAATAAAAATTCATTTAAGACAACGATATTAGGATGCTAATAACAATGGGGGTTATTCCCCTTTACATGAATAGATACTCAGTTATTTCCCTAATACAAAGACTCTTTTGCCTAGAATTTATAGTTGTAAAGGGAATTGAGTTATTCTGTATTTAAGTAGCAAAATAATAAACGAATAAAAACACAGGATATTATAATTAATGGTGGTCGGGTCAAACTTAAACAGTTGATTGATTGACATTTTAACCTTTAGTACAGATTTAAATCCAATCCAATGAAAACGCTGCATTCTACATGTCAGCTTGGTTTGTAATGGGTGAGGGGATTTCGCTGTTTTGGGTGATTTTATAAAATCAGATGGGTTTTTTTGTGATTACTTCGGAAGGGAATATGTGATACGCATACTTCTGTCATATATTAACCCCATCTTCAATAGAAGGATTGATCTCGCCTTAACTACGTACAACTTATCAAGCCCTTCACATAACACCCTTCATATTTCGCCACTAAGTTCGATTGGGTAACAAGTCCAGCTTGGGACCCTAACAGATTCATCGGTCGTCGTGAATACCAAGACTCGCGCTACTAGCTAAAATGTTTACATGTGACAATCGAGTTGCAATGTTCAAAGATCGATCAATGCCAAGGTTACTGGTTTTCCGTAAGTTTCTCAATTTAAAAAAACAACAACTTTCAACGGCTGTATACTGGTTTGTTTACAGTGTGTTATGTGCTACGACCTTGGATTGGACAATGCTAATTAGTCACGTGTCTACACAACGGGCGAAAAGTTCGGGAATTGCTAAGTATTGAAGCAGCGGTTAGATGTTGTAAAACTCGCGGACGTTGCTTAAGGAACATGATATTAACCCCTAAATGCCCAACTGATTAATAGACCTTGATCAACGATGAAAGCGAGGTGTGTCGGAGGCGTAATGGCCTGTAGCACGATTTCAAAATTCTTCAACGCCGAAGACTAAACACGAGAGAATTCGCAAACAAAATATTATGTTCAATGTACTACTGAGCCTCGTTGCCCAATCCTAGAACAACAGGGGCATACGACACACCTGTGCTTGCCTACTCCATGATCAAACACGATAGCAGATGGCTTCCATCTTGTTTACTGACGGTACTACTTATTTTAAGACAGACTCGGCTTTCCAATTTATAATATCTACGTTATTGGGGATTTCCAATTTATACTCACTGGTTGCTATGACCCGCTATGGCGTTGTCTAGAAACGCGCGTGCTCGCGTTAGTTTAAAATTTTTGCTATACGTTTAACATGGACTATTTGATGTAATTTGCCTGATTTGATTTGGCCCCATTTCCATAAATTTAGGTTGTTTTTTAGAAATTTTTAGCAAATGTTAATCTTAGGTGTTTTTTAATTCTAGCCGAAGTAAATTTTTTTACAATTTATAGCGAGTTAAGTTATCGTCTCTAAGAGGCGGGCGTAGTATTTTAAATGGCGGCCATTTGCCATCATGTGTATTCTTGAAGTAGGTACACATGATGTAATCGTATGCAACAGGGGGTGTCTTTAATCAAGGTTGATAAAACAAAACCCCTGTTAAACACATTCTACCCCAGCAGAGTTGTCTTCCATTGCAGATGGATCGCAGAATCAATACCTTAGGCATTAACATATAATGAAAATATTTTTGACATGTTTATATAAAATATACAACTTTATTATATACTAACATTAACAACAATAAATACTTATTTTAATAAAAATAATTTACAGTGAATACTGGTGGAAAATTAATACTTTTAATAAAAATCACAAAAAAAGAATGCTGGCACAAACTTTCTGCACACAACTGCAAAATATAAGTCGTCTAGCAAAGTAACAGTAAAGTTGTGAATTTGGTTAAAATCGAATGCTACATTGTTTTCTGAAAGCATACATATTTTTGGAAAGCTGTGAGTATACATTAAATTTGGTTAACATTTAATGCTAAAATGTTTTCTATGAGTTTAAAACTTTGGAAAAACTAATACAAATAAATAAATTAATCCTACAAATTTTCATAACATAAAAAAAATGTTGTAGTTATCAACAAATACACCAGCTGCTAAATCTATGAAAACAACAGCAGAATTATTTTTAAATCAAAAATATCTACTATACTGAAAAACAATTACTTAATCAAAAATATAAAAACAAGCACGAGCTTACTATACACCAGGATCAGGTCATGATGTCATCGCCGCCATCGTGGAACTGTGTCGTCATATCAGTCAATCGATGTGCAATTGCCCAAGCCTCACGTCGATCGTACTTAACTTTGCGGAGCATTAGTTTTTTTAAAATAACGTATGCTGCGAAGAATAACAAACATGTATTGCGCCGGTCAAACTACTCAGGTTTAGGTGAGATTCACAATCAAGTTATACTTCACAATAAGGACAAACTGGGTCAGTTCATGCAACGTTTCATTAAGTCAACAAATGTATTTCGCCTAGTTCGATCTTTCAGTTCTTGGGCCAATGCAATAATTTATTTGGCAAGAAATGTGAGACAAGGTCCGATAAATAAAATAAAATCACGATTGAATATAAAACCTTATTTGGCGATATGTTACTATTATTATAATTAGTTCAAGTGTGTATAAATAATAATAATTTAAACATAATATACTAACAATATACTTAATCTAAAATCACGTGAAATATAATCATACATAGTACCCTCTGTTCATTACTCTCCATAAAACGATCGAGTTTAAAGCCTCGTCCATATATTAATTCAGATATTTATAGACAGACCTACGGAAAAACTATTTTATATGGGTGACAGAAATTGCTTACTATTCCAACTGTCAAATGATTCTTTCTGAACTTTAACAATAATACATTTCGTACACGGCTCCATATGATTCCCTTGTTGGCCTAGTCCCCATAACTTATGCCATAAGTGGACCGGGATGTACATGTATAAATACGGAATAATTCATCAACCGGAATACATTGTACTGTAGTAATGAACAGGGAACATTGTGTAAAGATTTAACTCGAATAAAGAAATCAAACAAAGCAACATTATATGTCAAGATAAATAAATATTATTTTACAATGTTCACATTATATACACATATATATACTAAATATATATAATTAGGTATTACAAGATCATGGGAAGATACAAAATATATCATTCACGGATTGTAAATTAAATGTGGTATTTTCAAATTTATATACAACGACATGGCCGGTATATCACTAATAAATATAAACAAACAATAAACAGACTTAGTTTGGGTTTATTCGTCCGCGATGTATTTAAAATTTGAAGTCCATTTTACGCCCTAGATATGACCATTTATCTTGGTTAAAACATCATTTGAAACGAGAACTCGGCGGAGGGGGGGGGGTTAACGTCATTTCGGGACTAACATATTATTTTAATAATTTGGTTGAGCGTAGGGGCATTTATCAGTGGGAGGACACTTAATGGGGATCCGGAGATTTTCCCTGGGATTGGACAAGCGGACCTACTTCTTGTCACGTACTACGCGCTGGGAATTGACACCACACGACTTGACTCAAAGACAAGCCTTCTAATCCAACGAGCACATAATGAACATTCAGCCACTCAACCTCCATAATGGCAAGCAAATAAACCGATAAGTTCTTCAGTCAGTCAATTCTTAAGCTGCGGGGGGAAGCCGGAAGATCCGGAGAAAACCCGCGAGGACGGACAGGCGACCCTACAGGTGGCATTTATGTAAATCATTTTAAATAAAATTAATAGAGAAATAACCCACACATAAAATATAAACATAGATATAAATATATTACAATAAGCACTTCCGGTAAAAGATGAATGATATTAAATGGAATTGATAGAGTTTATTGATACCTGTCTTCCTATCAAACGGAAACGGGTTTTTAATCAAGAAACACGTCATATTTACAAGACACCCCATCCTTTCGAGGGAAATGTAATAAAAGGCAGTAAGAATTATAAAAGGCTGACTTAAAGAAGGCAGGCAACGACGCGGGGACAAGGGGAGATAACTCCCAATAAGAAGGGCGACTCTGTATAAGAAGAGTTAACTCATCAAAGCCATGACATCATCATCAGCACTACTGGCTCCGTCGTCACTAGTAACAATTGGATCCTGGCTACCATCACCGTGGATAACTATAGGTCTTGAAGAGAAAGAAACGCGTTTCTTAGGTGTATCTGGTTGTTCTGGACCATCCACGTTCCCGTTTTCATCCCGGGTTGAAATTTCAGTATCGGACAAGATTGATTTCAACTTCGTGTCTTCAGGTTCCAAATTAAACTCATTCTTTAAGTTTTCCAACATCTCGTTATTGTCATCCTTCACTGTCACCTCAGCGGGCTTCGTTTTAGATTCAACAGCAGAGCTTAGATCATTCAATGTCTCTAAAAGTTTTTTAGATTTTCCATTGTTGTTTAAATCACCGGATTCTAAATCTCTATCACCATTTTCGATGTGCCCATTCATAGTAGAAACGTCTGCCGCAACTATGCTGTCGTCTGTTCCATAGGTGTTCGTGACGTCAAAACTGGTATCGAGTTCATTCAGGTTTCTGTGCATATCTTCGATTTCAGAGACGAAGTCATCGTTTGATCGCAATCGATGTAATCTCATTCGTAGTTGATGGATATCATCGTCTGATTCTTCATCCATCGCCACTTGTGCCGACATCTTGTCATCGTGAAGGTCATTGAAATCACCAGGTGCAACAACTTCGCCTAGTATCGGCGTTTCGTCATCCACGCAATCTGGGGTATGCACCGGAGACGTTTCTCTGTCTTGTAAAATTGTTTGAGTTTCTACCAAATCTTTAGACCCGTATGCTTCTGGCGACTCGTCCAAAGGATTTTCGACTGGGACTTCGTCATCCGCCGTGTTCGGTGGATGCTCAGTAGACTGGTGCGTTTCTTCTAGAATTGATTGTTCTTCAACCAAATGTTTGGGCATTGCTTCCCCTGACGAATCCTCTGCCAATTCTTGTAGATCTCCATTGTTGTCAATTGTTGTTATAGAGGTATTCACAACCCTTTTGGTTTGAGAGTCTGGTCTTTCTGCTGTGTCTTCCCCATGTTCTACAGTACCTGTAACATCCGAAATGATTTCATCGCCAATCTCTTTATCCCCGGTGTCGTCTTCTAGCTCTCCGCGTTGGTCACCTTCTTGCTTTTCTTGAGATGTAAAATCCACATTTATGTCAGTGTGGTCTTCTTGATAGTGTCCAGGTTCAAGGGGAACTTCTGGGAATACAATGTCAATTATTGGCACATTCGAATTTAAATCGCCAGGAACGTTAGCTCCCGACAAATCATCTTTATCTGAGCCATTAGCGTGTTCCACATTATCGACCGTTTGAGGCTTCATCTGAAGTGCCGATGTCGCAAGAATAATATTATTAATGTTTTGTTGAGCATCTTCCCCAGCGACCTCATTTGAATTTTGAGCTTTTAAATCGTCCTTTATGGCATTATTGATCTGGCTTGTTGTCGCTGATTCGTCTAGCCCAACATGATCTGAAAAGTTCGCTTCCAATAAATCGTCATTATTGGAAACATGTGTCGGTTCTATATAATCGAACGTTCGAGATTCGTCTTGAAGGGCAGATGTCTCAAGAATAATATCATTATTGTGTCGTAGAGAATCTACTTCAGCGACAGCTTCTAAATCTTCATGTATGGCATCGTTGATCTGACTTGCTGTCGATAAATCTTCGACATGATCTTCTCCCGAAATCTTTTCTGTAGTAGATTCAAATAGTTCTGGTCCAGGACTTATTCTGCTGGCTGGATGAATTACATCGTTAACATTTTGCAAAGCACTCTCTTCAGTTTTGGATGCACTTTCTTCAGTTTCGTTTATCTGTTTCATTTCGTCCAACTCATAATTATAGTCATTGTCAACTTCGGATATTTTCTTCGTTGCGGCTGTTGCCTTAACCAGAGCATAAGACTGTTTTAACACTGTTGTATCGTCCATGTCAAGACTCGCCAGACTGTTCGCAGTTGAACTATCGGGGTCTTCAGCTATCGCCGTCGAAAGGGTTACCTCGTCCTGTTCGTATACACCATAATCATTCTGGTGTTCACTGTGGTGATCTGTTGCTGCTATTTCGGTGATTTTAAGCTGTGATTGGTTGACATCCTCAACTTGTGGTACCGGGGATTGTTCACCAGAACGAATTTCTTCTTCGTGGGAATCTGAAATGTCTTCCGGAATTTCGTCCTCTTCAGGAACCGACAGTTCGTTGGTTTCCGAGGCATTTGGTTTGACTTCGTCCTCAAACTCTGAACCAGTAGACTTTTCAGGCATTTCTGTTATTTCTGTCGTATCTAGTGCAGCTTTTTCCACGTATTGTGACGCAATGGCTATCTCCCCTGTTGGAGGTGGTTTCCCAGGCGTATCATATAACTCAGAAGATTTAATATTGCAGTCTAATTCTGCGCCTGTTTGTTTAAGTTGAGAGGCGTTTACGGCTATATTGGAAATATCCGTCCCCTGCTGCGTCGTTAATTCTTTCAAAGTTGATTCCGGTGATTCGACATTAGCGAATTTTGGTTCATGGATTTCACTCTGGTCAGTAGCAAAATGAGTTTCGGACAGCTCGGATGTTTCGGAGACTACAGCTGCTGCTTTCATGGTGTCTTCTGTTGTGGTGTCAACTTGGCATATGGTGCTATCTGGTACAACGATCTTGTCATCTGGAAGACTGGCATCATCATGTTCTATGCCAGTTTCCTTCTTTGACTCCGTTTGGTTATCGAAGTGATGGTGTAAATCAGGGGGAATTTCTTGGTTTTCTGCTTCTTGAATAATCTGTTCTTCTATATTTGATTCAGAAGTTTCCATAATTTCCTCCTGCTCGTTTAGTTCAGACGTCATCTCTGTAGTATCTTTCTTCTCGATTGGTTCCAATATTTCATCTTGATTCCTATTAATATCGGGTTGTTTCTCGTCTGGGTGATAATTTTCCAAAACATATTGCTTCAATTCTGCTGTATTAAATGTTAAATTTTGACTGTCTTCTGGGACAGAGTTAGATAGCTGTTCAGTATGTATCATCGTGACGTTGTCGGGTACTTGATCTTCTAGGTGCTGTTCTGGTGCGACAATAGTCGTCTGTTCCACCTCGTCTGCAGCTGGTTCTTCATCATTTGGTTCGTCGGGTGTCCCAGCCTGCTCTTCTGGAACAACTGATAAATTTTGTCCTTCCTCCTCCAATTCGGGCAAGGCGTCAACAACTTGCTCCAGTAAAGATTTCCGGCATTCTTCGTGTTTATCGGGTTCCCGTTTCGGATGGCCTTGCTCTAAAAAAGACTGATTATTGTCATCTATCATATCTTTCTGCGTGTCGTCGGTATCGGGAATAACTGATTTGAGAGAAGATTCTTCAAGATATTGAACAGTTTCGCCTGTAATTTCCTGTTTGTTAGGAACTGCCTCAGTAATTTCATCTTGAGAATTCCCTTCACCACCCCAGACTTCTTCCTCGCCTTCCTCGTCTTCCTCTTCGTTGTAGCGTTGTCCATTTTCCTCTTCTTTATCGTGTGCCTCAGTAGGGTCTTGTATCACCGGTATCTGTTCTGAAGGAAGTTCAGTTACATTGACTTGGTCTACTTCAACGCTAGCCTCTACAGTGAAGGATTCGGCTATTCTATCTGGTACTATTTGTTTATCGGGTTCGTGTTTGTCAAGGCTTTTCTCTAAAAAATACTGATTATCATTCCCGCTGGCCACATCGTCTTCTGTTTTTGATTCTGATTCTGGCGGAACTTTGGTTTCGGCTGGTGTATCATCTTCGACACTATCTCTAAAAAATACGGCACCGACAATCGGTTCCTCCACTGTTTCATCTTTCCCGGATTCTGTAACATGTTCGTCCCCATCTTCAACTGAACTCTCTTCGTTTATTTTATCTTCCTCCTTTGCAACAATCGGTTTAGAGTCCGCCAAAGATGAATCACAGCCTTGTGGTTCTAAGCGCATTGATTCTAATGATCTTCTCTCTTCTGCTACCCTGTCTGGGAATATTTTACTTTGAGCTTTAGCCACTTCTGATGGGAGGCCTAAATGAGCCGGGAAAGGTAGTTTAAACGGATTTTCTGTATTGGCCTCATCATCATCTTCGTTCATTATAGCCTCAACCCGGGGGTGAGCCGATCGGGGTCTCTTAGGGGATTTACATGGCTGCGGTACTGGTGGTTTAGCGAGAGCAGACTGTGGACGAGTATACCCATTTCTGGAAGTTAGTGTTGCTTTTGCTCCACTGATCTTTAATAGAGGAGAAGCCGACTCGTCTGGGTCTGGTGATGTTTGGGAATCACTAAAGCCGCCATCGTCACTCTTCATTCCGGAATCAACACTTTTTTTGGAATCTGTGACCCGATTTATTCGCTTTTTAGACATTTCTGGTAACAGGACCTTAAGGTCGGGATCTGGATCGGCTTTAGCTTTGGCCTCCAGTTCTGCTTTTTTCTTCGCTGCGTCTTCTACTCTCTTCTTTTTCAACCATTCGCTGTAACTCATTTGTGACTCCTCGGTGGGTTTATCAGTTACTTCTGCTTCTTCTTTGGGCTTAACTTTCAATCGAATTCTCCCTGCTGATGATCTCTTGTACATCATTTTACTGTTAGGTGGGTGAGGAATAGGACCGCTTGAAACATTTTCGGTATCCGTTGAAGTTGGCGGCTCACCAACGGAACCCTCGCCTGCATTTTGTTTTCTAGAGCCCGATACAGGTCGCATCCAACTTTTTCCTTCGACAAACTCCATGGTCCTTTTTTCCCTTTCTTCTTGTTTCTGTTGTTCTAACTTTTTCTTCTGTTCATGTTCTGCCTTCGCTTGCTCATAGGCTTCCCTTCTCTTTCGCCTCATCCATTCCTGGACTTTTGATTTTCCAGCTTCGTGGGCCACCTGTTTAACACTTTCTCGCATCATCGATTCTTGTCTCTTTTCACGTTTTTCAGCTCTCTCTATAGCCTTTTGCTTACGAAGTTGCAGGTTCTTTTTGTGGAGCCATTGCTTTATCTTTGGATTCTCTGTTTCCTTGAGCTTATGGTCTGTGGGTACGTACATACGGCCTGGTGAAGTATTAGGAGATGGTGAACCTGAACTTCTTGACATTGAACGTTGACTTCCTCGGTCGGGTGACTTCTTGCGGGATGGCCTTGTTGAACTTCTGGAGCTATTTAATGACGGCGTGTCTAGGTTAATATCGATCCTCTTGGGGCGATAACTCTCCGAGTCACTACATGTCTCTCGGCGAGATTTGGCACTTTTCGATCTGATGTGACTTCGTGGTGGACGATATTTGGTGAAATGTTGAAGGGTTCTGATGGTACTATAGGCTTCGTCAGAGTCACTTGGCACTGAAAATACATTTAAAACCAAATCCAAGTACAAGTCTAATCAAATGTTTAACATTTAACGTGTAAATATTTATTGGCGAATCTGTATTAATTATCGTTCCTTTTTCCGATTTATTTCAAAGTTTGTTTTTGCATGTATGTAAAATTCCCATTAAATTGACTAAAAATGTCAAAGTCAATACATACGTGGGTATAATAGTAACGAGATTTAGTGATGACCGGGGCAAACTCCTTCATTGTATGCCAGTAAAGTATTGGGTCTAGTACACCGTCCGACATACATGTATGAGAGAGGACAAGTCCAAAATACATAAAATAAATAAAGTAGCGTAGCTTTCAAAAACAACAAAGCTAACAACGATAATTTCACGGGGTTGGACAGGCGACGCCGCTACTCCCTGTCACGTAGACGTTTGGGATGAACCAGGCCACTTGACTCGATGGCAGACCATAAGATCTAAGGCTCAGGCGGTAGACACCCCCGCCCCTACAAGTTTGTGGTGGAGGGTTTCCCTCAGGCATACAAGTAATAAAAAATTTCGAAAAACTGTCTTACCTCTGACGTGAGCTGAATGTGGTCTTTGTTTTGGTCCCGTGGTATGTGCGTATGGTCCTGTAGGAGGCAGACCATGACATGAAAGGTTGTACTGTTGACGTAAGATCTCCATTTGTCCTATATGCTGATGAGTTAAATTGGTTTTCTTCTCTACGAACTGTCTATTTAATAAACTTTCTAGTTCTATATACTTTTTTTCTATTTTTTTCTCTATGACCCCGTCTATATTTAAATGGCGTCTGGGAACTTTGGGGCGTTTTCTTAATTTTTTACCCCGCCCTATCACAGAACCTTCCTCGCTAATAGTTTGAAAAGAATTTTCATTCGTATCTGAAAGGTCCACGGATTCCTTTTTCTTTATTTTCCGCTTCTTTTTACTTTTGGATTTATTTTTTACTTTATTTTTGGATTTGGATTCGCCATTCCTTTCGATGTCATCCGCACAAGTATTTTCCACTCCATTTTCACCGGAGTTGTCCTTGTCGACACAATTTTCATTGCGCGCCTGTTCATGATCTGTGTCGCTGCTGGTCTCCGACGAGTCAGTTGTCACTTCGTCTTCATTGTTAATTTTGATATCCGAATTTGTGGCCATGTCACCAACTGAAAAGATGAAATGTTTAGTTCTTTGCTTTCTTTATGAATTTAATTGGGTCATTATACGTCCATCACCTGAAATATACGTACAGCAAATTGAAATCGGTTCTGTAGAATGAATGAATGGATGGATGAATGGACGAATGTATGATGAATGAATTAAAAATCAACGCTGTTTCTCCTAAATATTATAAACGTTAGTTACATTGTAAATCTTGGGTGTAAATTGTTCAATTTGTTACCTATGGAAGCGTACAGGGGTCAATAGCGCGATACAAAGCGCGGTATTAATACAGTAATAATGTACATGTACATGTATGTCAACATATTGTGATCTTTGCACTATAAATTTACCTCGTAAAGGAAGATTTTAGCCCAAAAAGACAATTTTTGCCGAGTTAATTGAATCCATCCGCTATTTTGTATGGGTTTTTTTTTTTTATTCTCTTGGTATCACTCGAAAACCTATCTTTTTATTTTGGATTTATGCTAATTGTTGGTCGTATGACGTTATGACGTCACAGGGAAGTCGCCTGTCATTGTTTTCTAGTTCTTTGGTAGTACTTTCCTATCTACTTGTAATACATTTACATCCTCCAAACTCAACAATTACCGAGATATCGGAGTTTTAAGTTTCAATGGCGGCCATATTGGATTTATGCAAATTGTTGGCCGTATGACGGTTTTACGTCACCGGAACGGCATTTTAGCAATGTGTTTCTGAACCATCTGTACCACTTTCCTATCTACCCGTAATACATTCACACCCTCCAAACTCAACCATTCCTGAGCTACTGGAGTTATATAGGGTGCCAATGGCGGCCATATTGGATTTATGCTAATTACTCGAAAACCTATTTTTTTTATTTTGGGCGATTTTTGTTTGGGAGATCTTCATGGACCCCTCTACAACATTCCATCGAGAACAATTCTGTTGCAATCTAGGTATCCACTCCACATGGCTTATCTTTACCCGACTACTCACTATTTCTGTCTCATCCGTTGATTTGTCTTGTGTACTTGTTTGCGCGTGTCGCACCCCCACCCCACGCGCCTGCACTAACTATTTATGAAGAGTGAGTAAAGATTGTAGATTTTTAATATGAATCAAATTTTTATGCAATCAAATGCACCTCTTCTACCATAGTTTCACAATAAACATTCCTATTACTATGCACACCAGTAATTTAAACCTATGTACAGAATAAAGAGGTCTTTAATTCTATATATTTAGGTTAAGTAAATTCATAAGCCATTGTATAGAAATCACGACGGTCGTAAATCTTAACCGATCAATGGAAGCGGCTATAACTTGGTAATGGTTAAATTAACGGTGCTACCAAGGTCCCTATTCAATGTATGTTGTAATACAATAAGTGTCTATAATAGTTACTAGGTAAATACTATTGGTGATAATACCTATATACACAGACAGCTTACTGTATAATATCACTAATAGATACATTATAAATACATGTGATTATCATTGAATATATTCACCACCTACATGCCTGGGCTATTCCATTCACTCCCTATACATGTGTAAATGAATAACGGTATTATATGTAGGCCAAGATGTACAAATATCTTAACATGATCTACATGCATATTAGTACGTTTACTACTGCTTGGTTGTGTCGCTCACATCTAAATATGCGGACGCCCAAACGACTACGTATATGAATGTTGCAACGCATACTGCAAGGTCACAATGGCTATTTAGGAGTCGAAACGGTTATAATATAAAACTAGACCTGCATGCAGGAATGACGGGTTTCACTGGTGCCAAGTTACCCTTAAACATGTCACTTCCGGTGCCAAGTTACCCTTGAACATATGTCGCTTCTGGTACCAACGAAACCACTAAACAGGTTTCCAAATTAACATTGCACACAAATAAAATGGACGCAGAATCAACCAAATCCAGCAATATCAATTCATTTTATACATTTGTTACTTGACAAAATTAAATTACTCCCGGTGTTAATGAAAATGTTCAATTAGTCTTATGAAATCAGAAATGGCATACGATATCATATAGTGAAAATTTTATGTAAATCGAATAATAATTGCCACTTTTAAAGACCAAAAAACTTGAAAAGTGACTTGTAGAAAATCGGCTATTTCTCGGCAACCGTACAAGTTAGAAACCATTTTGTGGTATCTGTATGATCGTATGGCTTCATTCTATTTGTTGATTGGCATCAAATACCATAATTTGAAAAAGATTTCAAAACAGAATCATTTGAATAAAATATCTGTTTTGAAGGCTAAAAATACAGTTTTTGCCAAAATGACGTTACTTCCGGTTATAATGAAAATCTTACATTACTTGTATGAAATCCCAAATGGCATTAGGTATAACACGGTATAACGTTTATGAAAATCGAATAATAATTGACACTTTTATGGCCCCAAAACCTTCAAAAGTGACCTGTAGAAAACCGTCTATTTCTCGGCAACCGAACAAGTTAGAAACCATTTTATGATATCTATATGACCATATGGGTTGTGTTTATATGTGAATTTAAACCAAAAGTTAAAATTATTAATACATATTAAGTAATTCTTGGTTGAATAAAACATTGATTTAAAAAGTTTAAAATGCAGTTTTTGACAAAATGACGTCACTTCCGGTGTCAATTTTAAATTGTAATCAACTTGATATGACGCTACATGCTTTTTGAATCAAATGATGTCACTTTTATAAAAATTCAATAATAATTGACTATATTACACGCAAAATAACGAAAACTGTGACTTATGCAGAACTGCCCATTTCTTGGCAACTGCTTATATTACAAACTAATTTTCACATACATTCTCTTCGTATGGATTATAGCTACAAGTCTATAAGAGTTATGTAAAAATATTTTAAAATCTGAAAAGCCTGAATGGGTTGTAAATAGGTCAATTTTACGTCTTTTTTCACCTCTTAATCCAATTTGCTAGAAAATGAAATAGAAATTAAAAAAACTGCTTCCGCCATTTTTTGCGCCTTGAAAGGACACACTCTTTGAGTCATATAATTTTTCCAAAAAATAATATTTGTTTTAGAAGAAGGAAACTAACTGTCAAAATTGTTGTTTTTGGTAAAATTATGCCACTTCCGGTGCCGACAGAAAACACTATCGGTAACAAAAAAAATGACAATTGAGACAACGAAGCATATGAACTTTGTTTTATACAAATCGAACAATAAGAAAATAATCTAGGACTGAAAAACTGAATTAGCCAATGGCGGCCAAGGAAAATTACTGAGACAATTTTTTTTAACATTTTTGCGCTAGTCAGATGACTCTTTAATTCTGTGCACAACACGACTAAAAAATATTTATAAATAAAAAAGTTTTTTGTAAAATTTTAAATTTTCGAAATTTGGCGCCTAATATCTTCGAAGATTTGCTAAAAATCAAAAATCGAAAGTAGCGCAGCTATGTGCCATGTCTCCGGCTATGCCAAAATGTATCGAAAGTTAAAATCCCATGATTATTGTTAAAATTATTGCAATATTTTTAAAAACGCTAACTTCGGTGATTTCGGACATTTCGCATTGTCGCAGAACGTTCAAAATAGCTTTATCCTCTAAGTCACACCCACTTTCCCAGTAAAACCGAAGAAATCGTAACGATGCGACAATTAGTTGCTGAGATCTATTCAAATTGGAATCTGAATAATAATAATAATAATAATAACTAGACCTGCAAGCAGCACTGAACCGGCTTTCAGGAATCATACAGGAAGTTTATTATACCATAGCCGATCCATTGAGCTACCAAACTATACTTTAGGTTGTTTTGCTTTAGTGACACCCTCTATCATATGTAAAAGTAATATTTGCTGGCGAAAAGACCAGTCAAAATTGTAAATTATGGCAAAATTAAGTCACTTCCGGTGCCGAAAGAAATTTTTATAGGTGAAAAATAAGTCGAAAATTCGCAACATACAAAATCCAAACGTTGTTTTATACATTTCGGGCAATAAATAATTAACTTATAACCCATAAACTGAAATTAAGAAGGTAAAAAACTTAAAAGTGACCCTGGGAAAATAGGCTATTATTCGACAAGGGAACATGCTAGAAGCATTTTCTTGATATCAATATGATGGTATTGATTCAATCTTACTGTCCATTAGAGTCAGACGTTATAAAGTTAAACGAATAATAAATATAAATCACTTCAAAAAAATGTTTGTTTTGAAGGCTAAAAATACGTTTTTTGCAAAAATTACATTACTTCCGGTGATATTGAAAATGTTAACTTGGTTCATAGAAGTCATAAATGGCATAAGGCATCAAATGGTAAATAAATTATAAAAATCGAATAATAATTGACACTTTTATAGACCAAAAACCTTGAAAAGTGACTTATAGAAGATCGCCTATTTCTCTGTAACCGTACAAGTTAGAAACCATTTTGTGGTATCTGTGTGGTCGTATGGCTTCATTCTATTCGTTGATGGGAATCAAATATCATAATTTTAAAAACATTATAAGGCAGACTCATTTGAATAAAATATTTGTTTTTTAGGTTAAAAAACAGTTTTTGCCCAAATGACGTCATTTCCGGTCACAGTGAAAATGTAAAATTGGCTTGACCTAGTCCAAATTGGCAATAGGCATCAAATTGAAAAAAAATATTGCAAATCGAATAATAATTCACTCTTGTATAGGCAAAATAACGTGAAAAGTGATGCATGCAAAATTGCATATTTCTCGGCAACTGCTGATATTACAAACTTATTTTCGCATACATTCTCTTCGTCTGGATTATTGCTACGAGTTTATGAAAATTACAAATAAATATTTCAAAATATGAAGACGCTGAATGAATTGTAAATAACTGAATTTTACACTTTATTTTACATTTTATTCGAAATTGCCCGAAAATGAAATTGAAATTAAAAAATCTGAGCTAAGGATTTTGTGCACCTTTGCAGGGTGCATCCTTTTAGTTATATCAGTTTTGAAAAAAAATAATTTTTGCTTTCAAAAAGTGTACCGAACTGTCAAAATTGTAGTTTTTGTTAATATTACGTCACTTACGTTGCCGACAGAAAAATTTCACAGTAACAAAAAAAATTACAATTGGGACCACGGAGCATATGAACTTTGTTTTATACAAATCGAACAATAAATAATTTTTCTGGGTACGAAAAACTAAATTAGGCGATGGCGGCTAACGCAAATTACCGAGACAACTTTTTTTCTCATTTCTGCTCAAGTACGATGATATTTTAACCCTGTGTAAAATGTCATCAAAAAATATTCATAAATAAAAAAGGTTTTCGTAAAAAAATTATTTTTTTTTCAAAATATCGGACATTTTTTCGACTATTTCCGGTTTTACGATCGTTGTTGTGATAGCTTTACGAAGTTCTTTGGATACTTAACTTTCTGTACCAGAAGTGTCAGAAACATCCATTGAGTAGTTTTGGAAAAAAAGATAAATTGAAGAGCGTTTACAAAAATTTGACGATTTTTCAATTTTTTTCAAAGTTTGATGCCATTTTTGGACCACCTATATTATTTCAATGCTTTTCATTTTGGATTCACTATATAGACAATCGATAGGACTTTGAGTAAGAAAAGTTTAAGAAAAATCTGCGGCGTCGTTTTTGAGAAAAGGGCGTCTCAGTATGTTAAAAAATCGGAAAATACTAGATTTTTGGCATACAATAATTTATTTCCTTACCATCGATATCGTATTATTTAGATACCATATGATGGTCCATTAATAGGGCTATCCAACGACACTTTAGTTCTTTTGGTCCGCTATTACCTAAGGGAGAAATCAAGTTTTTCGCAAGTGCGACAATGTTTTTAACTTTTTTTTTCATTTTTTGAATACTTCCGGTATGGTTATTATTGTCGTTATAGTTTTAATAGCCGGTTTGGGCACTAAAATAGCCACGGGGCTCTGTAATGATATATTACATTATCTGATCAGATAAAATGCCCCTGAGAAATCCTATGTTCAAAAGTGCCAAAAATGCAAAAAATTTGAAATGTCGAAAATTAAATTTCAATAACTACATGCATATTATATATCGTTAGAATCGTTATTAGGTCAGCTATCTGAATATACAACCTTTTTTTGAAAATCTCTTAAAATAAAAAAATAGTAGAACATTTTCCAAAATTTCACGATTTTTCGACTTTTTTTGATTTTCAGTCCGTTATTTCACCTATTCCAGATATTTCAAAGTCGTAATGGAATGATTCGTACACAAGACTACCGGAAGGTCTCTCGATAGAGAAAGTTTCATAAAAAACTGTGGCGTAGTTTTCGAGATACAGGCATCTAAAAACGCTCCAAATCAGAAAATACTTGATTTTCAGCGTGCCATATTTTGCTTCCTGCTGATCGTATCCGTACAAATTGGGTATCATTCAGTGGTCCAATCACCGCCAGACCAAATGATACCTTAATTTGTTTACTCCGTTGATATTGGACGGAAAAATAGTGTTTTTACGCAAAACACCAATTTTTCACTTTTTTTTCAAAATATCGCATATTATTTCGACTACTTCCGGTTTACGGATTCTTGTTGAAATTGCTTTAAACGGTGGTTTGACCATATTACTTCATGTTCCAGGAATTTCAGAAACGTCGATCCGGCCGTTAAACGAAACTTAAGCTCACAAAATGTGAAGAAAATTCGAAAAAAATCGAAAAATAAAGGGCGATAACTCTGAATGAAACTTATATTACTGGAACCGGATTGCCTTCAGGTATCCAAAAATGTAGGTCAAATTTGAAAATTTTGAAAAATAACAAAAAATGTGTCTTAAACAACATATTTTCATTTTTCGAATGCTAGAAGTCAGCGGCGAAGTTTCGAAATTGCAAAATTTTCAACTGCTATTGTCCGAGAAAAGACTCAGGGTTTCCAAAAATGTAATTTGTATGAAAATAGGTACAGAATTGACGAATCTACGGCCGTTTTTTAAATTTTTGGCACCGCTCGAAATTAGGCCACTTCCGGTCTACGCAGAAGTTTCAAATACAGTGGAAGGGATGGCCACTATATGGTTTCCTGATAGAAAATTAGGTCCCAGATCTGTATCTGTTACAGACACTGAGAAATAGGCTCCCCCGAAAAATAAAATAATAATAATAAATAATAATAATTTTAGTAATCACAATAGGCTTTCAGACGAAAGTCTGAAAGCCTAATAAGAATAATAATTTTAACAAAAACAATAGTGTTTCACACAAGCTACGCAGTGTGAAACCCTAATGAAATAAAATAGGGTTAAACATCCTACTGTTCTGCTCTGACTGGGCAAATAAAGTCGGGAATACGGCATAAGGAAAGTTTGCCCGAACAGTGGCGCTAAGGCCTGCTCTTATAACGAATCCGTACTGCAAAGAGATGTTTGGCGTGGACGTAAATGAATTTACCAACCACATCTCAAACTAACGAGAATTGGTATCATGGCAACGTACGCATACCCCCGTGCATGTCACACGTCACTATTGATTAGTGGAACTATTAATGGGAGAGAGGGGGGGAAGAGATGGGGTTAAACGTCCACTCGACACAATTAGGTCATTTGGGGACTAACACATTTCAATAATTCGCTTGTGGGTAGGGGTCTTCCTCGCAGTGGGAGGAAATCGGGGGATATGGAGAAAACCCACGAGGCTGGACAGGTGACCCTACTACTTGTCACGTACAACTACCGGGGAATCGAAACCATGCCAGTTGACTCAATGACAGACCCCATGATACAGTGCGCACGTGCTAACCATTCGGCCATCCAACCCCCTGGAACTGTTTAAGGACGAAATGTGCTATATTATTTTATTTATGTATCTACAATTCCATAATAAAAATAATCCTTTCAGAAACATGGTAAAACGAATGAATAAAATAAGGGTTTAACGTCCTACTGTTCTGTTCCGACTGGTTAAAGAAGGCGGGCATATACGCCATACAATGTGCTATGGGGGGGAATTTGCCCAGTCATCGGCGCTACGATCTAATCGTATATCAAATTGCAACTGTAAATGAATCTTTCATGTGCACGCCAATGTGTACGAATAACCTCAATTTTTTTGTCTAATTTCTAATTCTTTTTGATTTCTTATATCAGTGTTATTTACTTTACTATATGGCGGGCGGGGGGGGGGGGTCTACGTTAGCGTATTGACACAATAAAATATTTCTGATATTCTGTTTACCGTCGAATTTTATTCATCCACTTTCTTTCTCAATAATTTATAAACTTCTGACCTATTGTACCTACAGATCCGACTTTGGTAATTAATCTTTATTTTCGATGAATTAACATGAAAGTTTTCTTATGGTAGGAAGAAATTTATGAACGGTAAAAAGAGCAGAATATCAGAAAGACATTTGTAACATGTGAAATACCGGGGGCTATTGCATTGATATTAACTTTTTTCTCAACGGTAAAAGGAACAGAATAATATCTGAAATAAATTTGTAACATGTGAGATACCGGGAACTATTCTTAAATATAAAACTGTAATTATACATAAATATTTTATGGATAGGCCTAGTTCAGTTTCTTTAACAAGTTTTAATTACATATATACACATGTACATAATTATAATATTAATACAATATAAATACTCCTGTATGTGTAATATTAAAGCGATAATTTCATATTTTCTAAGAAAGTCAAAACATAATTATTTCTTTGTCTTTTGCTCAATATGTTGTCAACTCCCTATCATACGATTATAGGCATTATTTCCCACTCTTATAAATCACTAACACCGGAAATAATAACAAAATTACCCCCCTTGTTTTTCTCCCCTCCCTGCAATATCTCCCTTGTTTTTCTACCACACCACCCCCATGCAATAGCTCTCCTCAAACGTTTGAATTTGAAGATGAAAATGACATTTTTGCCAATTTCTCAACTGCAATGGTGAATTATTATAGGATTAATATGATCATTCTTTAACAAGGTAGGACTGTTTATAGTTACCATCTTTAAAATAAAGCCTTAAAATAGATGGTAAATATAAAATATATTATTCTAAAAATATAACTCCCAAGTATGAAATTACCGCTTTAATACAAACATTTAAAAATATAGATTAAGAATAGTTTACTGTGGTAAGAACTTACGACATGTATGAATGGTACGTGACATCGTCATGCAGAATAAATTATATATGATACACTGGGAACTACACAAAATACATGATAAACTCAAGTTTGACTGAAATATTTCAATTAGGTCCATTTCTTAAAACAGGTTTTATCAATATAAATTAATACACATTATATTTACCCGTACTTCTTGTCAAGTGTACACTGTTCGGTATCCTTGAATTAATATCAGCGAATAACTTCCAACTGTTTTCACTAAAAAATAACGATGACTCCCCAACCATTGACAGTTATCAGAACACGATAATTACTTCATAACATCTGTTAACGAAAAACAATTCAAGTGTAACACCGATAACACATAACACGTTGTCCATACATGTTTACCGTTCCTAATATAAACAGTTACTTCTGTCATCTCATAGTTGTACTTACTCCCTCGGTAAGGCAACGGGACAATCAATCATTTTATTAACCTGTTTTGACCTTTGGAAATACGCAAAAAATACACGGGTTGTTCTTTTTGTAATGTTTTTTGTGCATAAGAGTGAGAAAATAAATATTTAGTCTAATAAAAAAGAAAATTACAACATTTTTGGTTATTTTCAGCGGGAGGACAAAGTAACAGCTGTCGGCTTCATTTTACCGTTATCTTACGCGAGATTTGTTTGGATCCATAGCAACGACCGGTAGCGTCAAAATGGCGACCTTTAATACAATTAAAGTTTAATTTATGAACAGTTAAACATTAAGCTGAATGATTATATGTTTTATTAATTTAAAACAGAAGTAAGTTATTTTATTGAATTTCTAGATGATCAAATATAAGTATGTAAATAAAACAATGACACGTCTTATGATGTCATAATTTGACAGGTGGTGGTTGCATTATTGATTACACGACAGGAAAGAAAAACTGACATGCACATGTTGTATGACTGATTGATCATTAAATCTAATTAATCTCATGTATTAATCATAACTTTGAAATTCGATACAAGAAAGCAACGAAATTAATGGATTCTTTTTCTCTTAACTGACACAAAAAAATGAAGTATTACTGATTTGATTTATATGATACCAAAAGCACACTGACATTTTAATACCCAGGCTTATTTAGCACAATTTAATTACTTGTATAAAGTTTTTGTCATTTGTATTGGCCAGACAGTTTCTAATTTGCTTAATGCGAGAATTTCATTTTTTTCTGAGAAAGTCAAAACATTATGTCTATGTCTTTTGCCGAATAGGTTGTCAACTCACTAAGATCAAAGGTACCATTCTCACGCTTAAAAATCATTCACACTAGAAATAATAACATAATTACCTCCCTTGTTTTTCTATTCTACCCCCATCCATCCATGGCATAGCTATCTATCTTAAAACGTTGAATTTGAAATAAAAATGATATTTTTTGCCAATTTCTCAACTGGCAATTGTGACTTATAGGATTAATAGGATTATTCTTTAACAAAGTAGGACTGTTTATAGATACCATCCATTTTAAGGCTTTATTTTAATACATTTTAAAAATATAACTTAATAATAGGAAATTCTCGCTTTAATCTACACTAAAATGTTGGCTACTCAAGCTGATTATTGAACATTTTATTCGGAAAACCAAATAAAACTATAAACGGTAGATAATCTCCCGCCTACTTGGATTCAAACATTAGAAAGAGGCCCATCAAAAGATTTTAGTTAAGATTATAGATTACATGTATATCGTGTCAAGAGAATATCAAATGTTGCAATACTTATAATTTATCATATCTTTATAAATACTGAGAGAGAGAAATGGGGTTTAACATCCACTCGATATAAACCATTTTGGGACTGAAATATAGTTCAACTTTTTATATATATAATTTGGTTGTGCATAGGGGTCCTTAGCAGTGGGTGAAAACTGGAGGACCTGGAAAAAACCCATGAGGTTAGACAGGTGACCCTACTCCTTGTCACATACAAGCACAGAATCGAAGAGACGCCACTTGACTCAATGACAGACCTCATTGGCCTCCCCCTTCTCCGAATATTCATTTTAGAGATATAACTTTTTCAATATTAAAGGGATTGAAAATTGTTCAAATTATGTTGCAAGACTTTAAAGGCACAACAGCTCGGGCAGCGGCGTTACGCCTACTCTTATATCAAATTCCAGCTGTCAAGAGATCTTTTATGTGCACGCCAAAGTGTACACAGGACCTCAGTGATTTTATGACATCTGTGGATGTACAAGGATTTTGAAGAAGAATTCTGGATAGAGTTCTAGTCATTGGATGGAAATACACCCACGGACCGCTCATATTCACATTGTCGTGTAACTAACTGAACTAGGGGGGTTGGATGGACAAATGGTTAGCACATGTGCGCTGTATCGTAAGGTCTGTCATGCAGTCAACTGACATGGTTTTGATTCCGCGGTTGTAAGTGACAGGGAGTAGGGTCTCTTGTCCAATCTCGTGGGTTTTCTCCAGTTCCCTCCCACTGCTAAAGATCCGTAAGCACAAACGAATTATTGAAATAAAATTGAACCATATGTGTCCAGTAAACATAAAACCCTCAGTCTCTCTCTTGAATGACAAGTTCGAGTCTATGATATATCTATGTTGTAGGTTAAGTTATGTCCCTTGATGCCATGACAACTATAGATGAACGTGAAAAATTGATTCCGGAGTGCCAGCCATGTTATTCTGGTTTTAAACCCAGGCCGGTCGAAAAACTAGCAACTAGAAAAAAACCCATATCTGTTCTAGATATAGAATGTAGAAACTTTTTACGGACTAGCTCCAGCGATTTTACGAATGGACAACCGTCTGTGGAACAGAGATTATGGATGGAAGCTGGTAAATGTGGTCCACCATTTCCTCAAAAACCAGACGCCAGCTACAATAGTAATGTTTGGCGGAACTTTCGCAAGCAGTTTGGCTTTAATACCTCAGCCGACGGAAGGAAGATATCGGAAGTCATTGCAGCTATGTATCCCTTAAATATACCTCGGCCATCTAAAATAGGTGACCATAGTTTTACGAAATATATCAGTGAGAGCAATTTATTCCAAGATGAAAGATTTAAAAACATAGCAATAAGACGAACACGGGCTGATCATCAGGAAATGAAGAGATTAAAAATAAAAAGTGATGGAAGAAATCCACCAATAGATCAAGATGGTAGGTCTATCTATTTTATTTTTCTTTGGTGGTCCAGGGGCAGATCCAGAGAAGGGTGGAGGGTCTCAGCTACAAATTTTTATGAGAAAATTGTCACTGTCAGGTGCTTTATCCTTTATCATTAGATGGTATGATCCTATTAATTCATAATAAAACTTGACGACAAATGGGGTGTTGGATTTCTCCTTTTAAAAGCCTCAGTGTGTATGTATTCCTACTAAATTTGGAGAGGTGGATGGCATCATACCTTGTCAACTGTCCAATTTCCTTAACAAGAACCTGGCAAACCTGTTGCATGGTTAGTGCACTGAAATCTCAACTAGAATGTCTCAAGTGTGTGAGAATACTAAACACGCACTGTCTATCTATAACTAGTCTGAGAACACTCACTAAACTAGGCAACCAACATTTTAATTCCCAAATCAAAGATTTTAGTCAAATATATTAAAGTAGCTAAGTCTCTAACTCAATATCATCCAAAATCTTCAACTTTGAAAACACGAATTATTTGTCAATTTAAGTCAACATTGATGCTGTGATCTTACCGAAAACAGATGGGCTTCTGATATCCAATATTTAAGACAAAATAAATATTTTACCATTGGTACACGAATCGTGTACCACAATGCGTTTCAGCCTCAGTTCTAGCAAGAGACTCGGGGAACGAGGCTAGACAAATTGCATAAAATCAAATGGCGTATGTAGACTGGAATAACCAGACGCAAGAAATTTTCATTCGATTGCAACTGTTGGTTTATTTCGCGGAACATAACTGATTTGAAATTAGAGTAAAAACGGAAACCATTGAATGTAAATCAGTTTATATACATTTATATACAGTATTATATGCGTTGCAACCCACTTGTGTCAATTTCTAGGTCCTAAATGTTAGCGATTTAGCTCCTTTAAGTATACTTCTTGAATTGTGAGAAGTGTTTTTTTCGCTTCTGTTTAATACATTGGAAACAGTTTATTTAGTCTTGTGTTTACCACCTTCTCTTAAATCTTGTGTTATATCTTACTGACTGATTAACCTTTCTTAGATTACCCTTGTATTTACAACCGTCTGTTACATTACCCTTGTGTTTACCACCCTCTCTTAGATTACACTTGTGTTTACCACCATTTCTTAGATTACCCTTAGATTACCCCTCTTATATTACTCTTGTGTTAAATCTTGCAGATTGATTGACCTCTCTTACATTACCCTTCCCTTGTGTTAAATCTTGCAGATTGATTAAACTCAGATTATTGTTCCATTTAACACCCTTCCTTATATTTATCTTCGTGTAAAAACTTCAAATTGATTGATTAACCTCTTTTACATGTAGATTACACTTGCAGATTGATTACCCTCTCTTTGCTACCTTATCTTTTTACCCTATTTTGTATTACACTTAGATTACAATTGTGTTGGTTTCTCTCACTTAAGTATTTTTTTTTTCCTGGCATTTAGCGTTACCATTATTTTTTTTAATATGTGTATTTACTTTTATGTCAAATATTTTTCAGGAAAAATTTTACCTCCAGAGAATTTTAAAAAGTATGTTCATCGTTTTATTCCCCCTCCTGGTGATCATGATTTCCTGTCGTCCCCTCTACCGGAGGAATTGGGCAAACCTGATATATTTGGACGACGCTACAACACAACGAACAGACCAGATTATAAACCCCACCTGTGGAAATTAACGTATCGTTTAAATAAACCAGAATATGACGCAGTTCAGACAGCCATTCGAGAACGAAAGGAGAGAAATAACGGAAGAAAAACTAGTCGTGCTGCTCCATCTCCAGCGTCGTTATGAGAAGCATTATTTTTGTGACATTCCTCTTGGTTAAATACTGGTATATTTTTGGCCCGTTTAATTCTATTTGGGTCAGTGTGTCTGAACTTTTGTATCAGTATTGTGATATATTTTGCTCAAAAACAGTTTTGTTGATGAAGTTATTTCTTAATTAATACCTACATTCCATGGAAATGAAATGAAATGAGGTTTTATGTCCTACTATTCGATTCCGACTTGGCTTATGAAGACAGGCATATGCCATACAATGCAATTTGTGGAAAATTTTGCCCATACAGCAGCGATATGACATACCCTTACATCAAATTCAAACTGCTAAGGGATAGTTTACGTGCATGACAGTTTGTACAGAGGACCCCAGTTTTTCATCCTACCAAAACGACTATATGTTGTCGCTTGCCACGCCTATGTCCTGTCAGATCAAATGGATAGTACCCACATGGTATAATAGTTATGTGAGGGATCCCTCATCCATTAAATTTGCCAGTCTTGATTGTCTGTCAACAGTTAGTGCCGCTTGAGAACAGACACGAAGCTTGTTGACTGACATTTTAAGTCCTAAATTAACGATTTTAGTTTTGAACACTTAGTATATAGTGAGAAATATTTAATCTACTTCTATTTAAAGGTATTGAATACTTGAATACTGGTAGATTCATTTAATTTAGTCTTTGTGTGTCTGTGTAACATATATATATAAACTACTGCAGTGTATAGGCGTTTTTATCGACCACTGATTAGCCAAAGTGATTCGCATTCAATCAAATTTTCATCGTTAACGTCCATATAATTCAAAAAGCTTACCTTAATCAACGAATTTATAGACACCAATTTCCGAAGCGATTACATCAAATCGCCAAATCACTTCAGAGTGCGATTTGTCTTTCTGATCGGGTGATCACATGTTTTTTTCAACTGTGTCCTGCTAATCGAAGCATTTAACGACCTCGCCAAATCGACTATCCTGTCACATGACATATCTACTAAATTCAAATCGATTTGGCAAGTCGTATATAAATACAACATTAGCCAGTGTGGTGGTCTGAGATGTCAGTGAAGCAGACGGTGATTATAAAAATAGCAATACAGTACTGTAGTCCACAAGAAATGAAGATGCCTACTTTTTAGAACAAACCAGGCTAATGAACACAGGCATATGCCAAAGGTCCCGTGTACACATTGGCATGCACATAAAAGATCCATTGGCAGTTGGAATTCGATAGAGTTGGCCGTAGTGTCGCTCTCCGGAGTAAAACTTCCCGCCTAGCACACTGCATGGCATTTGGCAGTCTTCATTAGGCAAGTTGGAGCAGAACAGTAATGTCCCATTTCATTTCATTTCCCATAAGGTATGCCAAGGGAGATTTTGCCTATTATTTCGAATTCTAACTGTCAAGGACTCTTTTTGATGTGTGCACGAGACCTCAGTTTTTTTCAACCTGTCTGAACAAATAGACAATGATCCTTGCCAGACTCTTCGTCTTGCATCACTGACAAGTTGTGTGGGGGCGGGGGGGATCACACCTGGAACAAACTGTTAAACGAGCGATCCCCGCTCTTACTAAGTCACCATGGTTCCCACCAATTTGAAGATTCCAGATATCACTGAAGTATTTTCTCGATGGACGCGAACGTAAATTCCTAGTATGTAATCAAATTGAAAATTATTTTCTTACTAAGTGGTAGAGATCACCAAAGTGCTATATGCCTCTTTGATTTTTATATTGTGTTACTCTAGCACTACTCTAGCACTACTCTAGCACTACTCTGTATCAATCTGATTAAAATACAGATCTATATTTCGTTTGATTTATTTATACTTTCTATGTCCTACACTACATGAAGATATGTCCAGTCGTAATGGGAGTTCACATAAGGGGTCAAATGGACGGCTTTTGACCTTATGATGTCAGACATTGATTAATCAATCAGCGTTGACATTTCTAGTGGTTTACCCACAATTCCGTAGCAGTAACAGACCGTTTCATTGGGTAATCCTTCACATCATTCAGAACACGTCAATGATAACAACTCTTCCAGATCCTAGTGTAGTACAGACAAGTAAAACAAAATTTTGAACAATGAAAACGAAACAAAATAGGATCTGTGTTTTAATCAGATTGTATGTATAATTCTAAAGTCCAAACAGTATTATTATTATTTTTACCTCTTTCTATATTGCTATTGTACATAATAATATAATAATATATATTTTTAATGATCTTATGGGTTGATATAAACAATTTTATCTTTAAATTAAAAAACATATTTTCTGTTGATTAGGGGATCACGTGGCTTAGTGGGCAAGACCCTGACTCCTTAGCCCGGCGGTCGGATGTTTGGATCCCTGTATTAGAGTTGCCACTCTGGATTTTGGAATTTCACCAGACCGGTGGCCATTAGTGGCCAAAATTCACCAAATCTCACTTCATTTCACCAAATGTTCTAAATGACAATATACCACACTATAAGCATAAAAATTGCACCTTGTGTTATGAAGTAACCACAAATTCACACAACAAATTGATAATAATATTATGAAGATCAATATAGAAATCTAAATCTAGATCTAGGCAAGATTGGAAAAAGAGGGAGAAACACACTTACCTGTGTTGAGCCTCGTTATCAGAAACAAAAATTTGCATAAAAAGCTGTCCCAGATGCTTACTACGAAGCTCTGTCTAGGCAATAGGCATAGGTCAGCACACGCAATGCCAAAGAAAGTTCATCCAGATTTTCCGGTGTGGTTTCCCCTTGTCAGTGATGCAGGACAAGGACAGCCGTCTAGTCTTTTGGATAGGACAAAAAACTGAGGTCCCTTGGTAGTTGGAATCGATATAAGAGCAGGCCGAGGGCCGCTGCCCGGGCAAAATTTATCCTCATTGTACGGCGTATGCCCGTCTTCAGTAGCCCAGTTTAGGGAGCAGAACAGTAGCAAGTTAAACACCATTTCATTTCTGTTGATTATTGATATTTTATTTCATAATTAATGAAAAATTTACATCTATGAAATGAACTTTATAAAAATATCATCCAATAAACAATTACATATTGTTTAAATATATCATCTTATTGGGCTTGGACTTAACAAAGTATTCTCAGACTTAAAGATAAATTATGGGAGATTAGATAACATGTTGGCAGTTCTCACTATATTAGTTAAAAACTAAATAATGTAAATGCACTTTGCTAAAAATTTCAGGCAAATTGATACACTATGAATCAAGAATTAAACAATTGAATTTTCCGCCTAGCCTCGATCATCATTACTCAAGTCGATCGTCATTACTCAAGTAGGTACGTTAAAAAGCATAGTCTCAATTATCCATTGAATAATTAAATCGTGATGGAAAGTTATACGGTAAATAGGATCATAATCTAATTAAGATCATAGGCTAGCGATACCATAGAGAGTTCATTATGGTCTGAATAAGTTTATTATGTCTAACTAATAATTTAGATAACATTTCAGACCTAAAGAAAGACCTGCAATAGGCAGATTTAGCTCTTGCATAATGAATGTTCAAGTTTAGAATTGACTCAAAATTGTTTGCCTTATTTTAACTTAATGCAGCCCTTTATAAAACTTGTATGTTTGTGTTTCTGGATCAAAGATATTTCTCCTAAACAGTGATTGAAAGTTGAGAAAATTCTTAACTTAAGTCTGAGAATGCTTTGTGAACTCAGGGCCTGGTATAACAAAATTGGAACACAAATGATTATTAATTTGGTCATTGGAATAAACGCCAACCTAGTAAACCATGTTTACTGCAAGCAATAGATCATCCCATTTAGTAATTGAGTCAATCATGATTACAGCGAGCCATAAACGATCCTGGGAATGATTTTGTAATTCAATATAAAATGCCTTTTGAGGGACTAACATTGAATCTAGGTTATCTGTCTACTGCTAACAGTGACTTTGAGTAAACTCTGTCACAATATTTATGAAGCACAGAACAGGACAGAACACTTTCCGATCAGATGTTGTAGGACTACCTTCGCTCCTAAGTTTTTTTGTTTACCGCTAAGATAAACCGTTGATTAAACTCCAAGACAAAATTGATGAAGTAAGTCCAATTACAGGACAGACACAACATTTTGATGATGTTAGGCAACTAGAATCACTTCCCATAATGAAGCATGGTTACCATAAAACAAATATTTCATAACTCCACAAATAAACTAACCCGATTTTATAGCTCCGCAAGTAGACTAACCCAATTTTATAGCTAAGCAAAAAGACTAACCCAATGTTATAGCTAAACAAAGTAGAATAACCAAATTTTATAGCTAAACAAATTAGAATAACCCAATTTTATAGCTCCATAATGTTATAAAAATTTGGCTATAAATGTTTAATCATTGCTAAAGGTTGAACATACTGTATAAATAACAACATATATACATGGTAAATCAGGCATTATAAAATATATACAATTCAATGTGGGAAGTGTTATCTGGTGGTTTATAGTAATTTTAAAATTGTGAACATGGTACAAATACAGTACATCCAGGTGGGGGGGGGGGAATAGGACACTATAAACACTACTGGAAGAGGTACCAGTCTCCTACACGTGTGAGACTAAGCCTATTATTTTAATCCGGAATCTGACTATGGTTCTGTAGGAAAGTTTGAGTAGGGAGAATTTTTTTGTAGGAATGTTTAGTTAGTGCCTAAATAAATATTTTGAACTTGGGTGGACACTCACCACGTGGTAGGTTATTCCGCTATGACGTCATCAAAGATGGCCGCCGACGTTATATCCATTTTTGCCTACCAGCTCCCGTTTTTTGTCAATTTCTAAGAAATGAAGGCCAGAATGAAGATGTTTATGTAGACTTAAGTGAAGAAGATATTTTTTGGTAAATTTTTTATCAATTTTCAAAAAAACACATACATGTACCACATTTTAAAGTGAAAACATGGAAAATGTTCAAAAATATCAAAAAAAATAATTAAAATATTTACAATGCTAAAACAATAAGAAATTCTTCAATAACACTCAAAGAAGACGTTTGGTATTTTGTATAAAGAACTATCTGTGCATGCATAAAGCATTCCGCCATATGACTAATTCATGATGTCAAGTATAGTTACCACAATATGTGATATCACAATACATAGTCACCACAAGATGGAGTATTGCGCCGGGATTCGAAGTGAAGTTAGCAAACATATACCTAGCGCCAATAAAACCAATGTATTTATTTGTATCATGATCATATTTGTTACCTTTACTTTAAAAAATAACATTTTAATACATTTATATAGTACACACACACAAAAAAAAACTATTACCGTAAACATACTAATATATAATACACTAGGCTAACTGGGTACGTCCACTTTGCATCAAGCAGTATCCAAATCAGCTTTGGTGGCAAAATGTTTTTTATTTCACAGAATCAAGGTATGAATTAACTACTAGATTGCAAAATTTCAGAAGCCTCCTATGTTGAATTTTCGAGATATTACCGTAAACATACTTAAAATACGGGGGAATCGGGACAGAATAGGCTCACTGCACGCACATAATTGTGGTGGCAAAATGTTTTTTATTTCACAGACTCATGGGATCAATAAACTACTAGCCTTAAAATTTCAGAAGCTTCCTATGTTGCATTTTCGAGATATATTATTGTAAACATACTAAAAATATGGGGGAATCGGGTTAGTGTAGGCTCGCAGGGAACTCAATGTTTATACCTCCGCATGAACAGGTGAAAGGTTCAAACGAAGTAGCAACTTTTTTACGATCTGCTTATGAAATTCATGGAATAAGGTGCCCTAGAACTTTGAGTCTGCTTAAAATTTTCCCCATTTTCCCCTTCCTTCAATTAGACAGAGTGACTACGACCAGAACTATCGTAATTCGATCCTACTAGGGCCGTGTAACAACGTAGGGTATAAACTATGGGCTGTTTCCTCACAGGTTTATGGGGGTTGGTTGGCCGAAAAGTTAATGCGTGCGTGTTGCATCATAATGCTGTCATTAATTCAAGTGGCGTGGTTTCGTTTTCGGCCATCCACCACCACCACCACCAGGTTCAGAGTTCTAGAGCACCCTGTGATGTGATGGGAGCTTGATCATCACAGCTCTAAGCATTGAACCGGAAAAGGAATGGCAAGAACTCGATGGATTTTTATAGCCGTCGGGCCAGGACAGGATTGCACATGCAATAGGAGAGCGTTCGAATTACAAACTAGTTAGAACCAATTGCAGACGTACTGGGAACGGTGTAGAAATAGTTGCCTGCTCAGTTAGCCTAGTGTGTGATATTTAGTATCTTTACATTAATAGATTTTTTTTTTCATTTTTTTTTCTATTATATATAAACTTTCCATTTAAGTAGTTAAGTCTCTAACCCAATATCATCCAAAGTCTTCGACATTGAAAACATAAATTATTTTTCAGTTTTAATCAACATTGATGTGGTCTTACCAGGAAAAGGTGGGCTTCTGATATGCAATATTTAAGACAAAATAAACATTTTACCATTGGTACACGAATCGAGTTCCATAATGCGGTTCATATTCCACAAGCCAAACGGTGATGCCATATTCTTATCTTGAAAGCATGCGCAATAAATACTATCGGTGTCTGACTAGAATAACCAGGCACTAGAGATTACCATTTGATTGAGACTTCTGGCGTATTTCGCCGAACATAACTGATTTGAAATTAGAGTAAAAACGGAAACGTTTCAATGTAAATCAGTTTATATACATTGCGACACCCATTTCTGTCAATTTATAAGTCCCAAATATTAGCGATTTAGTTCCTTCAATATTCAATAAGATAGGTTGCCAGGCAACAAAACATACGCCCACAACAGCTAAGTTGTCCAGGCATTCAACAAGGGTTGACATATTTTTCTTTTGTCAGTAAGGAGAACGTTTACAACGTTTAAAATCTTATTATGAGTAATAGCCCATTAAGTAATTATCAAAAATGGTTAGAATTGTTTGTCTCATGCCCTTCGTCTACAAGGACCATAACTCTGGCAGTTATTGGAAATCGTTGAAAATGACTAGGATCATTCGTCTCATAACTTTAAAGACTGTATCAATTTAAAGTCAATCGGATATCAACTTTAGCCTCTATAGCGTTCACAACATTTTTCAAAGTGATCAAGGGTCATAACTCTGGCAATAATTGTCGGATATTGCTGAAAATCAATAGGCTTCTTCGTCTCATTACCTTAAACACTGTGTATCAATTTAAAGTCAATCGGATATTAACTTTAGCCTCTGGAGCGTCCACTAGATAGTTTAAAGTTATGAAGGGCCATAACTCTGGCAGAAATTATCGTATATCGCTTATAATCAATAGGGGTCTTCGTCTTATGAACTCAAACACTGTGTATCAATTTAAAGTCAATCGGATATAATTTTAGCCTCTAGAGCGTTAACACGATTTTTCAAAGTGATCAAGGGTCATAACTCTGGCAGAAATCATCGGATATCGCTGATAATCAATAGGCTTCTTCGTCTCATGACCTTAAACACTGTGTATCAATTTAAAGTCAATTGGATATTAACTTTAGCCTCTAGTGCGTTCACAAGAAATTGTGGGCGATGGGCGGACGGACGAGACCGACGGACGGACGAGGGCGACAGAAATAAAAATGTTATTTTCTAATATAAATATAACAATTATAATAATTGTGATAAATAGAGGTTTATATTGGCGCTAGGATTATGCTTGCTAATTTCATTTCGAATCCGGGAGAGAGATTCCGCTCGTTGTTTTTATACATGCTACCTACATCACTGTCTTGATAATTTATTCATTCATTTAGATACATGTCATTTTGACTTTGAAATTTCTTAAAATGGTTTGCTTCTGCAATTCAATGTACAAAAGTATCCCGATGGTTTTATTGGTGCTTGCTTTTGTGTAAAATGTGCAGAGCCGATTAGTTACCCTGTTGTTCGTTTTATAAATGTATGATTGTCAAAGACTCTTATTGTTATACCATTGAAAATTAATTTTGAAGTGTTATTTTTCTATATTTTAGGGGCAGTTTTTGCGTTGTCAATTGAAAATTGGAAATGAGTTTTCGTAAAAAAAATTTAAAAAGTTTAATAATAAATATATATTTTTCACTTTAGTTCGCATAAACTGCTTCATTCTGGCCTTCATTTCTTAGAAATTGACAAAAAGCGGGAGCTGGTAGGCAAAAATTGATATAACGTCGGCGGCCATCTTTGATGACGTCATAGCGGAATAACCTATCACGTGGTGAGTGTCCACCCAAGTCCAAAATATTGACAAAGCCACCTACTAAACATTTCTACAAAAAAATTCTCCCTACTCAAATTGTCCTACAGAACCATAGTCAGATCCAGGACTATTTGGCTCCTCTGCCAAGTTCCTTATGCTTACGGCTAGCCCCCGGATCCATTCACTCTTTTTGAATAGTTTGACCGTGGTCTCTGACTGAGTATGATGTCTTGTCCATATATTTGTTTTTGTGTAGACTGTGTGTGGTGCAGTCCTCCAGCACTTACTATTAGGAAACATTTGTCTGCAATATCACCCAAAGTAGAAGTAGTTAAGCTTCAAGGAACGAAATCATGTCCCAGTTGAAGCAAAACAGGCAATGACTCCAATCATTGGCAGAGAATCAAAATTGAGTTTCTCAAACCAAATGGAATGAAATTTTATGTCTAATCAAAGCAGTACATCGTGAGAATTTCACTCGTAATTATAGTTCTCAGCATTCTTCTGATGGGTCAGTCCTTGGTTGATCCAGCCAATCATAAATCAAGGATCATTTAGATATGCGCATAACAATGTAGGCCAAAGAAGATAATTACATAATATGTACATTTTGTCAATTTTCAAATTTTAAACATTTCTAAAATATGTAAAAAAACAAGTATGATTTTGGAATGGATTAATTATGCTGATCTGAGAATTCCCAAAGTATTTTGTTGACGTCACATTAAAAAGCATTGCTTTGATTTGGATTAGAAATATAATTATCAATTGAATTGAATTGTGTGTGATATCTGTTCAGTGGCAATCTGACATCTGCAGATAAAGCCAGTCATGAGACAGAGAGAAAGAAAGGGGGTTTAAGTCGTCCACTCGCCACAAACTAAGTCATTTTGCGAATAATGGAAGGTTGGATTTTATTTCAATAATTTGCATGGGCGTAAGAGTCTTTAGCAGTGGGTGGATGGACATGCGACCATATTTCTCGTCACGTACAACGGGGGAATCGAATACGCCAGTTGACTCAATGATAGACCTTATGATATAAAGTGAATGTGCCAACGATTTGGTCATCCAACCCCCTTATGAGATATTGTACTGATTGTTACACAGAAAGTCAAAACAGGACATACTTATTAGTAAACGAGCTGAATTCCGCGTAATACATCAAATCAATTTAGCTAACTTAGCTAACGACACGTAAATGTTTAAATTAAAGCTGCTGATCATCAGTTGCATTTTGTCGGTCAGTATCCAATTGTTATCTCTTAATCAATGCTAAATGTACTCAAATTGGAACAAAAATATCAATGGGGGTAGTAACCACGACTAGACACAAATTATGGTCATTTCGGGACTAACATAAGAGAAAAGTCACAAGATTTGACAGGCAACTCTACTCCTTGTCATGTACAAGCAGGGAAACGAAACCACACCACTTGACTTGAAGTCAGATCTTATGATCAAATGTGTTAATCAGATACATGTTCCTAACTTTTAGCATAATATAATAGGATATTGCACACCATACAGAATGATGTTCAGCAGCTTTATATTATATGAGATCTCGCTAATATCAAATTAGATTTGTTTTAGAATATGTTAAATTTCAGTCGCATCAATCTCAATCGTAGGTCACATTAAATTCAATTCATGTTAATTTCAGATCCCATTTAGTTCAGGTCCCATGATAATTCCTCGATGTATTAATTGCTTATTTTAGAGATGAAACAGTTGAGTATGATCCAGTGTAATATAATCAACCCTTAATACTAACAACAACAATAATAGATATAATGGCTGCTACAACTAAAAATATCACAAGTAAACAACACATCTTCTTTCTGGCCTTTTTCTGAAATAAAACAAACAATTCATAAAATTCCCCCACACAGGTTACCAATGAAGTCATAGTCTTAAAGGACAAGGATGGCGGACATGTGAACGAACAGGTTTATCATTTTTTTCGACTTCAATTTTATATCATTTATCCTGCCTGTAAACAAATGTTTCAAGACGTCCACTCAACACAGACTAGGTCATTTCAAAAGTAGCATATGGTTCAATTTTATTTCAATAAATTGTCTGCCGCAACCCGAGAAAACCCATGAGGTCGGATAGGCAACCCTACACCTGGTTAAATTTTAGTTTAATAATTTGCTTGTGCGTAGGGGTCTTTAGCAATGGGAGGAAACTGGAGGATCCAGAGAAAACCCACAAGGTGTGACAGGCTACCCTACCCCTTTTCACGTACAACAGGGGAATCAAAACCACACCAGTTGACTCAATGACAGACCTTATGATAGAGCGCACACTTGCTAACCAGTTGGCCATCCAACCCCTCTCGGTGCTGCAAGGGGTTGAAAGTAGTATAACTCTGAAACCAAAAGTAGTAGCAGGCCAACGCCACTTAGCCTATGTTACTCCCTGGTCCAAGCCACTCCTATTTACTAAATTTCGGCTACAGGAGAGCCCTGAACAGAGTGAGAAACAGACAAACAAACAACAGTGACTATTATTAGTATAGATCATAAAAACAAACCTGATATTGCGACGCTTTATCTAACTGCTGATTACCAGCTTCAACATTACCATACGTTCTTTCTACATTCGCTTCTATCGTATCTAAAAAATACATTATACACCAACAATACATTGAGTTATCGAGAAATTATATACTTGTAGATTAGGCCAGTCGTCAAAAAGCCGTACGCGCAAGCGAATGATTGAAATACAGTAACCGAGTTTGTTGAGTGGATGTTAAACCTCATTTCCGTCTCTAAGGGGGGTTTGGATGGCCTAGTGGTCTAGAGTGCCGCGCCTCGACCTCTAGCTGGCCAGTCACCTCTGGCTTGTGGCTGTGGTTTCGATCCCTGGTGTGAGCGTATGTGACATGGAGATAGGGGCGCCTTCTCGACTTCGTGGGTTTCCTTCGGGCACTCCGGTTTCTTCCCACTGCTAAAGACCCTACGCGCAAGCGAATTATTGAAATACAATTGAAACCATATGTTAGTCCCAAAATGACCTGGTTTGTGTCGAGTGGACGTTAAACCCCATTTCTCTCTCTTCCTTCTCTTTCTGTCTCTCTCTCTTGTAAATTAGTCACTGATTCTAAATGATTCTTACCAATTTTCAAACAAGGTTTTGATATTGAATGAATGTTAAAGATATTAATTCTTAATACACACGATTAGTAGGTTGCCAGCTAACTTGTCTGAGCAGTCGCCAAAAATTGGAAATGAAATAAAATGGGGTTCAACATCCTACTGTTCTCCGACTGGGTTAAAGAAGGAGGGATTGAGAAAATTCAGTAATTAAATGCGAGATCAACTTACCTAATGTTTCACCTTGTTCAGTAATTAAAGCTCCTAAATCACGGAAAATTTCATTTACATCTAAAATATCAGACTAAAATACAGAAAAAGAACAATATTACAATTTTAGCATCAGCTCGTTCATTTGTGTCTATTAATCATTGTGAAAGATTGGGGAAATTGTTTTTTTATTTTTCTACATACTTCAGAGAAAAATGGTAGGTTGCCATTCAATATATGATATTTATGAAAACATCCACAAATCCACTTGCTCTGTGAGACGGTAGGGTGTTTGGGGGTACAACTATATATATATATATATATTTTTGTTGTTTTTAAGCCATTCTTGTCTTGTATTGCAACTACTTTAAAGGTCCCGGATGAAACATGGCTGCGCCCATGGTGTCTTGTTTGTTTGTAATATCGTCAAGTTTTCCAGTTAAAGTAAACCGGTAGCCGCATCGCAAATGTATGGGCGTAGGTACATATCACTAACTGTCATACAGCTGAGACTAGATATAGGTTTTCGGAATCTGTCGAGGTTTGTCGAGTGCTCAATTGCTGTCCAAGATCCTCCAGACAATATAAACATTTATATCCCCCTATAATCCATGTCATTAAGGCGCTAAGCGTACCAATGTTTATGAATGAATTTCAAACAGCAATTTCAAGAAATACAATGTTTGTCAACATTCTAAGAATTACCTCTAACTGTCGGATTCTCTCCTCCCGTTCTCGTATTAAAGCGAGGTCATCTTCTACGACCTGTTGTTGTTCCTGTAATTCTACTCGTCTTTCTTCCTGTCGATAAAATGCTGTTTTGTCTGAATAATCGTCATCATCGTCCTAAAAACAATCAAATATTCATTAAAATATTAAAAGAGAGAGATGTGGTTGAAGATCGACTGGACACAAACTAGGTCATTTCGGGACTAACACATGGTTCAATTTTATTTCAATAATTCGTTGAGCGTAGACGTCTTTAACAGTGGGAGGACCTGGAGAAAACCCCTGAGGTTGGATTTTATAAGGCCACACTAAAAAATAAATTTTGGTCCGCAGACAATCCTACCTAACAATCTGATGCAGGGTTTTATTTTTGTGTTTTTATTTTGTCAAAGAATCAAGTCATTACTGGATTAAATTTTTAAAGCACTGCATTTATCTCATCATGTTGGGGGCGTGGGTGGGGGGTGCGGGGTCCGTGGCTAAGTGGGTATGAGCCTAGGTAACCTGGAGGTTGAGTGTTCGATTAATGCATTGGCAGAGAAAATTCATACAGATTTTCCGCTGTGGTTCCCCTTTGTCAGTGATGCAGGACAGAGGGCATGACAAGGATAGCTGTTTAGTCATTTGGATGGGATTTAAAATCGAGGTTCTGTGTACAAATTGGCAGGCACATGAAAGACCCCATGACAGTTAGATTTTTATTAAGAATATGCCATAGTGCCCTGTCCGGGCCAAATTTCTCTCATAGCACACTGCAAGGTGTATGCCTGTCTTCATTAGCCCAGTTCGGAGCAGCAGAACAATAGTGTTTAACGTCCTACAGTTCTGTTCGGACTGACTGGAAAAATGAAAACAGCGCTACATCCTACTCTTATATCAAATTCCAACTGTCAAGGGTTCAATTATGTTGTGTGTTTATTGTGCTCATGGCAAAAGCTAAATACCACTCAAAGATAATAAATGTGTTTACATTGTTAACCATGGAGGAAGCTTGATCGTCAATCCAGAATCTTCCAAATTGACAGAATTGTATTAGATTAACAACAAATTGAGTCAATTGTGGTGCAAAATCCTATGTTCCAGCTATATTGATAAGTTAAGATAATATCATATTCCGATCGCACACGTCTTGTCAACCAAAAATGTTGTATTTACTCAATAGACATATTTTGATGGATTGAGAGAATTCGATTCTGGAATTCCAGTACCTTAAATATGTTTTAACTTTTCACTGGGAAAGACTGTGATGACATCAGGCATTATCAGCTACAAACACATTTAAATCAATATGTATAATTCTTATGGATCAGTGGTTTTAATGGCAAAAATGTTAATTAGTAAAAGGTCTTGGTTCATAATCCATTTTCCTCCCACTGCTAAAGACCCCTGTATGCAAGCGAATTATTGAAATAAAATTAAACCATGTTATTCCCAAAATGACCTAGTTTTTGTCGAGTGGATGTTAAACCCTATTTCTCTCTCTCTTTTCGTCCTACAGTGGCAACTATTTGTTGTTTCCCTAATTCCTTTCTTCTTCATTTGAAATGAAAAACAAGTCCAACAAACCCAACTATTTATTATTTCTATATATTATATACTTACGTTCCAACCGGTCATTCCTGTATCCACTAATGGTTTAGTTGTAGGTTTGTGTGTTCCTAGTTTCACTGAAGACTTCACTTTACCAGCTGCCATCTAAAATAAGAAAAAAGATTGTCTCATTTTATTCTGGACTAATACATGGTTCAATTTAAATTCAATAATTTGCTTTAATTTAATAATCTGTGGGAGGAAATCAGACGACCCAGAGAAAATCCACGAGGTTGGAGGGGAAACCCAATAACAGACACGCGTTAAACCATTCGACTAATAATTATTTTTCTATTTTATCATTGCTTGATTGCTTGATAAAGACTAGAGAAACCTAGTTGAAACATTCCTCTATAGTAAATAGTTATTGTATTCCTAAACATTATGTCCTGTATATTCTCCTCATCAGTTGAGCAGGACAGAGTGTTTCCAGGAAATGAAAGGAATGGGGGTTTAAGGTCCTACTGTTCCACTCCAACTGGAATAATGAAGGCCTGTTAGGAACAGTTTCTAGTGCATATAAGAATTTGATATATAGAGTAGACAAAAACGGTGTTTTTCAAGCATAATATCCTCATAGGATATTGCATAGTGTATGCTAAGGTTGCAACGATATCAAATTCTGATATCGCCATTAATCATGATAACTGCTTTTGGAATTATCGCGATAAATAAAAGTCGACGATTATCAATTTTATCACGATAATTCTCTTTATCGTACAGTACTAACTTAACATTGAAATAAACATAATATTTTCAGTCTTGTTAACCGGGGATTCGCCGCACTGTTGCTACGGTACACCGATGTCGCGTGCGGCTTTGTTTACAAAATGTGTTTCGGGAACTTTCTCTCACCGATTTTTATTGTATAATTTTACAAGTAGTAATTAAACTATTATTTCGAATTCGATCCGGCCCCCGCACCGGTGAAAATGAACTTTGGATTTATTGCACCGACCTCCGCCCAAAAAAATCCTAAAATACCGGGGATTGCGATTATTCAACTTTGGCCGATACGATATCACTTGAAAAAAAAATAATCGCGATAATGCGGCATCCCCGGGGTATCGCTGCAACCTTAGTGTATGCACCATTGCATTTGCTCAGTTGTTGCCGAAAGCAGGAATTAAATCTAAGTTTATTCCATTCAGTAATAATAACATGGAACTACACCTTGTGGCTGGATAATCTAGTCTATAACAAGAGACATGAGTATTTTAGAGTTTTTCAAGAATAATAAAAAATTGCAGCATATTATGACCGCATTTTCATTACCTCTTGTTTGAAATAGTCATGTAAGTTTATGAAGTAAGTCTATAAAAAAAACAATGGAAAAAACATTTTTTTTGCAGGGAAGCAGTGAAAACTGAGACTCCTCTTTTAGGAAACCTACCTTCTGTAAACCTTGGAACCGTTCTACTGATTCCTGAAAATCATTCTTTAGTTTACTCAGTTGTATCTTTTGTTGCTGAAATGAAGAAAACAAGAAGATTCAGTCATTAATATCCAGAGCCTTGGTACAACAAAAACTAATTACCAAACGGCAAAACTACTAGAAAAGGCTGATTTGTATACATGTACATATATCTGGATGCCACGCTAGCTTGTAGCTCCCATGTTTGTCCCTTGCTCCCGCAATTGGCTGAGATAGTTCATCAAGAATTTTGGGAGTTGTTCCCATTGTCAGTGGTTCGGATCATACATAAAACCAAGGTCCTGTATACACATTGGTGTGTACATATAATGAAAATAAAGATTTATTGTCAGTTGGAATTCGATATAAGAGTAGGCCATAGCGCCATTGTCCGGCCAAAATTTCCTCCAAGCACACAAAATGACGTATGTCCGTCTTCATTAACCAAGTCAGAGCAGAACAGTAGAACGATCCACTGTCAGATCTAGATCTGTCGCTCTGTAAGTAAAACATTGGATCGCTAATCTGATGGGATGAGATAGTTCATCTCGAATTTCTGGCATGGTTCACCCTTGCCAGTAGTGCTTGACAGAGGATTGGTCCAGGGACAACATATCATCATTTGGATGGGATGTAAAAGAACCCTTAAAAGTAGGCATAATGTCATGCTCCTTAAGCAACGTTCGCGAGTTATACAACATCTCTCCGTTGCTTGAATACTCAGCAATTCCCCGAACTTTGCGCTAGTTGTTTTTACAAGTGACTAATTAGCATTGTCCAATCAGAGTTCATGGCACCAAACACACTATAAACAAACAGGGTTTTTTAAATTGAGAAACTCGTGGGAAAACAGCAACCGTGACGTTGATCGATCTTTGAACTTTGCAACTCGATTGTCACATGTAGGCATTTTAGCTATAAAGCACGAGATTTGGTATTCACGACGACCGATGAATCTGATAGGTTCCCAAGCTGGGCTTGTGACAATCGAACTTAGTGGCGAAATATACAGGGTATTACGTGAAGGGCTTGATAAGATGTATGTAGTTAAGGCGAGATCAAGCCTTCTATTGAAGATGGCATAATGTAGGTGTCTGGGCAAAACCATACATATAGCACACAGTATATAGTATGCCCGTCTTCATTAGCCCATTCAGAGCAGAACAAACAGGACATTTTTTGTAATGAAAGTTTTTTTGGCTGTAAAAAAAACAAACTGGTCCGCTGCTAATCTGTGCTTAAAACTTGTAGACTTACTTTATCAGCCCTTTTAGTTCCAACTGATTTCATTACTCTCATCGTATCTTGTGCTATTTTATTCGTAGTCTGTGATATTTCATGTCTGAAACAAAACCAGGGAATATACTCTGTTGTCACGGCAAAATCATACCCTGTTCCCACAGGAAAAGGTGCCTTACAATTGAAATAAATAATCTAAATGAATAAATGAAAAATAAGATTAAAAAAACAAAAGCAAATAAATGGAATAACATACATTTTATCTCGGAGTTGAACACTGTCTCGATCTGTTCCTATATTTTTCATGGCTTTTTCAATGCTATTTGCTGGAGAAATAAAACAAACACAAAATATTATTAGTCAAATCTGAATAATGACTTAGATTATTTGATTAGTAAAATCATCATTTGATGCTGCTTTACATATTGAACGCTCTCCACGAGACAGAAACAATTCCAATTTACGATCAGATCTACGCAGCAGATTTTCGAGTCACTGGGTAGCGAAAAACAATCTGATTAAAATCCAGATCTATATTTTGTTTCGTTTTTTTATACTTTAAGAGGCCTACACTACATAAAGATCTGACCAGTTTTAGTGGAAGGTTGAGTCAGAGGTCATACGAGCGGCTTTTGACGTCATACATAGATTAATCAATCAGTGTTGATGTTTCTAGTGGTTCACCAACAGTTCCGTGCATGACACGCCAAGAATTGGCTGTAACAGATTGTTTCATTGACTAATCCCTCACATCATCCAGAACGTGGGTTATATTATAACAATTCATCCAGATACTAGTGTAGTAAAAACAACTAAAACAAAATTTTGAACTAAAAAAAAACCAAACCGAAATAGAATCTGTGTTTTAGTCAGATTGACAAAGTACATGTAAAGTGTTGCATAGTTCTGCGGATGAGAGAAATGGGATTACTTACTCGACACACACAAGGTCACTTCAGGACTAAGATATTGTACAATCCAATCTGATTAAAATATTTCGTTGCGTTTTTTTTATACTTTAGATGGCCTACACTCATGTAGATCTAACAAGTTATAGTGGGAGCTCACGTTCTATGACGTCAGGTATCACGCACAAGACATTTGACCCGATAACGTCAGTCATTCGATTAACCAATTAGCAACCGCCATGCTTTTTAAAATCTACTTTTGTTTTGTTTTGATTTCTATCCGCTGGTGTTAGTATAGACGTCATTGGCTGGTAATATCTTCCCACAGTTCCACTCATGTAAAGGTCAAACGGTCGATTCGACAGACCTTTTGATTGGCTGACCCCTCATTTCAGGCAGAACACCAGTTAAATAACAAGTCCTCCAGATCCAAGAGTAGTAAAGACAAGTAAAAACGAAATTTTGAACTATAAAAAACGAAACGAAATTGGATCTGTGTTTTAATCAGATTGTGTACAATCTAATTTCAATAACTACCTTGCGCAAAGAAGCCTTTAGCAACAGAAGAAAACTAAAGAGGTTAGGCCTACTACCATACATCTTTGCCTAGTATAAGTGTGGGATCAAAAACCATGCCACTTGTCTCAAAATGACAGACCTTATAATCTAAAGCAGATGTTAGATCTCTGAACTATTCCCACCCCACACACACAGCCTGTATTAAAAACTGACATACATCCATAGTTAGATCAATAAGAAATAAGAAATGAAATGAAATGGGGTTTAACGTCCTACTGTTCTGCTCCGAACTGGACTAATGAAGAAGGGCATACGCCATACAGTTTGCTATGAGGGAAATTTTGCCCAGACAGCGGTACTACAGCCTACTCTTATATCGGATTCCAACTGCAAAGGGATCTTTTACGTGTTCGTCAATGTGTACACTAGGCCTCAGTTTTTGTCCCATCCAAATCACTAGACAGCTGTCCTTGCCAGACCCTATGTCCCGTATCTAAGACAAGGGGGAACCACGTCTGAAAATCTGAATGAACATTCTCAGCCAATGCAGTTATTAAACACATGACCTCCAGGCTAGCGAGGCCAACGTCTAACCCACTTAACACTCTGTCTCCTTGTGGTACCATGCCACTTGCTTACATAAAAATAAGAACAAACTACATAAAAATAAGAACAAACAAAACCTACCTCCACTGTTTATTTTAAAAATATTGCTTTTAATGAGATCAATCGAATCTGATATACCAGACGATCTTCCTGAAATAAACAAAAATACATTTTGGGATAAATCTTACAGTAATTGCGAAGTAGCAGTATTGGAGACTTTTGGTTATTATGATCACTAACTACTACATTGTTAGCTTGGATTCAATTCCTACAACCGTTTTATTTAAGAGCTTTGCCAGCATAATCCTTGATTAACATTTAGGGATTGAGCACATTAAAAAACACAACAAGATGATATCATTCAACAATGGCCGTTGAATAGGTGATGTTTTGTTAAATTAATTAGCAAAATAGTGACCGCTGGCCGCGTTAGAGGAGTGACCGTTGAATAAAGAGATAAAACAATAAAATTTTTACGGGGGGAATTTATTGTGACCGCTTACAAGGAGATGTCACTGAATAGGAGTGGATGCTCATACAGATTCTACTGTACTTGATAACGATAAAAGAATATGTTTCGAAATGTTATGCTATACATGTATGTGTATATATACATGTACCAGTTACTGTTTTCCATACAAATTGTGTTGTGTTTTTTAGATTTGCCAACAATTACTTAAACAAAAATGTCTCAAGAAATGAGAGAAACATGTCTTATAAACAAAGACTGGAATGGAAAGTGAAACAGGGTTTAACATCCTATTGTTCTTCTCCGACTGGGATAATGACGATGGGACTACATTATGATGAAAATATTGCCCAGGCTGCAGCACTACAATCGACTCTTATATTGAATTCCAACTACCAACTACTAAGGGATCTTTAATGTGAACGCCATGTGTGTGTACGAGAGCTTGATTTTTTGGTCCAATCCAAACAACTAGACAGCTGTCCTTGACCCGCTCTCTGTCCTGCACCACATCAGAATATCCTAATGAACAAGACTGAAATGGGGTTGAGCGTTCTGTAAATAAAATACTAGGGTAATTTTGAGACAAACAAATGGCAATTATATCTCTATTGTCCTTGTCAGGCCCTTCGACCTGCACCACTAACAAGGGAGACAATGCCAGAATATCCTGATGAACAAGATTGGAATGGGGTTTAAATAGCGTCCCGTCAATAAAATACTTGGGTAATTTAAAGACCAAAAAATAGCAATTATATCTCTATGGTTATATGGGTTATGCCCAGAGGGCAGCTTCTCTACATACTCCTCTTCCATTTGTAGCTGTCAAGGCTTTTTTTTTTAATGTTCATTCCAGTCTGTGGACGTCTTGTTTTTGTCTCAATGAATGAGTAGGCACACACCAGAATTCATACCACAGATATTCCAATCTAGGGGTCCTAGCCAGCCAACTATAGTATAACCCACAGTCACATTACATAATCATATCAAAAGTTTTGAATCTAGTTTACTATGATACACACCTCCCTGATAACTAGAGGAAGGAGTGTCCTGATACTCTCTATATCCTGGGTCATCATGGTATTCTTTACTAGTTGATCCGTAACCTCCTCGACTCGACATCTTCAATTATTATCTACAAAATAAAACATTACTCAATTAATAACACTACATATATAATCACAACCTCTGATCCCAGACTTTTTAAAATATGTCTTTTCCCTGAGAACTAATGATATGAATTACTCGATTAGTCTATCATCACCTGATACTTTTGTAGTGGCTTACATAAATTTTGTTTCATCTTATTGGGCTGAATTCGTAAATTTGTGTGTAACCCTTTCAATGAAGTCGGTCAAGTCCGTTAAAAGACGGGGACATATTTTTTAACACCGTGTTGTGTCGCTCATACTTGTTCTAGCGAGGTAAGCAAGGTCTTATTTTCTCACTAACTTATTCAATTACCTCGTTCAGGTGTTTACACAGACTGTTACGCGACTCTTTAGCAGTAAAAAGTTGCCTAGTATAATTGACGGGCAAGTGATTTTATTTTCGACAAGGATTCAATAGGACAGTTCCTGAACGTACAGGGCGAGTGTAATGTGGCCTACGTTCAGAGCTGAACTAGCCCACTGGCAGTTATAACCTGGGTGTTTACTGTACTGGTACATCTGAGTGGTGAGCAGATATAAATAACAGATTAAGGAAACATTTGGGTGCAACAATGTTATATTAATGGCATGAAGATAATAAATATGGGGAGGAAACTGAAACTTTCCTCAATTCTCTCAGTACAATTACAAACATAAATTCGAATGTTTATGTAAGACATAACATATATGATAAAGAATCAATATTTACTTTTAAAAATCACCAACAAAGCTGCACAATTTATCTGTAAACCTAATTAAATGTAATTAATATAATGGCCGGCATAACAAATATCAACCACTCGTCCTAAAAATACAAAATTACTTCAAGATCACATGACGTTTCATCAAAATAAAAGCAGAGTGTCCTCCCCTTTTATACCGCGTATGAATACAAAAATCAGATTTTTGATAAAAGCTAAGCATTATTCAACAAAGTTATAAATTCAATTTGCAAATATATAGTTAGATTTTGTATGAGGTCTGAATTTAATAAATATCATGCAAGAAACATACAATTTTAAAATTTACGAAGAACTTTATTTCCAGCGGACTTATGTTTCAATGTTACCGGAATTTGTACTTCGTGTATTGATTAGTGACATTTGATTTGGATAACATTGAATTATTTTGTTGATTCCATCTCAATTTACCGTTAGTTTTATACGAGACACGTTTTGGTAGCATTTGTCAGGTATTCTTGTGTACATTAATTCATCATATTCGTTGATATATTTCATTTTCATCTGCGAAAAACAATTTGATTTGAAAATTTCGGGATCGAGCCGACAAAAAGTCTTTTAATCTTTTTTGTTTTGCGTCATATTTTGAGTGCTGATTAATGACGTACTGCCGGTGCTTAGGCACGGGATATACCGGTTGCAATATTCAACGGTATGTGTCAAAATAACAAAATAATTTGTCAAAACAAAGTGTACAAAAATCTGATAACATTAAAGGGGTCATTTTGCTCAATATTCAAAGCAGGAACTTCAATATTAATGGCCGGGGGTGCCAGTCAAGTCGTCCACAAGCAAAGGATTACATGTCATTTCGGTCCCGCGTCATTTCGGACTTACGACATTTCGGACTCCAAAAAATATGGCCTCGACGTTTCGGACTCGGCCACATGACATTTCGGACTCGGGTATATGACATTTCGGACTCGGGAATAAGTTGAAAGGAAAGGTTGAACACAACTGTCAAATCAATATAAAATACACCGTGGCTATTCTTAATAGCCCAACAAAAAATAACTTAAAGGTTAAATTATATAATTTACCGCTCGCCATCAAGTACTAGTAGGCCTTCGGCGTGGAGTCGTGCATCACGAACCTACACGACAAAATTTCCAATGTTGAGTGTTTACGAAAAAAACGTTTTACTTCTTTATACATGTATTGCTGTACTGATGAATTTATTAGGAATAGGCCAATTTAAAACACGAAAGAAAATATTTATTAACATGAAACACGTGGTTAGTAAAAGGCTCCACCAAACGATAAAACATTAGTTGCACTTACGGTTGTTTGATAATCGTCGTTTCCCGTAAAATTAATGTATTTGTTTAAATCCAATAATATATGCTGATGAATTTATTTGAAAATGACCTACACAAAAACAAAAATTTACACGACATTCACTCTTTTTACAAGTCCCTAGAAATTGTTAACGATAACCCGGTGAGCTGCACGTTGACATGCAATTCCTCCCGCAATACCAATCGATAAATTAGTGCGTACCTACAAAGCAAAGTATTTCTGAGGAAAATATTAGAAATAGCAACGATCAAAGCGGGATAATTAAAGCTGATTAACCGATAATCCCGATGTTATTGTAGTATGTGCAAAGAAATCTTGCGGTTCTTTGGTGGATGATGAAAAACCGTGAGTTGTCAATCATCGATAATGGCGGCCGTGTGTTGATTGCAATTATTCCGTTTCACAAAAAAAAACATTGGCAGTGATCGATCAATCAAGCTTGTTTAATTTTTGACAAAAGAAAAACAATGAAGTATTACTAAATATACACAAATTTTCAACAATATTTTATTGCCAAGTTCAATACTCGCCGATGAAACAAAAGAGAACTAGCAGTGTTAATCGCGACGTCAACAATCGCTGATCAATTAAATAAACTATCAGTCTCACATAAAACGAAAAAACAAACAGCTGTACTATTAGTGTTACACAAATTTTCTACAGTATTTTAATTATTAATCAGAGTCCGAAAAGTCGCTTGACTGAGTCCGAAACGACGCCAAGTAAGTCCGAAAAGTCGCCAGACTGAGTCCGAAACGACGTTTGCGTTGAGTCCGAAATGACGCGGGACCGAAATGACGTGCTACCAAGCAAAGTCGTCCACACCCGTTGGTGGAGTTGTCCACAAGGCATTGGTGATGTCGTCCACAACTATTGGTGATGTCGTCCACAACTAAGAATAAGACTTGTACACAATTTACTCGTACTCGAATCGCCGATGTTATTTGATTTCAGATTGAATCACCTATGATTTTGTAATCAAGTTAATCATATTGTTTGATTACTAATGTTTAAGTCGTCCACAACTAATAGCAATACTTGAATCGTACACAATTTAAATGGAATAAATAAGTTTTACTCGTTGATTTTGGGTGATTACCGGTAGATTAGTTTCTCGCTGTATATTCATATTGTTATTTAATTAAGTTAGATCAGTTCACCGATGAAACCAACCTGCATAAAAAGCGTATAGGAAGAAGTTGGACACTGTTCATGATAAAATATTTTTTAAAATGGGATTTATATGAACAGGGGAAGAAAAGTGTACCGTGACTATGGGGGTGATTTGTTTAGTGGCTGTGTAATGTTTATGAAATTGTTATTGAATATATACTGAATAAAGTGATTTATTTTGTTGCACTTTGTTATTTATAGTGACTATGAATACTGTCTACGTCAATGACATTACATAATGTTATGTGGACGACTTAACCAACGTATTTCTACGTCCTGAAATTAAACTTGTTGTGTGGACGAGTCAACCAATGTGTGGACGACTCCACCAACGAGTGTGGACGACTTCACCAAATTTTTCGTGTGGACGACTTTGCTTGTGGACGACTTGACTGGCATTCAATGGCCGGTAGCACGATTTACCCAAATCAACCCAATGGCCAATGCTACCCAAATCCACAATTATTTCAACTGATATCACAATAATTTATTTCGATATTTGATATACATGTATAATATACCGTTTTTTCTGTCAAATTTACTGTGTATAAGAATGATAACAAATATTAAGTTAATGACCTGCAAACTGCTGCGACTACAAACTGTTTGGCATGTCATCAAAGATACATTGTACATTACATGTATGTAAGATTAAGATAAAGAACTAGCCATTCTTGCTACAACAGTCCTTCACGTTTAAGGCGCGCTTTCGCTCTTGCGCCTCCTGACGCACCTCGACCTAACTTCGGGGGAGTCATTAAATACGCCCGCTAATTAGCTAAATCACTCTCCTCATTGTGATTAATAAATTACAGTACTTTCAGGGTTTTTTTATTATTAAAACTGCATGTGTTTGGCGTATAGTGACCATCTGCAAGCAATGAGCGTTCCCGTCATAAAACTTTGGCTGCCATAATTCTTCACCAAACATCTTGAATACTAATGTAAGGCTCGTTTTAATTGGATAGAAGTCTAAAATCAGCCAATAGAATACGATGCTACTTGACGCTTAATATGTCGCCGGATGTTGATAGAAATGTCCCCGGGTATGACACATCTATAATAACGTTACGTTGTTTGAAAAGTTTTCATGTACCCAGTACCGCTTGTCCCGTTGGCATTGCGTGGATTGTCGCTATCAATAAATCTGGAGATGGTCAGAACTGTCTGAAAAATATTGTCCAAATGCTCTGAATCACTTTAGGGTTTGACATATTCCGTTCCAAGCATAAACCTCCCGCATTCAAAGAGTTTTTTTCTTACAGATTCTTTGAGAGAATTATTAAAGATGTCTGCTCCAGGTCCACCACAGGCATCCAATGGGGAGCCTCCCTCTTACCAAGAATCAGGGGGTAGTCCCTATCCAGATGAGCCTCCACCGAAATATGAACCTCCAAAGGGCTCTGGTTATCAATATCCGACCAGTGCTAACTACCCAGTACAACCAGATAATTGTAGGTGATGGTGAACTAATCAAACTTATCTTAGCCTTATTCACAGCTAGTAGGGGACATATTTTGAAGTCCAGGTATCAATCTCAAGTTTGATTGAGACTAGAATTAGGGTTGCCTGCCCATGCCCAACTTCTTGAGCCTTCTCTTGGTCATCCTGTTTCCTTGCACTGGTAAAAACATCTACATACAAGAAGCAAACTATTGAGTTTGTGTTGAGTGGGCATTAGACCCCATTTCTCTCTCTCTCTTTAAGACATAGAAATATAGCTGAAATACTATACATGTATGGCCTAATACCTAAGTCAATGTATGATTAATAGGTGGTCTTTGAATATAGCCTGGTTATCACCTTAAATGCCCTGTGGCATCATATTGTTATCCCTTCCATTTACATGGGTGTTGGGTTTGCATCTGGTTTAATAAGGTGCATGTTAGATCATAAGGTCTGTCATATGCGTAATGAGGAGTAGGGTCGTCGATTACATGTCATTTCGGACTCCCAAAAATATGTCCTCGAGATTTCGGAATGGGTAGGTGACGTTTCAGATTCGGGTAGGGGATGTTTCGGACTCGGGTATAGAACATAGAATTATAGAATACTGAGTGAGTCTGAAACGCCGCCAAGTAAATCCGAAACGACACAGGACCGAAATGATGTGCTACCGGGTCGTCTGTGGAACCTCGGTTTCCTGCCACTGCTAAAGACCCCATATGTATGTGATTTATTGAGATAAAATTGAACCTTGTGTTGGTCACGCAATGACCTAGTTGGTGTCAAGTGGATGTTAAAGCCCATTTCTCTTCTCTCGCTTCACATGGTCTGTGTTGAGTGAATGTTAAAACTCATTTCTCTCTATTATAATGTGGGTGGCGGTTTGATACTATATTTTTCTTTTATTACATGTACATTCGATTTTGCTGAGTGTGATCTTGTGTATTTTAGGTTATCAGGCAGTGGTTACTGGTGCTCCAATAATAGTTATACCAACTAATCGATGGGGACCCGATAGACAGACTGTTTATTGTCCGTTTTGTAATGCTCATATTACCACCTATTTAGATTATGAGTCTGGAGCTTTAACATGGTTAACATCAGGTCTTCTCTGTTTATTTGGGTAAGTTGAAGTATATGTATATATTATAAAGGGTGTTGTGAGCAGTCGAAAATGTACATTTTAAAGCTGGCTGGGTTATTTTACACATGGAACAAGTTTGCAAAGTCTTAATAAAGATTGGTGTTGAAAATTTTGTGTGTGTCTTAGACTACTCAATGCCCTTAATAATCAAATGTTGCAGTTTTGAATAGGAATTACATGTTCATGTACATTGTACATGTAGAAAGATTTTCATCCTCTACATACATATATTAACAAACGTTTTGTCACTTTGCTATCTCTGTAGCCAAGTCTGAACATAAGGTACCGTCACAGGCTTTGTCAATCTGATTAAAATACAGATCTATTTTTTCGTTTTTTATGCTTTCGATGACCCACACTACATTAAAATCTAAACGGTTGTAGCAATAGGTTGCATCAGAGGTCATACCAGCAGCTTTTGAACCCCTGACATCAGACATTTGATTTACCAATCAGCATTGATGTTACTAGTGGATTACCCACAGTTCCAAGCAAAACACGTCTAAAGCTCACATCAGAACACATCAATGATAACATTTCTTCCAGATCCTAGTGTAGTAAAGACAAGTAAAACAAAATTTTGAGCTATAAACAACGAAACGAATTAGGATCTGTGTTTTAATCAGATTGACACAAATTACCACATGGGTTGTGTGATAATTTGTGTCTGACTAAGCCTGTAACAGGTGTCTTACCATCCAGGATTGAGTGTACGCAAGTCAAGTGTTTGCAATGCAGACATGCTTCAAATTTGATCGGATATCAATTGGGTTACCCATACAAATTCTAGCTAGGACAATGTAGTCATTTTGTTATTGACATTTTAAATTTTCAAGCATTGATTCTGTATTACTAAGATGTGCATGCAGACGAGACAACTGACCCAAATATCAAGACTATAAATTAAAAGTCAGGTCTAAAAGGAAATCATAACCAACCAAAATTAATGTGTCCAGCAGATTAATTCAAACAGTTTTTTTCTATCCATGCACATATCACCAAATCGCCCACTTCTCAGATACGCAAGAAAAACATTATGTAAACAATTATTGATCTTTTCTTTGATTGGCATTTAACAATTAAAAATATTAACACCAGGTACAATTCTATGGATACACAATTACTTGTTTAATACTAACGATGTCGATATTACTATAAAAAATAAAAACAACGGGCCCCATGGTCTTTGCATGTACATGTAGTTAAAACATTCTGTTTTGTGAATCTTACCTCAGCATGCCTACACATGTCTCAAATTCTTTTAGAAGGTTCAATTATTAAATTGTTTGATGTTCGAAATAACTTTTGTTTATGCCAGGTTCTCACTATCGGGGATTGCATTATCTCTATCAAGTCCAGGATCTGCTATGTGCACTTTTCGTATACGTTTCGATACAGTAAACACAATTGCTACAACTGACCTTAATATATGACAAGACGTGATAGGATCACCATGATTTCTCCATGGTTAAACTACCATTTCAATCTTCTCTTCCATGACTAAGTTACAACAATACTACAGTTCAGGTTCTTTTCTTAAATATTTTAATTTAATAAACTGGAAACGTTATTCACAATTCTTCCTAGTCTCAAATAAGTGTATGGCTGGTATGACAGGCGGTGTGAGCTCTGCCGAATTCTACCTGCGCACCCTATTTTATAATGTCCCACCCTAATGGGATGACGTCAGAGCTGACTGACCACCGTCCCGATTACAAATATGAAACTGACATACTCTACACCTCCCATCGGACAGGGACTCCTTACCAAATTTAGTCCGCAGACACATTCCATTAATATGACATATGAATATGATAAGTGCGTTCATTAACCCTCAGTTCAATTCATGCATCATGTCATCACAGACCCCTGTGTTGTTTCGGGTGTCTATAACTTTGTATACCATAATTAAACAAGGCCATAATATATTCGGTTATGAATTAAGAAACAATAATTTGTAAAGGTAACAATTTTGTTTCAACAATTCCTTGTGTATGAATTTGAAAACAATGCTGCAACTGCAATATTGTTCCAGTACATGAGGCTGGATTAAGTTAGAATTTCTTTATTAAAACATTCATTGTCACATTATAATTAATACCATAATAATAATTGTGATCAAATTGTTGTTTAAAAAATTTAATTTAATTCTACAGTTGTTGGCCTTGTTGTCCTATACCATTCTGTATTCCTGATTTACAAGACGTAAAACATAGATGTAACTTGTGTGGAACAACCCTTGGCATCTACCGTAGACTCAGTTAACAAGTCAAATTATCATCAATTTACCTTGTATGTCTATACATTTGAAGACTCCAGGGGAATAACGCTCTAAGTCACTCTTCCCAGGAACCCCAGTTAATGCTCCATCTGGTAGCAAATTGCACAAGCTTTTTGTGGAACAATCAATTTCAGGTAAAAACGAGTCGCATCGAACTAAGGCCCTTCTGAAATGGCCTAACAGACAAATACATGTCTATCTTACCTTTATTTAATCTTAATTGGCCTGAAAATTAAAGTTAGTTGTACTGGTAATTATGATTCGTATTACACATCAGTTTGAAGTTGTAATTAAACCCGCAAGTTGTTCTGATCGCATCAAACATTCTCGTCCAAAAGTCTGTTTTGCGTTTTATGCGAAAAGATAAAAATGTGACCTAGGTCGTTCTTCCCCTGGACTCTTCATTTTGATTCTTTTCATTTCTTTGTTATTTCTTCATTAAGTAACTAAATAGGACAATAAATTATAACAAATTCTTATGGAAGAACTATTACTAATTTATTTGGGCAACAATTATCCTTTCAAGAAATTAAGTAACTTGATAGACCAATTTACTATAACACATACTTATGGAAGAATAATTACTAATTTATTTCACTTCCTTGAAAACACTGAGAGAATACCCTTTGAAATAGCTCTCATTTAAATTAGTAATTCGAATTGTTCTTCCATAAGTGTGTAGATTTTTATATGCCGTCACCCCTGTCGTCACAATTCTGATCCGATTTTAATGAAACTTGAAATATAGGTTTATCCCTGTAAGATCTCGGCTGACTTGGATATTAGCTTGTATGAGATCGAAACGTCATGGATTATGGCCCCTCATTGTCCGCAAAAATCACGTTTTTAGCTTGAGGACCCTATAGAGGTCACAATTTTGAGTTGATTTTGATGAAACCCAAAGATATTAGCATATACTATTAAATGTCTAAAACTTTAGTCATTCAAACATTTCAATGTCATTATGATTTACAGTCCAAAACAAGAACTGGTAGTTCAGTAGTTAAAATATTTGTTTATATGTGACTAAATATTTTACATTCTATGTGTGTACAAGTACTGTGTAGGGTATTTTGGCTTTGCATTCTACATGTGTATTTTACATTCTACATGCACACCTGTGTATTTTACATGCAAATCTGTGTATGTTACATTCTACATGCACACCTGTGTATTTTATCTGGCCTGTATCTGTGTATTTGTTTCTAATTTTGCTTAGTGCATTTCTGATGTGTCATTCAAAAAACTGTTAAAACTCTAAAAACCTGAAGATCACAACGTTCAAATTTTTCTGATAAATTTTCATCAATTGATTTTTCAAAATTTTAGCTCTAGATATTTTGAGTTCTTTGGACTTGAAGGTCTTAATGCTTATCCGGACACGTAACCCTTTTAAGATTTTGTTGGGTTACCTGATAAATGATTCCCATTCCTTTAGAGGTCTATTATGATCCATCTGCTGTACTTGATAACGAGAGGTAAATTTCACCTACACTTTATTTTTATAAAGTAAAAGTATCATTTTATCCAGACACATCATTGGACACTGGTCTTCATTTCCAGATGAAGACTGACAGGTTTATGTTGTTGAGTTAGTTGCTGGGCCCAAGGGCAGAGGATTTAAAGGCATTTTAACACAAAATTAAGCAGTGTTGTTCTCCAAAATGTATTCGGGATTGGCCCTTTAAGATTTAGATTAGATCTAGCCAAATATGTGCTCAACTTATTGTCTGTTACATTAACTTATTATCTTGTTACATTAGCTTACTATCTTGTTGCATGTATTGTTACATTAGCTTATTTTATTGTCTGTTACATGTATTGTTACATTTGCTTATTGTCTGTTACATGTACTGTTACATTAGCTTATTATCTGCTACATTAATAGTATTGTTATATTGTGTTATTTTATGTTGTATTGTTGTACATGTATTAGTTTATTGTCTGTACTGTAATAATTAATTTTGGTTGATAATATTTATTATATATTGGTTTCAGGGTATTCTATTAACTTATTACACATATATATCAAAATATTGACCATGATATTATTTAAATAACATTTATTTGAAATCTCAATTCACTATATTTTGTTGAAATATAGACCTGATTTTTATGCACCATTATATTAATGTGGTTGAATCCATCAGTCTGTGGAGTTCAGTTATTGACCAATTTTCACAAAATTTGGATTTCACTTCTTGTAGTCATCATTTACAGTACGTTCCCCTACTCTTAATAAAGAAAAACCCTTTGTACAAAAAGTCTAGAAGGCCCAGAGGATTAGGCTTTGGTTTGTGTAGGCCTATGTTACATGTGTATTGCCTGGCAGCCCATATTTTTTTCCACATGCCATATCCTCAACAGTTTATTGTTTTTCGCAGAAAATTTTGTGAGTAGTGTTGCAATTGGTTTAATAACACTGTGACTTTGATTCCCTGTTTTTACCTAACAAGGAGTGGATTTTCTCCTGTTCTTCTGGTTTCCTCCCACGGCTAAAGACCCCTACAATGTAAGCACAAGGGATTTTTTTGAATAAAACTGAATCATGCGTGGTTATCCAGAAAATACCATTGAGAGCCATAGTTTTGATGTACAGCATATTTTTATTTTTAGAGGTAACCAATGGCAACCTGTATTTATATGTACATGTATAACAATTAAGGTTGCTGTTTGTTGATATGTGGGTATTTTAATGTATAAATCAATGATATCTAGTTATATAAATGCAGCCTAGCAGATAAGAAGCTTAAAGTCAAATCCCCTTCCTTTATAATCAATTAGGATAGAGTAGGTGTGTAGGATTGTCATCAATATAATCATACCAGGCACAGATCCAGAGGGGGGTGCACCCGGCGAACGCACCATATATTCTCGTGGAATTGCTAGCCTGCGATATTTACTGGATTAAGATCTGATTTGCTCCTCAACTTTCATTCATGATTTATTCAAGAAATGGATAACTGAGACTGTTTTTTATCGTACCGGCTTTTGTAATAATGATAAGGGCTTGGCCGGAATTTCACTCACTAATTTCTCGGTTCAGAGTGGATCAATTTGACCCAAATTTTCTGCAAATTCCCTTTACATTATCTAGTTTTTGACTATTTTAATGAGAACTGTCAGCTTTTTAATCTTCCATAATGTATCTTTAAACTGTCATATTAGCAGTATATTATTTCCTGTGAATTACTGTTTGATAAACTTGTCATTAATAACATGGTTTGATCAATTCCCCTATCATAAATTATACGGAAATGACCTTGACCTGTTCTACTAAAACTAGCAACTAAATTCTGTTTAGCCTAATGGGTAAGAGAGATATACATGTATGCTTTTAAAGAGCTGTAAACTATTAATGCATAAAGGTCATCAGAAATTTGATATTATAAGTTTTATAGTCTGGTTGAAATTAATTCTAAAAAATAGTCTCCTTTATTCACTCTCCCCTTAATTTCATCATGCATCTGAACCCCGAAACTTATCTTTCTAAGTCCAGTATATTTGTACATGTACATCTTTTTTTTTTCGAAGCTGGATGTCTAGAAAAATCTCAAGTTGACTGAAGATTACAAATTTGTATAATATTATGGTTCAAAGCGAGCCAGTATCATACTAACTGAGTCCATGCGGCAACTTAAATGAGTAGGACATTACTTTAAATTAATTGTAGAAGACATTTGCTTATTCAGTTTCAAAAAACCCCAACTCAATTCAACACTTTATTTTGACCTTTGTTTTGATCTTTATTTTGACCTTTAATGGAAATAACAGTTCAGATCAACTCAATCTAGTTATAAATATTGACCTTTAGCTCTTTGAACATTTTTCTTGGTAGTAGGAACATCTGTTAACTTTTTGGGTGTGGTTTATGTTTAAATATTTTCTTTTGTGTAGTAACCTGCCCAACCTTGTGGGTTTTCTCCGGTTCCTCAGGTTTTCTCCCACTGCACACCGAATTATTGAACTAAAATGAAACCACATATTAGTCTCGAAATGACCTAGTTTGTGTCAAGTGGACGTTAAACCCCATTTCTCTCTCTCCACCCCACCCCTCTTTATTTAGTAAGACATTTTGACCTTTAGCTCTTTCAAAACTTCCAGGAACATCAGATCTTTCCCTTTTTTTGGTGTTTAAATATTATTTTATTTGGTATGTTTGTGACTTGTGTCTTACCTTGTCGACTATCTGACAACTTAGCTTCTGTGGATGTATATTTCTGTGTCCGGCAACCTACTGGTATTTTATTTGGCTTGCCTGGTCGACTGCTCTGACAACGTAGCTGCTGTGGATGTATATTTCTTTGTCTGGCAACCTACTGGAATTTTATTTGGCTTACTTTTCGACTGCTCTGACAACTTATCTGCTGGGGATGTATATTTCTTTTTCTGGCAACCTATTTTATTTGGTGTATGTGTCTATTTTCTAAATAATATCCTTTACCTTCAGGTTGTGGTGTGGGTGTTGTATTCTACCGTTCTGTATAAATAGTTTAAGCGATGTCAAACACAAATGTACAAATTGTCAACGATTAATTGGGGTCTACAGAAGACTGGAGGCATGAGGCTACAATTTACTTTTGTCTGAAGACTGTGAGCGTGGTGCACAAGATTGCATTTGTCGATAATAATACTAATAGAAATACGATCTGCCTTTAAACAAAACAATAGCAAGCGTCTCTGTGTATGACTTTAGACGTTTTTATCGAACCTTTTATTCATTCTTCATGCAGCTTATGTTAAGATGTGGGAGTGGCTTATTGTATATTTATAGGGCTTCCATTAATATAAGCAAGACATGAATAATCTAATACTGAGTACATTGTAGTACTACTTCTCCCTGTCTTCATTTTACCTGGTTCGACCACAAAAGTAAGAAGTTAAACTACATTTCATATACTTCACTACAGTAGTGACAAAACAATTTTCCGAACGTCCTAAATTGTGCAGTCAGGAATATGTCCAATCGGACATCAAGACAAGGTGAATAATATTCAAAATTCCAAAATAATATAGTGTACTGAGTGTATTACTAACACTCAATTATCGTTGATCATATTAGTATATATCATGTTATACCGTCTATGCCTACCTTGATATGTAATAATAGTACCCACCCAAACATTTGAGAATTTACCCCCTTGACTGTCGAAAGGAGCATTAACATATTTTAGCAATTATTTTTTTATGTTGTCTTTTAAATGCAATTCCAGTCCTTATGCAAACATTGATTAAAAAAGGGAAAATTGCTGGGGGGTTTTGTGGTCCCCACCCTTTAGATTGTATTACCTATTTTTTTGTTTCATCGGAACACTGGGGACATTCGTAGAAAGTAGTAGAAACATTCCTTTATTGGAAACATTCCTTTATTAGAAACATTCCTTTATGGGATACATTTATTTGTTTTGATACATTGCTTTGTTTTACTTTTTTCATTTTTATTGGTATTAGAAACATTCCTTTATTGGAAACATTCCTTTATGGGATACATTCCTTTATGGGATACATTTGATACATTTATTTATTTGGATGCATTGCTTTGTTTTGTTGTCCCCCGCCTTTCGAAGAAAGTTGGGGGACTATTAAAATGGGTTCGTCCGTCTGTCTGTCTGTCCTTCTGTCTGTCCGTCCGTCTGTCCGTCACACTTTTTGGGACACAATAACTCTCTTCCTAATTGAGCTAGAATGTTCAAACTTGGTGTATGTGTTTATTAGGTCAATGCCTTGATGGAGTTCGAAGATGAGCATTTTCCGCTTAGGGTAAGCAGAGATAAGCAATTTGATTGGTTGATGCTTTGGGACACGATAACTTTAGTTCTAATTAAGTGAGATTGATGAAACTTGGTGTATAGTTTCATTACAGTAATACCTTGACTAAGTTCGATAATGAGCATTTTCTGCTCAGGGTAAGCAGAGCGATACGCAATTTGATTGGTCGAGACTTTGGAACACAATAACTCTCCTTCTAATTGAGTTAAAATGTTCAAACTTGGTGTATATGCTTATTCGGTCAATGCCTTGATGGAGATCGAAGATGAGCATTTTCCGCTTAGGGTAAGCAGAGATAAGCAATTTGATTGGTTGATGCTTTGGGACACGATAACTTTAGTTCTAATTAAGTGAGAGTGATGAAACTTGGTGTATAGTTTCATTACAGTAATACCTTGACTAAGATTGATAATGAGCATTGTCTGCTCAGGGTAAGCAGAGCGATAAGCAATTTGATTTGCCGAGACTTTGGAACACAATAACTCTCCTTCGAATTGAGTTAACATTGGTGTGTATGCTTATTAGGTCAATGCCTTGATGGAGTTCGAAGATGAGCATTTTCTTCTTACGGTAGGCAGAGATAAGCAATTTGATTGGTTGATACTTTGGGACAAGATAACTTAGGTTCATCTTGATTGATGATTTTTATGCCAATACAATGACTGCATTCTCATTCAGTAATGGATTCGACAGTAACAGTGTATAGAAACGATTCACTCGGACACGAAGGCCCTTTCCCTTGGCCAGAGGGGCCCTTTTGTCAAGCGTGGGGGACCTTTTGTCTGCCTTTAGGGTCCCCCTAACTAGGGTACATTTTTGGATGACACTTCGTGTACAGTTTGATTACTCGATACGTTTGAAAAAAATAAATGTGCGATTAATTAATATGTGTCATCTATTTATTTTGGGATTTCGGCGGGGGACATCAGCCTCACTGTTGGCTTGTTTTAATTGGTTTTAGATCTGAATGTATATGTTTATTTACTTTTATTCACTCAAAATATTTTGTCTCAAACTGTGTGCAATGTGTTTTTCTATTATTTAAAGGGCTCCACTTCTTTGATTTGGGTTAAAATATAGCATTGATTTAAATTCAATTGATTGCATGTGATATTTTGGTGAGTGGTGGGATTTTGTTTCAAAATGATATTATGCAGAAATAAGTTTGTGTATTAAAGATGCATTATGTAAGATTTAGATCAAGGGCTGTCTGTCATTGGTGTATGAATATTTTGAAAATTTCATTCAAATTAATTTATTCTTTACAAAGTTATGACTCTTTGAAGATTGTTTATTGTAGCAAACGTATTTGACAACCACGACTAAGTCTCAATTGTCCATTTTATCGTTAAATTTTTAAATTGTGTGAGTAAAAATCCATTTAAATCTTGGCCATCTGATAGCTAGAGAGTTGATATTAGACTTGTCATGTGAATAAATGAAATAAATGTGAAAATAATAATTTATGTATGATTTAAATCCAACAGAATCACCTGCTATTAATTGATTTAGTTCTTAAATAATGCATCTTTAAGTTTAGTTCCACTTTCGGCTCAAACTGTTGATGATGTCTCAGTATCTCAGCTTTAGCTCTGTGGACCTAGAACTTTAGATACACATGTACATGTAGACAGATCATGTACACTTCATCAAGGCAAATCAATAGAAGAACAATATTTTTACTCAAGTCAAAGAGAACTACGATTTACTTTTAAAATAGAATGAAAATGTTCTTTGCATAAATTGAGACTCGTTTTCAAGTTTCGAAATCCGTATATGTTTGTAAGATGTAAATAGAACATGTTACTGCACAATGTAGGTTGCCAGTCTAATGTTGGTCTCTTTATTTCACTGGATATCTGTTTGGCTGTAGGAAACCTTGCTATAAATACCAATTAGGTACCAGTTGGATGTAACCATAGCTTTAGAATGAATAGATGTATATACTGTATATTAACTAATCTACATAGTCATGTAGTATATGTCTGCAATTTCACCATCGGGTGAAGCAAACTACAATGTATTAGAATGCATCACCCACCCATGTAGTAGGTGCCTATGTAGATTAGTTAAAGGACAATATTGGTGTCAGTCATTATTGCATAGGTGATAGAACTGGTTAAACACTTCCAAATATAATTTTAACATGGAGGTCATTGCTACAATATATAGAAGCATATACGATTTCAACAAACGGATATGACGAACACAGAGAGAAAATTCAAGTTATCCTTTTATATACATGTAATTGACAGAAGTGACACAGGCGAATTTTTGCTCACTAATAATTCCTTCGAACACCAAAAGTTGTTATGTGAGACTGTCTAAAGCTGTGGTTACGCTCAATTGGCATCAAATTTGTAATACAATACATGGCATAAGTACCATGTATAAGTGAGTGATCTATTGTATATATATTAACTATTGTATATTAATTGATACATGCAGTATCGGGTTTATTTGTGTGTACTTGAATTATTGTTAAGGATTTATTATTGTTAAGAGATGTATGGCATTTATGATATAAATTATTATTGCATTGATGATATGAATATAATAAATTATTATTATTTAAACCTGTATTGCATTTATAATATTGTTTTATTTAATTTATTATAGCATATACTTATGGTCTTTCAACTTGAATAATATGGTTAATAAAATATATTCACTAAAATTCATTGAGTTGTTATTGTCTGGGTTATGAATTTATGGAATAAATCGACACATACATGGAATTATGTTTTCTGTGGTGACTCTTTTATATGCCTATGGGGATACAGCTAGATCTAATTGTTAAGACCAACTCAATTTTCGTCAAGGTGCTTTCGATTATAATTATGGGTCAAGTGCCATCATAGTTAGTGTTGGCGGGGTGGGGGTGGAGGGAAGGAATGATTGAAGTGAGCTCTGTCCATCCTGTTTTTCTTTCTGGAATATATCTTGTAAACTGTGTAAACTGGTCAAGATATCTCCCATCAGCCTGGTACATCCATATTGCTTTTCCTAATTGAATGTCATTCAGAATTTAAGTATATTTGAGTTAAGAGTCAGGTATACATGTAAAAATACTTCACCAAATTGTTTTAGGTAACGAAATATGGAGAAAAAAAAATTATATAATTAAAATACATGTATTTCTGATAAGCCATCTATTGTAAGTATTACCGGTATAAAAGAGAGAGCTGGGTTTGTTGACACTGACCATCTTGTTTTGGGACTAACATACGCTTCAAATTTATTTCAATAAATCATTTGCACATTTGGATATTTTGCAGTGGAGTAAATCAGAGAATTTGGATAGGCAACCGTACTCCTTGTCACATAGAAGCTGGAATCGAAACCAAGCCACCTCACTCAAAGACATGTTAAACTATTTGGCCACCCAACCCTCGCTCTGCGTAAAAGAAATGAAATGGGGTATAGTGTCTTCTGTTCTGCTCCGACAGGGATAATGAAGACGAGCATCCACAATACAGTGTGCCATGAGGAAAATTTTGCCTGAATAGCAGCACTATGACCTTCTCTTATTTTGAATTCCAACTTCCACAGTATCTATCATGTGCATGTCAAGGTGTACACGTGACCACAGCTTTTCCTCCCAATCGAACGTCTAGACAACTGTCTTTATCAGACCCTCCTTCCTAACAACGGGAAATACACTGCAATGTTTTGTCAGGTTAGCGAGCCAGCATCTTACTCACTTACCCACCGTGCCCCCCCCCCCAGTAAAAGAAGACAACAGAATATATATATATATAATTTATTGACAACTTATACAAGTATATTAAAAACAAAATATAAGTAAAATATTCAATAAGACATCAAATCTAGAGATGAGCTCAGGTTATGTTTGTTTAATATATATTAGTGATACAGTAACTTCACCCTGAACCCAAAATTTTACTGTCCACAGAATGCATATTTCACAAATAAATATAAAAAAGCCATTTAAATGTCTGTCTTAATAATAGTTAAATCTATGTCTCAATGAAAATTCGGGATTTCAAAAAAAAACGCTTCTAAGATTGGAATGGGGATTACTGCCCCATTAACAGAATACTTTAGTCATTTCTGGTCATTTTCAATTCTATTTCTTTAGTACATGTGACAAAAAGTAGGAAAATTTTGCCATGCTCCTCTTTAACTGGTAATATGTACCATGACATAGACGGGACGGGATTAAGGCCTATCGATGCCTTAAGCACTTTGAAGATTTTGTAGCCCCGCTCCCATATATAATTCACAATGTAAACAATAATACCAATAAACCATAAACAACCATCAAGCTTGTGGTTCAAATGTAAACAATAATACCAATAAACCATAAACAACCATCAAGCTTGTGGTTAAGAGTTTTTCTGGGATTTTATATACATCATTAATAATAGTGAAAAAATAGTAAGTAAAGATAAAAACAATGAAATTTTTTTAGAATTAAACAAAGACATTCTGCGGTGCCCCCATTTTCGTGATGACCTAATAAGCATGTGCTTATTTTGCTTAAAGGTTAATCCAACTCTGAACATTTGTGGAATTCTAGGTGGACCTTGGGTTTTCTGTCCCATGTGAATGATTAGTCGAGATTACAGTTCCTTTACAAAAGAGAGAGAGATATAAGTGGAACATATTAATTTTTTACAGACCTTAAAAATACGGCAAATATCATTAAAAGGCAGAGAAAGAAATATTCAAAAAAAATATATATATCACATGTTAAGCCCCTTTAAATTAAACAGTCATGACACCTTATATTGTAAATTTAAAAACAAAAATTCCCTTTAATTAAATATGCCACAATATCCCTATTATTGTAAATTTTAAATATATTATAAATTTAAAAACAAAAATTCTTTTAATTAAAGTAACAATATCCATATTATTGTAAATTTTAAAATATATCAATTTAAAAGTAAAATATAAATATAAATCAAGCTGAACAGATGTTTAAGAGGAACACTGAGCATTGTTGGCTAGTCCAAGTAAGCAAATTTAAATACAGAAAAATTACTTTATAGAGATTCTAATATTGAACGGTCTAGCACGAAAAAGTACTTTTTTTTTATCTCCTTTCAGGCTAATTTGACCGTGTGTCACCTGTTCAGATGTTTATCGCATCAAAACACCATCACAAAAACTTTGCTCCCATAATTGCTGTTTAGATAGACGATGTGAAGGCCTTGATAAGATGTACGTAGTTAAAGCAAGGTCAAGCTTTCTACTGAAGATGTTGTAGCCTGTGAAGCCAAACATCGTTAAAATATTATGACTAACATTAGCAGTACCATTTAATATTATACAATTACATTTAAATATTGATTAACAAAAACAAGATGTACACATAATGACAAACTCTGATACTCTTTCTACAATTTAAAATATATATTTCATAATGTAATATGTATCCAGTAATTCTATGCTTAGAAAAAACAGAGCTTAGCTTTGTAATATTTTTTTATTTCTTAACAAAGGACAAATTCAACTGTTAATAAGATTTTAAAAAATTGCTAAGATTTATATAATTAAGTCTGTAATTTACATGAACACGATATATAAAAATTATGCAAATTGCAAGTGGACATTTTACAAATTTCAAGGCATCCAATGAATAATTCAATCTGACTAAAACGCATCTCCTAATTTGTTTCGGTTGTGGGTGGGTTAATATTTGTTTCCACTGATTGTGATGCTGGGGCAAGATGCGGTTCCTAATTCTTTCGTTTGTGCCGAGTTAAAATCTGAGAGTGATAATGCAGCGAAGGCACAGTTCCTATTTTGTTTAGTTTTTTAATAATTCAAAATTCTGTCTAATGGTCTTCGCAACACTGTATCAAGTATAGGATAAACCAAAGAATTGGGTGTGCTTAATCAACCCTTACAGGATATGTGACAGAATTTTGGTAGATACATATTGGTGTACAGGGGACCTGGATTTATTGGCCTATCAGAACAACTAAGTTCTTCCTCCTGCACCACTGACAAGAAGTAACCAGACTATTTAAATTCTGAGGAACTTTCTCAGCCAACACCTTAATCGAACCTGGGAGCTCTTAGTCAGTGAGTCACAAAAAATCAAAAGTTATATAAAAAGTACACACCTACAAGACAAAACCCCAGACCAGACTTCCCGGTCAGAGCAGAAAAGTTAAACCCCATATAAACCCACCAGCTGTATATGAAGAACAGACCATCAACGTATAAAAACAAATTAGAGATCTGTGTATTAATCAGATTGATAAATAATTACGAAAAGTCGATCAAACATAAAAACTTTGTAATAAAATATTGTGTGATCATAGACACCGTGTCCGGAGCGGATCCAGGAGTTCTTTCAGGAGGGGGTTGGCCATACATTCAAACTGAGCTTTTCAAAGAGAGAAATCCAACATGAATTTCATTGATGTAAAGCATTAATTGTGATATAACAGATGTGTATATTATTGTCTTGCATTCGAATAGTTTGAATGCCTTTCCCATCCCACCATCTGGATGATAGGGGATACAGCACTCGACCGTTACACTTTGCTGATAAGTGTTCTTCTCATAAAAAGTGTTGTTTTCCAAAGATTTTTATGCAACTCAGAGCTGAGTGGCGTGCCCTCCCCCTCCCCTCTCTCCGGATCCGCCCTTGCGTGAATAGTATATTTTTTTTTAACTAAAATTTGAATCTGTATTAAAAGTTGCTGATCGTCACGTGATTCTTCCATACTTAAGACGCCTGTATTTTAATCAGATAAGTTAATCTTCTGGTTTTTGACATGTTGACTATTTCCTATATATTTTAGATTTTTTAACTGATATTCCTCTTTATCGAGATTAAATATCACAATATTGTACTTTTCAAGGCTAAATGTGACGATCAGGGATTTTAATAATAAATTCAGGCTAATTGAAAATTTCACAAATCTTGATTGGTTTTTGTCAAAGATTAGAAGATAACCAACCAATCAAAAGAAGCCTTAGAAACCTATCTCTAGTTAATAGAATTATGTACTGGGTTGATTTCCAGTAAATATCTTGGTCAACAGGAGTTGCACAATAACAGCTAATTTAATCGTAATAGCTGCTGCTGTCGTTAATTTGTGCCAAAATAACGCCAACATACACCCCGACCAAAATACCCACGACAATGATGGAGATGATGCCGACAATGACGCTAATAGTAACCATCTGTTTAGCTGACCTAGCAGAATTCTGGGCTGTCATCAGATCACCTCTTTCCAAAGCATTTCGGGCCTGAAACAAACAACCCAAAATATACATCAACCGTATTTCAATATTTGTCTTTGATGGTTACACTCTTTTGGAGAATATTGAAAGCATTATATATTCATCTTAACATACATGTATTCAACAATGTGGAAGTTGAACCGTCTAACTGAATTAATTTGGTTCAAATGTTACAAGAAAGTTAGTGTTCATATACAGTTTCCCACCCCACTCTGCTAGTTTAATTGATAGCACAAGCTGTTGGGACTCCTGCATGCTATTTGATTGATGGCATGAGCCATTGGACCCCAGGGGTGAACCCACATACACTCCTTTAATACCATTATAGTATTTGATTGATAAAACATGCTGTTGGATCCAATGGATTAACCCAGATAAAATCCACTATACTTTTTGATTGACAGCACAAGCTGTTGGACTCGATGGATGAACCCAGATAACCCCAATATAGTATTTGATTGATAGCACAAGCCATAGGACCAGATGGATGAACACAGATAAATTCATTATAGTATTTGATTGATAGCCCGAGCTATAGGAACTGATGGATGAACACAGATAAAACCATTATAGTAATTGATTGATAGCATGAGCTGTTCGATCCCATGGATGAAGAATGTGACCCCAAGAAGAACCAGAACAGTTAGAAGAATATTACTACTTGTATTGAATCAGTATCTGTGTTGATTGATTGATTGATTGCTAACCAGAGAATACATGTACTTACATCCATAGCCTTGATGATAGCAATTATACCAGTTGGCCAAAAACAACACAAAGTGACGAAAACAGCAGCACACATGTGGTCTTGTGGCGGTGGTCCTGTAACAGCCATTGCTGGTGGAGGCTGGGAAACCTACAAAATATATTTTAATTAGAATACTATTTACAGTTAGTAAAGAAAAAGTATTAACCCATCTCAAGTGTAACCTTTACAGGTGATGATTTGCAATTGTCTGTTGAGTGGGGACATATTCTGGGTGGCCGAATGGTTTACATATTTGCTTTGGATCTGCCATTGAGTCAAGTGGCATTGTTTCTATTCTCCACTTGCACATGACAAGGAATAGGGTCACTTCTTCAGCCTCACAGATTTTCTCTGATCCTCTGATTCCCTCTCACCAGCTGAAGAACCCTACATGCAAGCCAATTATTAAAATAAAATTGAAACAAACTAGGTCATTTGGGGGCTAACAAAAAGCCTGGAAATAACTTTCAAACATGTGTCTGAAATTATATTCTGACATTTGGGTTATCACAAAGTCCATCAAGATTTTAGGTTGGGTTGGTGTTGTGACATCTTTTATATACCGGTAAGGATTCAGATTGAAAATAAACAACAAAATATCTTTTGCAATCCATTTATCAACCAGGGCAGTTTTGCTTAGTTTTTGTTTGTTCAATGAAATTGGTGATCATTTGTCACAGATATGAAAAATGTTAGCAATTTAAATGCTTTGAAAAATACACAACACTAAACAAAAATTTTTAATTTGATTAAATGGAAGGGGCATGAATCCTCCCCAAACTTCCAAACTACATTTATGACTTAAAATGTCAGGAAAATAGTCCTCAGGTGGAGTTACATGTACATGTAAATGTAGACAGGCAGCATAAGTTTAGTACCGGTATGTCAATTCCCCTGCCAGTCACATAAGAGAGAGAGAAATGGGGTTTAACATGCACTCGACACAAACTACCTAGGTCATTTTGGGACTAACATATGGTTTCAATTTTATTTCAATAATTCGCTTGCGCGTGAGGGTATTTAGCAGTGGGAGGAAACTGGAGTACCCGGAGGAAACCCATGAAATTGAGAAGGCGCCCTATCTCCATGCCACATACGCTCACACCAGGGAGCGAAGCCAGAGGTGACCAGGGAGCTAAAGGTAGAAGCATGGCACTCTGAACAACTAAGCCATCCCAACCCCCCTCAGTTACATAAGACTAGTCAATATAATTGTAATCTACATTGTATGTGGGGGGCATGGTGAGTAAGTGGGTAAGATGCTGGATTGCTAGTCTGGAGGTCTGGTGTTCGATCCATGCATTGGTTAGAGAAAGTTCATCCAGATTTTCCGATGTGGTTCTTCCTTGTCAGTTAGGCAGGACTAAGGGCCCGACAAGAACAACTGTCTAGTTGTTCGAATGGTACTATATAAGAGTAAGCCGTAGTGCCGGTGTCCGGACAAAATTTCCCTCAGATGTACATGCATGTAGCACACTGTAAGATGTATGCCCGTCTTCATTAGCCAAATTCGGAGCAGGAAAGTAGGACGCTAAACCTCATTTCATTTTTTTTTCATTTCACATTGTATGTGAACCACAAGGAGAAATGTTAAAGTGCGAATCCCGAATTTCATAGAATCTGAAAATTACAAGTTCGTATACGTATGAAATTTTAACGCCAAAATACAGAGGAATTGTGTATTTACCTTGTCTGAAAAGTTCAGTTCAAAATATTCAGTCGTTTGGACGTGAACGTCAAAATCGCACCACAATCAAATATCCGGACACTAGACTTTTTAAATAGTTGAACTTGATAAATGCGACTACATGCGATACCTATTGTACACTTCATAAATAGAGAGCTTGCGGCACTCAGCATGTAGACGCGTATTATCCAGGCACTTTTTAGGATGCAACCAAGACGCCGGTCTTCAAACACAGAGCAATACCGACAATTGGAAATTTTTTGAAAACGTATCACAACGCTTGAGGTAGTTACTAGGGGCTAAGTTATAAGTTATTAAAGGCCTTTCATACAAAATTAAGCAATTTTAAGCCCCAAAATGTAACTGGGATTATTCCTTTAAGCAACTTACCACAACATTAGTGTATCCAGGTTGGCCATATTGGGTATACTGTGGTGGATATCCTACTTGACCAGCTGGATACTGTTGAGGATACTGTCCCTGCTGTGGGGGATACTGTCCCTGCTGTGGGGGATACTGTCCCTGCTGTGGGGGATACTGTCCCTGTTGTGGGGGATACTGTCCCTGTGGTGGGTATTTCTGTGAATAGCCTTGTTGTTGTCCATCAGTAGTAGCTTCATTATAGCTTGGTGGATGTTGGGTTGCTGGAAACATAAATGTTAAACATGTATTATGCAAGAGCTAAATCAACATCTTTATTTAGGCTTCAGATGTAGTAGAAATGATTAATTAGACCTTCATTTAGAGAACAAGCACAGAATTAACTCTGTAGACACACGGATGGCTTGGACACAGCTCGGATTTAAACAGTCGTCCTTCTATATAACTAAATCAGAAATGGCTGACCAAGATAACGTTTACTGTTATTCGGTGACGTGTGCTACCGGAAACTGACGATGAAAGGCCTATCAAGCGAGAGTACTATTACTATTGAGCACGTTATTGGATAATCAAGAATATGTGGGTGGAGTTATCATCTGTCAATCAAACGATCGACAACTGTCGTTAAGGTGTCTCAGCAATTTGTACCCCTTTCTTGTCCAAACTTCCAACACTGATAACTCCGTTCAGAATAAAATAATTTGACTGAAATTTTCAATATTTTCTTTTCTTATCATCTGTTTTTGAATTATTATAGCAAAAATGGCCAACTCTTTATCAAACTCTTAACTAATGTATCTTTAAATTACGTTACAATGTTAAGCTAGTAGTACCGCCGACTTATGAACCTGGGCCTTTTGGTAATGACAATTTTTTCATTAAATGACATACAAGTAAGTGATCATTATTCTGTTATTGTTCTTCTTAGTGTTTAACATCCTTTTCCAACGAAGGTGATATTGCAGACAAGTCTTATTCTTCAGTTTTATTATCTTAGTGCACACGCAGGGGTCTTTCCTGTGTTTGGGGGGGGAGGCCGAATGGTTAACATGCGCACTGTATCATACAGCCTGCCACTGAGTCGACTTGCGTGGTTTCGAATCCCCGGTTGTACGTGGCAAGGAATAGGGTCGCCTGTCCATTTTTGTGGGTTTTCTCTGGGTACTCTGGTTTCCTCCCACTGCTAAAGACCCCTACGTGCAAGCGAATTATTGAAATAAAATTAAACCATACGTTAGTCCCAAAATGACATAGTTTTTGTAGAGTGGACGTTAAACCCCATTTCTCTCTCTCTCTTTCCTGCAGGAGGAAACCAGAGTAAAGCTAAATCCATGAGGTTGAGATAGCACCCCTATCTCTAAGCCACTTTCATTATCCTAACTAATAGAAAATGGTTACAAATTATAGATTAGTCATTAATTAACAGGTATGTAATCGTTAACTAGTTGTTCATTACACAAACTTGGACAATAGTGGTGTACATCATCCAATAGTCACAGTTTTAACACCTTAGTTACATATATATTACATAACATTTACTTAATGACTGTTGCCTAATTACTGCAATTCTAATGAACTAATAAACATTATGTTTAAAAAATGACATCGTTGACCTGCCAGAGTTGTATAGATTCATTTATAAAAGTTATTTGTTGCTTAGTCAAGGATATCAATTTATAGTTTTAAAGTTTAATAAGCATACCGCTACAATAATATGATACCAGTACATGTATTTATTTCCATTGCCTAATTTATGTGAGATCACTTGGCTAAGCGGGTAAGACGATGGCTTGCTAGCTTGGATGTCGGGTGTTCGATCCCTGCATTGGCCGAAAGAGTTCATCCAGATTTTCCATACGTGGTTTCCCCTTGACAGTTGGAATTTGATAAGAGTAGGGCGTATAGTGCTGCTGCCCGGGCAAAATTTCCCTCATAGCCCAGTCTGATTAGGAGCAGAACAGTTGGATGTTAAACTCCATTTCATTTCATTTCACTTAATCTATACACAGATGTACCATACTAAAATTAAGTGATGTTTGAACAACTACACAATGTAACTTGCCATATAATCTGATTAAAACACGATTCTACTTCCCTTTGTTTTTTTATACTTCAAAATTTCAATTCACAATAGGATCTGGAAGAGCTGTTATATAACCCGTGTTCAGGATGATGTGAGGGATTAGCCAATAAAATGATCTGCTCCAAAATACAGTGGCAAATGCTTTTTCAACTAAATTGTTTATGTTATTTTGTGGTTCCAAAGTATCAGTTTTCGAGTTGTATAATTCATGGGTGTGATTTTGGAGTTATTGGGTAATTTTAAATTTGATGCGCCCATCAGAAAATGTATTAGATTTAGAAAATGGTAGCTTTCTTTTATTTTTGGGTGAAGACATTCGCTTCATCAATGTTGTTGGAAATTGTGAAGAAGGACGAATTAGACTGCCATATTCTACATACACATAACATAGCAAAATATGTACTAAAATCCACACTGATTACTTGACTGACGTGATAATAATATAATATAATAAATTACATTGTCGAAAATCGTAAATGGACTATCATCATTTGAAGGCCTAACCATTTTTAAATTTTATTTCAAACAACAGGTAGTTTCATATAAAGATATATAATATATACAGAGTCAGAATTTACTAGATTTGTTATTTATTTATATGTAGGTCAATGACAACCAGATCAAAATCACCATTATTTGACGTTTCGCTTCGGGTTATTAAATGTATTTTTATACCGTCTACCCGAATTTGGCAGAAGCAGAAATTCACACTATCTACATTGAAATTAAGACAAGATATTCACGTTTCAGAGTACATACCTTCGGCGGCCTTGTCCATGGTGTAACTATTCAGTGTCAAGTTAGTTTCAAATAGACCCAAAACTCAAAAAATAAAATAAAGATATTGAGAAATTTTAACCAGGATTTTATGCAATCTTCCGTCTTCAATGAAAACAACCCGTCACGCCCTCTACACACTCGCTACGTTCGGTGTAGGTTTGTTCAGGCTCGATAACTCTGTACATGATTAGAGTCAGACCACTATTGAAATCTTTGTTGAGGTATACCAGGCTCTGGGAGAGGGGACTGAACATCGTCCCCGAACCAATCTCTAAATTTTCTAGCGAAGTATCAACTTCAGTTTTTACTTAACTGGAAAGCGAATTACCAAGAAAATGGAATTTCCAGCTGATATGATGTTGTCGTATGCCTAGTATTGCTGTATATTTACCCAATTATAATAAATTCGAATGCTGGGTGGATAGCGAAACTTGCTTGGATGGGAGAATGCTAAACATGGTGACATGATCCGGATTTTGCGTGTGTTTATCTCGTGGACAATTGACTTTAGGTATTCTTTTGCTGATCAAAGTTACCGGTTTACGAATCTAAAATTGTAAACTATAGTCTTTTGGGCCACGGATTGATAGAATTTGGGAAAATCAACCTCAAACATCTGATTTAAAATCAATTTCGACTTGACCGGACAGGAATGATTACACTATAGATTAGACAATGGGCCTATAGTCAGAAGGGGTAGGCATGAACTGCCTTCTTGATGGATTCACCGATTTGTCACGGATTTCGAAAACAATATAATTTGAACACTTATGATGTGAATATTCTGGCTTCAAGCCGAAAATTAAATTCCAAATAAGTCTTATTAGGAACAGACTTTCGCTACTTGACTATTCCGTCCGTGTTCCATACCGTTGTTGGCCGAGAATGTACATCGATAATTTCCGACGTGGTTCTCCCTTGTCAGTGGTGCAGGGCGGATGGCCTGGAGAGGGACAGCGTACATAGTCATTCGCATAGGACAAAAAGAAGAGGCCCTGTGTACACATTGATATACAGCTGGATTCTAAATACTGTCGCTGTATGTAATACACCCGTTTCATGTTGTTATCGCTATGGATGTGGAGGTGCTCGATTCACAGTTCCGGAATTGAATTCCAAAACTGGTGTCAATCGAGTGAAAGGGAGAATTTCGGACGTTCTGGGCTGTGAATCGAGCATCCCCTGTATGTCAAAAAGTGGTTGTCTCCCATTATCTAGCTACATTTTGGCTTCCCACATCCGACCCCAGAACGATAAACACATTTTGAAAATACGCTTATTGCTACCGGAAATATGCAATTTGAATAATGGAATATTTTCTATCGTACGCCTCACCTGAGATGTATTATCAAATTTATTATCTTACGGTATTGTGGGGCAGATGACGGCAAAATCGTACAAATGGTGATACAAGCATCAAATTTGGCACAATTGTGCTCCAGGGGATACTAATCAAATCTGCCGAAATGGTCAATTGAAAATGGCGGCCATTTTGTCAAGATGGCGCAAAAATGGCCACCCGAAGTTGATGTTTTGCTTAGAAATATTTGTAGTTGTCCAATTTGCGTGATCTAAGTGTCAATTTCTATTTTTTAAAGCCTGCTGAACTAGATTTACCTGTTCAAAATGCACCCAGAGACATATTTTCACAGGCAAAGCACTCTGAGACATATGTTATATTGTATATATACACAATATACATATCTATTTTAATTTCTATAGCAAATTTACATTAAAAACACGATCTTCTGTCTTTCTTCACACTCTGAGATATATTTCTCACTTCGCATGTTTATTCACGAGTTTCATACTTTTGCATGTCTGTGTGAGATGGAGTACATTTGCCCGAAAATTCCAAGTGCACATTGATGATGGTCTTGAACTTCTCAGGAGTGATTGTCGGGCACTACCAAGGCACATTGGTGACATCACTGCTGTTAAAACCCAGCATGGGGTTCAGTGTCAGCTAAGTAGGAAATATATGTTGGCATCATGCTGTGCAGTAACTTACTAGTATCCCAAATGCTGCTCTATCAAACCCAGATCAGTAAGGCAGCCACGTGCCAGGACGGGGGAGCCGAGCCAAGGATAACGGGGTTGTAAGATCTAAATCACTAGAATGACCAACACAATATCTTCAGTAAATGAAATGAAATGAGGTTTAACATCCTACTCTTCTGCACCTGACCTGGGCTAATGGAAGACGGGCATACGCCATACAGTGTGCTATAAGGGACATTTTGCCCGGGCAGCGACGCTACGGCCTATACTCTTATATCGAACTCCAACTGCCAATGGATCTTTTACGTGCACGCCGATGCGTACACGGGACCTCGGTTTTTCGTCCAATCCGAACGACTAGGCATTACACACCGCGGTCCCGGTCGTCTGCGAGTGGCGACGGAGTGGAGTGCTCGAAGTAGGCTAGAGTGGCCCCGGACAATTAGTGTTTTATTAGATTTCGGGCACTTTATTTTGCAACAAGATGAAATAATAATTTTTATTTTCACTTTACCGTCTACCCGAAAAGTCAGATGGTGCCCCACCCCTCGCTTTCATGCCTAAAAAGAAAGTCAGATTGTGCCCCACCCCTCGCTTTCATGCTTAAAATGAAAACTGACGTCATAATAGGAGTGATCTCATTGGTTTAAGAAAATTCGTCATAGAAACTCTGACGTCATAATAACCATCACCAAGATACCGCAAAAAAGAAACATGGTGGAAGTTTTTATATTTTCTTAAGATCTGGCGATAATTTATGAAAAGAAGAGATGGATCGTTTAACTTTACCTCGAGTTTACCCATCCATAGATGTAAGACAATGTCTACCAGCCGGTGACAATCTTCCATCATGGTCATCATTGCCGTTAGATACCAAACTTCCTATGTATAGGACACCAAGGGGTCGCCTCACTTTGCACACAACACCGGTTTCCGACCCTGTAAGTAGGCAGATTTCTTATTTTTCATTTAATAAAGCTAGATCAGTAGAGCTATAGATTTAATGTACTGGCGCCGATTTATTCCACTTACCAAATTGTTTATAGATCTAAATCTACTTGACTTATAGGCTAGGCTACACTTGTCTTGTAGTCCAGATTCAGCAGAGCAGAACAAAATATAAATTAAATTTATTTAGTTTAGGCCTAATAATAGATCTAAATAATCAAAATTTAACAGGAATAAAATTTTTAACAGAAATTAACAATTTAACAGGAATTAAAATTTTAATTAAAAATATCTAATTAAAAATATTTATTCAATCATTTCATCAACAATACAATTATCAACAATTTACTGTAAATTACATAGGCTATGATCCTAAATCCTCATTCACGTTTCAAAAAAGTTAGTCCAAATCTTCTATCGATTTTGGGAACTGATAAAAAAAAACCTTAATAATTTGTTTGAACTCAACTGCGCCAACATCAGGAATGTTCGGCCATAAACACATACAGCAGTACAAGGCACCTTTTGCGAAGCACGGAGAAAAGACACATCATATAGTTTTGGGAATCGGTTGACTTAATTTGACCAACATAATACTTTTACATCAAATTTTAGAACACAAAATTGACCAACGGTGGTTCTCGAATGTTTTCTACAGCATCATCAGTATCAATTTCTTCCATATCATCAATATCAACACTTCTATTCTCAGCATACCACTGCTACTAACAGTATCCGAGTCGGATTCACTCTCATTTTCTTTATCAACTTCCATGCAACGCCGGATTAACCATAATTGGAGGCCGGAAACGTGATTTCCGGGCATTTCAGGCACTCGTGTCAGAGCCATTTAGAAGTACCTCCCCCAGAAAAAAATAAAATTCTGCCACAAAATTAGCGCATTCTGGTGTTATTTCAGTGGACCAATCCATGCGAGTGCTATGAAATGATGGTATTTCTAGAGGAGGGGACTGGAGCCCATTGAGCCCGTTAAATCCGCCACTGTAAGTGAGCAGAGCTACATCAAATCTAATTTCGAAGTGGCTCAGTGATGAATAACGTGGTCACTTGGTTCGGAATCGCATTATATCCCCCACGACGATTTGATGAATGGATTGTAGAATGCATGTTCCGATTTCTGTTCATCCATATCAGCGTTCATCAAGATATGACGAAACTGAATCATCTCGTCGCCAATGTCGGTAGTAATATCATCGACATAATCTGTGCCAGTTTGTCACATGAGATGAGCATTTCGTTAGGGTCTATGATGTAGATTTTGTGGATGAAACCGAATAGTCCAGCAATTTTAGTGTAAGCAGCCGTTCGTCTCTGTAACTCCGAAAACAGATGATCAAGCACCACCAAGAAACCATTGACACGAAAAGCCTGTTTCGGCCGTCACTAGGTCACCGGCCGTTGGATTCCTCGGTCTGACCATGCTTGAGGCGCGCAACTGAGATCTTTGTGGGGGCCCCCTAATGTGGGGGGCCTGGGTCCCATGGTGCCCCGTGGTTAGTCCGGCGTTGCTTCCATGATTACCGGTATGTTTTCTTTTGCCCACTCAATATCTTCAACACTAATACTACGACCTGGTTGAACATCTAAGCTTATTCTCTTCTTACGCTTTTTTAGTGGTTCGCCTTCCGGATTAACTCCTCTTAATGTTATTAACAAATCTATTAATAAATTAGATACATCCAAAGCAAAGATTTATTTAATGAGCTTTCGGGAAGTCGTGTTTGAACAATATCTTGGTCTAGTGGAAAAATACCACATTTTTTAAATCCTGCAATGAGATTCTCACTTGTTTCAGAACATTTCAGTGGCCCATAGAAAGATACACCCAATGGCTGTAGAATATGAGTTGCATTTAGTGGTACACAAGTTACGACAATATTATTTTCCTTTGTATCTTTAAGAACCAGTTCACTGAAGTAACTGCTAAGATTATCTCCAATAACTAAAATATTACCCTTTAAATGACGTGTGCATGCTGCAAAAATAGTCACAAACCAATCTTCAAAAGTCGTATTATCAAATCAACCACTTCTTCTACCCCTATTGTATCTGGTATTTGCTGGTTCATCCTCTACCCACGTTGACCATGTTCACTTTTATATACTACCTATGCTGGGAGCATTTTTTCCAGAAGCAGATTGTTTTGGAGCTATTTTTAATTCTTTCCGGATATTTTACACCTCTTTCGGAAATACATTTTTTAGAACCTGGATCATCGAATAAATTTGTTTCATTGTAATTGAAAACGTTTTCTGGTGGCTTTATTTGGCACCCATCATCATTAAGTAAACTTTGTTGTAAATTATTAAAAAAAAAAAGTGTTTCAACAGTCGACGATGATATAACGGCCCTAGCTGATTGAATATTTTGGAAATTTCTTCTTACTAAATGTTGCTTATTCCGCTTCAGAAAACTGTAATCCCAGTTAACATTGGGGATGTTTTGTTTAAATTGAACTATGGTGCGATTTTGGCGATTTAAATAGGATTTTATTAGGAGTCTTAAAATTCTTAAATCTAATAGGGTCTACATCTAAAGGAAATCCCCATTCCGATACTAATATACCATATGACTAATTAAAAATGATCTTTGTGAGAGAACTGGCGGCCGACCAGGCATACCCAGGTGTTCGCCTTTAATTTTATTGTTATGGGTACCTAAAGGAATATTATAAATAATAGATGCCTTCCTTAAACTATTAGTTCCATTTTTAATTGATTGTGTACGTGACCCAATCTTTCTTTTGTAATTGCGAGCCATATTTAATCTAAATTGTAAAAAATACAAAAAGAATGTTAATTCATTCATTACTGATAATCATATGTTTCTGCTTTGAAAGTGGTATATTTTTAAATTTGTAAAGCTCAAACTTTTATTTGAGTTCAAAATCATGGAGTAGCTGTTTACAGTTTGGTATCTGTTTTATCTACATAAAAATGGAGGTTTCTATAAGGTTAAATGTTTCTAGTGTAAAGTTGACAAGCTATACATTTGTCCTGGGCACGACGTTGACAGTAAGGTCACAGATGCATGATGGGAGTAATATTTCAAAAAATACAAAACATATTTCTTTAAATCTAAAATAATATATTTATTCATACATCAATTATTATTTTTACAATATAAACAAATAAGCAGAATATATATGATGCTTAAACAAAATACTGAAAAACGTTTAAAGTTACCCCACTGCTCAAAGTAGCCCCAGTTGATGGCAATGTAACACCAGAAAAAATAACATGACAGTCCAGTCTCAGTTCTTTTTACGCTCATATTCATATCGGTGTACCAGAAATCAATTGTTACTCATTGTTAGTGGAAAATTACGGTGACTGACTGGTATCATGTCGTGATGTCGTGGTGTCGCCTTTCATTTTTTATGTCGTGGTGTCGAGTGACAATGTCGTATTGTCGGGTTAAAAAGTCATGAGGTCGACGGGTTGTCGTGGTTTCCGGTTAAAATGTCCGATTGTCGCCCCGTGAAGGGCGACACCACGACATAACGACATGATACCAATCAGCCACCATAGCAAATAGAAAATGTTGTCTTTTAGAACATTAACAATTATAAATATTTTCTTGTTTTTGTTTTTTTATTGTAGAAATATCGGAATGAACAGTGTATAGATTTTGATTTGTCTGATCCTAATGGGATGTCCAGTTCTACCGAATACCATCCACTTCATGATCCACATCTCAAATCTCATTTTGACATGCCGGCCATGAGGCGACATCTAGTGAGAAATGGTTTTATTACAAAGTCAGGGAAAGTTATCTGCACCTTGAAAGAGTTCAATAAATATAGAAGTTATTTAAGACGACTTTGTTTATTAGACGTCGTTCAGAACCGAAAGGAAGAAGTAAGTCTTTTTCTAATGCTGGATAGGGTGGGGTGGATGACCGGATCTATATTTCGTTTGTTTTTTATACTTTCAATGGTCTACACTTAATTAAGATCTGACCAGTTGTACCGTGAGGTCGCATGAGGGGGTTATACGAGCGAGTTTCGATCCTATAACATCAGACGTTGATTAATCGACCAGCGTTGTCGTTTGTAAGGGTTTCCCCACGCCAAGAACTCACCGTAACAGACCGTTTCATTGGCTAATTCCGCACATCAGCTAGAACGCCAATTGAATAACAACTTTTCCAGATCCTAGTGTTGCGAAGACAAGTAAAACGAAATTTTGAACTAAAAAAACGAAACGAAAAAGGATCTGTGTTTTAATCAGATTGGTAGATAGTTTCTTTGATACATTAAAATAACAACATTTTTATAAAGGGCTGTATTTTAGTTAAAGCACTTTTAAGTAATTTCGTTACTGAAGTCTGAGAATGCTCTGTGAACTGGGGGCCCGGGCAGCTATTGACGCCCAACTGTCAAGGGTTCTGCTACATGTGTACCAATGTGTACACGGACTGACGGTACCTCGGTTTTTAATACGCTCACATTGAAATGTGGTCGTATATTATCGCCGCCCCCGTCCGTCCGTCGGTCCGGCGTCCTAAATTGCTTGTGGACGCTCTAGAGGCTAAAGTTAATATCCTACTTATTTTCAGCGATTTCCGATAATTACTGCCAGAGTTATGGCCCTTGATCACTTCAAAAAATCTTTGTAGACGCTATAGAGGCCAAAGTTAATGTCCCATTGACACAGTGTTTAAAGTCATTAGACGACGAAGTCTTTCAGCGATTTCCGATACTTACTGCCCTTGATCACTTCAACAGCTAAATGCAACTTAAATGTTTCATATACTAAACGTTAGCATGGAGCAGAACTTTATAAAAACCAAACAAATTCTAATGATAATTACTTAATGAGTTGTTACTCTTAATCAGATTTTAGTGTATTATAATAATTATATTATAAATGTTTCATTACCGAAAAAAGGAAAATATATCCATCAACTCTTGTTGACTGCCGGACGATTTAGCTGCTGTGGTCGTATGTTTTTTTGCCTGGCAACCTATCTTCATCCCATCCGAACGAGTGAATAATGTTTCTTGCCAAGCAACCCTTCTTGTACGGTTTCTTAAACGTGCGTTTTACACGCTAAATCAAGTTATATAAACTATTTGATGTATTATCTTATAATACTAATTTTAAATTGAATCCTGCAGTTAGCTCAACTAGAAATATCACGTCATCTACGACAAAAGATGCGTATGGAAGCGGAAGTGCCACCTAGCCAACGATTCCTGAAAGTAAAAGAAAAACAGAAAGAAATATCGGAGAAATGGAAGAAGAGGTTAGACTTTGTTTTACACATAAAAGTTAATTAGAGCTAGAGTCCGTTTTTTTGTCATGTATCCCCATTCTGTATGTCGGGCAGTTGGGGTGGGGTGGGGCAATGGTTATATTCGTGCGTGTTAGATCACAAGGTCTGTGATTCAGTCAAGTGGTCTGGTTTCGCCCCGCCCCCCCTCCCTTATACGTGGCAGCCCTTTTTGATAGACCTGTTTTTAATTCGATTGAATCCAAGCTGTACGCGTAGGGATTATCTTGTTAATGTTTTCTAGCCAATTTCAATACATTTTAGCGTATATTAAACATACATTATGGGAGAGCAAAAACTGACTTTTGTCGGTCTTCCTTTGGGCCTCAGAAGTCATAGAAATTATAAATTAGATCTTTATTTAAATAACAAGCCCAAAAAGAACTCTGTAGACCTACGGATGGCTTGGATTGGGCTCGGATTAAAACAGGATTTCGTTGACTGATTTAATCACTATGGCGTCGTGGGAGGGGCTTCTCCGTGACGTTGACGTCATCATACTTCCGGACTGTTTTCTATTCGTCTGCTTAGGGAGTCGCTTAGGCCTACCTGAAGTACAAAAGAGTACACGCAGGCAACGCAAGAAGTCGGCTATTTATTATAATTTATTTACAATACTGCCTCGTTGATTTGGCCCATTCCTTTCAAACTTTAATATCCTATCGCAGACTTTCTCTTCTTATCTATATATTAAAAGTCTTAATTCTAATTTATAGTAAAAAATAAATGTATACGAATTGAATTGCAGTCCTGTCTCAAACCGAATACGCTATCGGTACTAGTCAGTGTAAACATTACTTGATAATCGAGACTATATAGGTGGAGTTAACGCCTGTCAATCAACAATCGGCCATAATGGGAAAACGGTGTCGATGAAATTTAACTACTATTTCTAGTAAAAAATTATAGTGGTAACAACTTTGTTCAGGATAAAGTAATTTGACTGAAATTTTCAATATATTCTTGTTTGAGCATCCATTTTTGAACTGTTATAGCAAGAATGGCTAACTCCTTGTAAAAATCTCCCATAATGTATCTTTAAGTTTGGATATTGTCCTAGAAATGGGAATTACGGTCAGCGGATAAACAGTCCCCGCTACCCAACCAAATTGAATAGCGACATTTCGTTTGTGTTAATTAAATCGTATGAGTTTGAGATAAAGAGCTGACTGTTGGTGCTATACCATTTTCAAAAATAGACAAAGAAAAATGAATATATTGAAAGTGTCATTCAATTTCATGTATTCGAAGCGATATTAGGGCTGTTTGAAGATGTAATATACCGTAGATTGTTTATTATTGCAGCCAAATTTTATTTATCCATTTTATTGTTAGATTTTTGTATTTCGAGGCTATTTTAATCCATTTAAAGGACAATATTGGTGCCAGTCATTATTACATATGGGATAGAACTGGTAAAATACATTCCAAATATATTTTTAACACAGAGATCATTGCTACAGGAGACGTGTAACAAACTCTTCAATATAAGGGAAGTGACGTCAAACATGACTAACACCAGCTGTCCTTCTATATAACCTAGTCAACTAACGAGCGATAACAGACACGCAGGCGAATTGCATTTCACTGATAAATCCGTTGAAGATGGAAAGTTGTTTTATAAAACGACGAGAGGATATCTGACAATTCAAAAATAGAATTGGCTGTCACTAGATAAGACAAAACGAAAAAAATAGGAAAATCCCGTGCATTACACTGTTTTTATTCACCCTGCTCTTAATAAAAACATGGTAATGCACGGACTTTGTCTAATTTGTTCGTTATCTGTTATCTACTGACAGCCAATTCCTTTTGTAAATTGTCAGATATCCTCTCACCTTCTCATATAACAACTTTTCATCGTCAACGGAATTGTCAGTGAAATGAAATTCGCCTGTGTGTCTGTTATCGCTCGTTAGTTCACTCAGTTATCTAGAAGGACAACTCGTGTTAGTCATGTTTGACGTCACTTCCCGTATATTGAAGAGTTTGTTACACGTCTCCTGTAGCAATGATCTCTGTGTTAAAATTATATTTGGAATGTATTTAACCAGTTCTATCACATATGTAATAATGGCTGGCACCAATATTGTCCTTTAAATCTCTCCCATCCGATGGACTAGAAAGTTGATTGTAAGCTTGTCATGTAAAGTGAATAAATATCTCATTTATAATCCGTATAACATGTGAAACCAAAATAATAACCGATTTCCTTTATGAAATTGTTGTTTAATAACGCCCTACTATTCTGCTCCGACTGCCCGGAAAGTGGTACTGCGGCCTACTCCGACTGCTACAGGATATTTTTACGTGCACGCCAATGTGTTCACGGGAACTCGGCAATTCGTCCATCCGAACGACTATATTTGTCCCTTGCCAAGCACTCTGTCCTGCATCACTGACAAGGGAGAGGAGGATCACGTGGCTAAGTGGGTAAGGCGCTGGCTCGCTAGCCTGGAAAGTTCATCAGGATTTTCCGGCGTGGTTGCCCCTTGTCAGTGATGCAGAACGGAGGGCCTGACAAGGACAGCTGCTGTCTAGTCGTTCGGATGGGACGAAAAACCGAGGTCCCTTGTACACATTGGCGTGCACGTAAAAAATCCCTTGTCAGTTTGTATTCGAGATATAAGAGTAGGCCGTAGCGCCGCTGACCGGGAAAAATTTCCCTCATAGCACACTGTATGGCGTATGCCCGTCTTCCATTAGGTTAGGTCAGAAGAGAAGAGTAGGACGTTAAATCCCATTTCATTTCATTTTTGACATAGGGAGGGGTGAGGTGGGGCTTTCTCGGCCAACGCAGGGATCGAACAATCGACCTCAAGGTTAGTCAGCCAAGCATCTTTATGAATTATTTGAAATTATTATGAATATTGCAGAAGTGAAGAGATAACGAATAAAGAAATCGAGAAAATGGAGAGATTGATACTAGAGCAGAGTGAGAAGCAAATAACGCTAGAAAATAGAAAAAGATATTCGGAAAACAGAAGATGGCATATTTTACTCAATCATAAAATAGAGGTAATAACATATACATGTCTTGGATTTCTATACATTAATGCACCTTTTTAAAGAATAAGGTTATTTACATCAATTCGGATTTCCGCCTAAAATAGGGTAACGCCCACTATCACAATTCGCGCTGCGATTTAAATCGGAGTTTTTACTCGTAGAGTGTGGTGATCCTATTACTATTAGGTCTTGTCAGTGTAGCCCGGCCCGGGTATAGTCATGGACCGACGGAAATTGCACAACTCCGTAAACGGACGTAGTAGTCCATCGACACCATGCCTAATTTACTCGCCGGTCCTAGCTGCCCCTATAGACGAAATTTCAGCTTCGCCTGATCCCCAGTCCCCAAGTTTATGAAAAAAAAATTAATTGTTTAAAAATTAATAAAAAGTGATACGGTCACTGTTTAGCTGCAGGTAGGTAAGGTTGTTGTATGCGACTTTGGGTATGCTTACTCTCCTAGAACCCCCGTTTGTCACTTTAAGATTTGGACACCTTTACTGTTGTATTGGAATATAATTTATCGAATTACTTGAGTCTTCCATTTACCCCATTATCATGATTATAAAACCATTACATTAAAACGTGTAATAATTAGGCTAATTAGACTCCATTAGGCCACCTTCGCTCTTGTTCTGCCGACCATCATTAGCACGATTTAGAAACGGCATAGTCCAGTAATAGTTAGAGCTCAGAGCAAGTGGGCGGCGTACGGGGTGTGTGTGGGGAGGGGGGAGAATCTGTGAATTTAAGGAGAACGCTAGATCGGAGACGGCCCTGCACATAATTATGACGTCATATGTGGATTATGGGTTTGGGTAAGGGTTAGTCTTGACCCAGGGTTAGGGCTAGCCCTGTTTACATCTCGAGAATCTGACGAAATCTGCAGGTCCTAGCCCTTACCCTAACCCTAACCCACAATCCAAATATGACGTCATATGTGCTAAAATGTGCAGGACCGTCTCCGATCCCTCGTTCTCCTGAATTGAACGACCGAGAATTTGTTAAAAGTTTGACCCTGTTCATTGCTATCCAAGAGAATTTGATACAATATCGTTTGGGATGGTTCGATGGGTACATCCCCGAGTGCACAACCCCCTTTTAATCCCAATATTAGAAAGGTATTCACCGGTCGTCACAATCTACGCTGATATGACGTACAAAGGAAAGTGTTAGACATTTCTGCAAATGTCATGTGCTTGTGTCTTGTATTTTTATGTTTTATTGAGCAAAGATCTAATATAGATCGGATCACCTTCAAGTTAAATGTCAGCCCGGTCGTTTTATCATAGTTTTTAAAAAAAATGTCCTTACGTGTGTAATTTGAAAGACTTGTTTTATTAGATAAACGGAAGTGATAGCCTTTTGGTAAAGGTCAATCATTATCTTGTCTTTATGGCAAGAAATTAAAGAAAGTTCCAATAATATTATCTGATTAGAACTGCCAGGATGTGGAATTGGCCTAGATCGTGTTAGTTCATATAGGTGCTCTCGGTTGACGGTATATCCAGCTAAAAACCGAGGTCCTGTGTACACAATGGCATGCACGTAAAAGATCCATTGACAGTTGGAATTCGATATAAAAGAGAACTTAGTGCGCTGTCCGGGCAAAATCTCCCCCGTGACAAGGTGCATGGCGTATGCCCGTCATCATAAGCCCAGTTCGGATCAGAAGGTATATCCAGCAGAAGGACCAAAGCGGAGTCTGGTCGTCGGCACCACCTGTGCTAACAAAGGCGGGAATAATCCATGCAAAGTGGTAGTAGAGAAATTTTCTCAATGTAACGATCTATTCTTTATTTAATTCTGCAGCTCTGAGACAACCACATAATTTTTAATAGCAAACTAATATTAACACTAATTATTGATAGACTCAATAGCTATTGATTGACTAATAATTACAACTATTGATACATATGACGTCATAAAATGCGCAGGATCGTCTTCGATCTAGCGTTCTCAAGAGATAAAAAATGATGTCATAATGCGTGTATTTGTGACGTAGTGTAATACTAATCCTGACATTAATCTCAAATAAAGTGATAAAAAAGGGAGATAATCACGCATTTACACATTAAATTATTTTCCAGACAGCACGAGTGTCTGTCATCCGTAAATAAATCCCAACATGACTTCATGTTATCCCGCTTCGATAATTTAATGACTTATTTCTGGGGCAGAGATTTTGTGTATTTTGTACAAACTTCAGAGTAATAACGATATTAGACGAATAAAGAAATATTTGGTGACAATTAACCGCAGCACTTAATATTTTGATTTCATTCTCAGTAGAATGTTAACTACTACTGGGAAAAGTAATGCTGCTCTATTTGGAACCATGCTAAAACAATTGGAAATCCGATAAGAGCTGCGATTAGCGTGGCTATCATGGCCATCCGTTAGTCTGATTATTGGCTTGCTCTGCGCATATATGCAATATTTAGAATTTATATACATTTGAAGCCCTAAAGACAGATTAAGATCTTTCATAATGCATCTATAGCCCTGATAATAATGAGCAACAAGAACGAACTGAATGTTGAAATTTAAAGTTTAATATATCTGCCAAAGTTTAATCTTCTTTTTTTTTTTTTTTTTTTTTTTGCTTTTGGTGTTAGAATCAATACGAAATCGTGATGTAAACTTTAATAAGATTGTGTGAGAATACCTGATGTTACTTGTCACCATGATGTCGGAATACACATTGGCTCAGCGAACATGGCTCTATTATAGCTAAATAACTAGGAGGTCCAGGATCGATCTTGATATTGGACGAGAAAATTCATCGGGATTTTCAATGTTGTGTAATGAAAAGCGTCCAGTCGTTTCGATGTCCCGTCTAGTGACAAGGAAAAAAATACCATGCATGCACTATCCATCCGTTCCACCCCTCATATATACAAAATGTTAATCCCAGATGTTCTTGCGCCTGTAATGTAATAAGTGTGCAAAACACATTATGCACGTTCTCTGTATCGACGTTTTGGGAATTTGCCTAAAATAGCTTGGTTCCTCAGAATCATCGCAATGATTGGACGCATACACCCAAGGCTCTGTCTGTACTTATAAAGCGACAGTCTATTTATTTTTAGATTTGTCAGATATCCTCCCACGGTCTCATATAACACTGTTGGTCATGGTCGAATTATAAGTGATCAGAAATTCGCCCGTGTATCTGTTATCACTCGTCAGTTATATAGAAGGATAACTCGTGTTTTCCTTCTGTTTTGGTCACCTCAATTTCTTGGAATCTTCATTACGCATCTATCGTAGCAATGATCCGGGCAGAGGGCAAAATTTCCCTCATAGCACACTGTATGGCGTATGCCCATCTTCATTAGCCCAGTTTGGAGCAAAACATTAGGACGTTAAACCCCGTTTGATTTCATTTTCATTTCTCTATGTTAAAACTATGTTTGGAACGTGTTTGACCAGTTCTATCACATAATATGTGATAATGACTGACACCAATATTCTCCATTAAAAGCGCAGTTGACATTTGGAATTTGACAAAGAATATGTATAGGTGAAAACTGCACTGCCTTGGCAAAATGATTTAAAATCCGTGTTATTCTCGTACTATGTCATTTATTATTTATACACCAGGTGGAAAAGAAAAACCAGGAACTAATAAGGAAATGTCTAATAAAAGACCGAGAGAGGGATCAGCGACTAATAGAAGAAAACAAACGACAGAAAATTCTTCTACAGACCAGACAGGTAAAAATAACTCAATTCTATAATGATTTGTCGTGATCATGAGAACTTATTATATCTCGTAAAATTGATTTTAACTTCAGCTGGTTGGTTATGGTTACCGCGACGAGTTCTTTAAATTGGAATCGATTCAGAGTTCCGAAAGTTCGTGAGACAAGATTTCTTATTTTGAATTCCGTTAAAGAGAACTTACCAGGAAAACGCCGTAAATTTATTTTAATAATATCATATTCAAAATAGCCGTGGCCTCTTCTTTAATTATGGAAAATCTAAGCATTGACTTACTGAAAACCTGTAGTATTGACTCATGAATTAAAATGTCCCAGTGGCTGATAACATATTCTTTTGCTTAGTCTAATTCAAATTTCAATTGCTTCAAATAGGTCTCAAGATAAAATGTAATCTATATGATTGCTTTAAGCCTTAGGAAAAGACATGGAATAGACTGCGTAATCATATTGAGTAAAATAGGCAATTAGAAATGTAATCGATACACCTCTGCTGCCACTGGTATATTACGTCACGACCACCCAGTTTTGAAAATAAGCAGTGGTTGGAATTCAGAAATTCTTTATTTAAAAGTTGCTTTTATACTAGAAATGCTATCAACATTTTTTTTATTTCATAGCTTTCATTGCCAATCTGTTTAAAACACAGCTCCTTTTTCGTTTCGTTGATATATAGGTTAAGATTTCGTTTTACTTGTCTTCACTTTACTAGGATCTGGAAGAGTTGTTATATAAACCGAGAGATTAGCCAATGGAACGGTCTGTTACACTACAGTAAATTTTTGGCGTGAGGTGCACGGAACTGTGGGTAACCCACTAGAAACATCAACGCTGATTGGTTAATCAAATGTCTGACTTCATAAGATCAAAAACCTCTCGTATGATCTCTGACGCGGCCTTCCACTACAACTGGTCAGATCTTCATGTTGTAGAGGCCATTTGTTGAATTTAAGGAGTTGGGAAAGGATGTTATCGATAATACTTTATTCAGAGCTAGCTAAATTTCCTTTATGATTTTCATTTGTAGAATTTAATGAGTTGGGGAAATAGAAAAGAAAATGAGCTCGATAAAATAGAAAATGAGAGAATAGTGAGAGAAAGAGTAAGACAGAGAACTGATAGACGAATACTTCATAGAGAAAAAATAGCGAACAAACTCTTCTATAGACAGATGGGTAGGCATCATTATCATTTAAATTTACCAAATCAAAAATATGACAGACTAAATAAAAATCATTTCCGATATTACAATTTGGTGCTGATGGCTACTCCTCCCCCATAGTCTAGGTTAACTTGTCACATAACGTGTACAGATAACTTTCAATAGCTCTCTGCTAACTCAAACCGTAATGGTAGAGGACAGTGGTGACTGTACAATAAAACGCCCGTGATAGTCAAACACTAATACGAAAAGAATAGTCCAGTGACAGTACGACTGACCGAGAGAGAGGGGAGGGGGGTACGCCCGAATGGTTAAAGCATGCGCGTTGTATCATAAGGTCTGTCAGTGAGTTATCGATGATAAAATGACATTCGGCATCAACCATATGCCAAAGGGACTGGACGACATTGAAGTTACCACCAACGACAATGATGATAAAGCGATAATGAAATGAATTAGGGTTTAACGTCCTGCTGTTCTGGCTGGACTGGGCTATAAGGGAAATTTTAACCGGTCAGTGGCACTATAGCTAGGGGGTGGAATAAAATTACAAATTTTTGAGTTCAAAGTTGACCCCCATTTTAAAACTTGGAGACATAGAAGACATTGAAGAATCAACAAAAAATTTTGAGCTTCAAAGGGTGTAACCCCCCTGTACACCCCCCTTGAAAATATCCGACCCTGATTTCCGGTACTTTTAACGGATTTTACCAATTTCTGTTGTTGTAAGGCGTCATAGGTGTCTCAAAACGTTCGATTTTGATGGGTTTTGAATCTCTGAGTTCATATCTGACGTGAAAACGAACGTAACTTTATCCAAAATGGCGGAAACCCAAGACGGCGGCCAAAAATCCAAGATGGCCGACAAGATTTTATGCTATGCCCTATCAAAATTGAATCTGCTTTCAGAATTTATTTTCTAGACTGCTTTCACGACTTTAACGGTTGTATGATACATTTGGATTATTCAAATCATTATAATGAGAGAGAGAAATGGGTTTTAACATCCACTCGACACAAACTAGGTCATTTTGGGACTAACATATGGTTTCAATTTTATTTCAATAAATCGCTTGCGCGTAGGGGTTATTATAATGAACTATTATATTCATTATAACGTTTCTTGTGAATCATATAACTGTGAAATTAGTATATACAAAGGCTTTTGAAATTTGAAATTGTTCCCATGAACAAATTGCAAATAATGTGTTGATGCCATATAATGTGTATAAAAAAGATGTTTGAATTATTTGTCATGTATGACATGTGCTGTAACTCTTTATCATTAGGACGATGTTACTTCAATTCTGAGGGGTCACGGTGGCTGGGGGTGGAGGTTCGAGCCCTGCATTGGCCGAGAAAGTTAATCCATATTTATCGGTGTGGTGCCCCCTCGTCAGTGATGCAGGACGGATGGCCTGACAAGGACAGCTGTCTAGTCGTTCGGATGCGACAAAAACCAAGGTCCCATGTACAAATTAGCGTGCAACAAAAAGATCCCTTGACAGCTGGAAGTCGATATAAGGAGTAAAAGTTCTGTACGCGAGCGGAGCACTAATTGGTTTGTACATCTTGTTGAACCGTTCTTATTGTTCACCACGCTGGCTTCTAAAACATATGAGGTCCTCTTGCAGGATCTAAGTGAAGTTCCTGGATGTGATCACTCCTGCCTTGTTTTTGTTTCAAAATAACGGTTCCATAGCACCAGTGTGTAATGCCATAGAAAAAGTGACCAGTCATAATCGCAATGAGGTCACCAAAGTGATCAAAATGATTTTAGCCAACGGTATTCAAAAACAAAATTGTGATATTTTTTGAATTCGGGGGATTCGGGACATGCACTTTAACAAATGGATGCTCAGAAACTGGAAAGGGCCCCGGTACACATAATAGACACTGCGAGAAGTGTTGGTTTCATAAACTACAAATTGAAATCATGGGAGTCCATTTGCATCGGTTGGTGAAGTAGGCGACTAAATCACCAACCAAGACATACAAGTATCTAAGTAAAATATGTTGCAGTGGTTGATTTAAACATTCATTGAGCTATGGATCGCCTAGCACCTATCCGGAAAATCTCCATGATAATGGTTTGAAAATTGCTACGATAAATGTGGTTTGAAAATTGCTACGATAAATGTTCTTTACATGGAACATTTGAATTTATATTAATGTGTGATAATGATGAATGTTCCCTCGCAATGGTTACTTGCATAATGCCACATTGACCAGCAGTGAAAATTCTCAATGCCGCTACAGTCACTGATAAGGATGACATCGATGCGACTTAATGAGTCCCCAATATTAACTTTCCTATTCAGTGTAAACGGGTATTAAAATGAGTAAAAGGCACCATTCTACCCGAAACAATTACGTCTTATGTAAACAATGCACGCGCCACTGAGCCAATGATTGGCGCCGTGTGATGTGATTGCACGTGTTGAAGACAGTCATCTTTTACAGAGATCTAAGAAGACTTTCGTAATTCTCTGTGAAAGAGATTGATAATGAAATGTGAGATATAAAGAGATTTGACATGAAGTTCAGCAAGATCCTATGTATCACATATGTTGATTGATACATGTATCTAAAAATTAGATAACGTCAGAAGACTGATGAAATCAGAAGAGTATCTTGTGACTGTGATCAAATCCGGAGCCACATTTTGACAATAAAATCTTATTCTACGACCCCGAAAACCCTAGAATAGACGTATTACACAACCCATGTTCGGATTTTGTATAAAATTTGTTCGGTCACCTTAGATTTTTGGCGGCCATCTTGGATTTTCGCCATTTTGAATATAACTACATAAATAACCACATCGGCAATCAACTACACGACCCAAAAGACATCAATACAGAACAATTGGGTGTACTCACGACTTCTTTTAACGAAAAAAATGGTAAAATCAAATAAAACTACCGAAAATCAGGGTGCGGTACCTTCAGGAGGGGTGTACAGGGGGGTAACCCTCTTTGCACCCCAAAATTTTTTGTTGCTTTTTCAATGTCTTCTATGTCTCCAAGTTTTCCGATGGGGGGCAGACAATTTCAAAATTAATTCCACCCCCTACTATAGCCAACGCTTTTATTCTTTTATCGAATTCCAACTGTCAAGGGATCACACTGATCAGCAGTGAATATTCGCTAGGCCGCTACAGTCACTGATAAGGATGACATCGATGACATTTTCTTTCGACAAATTAAATTCTAAAACATTTTTTGTATATATTAGAAAATAAGTAAAGACGTTTGAAGTAATTGTAGTTGAAAAGTATTTCCTATTTAGTGTAAATGGGTATTAAAATGAGTAAAAGGCATCATTTTTTCCGGAGCAGTTACATCTTATGTAAACAATGCACGAGCCTTTGAGTCAATGATTGTCGTCACGTGATGTCATTGCACGTGTTGAAGACAGTCGTCTGTGACAGAGATAATTCGTAGGTAATTCTCTGTGAAACAGATTGCCAAGGGATCTTTATTTTGCACGCCAATGTACACGAGTCCTCAGTTTTTCATCCCAGGCCCTCCGTTGTGTACAACTGGCATGGGGAACCTACGCAGGAAAATCCCAATATACTTTCTCGGCCAATGCAGGGATCGAAGACGCGACCTCCAGCGAGCCAGCGTCTTATCCACTCAGCCACTGTAACTCCTAAGCGATAACGACGACCAACCGATAATAGGATAGTGATGAACTAAACGAATTATAAAAATAACTCATCTTTATGTTGTTTTTTTTATTTACAAAGTGAAACAGAATCAGATAAAGCAAAAGCGAGTCAAAAACCATATTGACCATGAGATGGCCTGTGCACAGAGATTGGCAAGAAAAATTGTTACGGGTCAAATGCAGAGATGGTCTCCCGATAAAGGTAAGTTCGAGTTACAATGTGCCCCCCAGTGGCGTTTGTAGAGATGACGCTCCATTGGGCTCATGCCACATCCACTATTCGGGTCGACAAACCTTTTTTTGTTTTGATAAAGGGAGACACAATTAGATTTAACTGACGGGTTGCTATTTTGTTTTTTTAATAAACAATATTTTATTCAGAATGTCTGAACGGAATTGAGGAACAGGCTTAGCCTATGTAAATCCCCTCCCCCTAGATGATATACATCCATAATATTAATATTAAAACAAAGGAACAAAATGGGTGTATATACACAGTTGAAATGGCAAATAAATACATGATGGGACGGATGGCAATGTACAATATATATTATAGGTGAAATCATCACTTAAATTTAAAATGAATATATTGTAAATTAAAACTGCTAATGAGCAAGACGAAAATCTGTTTGACATGTCAATAAATTTGTGGACTTGATTAAACATATTGTTGTTTACATCGGTACAGTGGTTTGTGGACCCGAACAAGAGACAGTAAATGTTTTTATGATCTTATTGTAATTTGTTTATGGTTACCTTCCGTGCATTTGAATGTAAAGGGCATTGCAAGAGGTAGTGATCAGGATCTTCAAAAAAGTGACCACAGAGGCATGCAGGGCTGTCAGCAACATGTCTGAGGTATTTGTGGCCCTGTAGGTCAGAACATCTAAGTTTACTATGGATTATCTTGAGTAAAAAGATGGAATTTTTATCTGATTTGGAGAGATGGTCGGAGAATATTTTAAGAGTTATTAATTTTTTTGCAGGTGGCTGAGTTTATTCCACTCTCTTATTATTTATACTGGATGGGATAAATGATTTAGAAAATATTTCAGTACGACATCGAAATTCTTTAATTTTTAACTTCGTTTCGAAATGAATATGTATTCGTTGGTTCCAGATTTATGAGATTCTTAAGATAGGAAGGGGCCATGTTATTTATAATTTTTTATAATAATTGTTCCATTTACAATTGGTTTGAAAAATAAGTCCAAGGTGTTTGTGTTCATTTACTTTCTTTGTTCTAATTGATTTAGAGTCCGAGGAGGTTTCCTGTATACGACGCATTGGTGTCGATTATCTATTAATTCTTGAACCTTAATAATAACCCCCATGCCGAACTCTGTCAAAAGTCTTGCTTGGGTCACAAAAGACGATCCTGGTATATTTGTTATGGTCAATGGCTTGACAAAAAAGTGATTTAGATCTATAAGTTTGAAGATGGTAAAATCACCGTGTAGAAAATCACTTTGCTGTGTTGTTAGTATTGAATTTTCCTTAAAGAAATTAAAGTCGTGTTTATATATTATTTTCTCAAATATTTTTACAATAATACTAAGGAGCGAAATGCGCCTGTTATAGCTGCATTCATTTGGGTGACATTTTTTGGAGATAGCCGTAACATTTGCAAATGTCCATAAATTTCGAACAGTGTGTGTTTCAAGTGAAAAACTAAAGAGTTAGCAAAGGGGATTACTAATTTCATTAACAATAAATTTTAAAATTCTCAAAATTACTCCGACCGGTCCGGAGGCTTTAGTTGTATCTGGGCTATTAATTAGGTCTTTTGATTTCTCCAGGTGTTGGTATAATCTTATCTAGACAATTGATATTCTTTTTGGGGGGTTGAAGAGATTCATTAGTACTTGGTAGTTCAGTTTGCTGTATGAAATAATTATTAAGGGCATTGGCTTTGTCAGTGAGCGTAAACAATGTATCATTTTCGGCTATTACTTTATGTAAAAGATCAGAATCCTAGACCATATTTATTTACCTGATATTTGTGTCTATGAAGGAAGTGATTGAAACGAAATACTTAATTGACTCGGCCTATTTTGGCATTTATTCATATTTGTGTAAGTATTCGCGTGTGATTGAGTCCATAATTATACTTCCCTTAATTCGCCCACGCCTGTTAATGAGGGGACCGGCGAAAACAGGCGACCCCATGCCATGTCCGGTCCATTCCCTGGATCCAAACTACGCCACTTGGCATACCGATCTAAAACGCACGCAGGAGAATATGTTGTAAGACACACATCGGTCTATAATTTTCTCCAAAGCTAATTTTTTACGTACCATTCCGTGTGCATTTTATTATTGTAGACAGTTTTCTTCATGTCTAGAATCATTACTGAAATTAGAAAGCGAGCTGATGTTTCGCTGATAGCATGGTGCGACATTTCACAGTGGTAAAGCGAAAACCTCCAATTAACTGTGTAGAAGATGACTGACCTTTCAGTTTACCTATATCATAGGTCTACATGCATATGACGCCACATCACACGGCCTCGATAGCACGTAAGTTGTTTACCGGATATAGTAACACAAACTGATCCGGGCAGGCATTATGTCCTTTACTCATTTTACGCCTCCGCGTACCATTTTATGAACCCATTTACATTGAATAGGAAATTTTTTATCCAGATGTACTTCCAACATTTTTCCATTGTTCTATTAATAATTTGGAGAAGAAAAAAATGAATTAAAAAAATTGAGAGCTTATCAACTCGCCCGGATGTCACTCCTTTAATAGTAAGTGCCGGGGCTGCATCACACACAAACAAATGCACAGGACAAATCTACGGACAAGACACAATGCATACATCACAAACACCAAACGCACAGATCAGTGACTGGATGCGGGGACTAGCTGTAAGCGCCCGCTGCACCGCAGTGATACGGACATCACTTAAAATGAAAAGGCGAATATTATGTCCCAAACGCTATTAAAGGGGCATCATGCGAGATTATATTAAGAGCTTACAGTTCTCGCTGTAATAGTTAACAAATGTAGATTATGAAAACAGAATATGCTGAAAAATTTCAGTCGTTTTGTTTCATTCGAGCTCCAAACCGAGATATTATCGATTCAAATTTAGGCTAGCCTCGAACATTATTACTAATGTTGGTGGTGCGACAATAAAGCAAGTCTCGAATATCCATTTTTAAGTTAAATCATCCATCATTAAATGTATTCAAATTCAGTAAATAACACAGGCTAACGATGTCACTGAGAGTGAGAGTTGATTATGGTTTGGATACGTTATTAATGTTTAAACAGTTTAATTAATAGTTTATAACATTTCAGGCCTAAAAAATACCTGCAACAGTCAGATTTAGCTCTTGCATAATGTATATTTCAATTTCAGTGAGATTAGCGACAAAGCGAACATTTGCTGCTGACCGTTTTGAAATTTCTGTTGTTTTATTAAATAGGTTAGAAGGTGCTTTTATATCAATACTTACACTCCAAGTCTAATGCAAAATTTAAAGTGGTCAATAATTTCACATAACTTTTATTTTAATTTCGACATTTAGTTTTCAGACTCGTGGTGTATTTTTATTGATAATGTAATCTATAAGGCTGTTAAGGTCATGGTTAATTATCGTTTTACGTCATAGTTTAGCGTCGTGGTTAATTATCGTTTTAAGTCATAGTTTAGAGACATGGTAAAACATGGGATCACATCGTGGTAGATCACAGTTTAACGTCATGGTTAATCACCTTTTTACGCCATAGTCGTATCATATTAATATTATGTCAAGTGACATGGGTAACACGGGTCACTCATATTACTGTAAATGACGTGAACAGCTGTTTTATTTTCACTAATCATTACTAATTTATCATCCCCGACCGAGTCATTCTTTAAAAACTGTTTCTTAGAGTTTTATTTTTTCTTCATGATTGTTTTTAAAGGAAATGTTATTGATAAAACGTACAAAACCCCGGAACTGATCAATCCTTACTTTTTTCTGGAACCGATCAATTTGTAACTTTAATGATTAATTTGTTATTGGACTAATCTATCTTGTTTGAAGCCTTAAACACTGTAGCCAACAAAATATATATTTTTTATTTATCACCATCTTTGAAGTTGAAGGGATATGGATGTATTTCTAGCCTCCCATTAATTACACAAACGCGGTGTGTTTCTGGAATAGAAATATCGGTGTAAACAGTTTACATTGCCGTGAATCTGGAGGTGAGATAAAGAGGTATTTTACTACTTCAAATAGAATTATTTATCACCAGACATGATGGTATTTCTTTATTACCACTAACTATTCGCATGCGTGTAACTTTAGAAAAATCATCAAACGCGAGGTCACAGTAACTAACAACTGATCTGATTGGAGCACTACACAACTTATGATGTTTTCAATTAGGCATCTCGTCTCCAAAACCAGTAGCCAAGTCGATGACCTTGGTTTTTGTACATCCGTCATTCCCGAATTTTTAATGTCCGCTTTAAAGGCTCCAAGTGAGAAAGCTATAGAACATACAAAATGTGGGCTATTCCTCGGGCGGGACGACACGACAAACTTTAGTCTTTAGTATTTATTGGATGTAAATACAATGTACTAAAGCGCGTGTGAGAAAGGCCGAAATTCCCTCTAGATACTAAGGCCATGAGAGGGGTGGGGTAGCGCATGCGCGTTGTATCATTAAGTCTGTCATTGAGTCAACTGGCGAATGACCCATATGCGCAAACATATTATTGAAATAAAATTGACCCATATGCTAGTCCCGAAATGACCTAGTTTGTGTTGAATGGACTTTAAACCCAACCTCTCTCTCCCTTTTCAGCCTGCCAAGTCTCAAATTTGGTCCATTTCTGTTTTATATTGTGTGTGTGTATTATATTCTGCTTTACGGGACAAGTATGATGTTATATTTTTATTGATCATTCATTACGTCCTTACGGTACAAAACAATAAACTATTTTATTATTACATCAGAACAAAGGTATTAATCACATGACCAATATTCCTTTCAACTAGTCTGACATTTCTAACTTAATGGCGTAGATAATGATTGTCAATACCGTTTATTCCAATCTCAATTAGAATCATGCCAGTTGTCCGACATACTCCTTAAATTTTAGAACATAATGTTGCGTATCTGGAAATAAATAATCCCAAAGGTCAAGCCGCGTTAGTACAGCGAAAGGGCAAGAAGGAGCTCTACGCCAATCCTCTTTGGTTCAGGTGAAAATAAAGTATCGAATTAGGTTAAGCCGTTGTTTTATGTCTGTTAGCACGCCAATTTGATTTTCATTCCTTCGGGAACACCTGTACAAATTTCCCTACTTATTAATCGGGAAGAAGATTTATTTAAAAACCAGAATACTCGTTTGGGATGGCCTAGTGTTCTAATGCGTCGCGCTTCGACTTCTAGCTGACCGCTCACCACTGGCTAGCTTGCGGTCGTGGGTTTACACTGCACAGGAAATACCGTTACAGGAAAAGAAGACAACTTGCCTGCGATATCACCTTCGGTGGAATGGGGACTGTATGGCCGAATGGTTAGTGCGCTGTAAAAAAAAAGGTCCCCTTTCTCTGTCCTTCACCAGAGGAAACCACGCCGGAAAATCTGGATGAACTTTCTTGGCCAATGCAGGGATCGAACACCCGCAGGCTAGCGAGCCAGCGTCTTACCCACTTAACCACCGTGCTCCCACCCCCACAAGAGAGAGAGGGGGAGAGTTTAACGTCCACGCGACACAAATTTGTCGACTAACACCTGGTTCAATTTTATTTCAATAATTCGCTTGTGCGTAGGGGTGTTTAGCGGTGGGAGGAAACAGGAGGATCCGGCACCCCCCCCCCCCCAGATTCGACAGGCGACCCTATTCCTTGTCACGTACAACCGTGGAATCGAAATGACGCCAGTAGACTCAATGACAGATCTTATGATAGAGCACACGTGCTAACCATTCGGTCATACAACCTAATCTAATTCAAGAAGTTACCAGTGAAGAGATGTGACATTTTTATGAAATTCAGTACCATTATTTTCATGTTGACAAAAATGATGAGTCTTTATTGCTCGTATTTAAATTTCGATCGGTTGTGCTTTTATCGACACGTGTGTCAGAATATAATCAATTTATGAAATTATTAATCTAAAAGTTGGATCTACAAATGATGTAAAAATATAATGCCCTGTTTCTAAAAAATTTATTTTACTGTCGATCCAATAAATGTAAAATGTTCTCAACAGGATATGTTTTCTTTTTCTATCCAATATTCACTAAAGTTATTTTATTAGACATGTTACAATAACGTCATGGAACGTCAATCAATTCATTCATTATGGTGTTTTAATTTAATGAAAATTGATTTTCGCAGGAAATGTACATAATGGAACGCGTTTAACCATAAAGATGGTAATCGTATTAAAGTTGCGGCACCCCAGAACACGTTACATTTTGTTTATTTGGTAATGGCTAGTATCACACGCGAGGCAGAGTATGCTTACTGCTTTCGGCACAAACGATGCAACTTTTCCATGGAGAGAAAGAGAGAGAGAGAAATTGAATTTAACGTCCACTCAACACAAACTAGGTAATTTCGTGACTAGCAAATGGTTCAATTTTATTTCAACAATAAGCTGGTGCGTAGGGTTCTTAAGCTGTGGTGGAAGGTGCTGGATGACCCGGAGAAAACCTGCAACGTTGGACAGGCGACCCTACTCCTTATCACGTTCAGCCGGGGAATCGACCCCCCCCCCTTTACTATCGGAACTCGACGTATGATTGTATGGTAGTGTATAATCTTTGATTGCTCTATTCCTTTATGCATACCTTCTTTTGTCATCAATAATTGGCCGTTTAACTTCATCCCCCACATCCATATCACAAGTTTCCTTCATATTTTTTATATGTTTAATTTGAGAACCAGTTCTTGTTCCCTTTTGCATTTTGTATGATCAGTGTGCAGTTGTTAGTTTTACAAAAAAATCTTTCAAAGGTTAAATGGCTATTGTCGATTATCTGCCAATACTATAAAATATTAAAATAAATTCAACGTAAGATAACATAGGTATTATCGATTAGCACCCCCCCCCCCCGCCTCCAAAAATAAAAACCGAATACAAACTTTCATTAATGACGCAGTTTCATAGGAAACTGATTGGACTTGGTACCGTTTTCGTCGTTTAGTCCCGGTCATGTGTGATAAAAGCCTTACACTGCCAAATTGACCCAAGTAGAACTAGTAATAGTAAATGAGAAATATAATACATAAATCAATATAAAATAGAAAACCAAATCAGTGATTGTACTAATAATAAAATCTAGCAGAATGTTTCATTAAACATACATTATGCAAGACTAAAACTGTCTACAGCGCAGGTCTTTCTTTAGGCCTGAAATGTTATCTTAATTATTAATCAGACATTAATTAACTTATCCAAACCATAATTAATTCTCGGTGCCATAGGTATCCTGCGATATTTACTGGATTTGAATCCATTTGGTGATAGATGATTTAACGTCAAAATGGATAATCGACACTTTGTTTTTATCGTATCGACTTCAGTAATGATGATCGAGACTGGGCCTAAAATTCATTCACTAACATCTTGGTTCAGAGTGAATCAATTTGACTCACATTTTTAAGCGTATTATTCTTTTTACGTTATCTATTTAACTATTATGGCGAGAGCTGTCAGCTCTTTATCTAATCTCCGATAATGTCCCTTTAATGAATAAATACGTTGATACCTTAACGGGCGATTTTCACTAGGACTATGTGCACAAGGAACCGAACCAAATCCGGAACCAAATAAAACTTTACCACCAGAACCGGTGGAAATAACTAATCACAGCGTCTGTGCGTGTATAGAAATGTTAATGAGTCGATCATGCTCGAAGCAATTCCTGTCGGAATACAGAATGATACCTGCTACTTTGTCGGTCTAAAACATCAATTATCGTTCTTCATTCTGGGCAAGGAATTGTCGTCTCTTCATATTTTGAATGCGGCTCGGTAAATTCGGGTCCGATCGGCAAGGCAGGCCCAAAACTCGAGGTGGCGTGTATACTTAAAAGAATCTTAAAAGAACCCCATATGATTTAATGTTTAATTTTACTAAGGACCGGAGTTATACTGTTTGATGGACAGCGTAGTCTTGATTGTCATCGCTACCGAGTATCCTTTTTTAAATTAAATTACTAACTGGCAGTCGTGTTTTTAATTGGTTGAAAATAAAAACCATCCATAATAATGGCCCAGATAGTTGATTATGGGCTTGACATGTCCGTTCGTTTCTGGAGTTAAACATCCACTTCCACCAGGGGTGATATCGTTGGGTGATATCGTTGACAAGCTTAGCTTAGTATATTGCAGTGGTTCTCAACCAGTGTGTCGCAAAATCTTCTTATTAAAGCGGGAATTTCATATTTTCCAAGAAAGTCAAAACATATTTATTTTTATGCCTTTTGCTCAATGGGTTGTCAACTCACTATTATACAATCATAGGCATTATTTTCCACACTGAAACAATCTTTCACACGTTTGGATTTAATGTTGAAAGTGATAGTTTTGCCAATTTCTCAACTGGCAATAGTGAATTATAGGATTATTCTTTAACAAGGTTGGAATCTTTATAGATGCCATCTTTTTTAAGGGTTTATTTTAATATATTTTAAAAATATAACTTAAAAATATGAAATTGCAGCTTTAAGTGTGCCGCGAAATTTGGAACGGCACACTAAACAATGCGAAAAACCACATGATTCTAATTGAGTATTCACTGTAAGTTCAAAGCTGTGTTTTTCTTTATCTGGTTTGAGTAATTGGATGTGTCTATGACTAGTCTGTGTCTATGGTTGCAAGCGGTCTGTGACTTGCAATGTTTTTATTTAGCAAAATTCAAATATTTTTCCTATATTATTTAGCCAGGTGTGCCGCTATTTTTTCATGTGTTCCAAGGTGTGCCGTTGGCAAAAAAAGTTCAGAACCACTGGTATATTGGGTTGTTGTTGTTCTTAGTGTTTAACGTCCGCTTCCACCGAAGGTGATATCGCAGACAAGCTTGATATGTGAATAAACATCAAATTTATACTTTATATAAGATTTGAGGGTAAACGAAGGCCGACCTTGGGCAGATTTAGCTGTTACATATCAAAAGCTGAATGAAGGTTCTGTCGTTCCTATAAAATTACTGAACAATAGAACAACAAGTGAAAACTGTATTGATAAACGTTTGATCACATAATACCATAGTATGCCCTCGTGTTTGTGTGTTTTTATACTTATTTATTTCAACTGTGATACTTTTTTAATACAGTGTTTTCCTTTCCTTTTTGTGTGTTATCGATGTAAATTACGTGCTATGATTAAGTGGTTTCCCGTATTGAATATGGGCTAATTAGATGTTAATTATTTTGCATATGTTTTCGTAAGGTTCCTTTGACCTGTAACTTTCGTTAAGAGGTTTGCCATATTGTTTATCGGCTATAAGTAATTGTTACATATTTTTGTTTGTATGGTTTCATAAGATTTTATCCCTACTACAATATCGTTGAATTTTATTAATACATTTAAATGGTTCCTTTTATTATGGTTATTGGGCTGTTACTTGTTTTTGTATATAAACCTTCTGTATATTATTGTCATCATGGACTCTAGCATGCATGGCAAAGTGGACCAGACTGCGATCACGTGCCATCCCTCCCTTTCTGATATCCGGTGCCTCCCCCATGGATAAGACCTATCCTGGCTACTGCCCCGCAAAGACACTATGTCTTACCCAACAAGCCATCCCAGCCCTATATTCTGTGGCTGGCACAGACTAGTTCTTAGGAAACACTTTGTCTACGATATAACCCCAGGTGAAAGGGCACCTTAAACTCCAGTAACGAACGAACGAATTGTCATAATCATTTGCTTGAAAACGTTGAGAAAACCCCCAACGAAACGTCGCTTTAATTAAAACAGTAATTGTATTACATAATATGGTTCTGTATTTATTACTTGTGTGAATTGCTAAATGCCACTCAAAATAGATTTCGAAACCTTAAATGACAATGCCAAAATGATTAATTCAATAAATACTATATTACTCTCGATATTGTGCAAAATACATTACAAAGTCGTTTGATACAAGAAGAGAATCCTTATTTAATTTTAACTATTTGAATTGTACATAAATACATGTAATCTTTCAACATGTTAACTACAAATATTTATAATTTTATATGAACTCATTTACTTTATTATCAATTATAATTAAAGTGACTAATAGGCCCAAATATATTGTACATAACATAACATAACATAATATGTCACTATAATAAAATTTCTTCTTCTAATGCATCTTTAAGATTGAAAAACTTTGCGAATCGTCTGCAAATGGGTTCCTAGTTTTTACACATATTTCATTCAAGCTAAGCCATAGTTAATTGGAAGATGTTCGTACCATCTAAGTTAACAGGTTTTGTAGTTTTAATGTGGTGAATGAAGAACAATTCCATTTTCACACATCTATCTTTCATGATTGATTAACTTGACGCTGTTGAAAGAGTGACACGACATTAAAGCACTATTGTGAGATATTATCATCACGGTCAGTATTTATATTTCACGGAGATTCTAAGAGAGAGAGAGAGAGAAAAGAGAGAGAGAGAGAGAATTTAACGTCCACTCGACACAAACTAGGTCATTTCAATAATTCGCTTGCGCGGAGGGGTCTTTAGCAGTGGGAGGAAACCGGAGGTCCCGGAGAACAACCACGAGGTTGGACAGGCAACCCTACACCCTCCTTGCCACGTACAACCGGGGATTCGAAACCACGCAAGTTGACGCAATGGCAGGCCGTATGATACAGCGCGCGCACGCTGACCATTCGGCCATCCAACCGCGCATAGCTTACCAGTTTAAATACTTCTCTACTACTCTGTTGACACTTGACGTGTGTGATCCCTGCGTTGGTCGAGAAATTTCATCGGGATTTTCCATCGTGGCATTACGTTGTCAGTGGCGCGGGACGTATAGTCGTTCGGATTTGACGAAAAACCGAATTCCCGTGTACACATTGGCGTGCACGTAAAATATCGATAAAGGGTATAAGAGTAGCCGTAACGCCGCTGTCCGGGAAAATTGTCTGTCATATCACAATGTATGGCGTATACCTGTCTCCAATAACCCAGTCGGTGCAAAACAGTAGAACGTTAAACCCAATATTATTTTATTTCCTTCGGGCACTTGATGCTCAGTTAGCCCGGGCTATGCTATTTATAGGAGGCAGGGTATGCTGTCTATTTTCGGAACCCCTGATATCACTTTTCACTTTGATCATCTGTAAAAGATGATGACGTATGACCGCTTTAACTACCGAACTGTTTTGTAAATTGTTTCAATGGAATTTAGTAATTGTACCGTTGCTAGCTGTTCAAAGTTCCGTTAACTTTTAAAGACTCGTTGACATGGGGTTAATGGATCGTTATCTTTAAAGATACATTCCCGGGCACAAATTTTGTGATGCCCTCTCAAAAATTTGTATTCGCCGGGATACCTATAGCTATAAATAAACTAAATAAGTCTGTCAACTTAGCTTCATTGTGGGAGGGTCCATTTTTCAGAACGTATTTATCATTACTTACTGTACATTTACCATACATATTGAGGTAAATTGTTAATTATTTCAGTCAACTTCTTTTTCTGTCGTTTAATTGCAGAGTCTTTTGTACGTTGATACCCCTCAATGCTCCCAACCATTTGATCAAGAAATAACAACCTCTCCCTCACCTATTTGGCACGCAATAAGCTGGCAGATAACAGTCGGGTTGTCAGTTAGTGATACCCTGACGATTTGTGCTTGCCCCATGGCCGTTTTTTGGATAATCCAATATTTTTCTAGTAAGATTGGGTGTCTATACTTTCCGTATATACCAAATTTGACATACTTTTATAGGAATAACCACCCGATAAATACTTTTCTGGGAAAGTATCTTTTTACTGAGAGACAGATTCTGTTGCTGGAAGCCCCATTAACTTTAACACGTCGTTAACTTGCCGTTATATTTAACCGAGTTGTTGGGCTCCGTTATCTGTTTAACGTGCAACATTCAGCTGTCAGTCGAAGTATATAGATTTATGCTAAAGTTTCTAAAGGACAAAATAAAGTATTCCTAAGTTTTGGTGTAGTATTTTCTGTATTAATCTGTACAGTTATCTTTTTGTCTTTTATCTTGTTTTGAGAGCATACTGCACAGTTGTCCTACTATCTTCAGTTTCTTGTTAAAACTAACTTCTATACAGTTGTTATACATGTACATTCAGGGGCGGATTGGGCCATCGGGCGATCGCAAAGGGCCGGTCGGACAAAAAATATAATTTTGTCCAATTCGTCTAAAAAAAAACTTTTTTCTGTTGAAGATTAAATGGGGGCGGGGGCGGTCTTGGACCGGTCATGGAGCGATAATGATCATGTTGTATGTGGCCGGTGGCTTTAACGGGTCACAATGCCATCACTGGAGTCTCTGGAATGAACTGATATAATAGACTTACGTTAATTAACAATAGCGATATGATAATTTCACAGGTTGGTGGCTGCAAATCGGGGTTTTGGAATTTTGGCCTAAATTAATCGATTTATGAGATATATTTTTTGACAGAGATTATAATCAGATATACCACCAAATCGCATATTTGGGGTTCATTTTTCAAAATTTTCAAGGGGGAGAGATCCCAACTACCACCACCCCCACCCCGTCCGGACTCCGCGGTCAGTAAAAGTGGCCGCTCCGACACGGGAGCCCGGTCGGTTCCCGGCCTCAATCCGACCGTATGTACATTGAATTTAATAATTTAGAAGTAAGCCAGTGAACAAACATTCTTCTCTGGGATTAACTTTAAGCAGTCCGTTAGCTAACAAAAAATACTGAAATTGACTTTCCAGCAACAGAAATTTAACGGACCGTTAGAGTTTAACGGATCGTTAAAATAACTTAGTTTTGAGCAAATGGCCCCTGGAATACATTTGTCACAATTCTATGGATTATGGCTACTGTTTATTTCTGAGCAACTTTTCGGCCAGGCTTATGTAGTGTTATCAAGCATATATTACATAGTCTTTAATTACGACCTGTGAGGCTGTGTATGGTTTGTTTTGTAGCCAATTTGATATTCACGAAATGCCTTTTAATATCTTTAAAAGGATTTGTGAAGGGTCTTACCATTAAGGTTTTTAACTTTGACATTTTGAATTTTCTATGTAGTTCTATGTTTTCTATTGAATAGTTAGTGATGCACTCTAAACTAAATGTCATCTGATAAAACAGCATAACAAACATTGACAACTGCATGCACACATGTGAACTTATCTGCTATAACTGCTTCACATTCTGGGAGTTGGCCCGAAGTTCAAAACGCATTCTCGGACGTAAGTTAAAGTAGCTAAGTCTCTAAGTCAATATCATCCAAAGTCTTACACACTGAAAGCACGAATTATTGTCAATTCAAATCACCATTGACGTTGTTATCTTGATATCCAATATTTAAGACAAAATAAACATTTTACATTGGTACACGAATCGTGTACCATAGTGCATTTCAGCGTCAATTGTAACCCGTGACCAGAAAAAACGGGGCTAGACATATTCCACAACTTATGTCGAATGGCGTCTCCATAAGGTATCTAGAGTGCATGCGCAACAGACTGGAATGACCAAACACTAGGAACATCTATTTGGTTGAGAATCATGCCGTATTTCGCTGGACATAATTGATTTGAAATTAGAGTCAAAACGGCAACAATTGAATGTAAATCAGTTCATAAACAATCAGATTACATTATTATATGCGTTGCGACCCATTTGGGCCAATTTCTAGATCCCAATTATTAGCGACTTAGTTCCTTTAAATAAAACGTGAATCACTTTGCTCGTAAACGGAATTAATAGATAAAGCAGTCATCCGAATGGTCGTTTTCCCAGATATATAAAATAAAAAAGCCACCATATTCGCCTATTGTCGGTGAGAATTAATCAATTCTATTTGATTGCTTAAAATGCAGAACAAAATGAAAAAGTATTTGAGCTGAAAATATTTAAGCGGTTAACAGTAGTAGATTAAGCGAAGTTTGCTTCCGATTTCTGTCGTGATAGTCCAAGCACGTCGTGTAATTCAATCTAAAAGTTAAAACGGTCTGGCTGATATAAGCTTATCCGAATCTCGGTTTTTTAAAAGCTAGTAGATCACCGTCAATGTGGAACCGCGCTGGTGAAATACAGATATGGAACTTGAATAAAGTAAAGTATCGCTTCTATAAGTCTGGATAATATTTCAGTGCCTGATTGTGTTAAAAACGATCGCATGTGATCGAGACGACGTCCTCATTGATTCATTTATCAGCGGTTCCTGGCTCTCTGTGAGTATTATGTCTAAATTAGAAATGGGACAGACCGCAACTTACTGATTGCTGTGTTCAGTGAAAAGAACCTGTAAGCTGGTATATTGAAGTAAAGGATCTAGATGAGTGATGAGAACTCGGTGGGAATAGTATGGATTAATTCAAGCAATCTATCATAAACGGCCAGATTATCCATACACCAACCACCACTGACAAGAAGTGATACAGAGCCAATATTCAACACATGCTTCTTGAAGATTCGCCGGCAATAATTTATAAGTCTCTAAATTAGATTACAATTTTCTTTCTTTTTTGTGAGAAAACGTGAGGAATATTGTGCAGCCTATTGTTTTTATTAACGGTATTACCAGTTGCTGCTGTTTCAGTTGCAAACGTCTGTGTGGGGAGGATTTATAAATTGTTTTAAGACGATTTATTCTCTTGTGTGGTACAATACGTGAAGATATTTACATATTTCTCCATCGCTACTCTTATAGTTTTCGTCCAGTATCCTTGCATTTTGATTTATCACTGTTTTTAGATGTCGGCCTTTTCAATACGTGGATCTTAGTGGATGCTTCTGAACATTAACCCTTGAAAGGTAGCGTATTCCAATTTCAGTTGTAATAATCGAGTGTGTGGTGACATTTGACCATGGAATAAACTTTTTCGTTCGTTCCTTCCTGGAGTTTTACGCCAACTTCCGCCACGGGTGATATTGAAGACAAGTGTTTCTTAAGAAACTTGCCGAATAACCTTTTCTGGGGTATACTTATTTATATATTTTCACCAATTGCAAGCCATATGTGTGGAACGCTCTGTGGTCAATCTAGAATCAAGTGATTTGCTTATTGATTTATTGCAGACAACCAGAAACCCTCAGTCTTCTACGAGTGGAATTTCTGGAGAAAACCTGTGATTAATTAATTGATAAATCACAGCCAACGGAAAGTAATTACAAACTCTTTTAATTTGAAGTAGAAGTTTATACCTGAGTGATATATAAACAATACTACCTAATTACCTGTAATACGTTACCTCGGGTCCTTTGATCTTCTGATTGATTAACCGATCAATTAGTTACACGCCAAGCATATTGAACTGCTTTGTAGAGTTGTCTGTTGTTTACGTTCATTTAGACAAGGGCGTATAACAGGGACATTGTTTACATGCCTGATAATTAAATATTCAACTAATTGTAATAACTCCAAAAAATCCAGGAAGTTAACATGAACCAATGGAGGGAATCTCGATAACGTTTTCTGTTTGTTGAACTGGATGAGATAACGAACCTTGTTTACATTGTTTATAACCAGGGAAAATATTGATTCTCACAGAAAACCGTTTTCTATGTTTTCACATAGAAGTGAGAGGGAATCGTAACAACTGTAGTTATTAGTATACTATTGACAAGGTTGATCATCTTAGAAACATCAACGACGATACTGATTCCTATTGTAACTTCCTGGACGTTTCACGAGTTACTAACTGTGCAAAGAATCGCGGTTACTCGATTGTCGGTAACATTGCGTGCTTTTTGAAGCCCTTCCGATCCAATTACACCAGAATAAACACGGTTGACAATCAGCGAGGATATTTGTTTGAAGAGAATTGGTTCTTCCTGGAAGTTCAGTCGTGCAGTAACATCCAGTTTAAAGAGTTGCATTAATTATACATTAGATGATATTAAACTGTGTTTGACTATCAACGAACTTACGGCAACAGAGTTTAGTTAATAACCTTTACCGGTGATACCGTGTTATTCCTGATAGACAATCATCAATAAATGTATCGTTTGTAATAAAACCTGAGCTTCTAGAAAGTTGATGTGTATATAGGCTGGAAATAGCCAGATAACATATAACGTTGACAGTATTGTCTATTATAGGCTATTACATCTAAAGTCACTTGATGTTTCTAAGTCAAATCTGAGGGAGGTAAGCTGATAATGGTTCAGCTATTTTAAAAACTGACAATGTCTCCAGTTTCTTGGGAATCGACTACATTGCAGATGTGATGAGAATATTTAACTCGGGTTTCTCTGTAGTTTGTAAATGAAGATCTGGGAGGATTATTAATGGTATTGTGTTTGTTGTGGAATAGCTTTCAGAGTTGGTTTTTGTGTTCGGTCAAGTAATGAATGTATCCCGATCTGTAGCACAGTTCTTTGATGGAAACTGGAAACAAATACTATTGATAATTAACGTTTTCTGATTGATGTCAGATACCTTGACAGAGTTAGCTAACTTGTTATTGTATGGACATTACTAACTACCGTTTGTATTGCTGAATATTCCTACATGTCAATCATCAGTTATTGACTGGCGGTGTTCACGCTGGTGTACATGTTATCTAGCTAATGGTTAACGTGTAACCAGTCTCTAGTAATAATCACCCGGTCGGAATTGTGTTTAAAGTTCCAGATATCAATCCGGATAATTCGTACTTTTTTGTAGTAACATATATCAACCAAGAGATTTCCTGCTTGACTAGTTACTAGGTTCAATCAAGATAATTCGTACCTATCAACGATCCCTGGCAATTAAAAGACACTCGGTCTTTGGAGCTGCTGTTCGGACGAGCGTGCTGTGATTATCTGATAGGTCTACTGTTCTATATAACCGTATGTTTTTTGGTGGACGTTTAACGGACCAATTGCGCTATTTGAAACAGGATAAATAATACATCCTATAGCTTTATTTTAAAACATTTTTTTACATATTGGCATATCTAGATGAATAGCCAGGAGACGATATTTCAAAACAGTTTTGATATAGTGGAATATCTAATTGACTAGCCAGGAGACGATATTTCAAAACAGTTTTTTTATAGATTGGAATATCTAATGGACTAGCTGGGAGACGATATTTCAAAACAGTTTTTTTATAGATTGGAATATCTAACTGACTAGCCGGGAGACGATATTTTAAAACAGTTTTTATAGATTGGAATATCTAATTGACTAGCCAGGAGACGATATTTCAAAACAGATTGGAATATCTAGCTGAGCAGCTGGAAGTTGATATTTTAAAACAGTTTTTATAGATTGGAATATCTAATTGACTAGCCGGGAGACAATATTTCAAAACAGTTTTTTATAGATTGGAATATCTAATTGACTAGCCGGGAGACGATATTTCAAAACAGTTTTTTATAGATTTGAATATCTATCTGACCAGCTGGAAGTTGATATATCGATTTGTAGTAGTTTAAACAGGTAAGTATATTATGCATTCGATGAAATCATTTAAACATACATTATGCAAGAGCTAAATCTGCCTATTGTAAGTCTTTATTTAGGACTGAAATGTTATATAAACTAATAATTAGATATAAATTAACTTATCCAGACCATGTCAACGCTAACCTGCTATATTTGTTGGATTATGATCCGATTTGCTGCATAACTTTCCTTCACGATTTTTAAAGCAAATGGATAATCGAGACTATGATTTTTGTCTTACCGACTTTAGTAATGATGATCGAGGCTAGGCGGAACTTTCAATGGGTTAATTCTAGGTTCATAGTGGATCAATTTGACTGAAATTTTCAACAAATTACCTTTACATAGTCTAGTTTTTTTAAATATTATAGTGAGAGACTGCCAAATCGTTATCTAATCTCCCACTCATAATGTGTCTTTAATTTTATGACGACATCCAAATACTTGTGGTCGGCTTTTGAATTACAGTGTTATTGGGAGAGAGAGGGGGGTGGGGAAACTGCGTCATTTCGGGACTAAGATATGTTTTAATTTTATTTCAATAATTGGCATGCGCATATGGGTCTTTGGCAGGGGGAGGAAACTGGAGGACCCGGAGAAAACCCACGAAGCTGGACAGGCGACCCTACTCCTTGTTACGTACAACTGGGGATTCGAAACAGTGTTATTCCTAACATATTCCGTTCTCGTGAATTGTAAAATATAATCTTACCTGGTATAAAATTATGTTACTAACCCAATGTTGATAGTTGTCTCTGGTTCACGATTCTTGTACCAATGGTTACATGGTTCTTTTGTCTTAAACATCAGATATCAGAAGCTCATCTTTTACCCGTAAGATTACAACATCAATGTTGATTTGAACTGACAAATAATTCGTGTTTTTAATATCGAAGACTTTTGATGATATTGACTAAGTGACTTAGCTACTTTAATTTGATTTGATGTCTATCAGGGATTGGCTAAGAAAGAATGTGCGAGTATTGTAGGCTGTCGCGTCCTTAAAGAAGATTATCTTCTCATGTAGTTCTGTAAGGGTCCTTTTTAGTTTTGCTCGAATCTAATTCATTATTTTAATGAATTTGTAGGATTAATGCGTGCCGAATTCGTGCATTTAAAGCTAGAAGTGTTAGGAAACATCATTTTCTTATCCAGGGGTTGAGAATAGAACCACCAAGTACAGAATCTATTGGCGAGTGCACAGTGGGTGAAATGCACCCCTCCAGATTCTTGGTGGAGTACAAGGTCTCAAGTACTATGTTGGGGGGATTCTGATTTAGATTTGAAAATATGAAGGTCATCCTGAAATCGCGACTGAGGATCACAACTTAATTGACTTTAGCGAAAGGTTTCTGATAATGCCTTTTATTAGTGACTGCTTTTCTTTGAAATAGTCTGATTGGGATTAGTATCTTGATTGAAGTTTGAATCTTATGCTCTACTACATTAAATTTTGTTTTCAGTAAGCTATGTAAGTCACCTCAAAATGCAGCAAATCCAATTTATTTTTCAAAACCTGTTTTCTTTATCAAGCCCCCCGCCCTATTGAATTGTACCTCAATCCACATGGTTGATGTGATCCAGTAACCATCGATCCTTAGTCCGTCCACGAAATCTAAAGGTGTCCCATAGGACCAATTCAACCGTGTGTGTAAGAAATTGGACTCTTAGCCATAATAATATAATAATAATAGTGAGTTCTTATATTGTAGACAGATCCATCAAAGTTAATGCTCAAGGGGATGTCAATGTTAATACTAGGCAGTCGACAACAAAGTGGATATTTAACTTAACTTCCTCTTAAAACGACCAAGAGAGGTGTGGTACTAGGTATGGGGTATGAAAAATATCAATGACCGAATGACTTAAAGCGGGAATTTCAAATTTTCTAAGAAAGTCAAAACACAATTATTTCTATGTCTTTTGCTCAAAAGGTTGTCAACTCACTATTATACGATCATGGGCATTATTTCCCGGGCATTAAAATCAGTGACACAGGAAAAAATTACACAATTTCCTCCCATGTTTTCCATTTACCACCATGGAATGGCTATCTTCAAACGTTTTGAATTTGAAGATGCCGTCAAAGTTTGAAAAAAGGAGAAAAATGTTTGCCTTAAAAAAGCGGTATCGATATTTACAGATGTATGCCATTCAAGGGTCATTTTATCGAGAAAATAAAATGTCTTGTTTAAATTGATTTGGTTTTAATTAGTTGTTTTATAACATATTACATCTGCTTGAGACATATATTATAGATAAAATCGGTTGGAGCGATAAACTTAAATGTAACATCAATATAGTCTGGCTCGCTAGAAGTTGATTACACAAGTTTTCAACAAAGATGCCAATTGAAATGAAGTGGTGTTTGAAGTCCCAATTTTGAGTATTGAACGGCCAATGAAGATAGGCATGCATCATGCTATAAGGAAAATTTTGCACGAACAGCAGCGTTTCTGGGTACCCTTCATCCAATTCCACCTGCCAAAGGTTCTTTTACGTGTCCATCAACAAGGTTTCCGTATAAGCCGAAGTACAAGCCGCGTTTTCTTCCTACACCATTGACAATATAAACCCAGGTATATAAACAGCGAGCCGAACTTTCTCAAGTGCGCCAGCACCATGATTGCTGAGCCAACAGATTGGAGTGGTAGAGAGATCTTACACAATATTAATTGATAAATGAATGTAAAATAACTGAACTGTGTAATCAGGAATTATTACTGTAGAGACTTGTATTGATTTTATTCAGCTATTTCGTTATATGGAGACTTTGTTCAGCAATATATCATTAGTTAATTTCGATCTGTAGATAAAGAAATCCAGGGACTATTGCTTCACCTTCTGGGATTTGACCCGAAGTTCACAAAGCATTCTCGGACTTTTATAGTCCTTTATAAAACTCTTCTAATGTAACATCAATACAAAACTATTGCGAAGTTTTAATGTCTCTGGATCAAATATATTTCTCATAAAAAGTTATTGAAAGTTGAGTAAATTCTTAACTTTAAATGTCTGGAAGGCGCAATTCTGAGGAGTGGACGTTTTTAATCACTAGAGATGATCGAGGTTAGAAGTTTGTAAGTTAATGTATCAAATCGCGACGTATTATGGTGTAATTGGCATTATAAAAATTAACGCCTCGAAATCACTGTATACGTGGCGTTCAAAAATGAAAACAAGGCCGCGAAACATCGTCCATGACAGACCTCTTACAGGATGTAGTCGAATGTTAGCTTTAGTGTTACCATATAAACTGAAACAGATCCATAAAACCCTTTTTGGGTTAAATTCCAACTTGTAAACTAATCTGCTATTTACTAAAATATCTATTCTGCTGTTATCTAAAACGAGAAGATTTCCTCCCTTCTTATTACAGACTTGTACGGCTTTGTCTCGAGTCGTCTGTAATTACAGGCCATTTATCTTCCACTCGTCTGATCGGATCGGAGTCATGTCCAGATGAGAAAACAGACGTTTATTCCGCAACATAACATAGAAATAAAATGTTATTTAGTCATCCGAAGGAGTACAGTGACCCCCCATAAAGCTGGCATAAGGATGTAGTTGACGTCTGTACTCAACATACTGACTTACTGTGATTCCTTCAATCATTCAGGCCAGGTTTACACTGTCGAGTTTTGTTTTTCTGTAAAAGGTCACGGTTTTAATGTTGTCCGACTGATTTACCAGAAGTCAATTGGCTAAGTTGGGAGTTGATGACAGTATTTCTACTTAGCAACTTTAGTCCAAATTGGATCCGATTTCTAATATTAATGTAAATTATGACTAGTGTAGACACAGCAAAACTATTGTAGATCCGAGACACTGTTTTGTAATCTGTATATCTGTAATTACCATGTATTATTCTCGCATTTACTGCTACATCGATTTCTTGGTTTGTACAGCCTTTATCACACACACATTTCCCACTATGTCTCGATAAAGCGCCCGATTAAAAAAAGGAATTTGTCGTCTACAATTTACTATAATTCGAAAAAAACGGGTATGTATATAAAGTATAAGTTATCCTAAATAGCGTTAAACAATAAACGTCACGTCTGTTGATACTAACATGCGGTCTTTTTTTGTGCTGGCAAGTAGACGTGATTGACGTATATAAATGGTATATACGCTCTGGTCAGATTAGAATAATGTTAGTTAAATGTGTCAAAAGTCCGATGAGCGATACTAGAAGTCGATACATTGCTAGTGCCCGTGATTCATTTACGTGATTGTTCGATCTCGGCATTGGCCTAGTGAGTTCAACCAGATTTTCCGGCGTTGATAACCCTTGTCAGTGATGCAGGACGGGGGACCTGACAAGGACAACCGTCTAGTCGTTCGGTTGGGACGAAAGGCCGAGCCCTCGTTTACACATTGCTATGCACGTAAAAGATCCCTTGACAGTTGGAATTCGATATAACAGTAGGCCGTAGTGCCGCTGTCTGGGCAAAATTTCCCTCATAGCACATTGTTTGGCGTATGCTCGCCACTGCCCGGGCAACATTTCTCATGTTACTTCCGTAATGACCTAGTTTTGTTGGGTGGACGTTAATCCCCACGTGCGTGCCGAAAGACAAAAATCCAAGGTCTGATGTGTACATGGACGTGCACGTAGAGGACCCTTGACAGTTGGAATTCGAAATAAGAGTAGGTCGTATCACCATTGCCCGGGCAAAATTTCTCTCATAGCACACTGCCTGTATACTATGCCTGTTTTTAGTAGCCCAGTCGGTGTAGACACTAGTACGTTATACCCGTTTCATTTCGTTTACATTCACGCCACGTGGACCCCCAAAAATCACTTAATAAATGCTTGGATACCACGGTCCATATTTCATAGATCATTTATGACTGGAGAGAGAGAGAAATGGGGCTTAACGTCCACTCGACAAAAACTAGGTCATTTCGGGACTAACATATGGTTTAATTTCATTTCAACAATTCGCTTGCGCGTAGGGGTATTCAGCAGTGGGAGGAAACCGGAGTACCCGGAGAAAACTCATTTATATAGACTTGCTGAAATCTGGAAACGAGAATGTTTGCGCTAGAATCCGAATGCTAGATTAATTTACCACAAATATTATCCCTGTAAATAGGAAGTGGATCAAATGTTATATTACAATTCCATAAATATGAAATTTGATCGAGCTACCGTTTTAAATAACTTTAGAGGATAAGGTACAGACCTAGTTCATTCATAATCCTATTATTTATTCAAATGTTTTATTAACGATGGCAACCAATCGGGTGGTCAGCGATAATAAACTATAAAACTTGCCTGAGAACTCCACATAAATATACTATAATTAGACATTCTAATACAGCAACCGGTAGATAATCCGAAGTCTATTAAGTTCTCTAAATCTGTTCCTGATGCTACCGAGATAAATAATGAAAATATACGGTACCATTATGTAGATATTTTTCCAAGTATCAGACATTGTAAATCCCTTGTCATATTTTGATTGATTGCAGATGGGTTTTTCGTTTTCGCGTTCTTTTTATTGATTAAGGTTTGAGATTGGATCTGTATCACTGCCTCATATACCATGGACGATATCAATCTGGTCGTCTAAGAATACCCTCTCCGGATGGACTACAAGAAATAGTATGCTTGTTGTAATGACGTCATTCGGCTTAAGACCATATTTTTCACGTATTCTTGATTTTGTTCTCGTTTCTAGTTTGTGTGAAATACGTACATGTATATGCCCTAACTTTGTATTTGAAGGAAGCAAATATCTAAGTTAGTCAATATCACCCACAGTCTTCGAAATTTCAAAAACGACCTATTGGTCAATTTAAATCAACATTAATGTTATTATCTTACTATGAATTGATGGGCTTCTGGTATCCAATATACATGTATAAGACACAATGAAAATTTGAAATTGGCGCAGGTAGTTTTCTATCGCTAATTGTAATGAAGCGACTCGATGAACGAGACTAATAACGCAAGAGAATACTACCGGTAATAACCAGACGCCACAGACTGCCATTCAATTTTTACTTTCACTCTAAGAGGATTTCGCCGAACATAACTGATTACAGTAAAACAGAAACGATTGAATGGTTAGCGCGTGCGCGCTGTATCATAAGGTCCGTCATTAAGGCAACTAGCGTGCCTTCCATTATTCCCTGTTGTACGTGACAAGGAGAAAGGTCGCCTATCCAACCTTGTGGGTTTTCTCTGGGCCCTCCTGTTTTTCCCACTGCTAAAGCCCCCCCCCCCCGACGCACAAACGAATGTTTGAAATAAAATTGCACCATAATTATGTTAGTCCCAAAATGACCTACTTTGCGTCAAGTGGACGTGAAGCCCTCGTTCATTTTGGACGAAGTCTGTGTCACCAAAGACCCGGGCCTGTGCAGCACAGTTGAAGCTTACGACCATTTGATATTAAAATTTGTCCCACAATGTGTGTCTTATTTACGGATATCTGTTTGTCGGCTATGTGTGGCTGCTCCTGCAGTTACTATTACCTTAGTGCAGTGTATAATTGTTTCTAATGGCGAACCAAGATGGAAAGTTTCGTAGTTTATTATTGTTAGTTTACTTGATAGAAATATTTATTAATTTGAATAACTGTTTCCATTTTCTGATATTTGATTGGAATATTTGTCTGGACAAATATGATTCATTAATCTTGGTAATCAAGGCGACTGTCATGTCTGGGAATCACGTGACCCGTCGCCATGTTTGTTCATTGTATTGATTGACCTTGGTCCCGCGACGGTGGCCTTCACTATAAGATGTGACCGCGTTAATAAATCGTAAACAGTGACGCTCTACTATAAAATTCTACTTAAAATCATTATTACATTTTAGGCCACTTCCCGCAAATTGTCACTGTCGGTAATTGGCAGTCTACCTGCTATTCAGACGTCACTTCCCGTTTATTTAATTTGCAGGCTTTTAACGCAAAAGAGTCTATGATTAGGCTACATGGTGAATGTGTTCGTTAAAGGCACAATATTCAAGACTAAAAGGCAAACATGGACTTTCTGACCATACACGTTAAAAGCAAATTAGGCAAAAATTATCTAAATCGATCAACCAGAACGTAACTTATTGCCTTCGAAATTTCCACCATTGGTTTAAATTTATTTTTCCTGACGCCATTTATTGTTGTTGTGTTTAGAAATGTTGGTCAGCTACTGGAGAATATCTCGTTTTTATCCCAGTACATGTTGGTCAAGATGCTATCTAATTTCTGAAAAATGATCTAAGATTTCGGGGTGTGTGTAAAGCTGTTTCATGTCATAGTATTAAATGTTTGATTTCGAATCGGAAAAGAGATGTACAAATCAGTAAAGACGACTCTGAAAATTAATACCCATTTTGTTGTAAAACAAATCAAAACTAAGTGGACGAAATTAGTTCCTATTTTGATCCGAGGCAATTCAGGATTATAAGTAGATTTTATGTTCTAACTTAGACCATTTACATATTCATATTGGTATTTGTGTCACCTTTTGGTCATATTTATGTGATTATTTAAACAGCATTAGTAAGTAATATGACATCTTTTCTGGTATAGTGTCCATTGTAACAGACCCAGTGACATTGCCAGATAGTCGAGAAATGTCCATTAAACACAGCAGAAAACACCTGCTTGAAATATTCAGCTGTACCAATCCGTGTGTCAAACGTGTCCAGGAAACGACAGTTACGCCTTCACATACATACACCCACACAAATGATAGACCTCGTTACAAACGTTCTCGGACAACATTGGGATCGGAACCGTCAGTGTGGTACTTAGCGTGGTACTCAGCAAACCACCGTGGTCCCCAAAACGTATTATTACACCCAATTCAGTGTAAAAACAGGTATTAGAAACACTGTTGCAAAGCGTAAGAAAACTTGAAATGAACTTGGGGTAATAAGTTTGGTCAGTCCTATCCAGGTCACAAATAGATCGTCGACTAGATATCTGATTCAACAACGACTTCTAAATTACAAATATTCAAGCAGCTCACGCAAATTTAACTGATAGTCAGCAATTAGACATGTTTATAAAAATATAAATCTTACTATTTAGTTGCATAAAGTAAATTATTCATTTCTGCACGTCATCTGAATAAAGAATACTTAATTAAGACATTGTATGCGACACTAGGTGTGTAAACAACACTGTAATAATAGGCTATACTTGAGCATGCCAACTGAAATGTTATTTTTCATTTCAAAAGCATCACAATAGGGCAGTGGTTCTCAACCTTTTATGTGTATAGGGTTTTTTTTATTGCACCTATAGTTTAACAGTGCGTGTATCACATTTACAGCGGAAGTTGATCTTCTGATTGTCCTTTTTTTTTACCACGAGAACAAATGCTCGGGGTCTTTTTTTTTGTCATTTTTGTTTATCTATGTCACCGAGATTGTAATCTTGATTACAAGCTTTCAAGATCAAAAGGTGCTGTGTTCAAAGTATTCATTATTGATATTTTAGTGGCATACGGATTATCGCGTCTCCATTGATCTTTTCTAACAGAGTAATTATATCCTCAATGATAAATTCAAATCTATATCTAATTTTACTTTTCGAATCCGCTCCTTAAATAACATCTGCTTCTGTGATTGGCAATTGTAGATGAAAGGGGCCTGCTATGTTTCCGGTGAGTGAGGCTCGGTTGGTATTGTGCTAACTCCTTAAACATTTATGCAAGAGATAAATCTGCCTATTGCCAGTCTTTCAGTAGGCATGAAATATTATCTAAATTATTAATTAGACATTAATTAACTAATCCAGACCATAATCAACTCTCGATGTCAACGTTAGTCTATGATATTTACTGGATTAGGATCCCATTTGCTGCTCAACTGTCATTCATGATTTCATCATGAAATTGATAATCGGGATTATGGGGTTTTGTTTATCGTACCGACTTGTATAATGATGATTGAGGCTAGGCCTAAAATGAATTCGCTAAAATCCCGGTTCAGATGGAGCAATTTGACTCAAATTTTCAGCTAATTCCTTTTACAATTTGTCGTTTTTAACTATTATAGTGCGAACTGTCAGCCCTTCATCTCGTCCCCCATATAATGTATCTTAAACCAATAGGTCCCCGGGTCGATCCTGGTGATGGTTGAGAAAGTTTCTTGCGAATTTTTAGCGTGTTTCGACTGGGTGCCTACTTCTCTATTGTCATCGGATTGGGGGGGGGGGGGATCCTTGGTTCCGTGTACACGTTAAAGTACACGTACAAAGCAAATTTACCGAGTGGAATTCTAAATACGGACAGGTGGAAACGCGTATGTCTGTTTGGTACGGTACATTTCAAGTTCATTTTCGTATATATTGTCTTAGAACTGACTTCCAAAATTCAAATTAGTATTAACCCCAATCTCAGAAACATTCTTGATTCCGCTATTAAATAAGAAGCTTAAATCAATATCAGTCTAATGTGTCGAGGTTGGTGCGTATTGATTCCTTATTATATTGGCAATTTGACATGGGTCTAGTTATTTGTGGGATTCAACTGGCTGTCTATACTTTTGATGATTGATACCAGATTCCTAATTGGCGTGGTTTATTTCGGCTACATGCAGACATTTTCGCCAATTAAATGCATGAAAGTCTTACAGATCACTGTACTTGGAAATAAATTGATTCATGAAAAGTAATTGAATAAAACGACAATATTCATCATTTCTGGATTCAGCAATTTCTCATTCTTGGGTGTATGTTTAGTTAGTTTCATATCCCGATGTTGTTTAACTATAAGGTATAAGTTCAACGTAAAATTTCCAACCCAATGGTATTAACAAGGACGTTGATTAATTATTGAAATGTTTCGGTGAGGCTAGGAGATAAGCCTGGATCTGTTTCCCAGAGAACTATACATAAACAAGGTTTACATTTACTATACAAAAATGCATTCATTATACACAAACACATTCGTCATATTATATAAATAAACACATTCATTATTTATACGCCAAGTTGTTTTATTATACACAAACATATTCATCATACCAGTATACAAAAACATTAATTACAATATACACAAAGACAATTTATCATTCACAAACACATTTTTTACATACAAACACGTTCACCATACACAAGATATTCATTATACATAAGAACATTCACTACCCACAAAGCCATTTGATATTCGCAAGCGCATTTATTAATATTATACACAAACACATCCATCATAAATGAACACATTTGCTATACACAAACACATTCATCATAAATGAACACATTTGCTATACACAAACACATTATACGCAAACACATTTGATATACACAAACACATTTGTGATACATAAACACATTTGTTGTACACACACGCATAGATTAAATACATAAACTCATAAACACATTTAAGTTTATGCCCAAACACATTCATTATACACATACATATTTATGATACACAAACCCAATCATAATATATACTAACACATTTATTATACACAGATTTATTGTATGCAAAGCCATTCATTATATACAAATCCATTATTATACGTAAACCAAATATATTTTATATACAAACCAAACTTATTTTTCACAAATTCACTGACTTATTATTTATTTATTATGCTGGAAATCAGCAGAAGTCCCTGAAGAAAACCAAGACTCACACCGATCTCGGGGCCAATAAAGTGCTTTATAACAAAAACCGACACCGTCGTACTGCTAATGATGCTCGATCATGTGGCAGTGTGAAGTTAGCTCGATTTTCGTTTTTCGATATTGGTGAATATCGAAAAACGAGTAACTCGCCAATATCGAAACACGAGCTTCTTGTTTTTCGTTATTCGCCAATATCGAAAAACGAAAATCAAGCTAACTTCACACTGCCCGATCAGGTCTCACTGTAACACGTATGTCATTGTTGTGGTCGAAGTACGACAATTCCGTTCATAGCACCACAAGTCCCTTCGTAGTACGTCTTTCGGGTTTGAAGTATGACGTTCTAGAGCATCGTTCTTGTCCAAGCCAGCCTGTTCCCGCGCGTAAACAGTTTCTATAAAACAATATGTGTGGATAGCTTTCGTTAGTGGCCGCTAAAAGACTAAAGGTCGATTTCAATTGACTTTGATTTATATTGTAATGCAATATGATATCGATAATGGCGCCACAGTTCCATCGGTTATATTGTTTTACATCATTGTTTATTCACAGCGGCTTTAATAAGATGATGAAAATGACGTTTATGGGCGTAAAGAGAATAGATTGAATGACGTTAATAGACCGGTTTACCATGATCTTATTGAATTAACATCTAAAATGAAAGAAAACATGGCGGTAATTGACTTCAAGTCGTGGTACTAAAACAACTGTAACAGTTCTCGCATCAGTCACCGAATCGCTATCAGTACTATTTTATCATGTGATTTATCATGCGATTGTTTTGTCTAATTATCCTTTATTCCACTAATCACATTGTAAATATTCTCACTATGTACAAATAACATGTTATTGTCTGCGATATCACCTCGGTGGAAGCGGACGTTAAATAAAGCTATTTCACACACATTAGTGTACTATAACGACCTTGGGGACTTGGCATACACATTAGTTCATACAATAATCGCTGTATAAGTATCATTGCTAGATTATCACACTGAAATAGAGTTTGACGTTAATGCCCTGTTCTACCTACCTTTTCAGGGCGTTATTTGATTGGTCAAAACACGTTATACACAAAATTCCTAAGATTGTTTAAACTGTTTAATAAATTAAAATACTTAATTTTCTATTGTCTGAGACACAAAACTCGTGTTTATTAATGTATTTATGCCTTTACAGAATTGGATACCCGAAAAAACTGAACGACAGGAATGAGTTATAATGACCCAATACTATTGAATAACCTATCGACAATCAACAGAAAAATGTTATCAATTATATAGTATTAGCCGATATACCACATCCGAACTATAAATACACAATAACATTGAATAACCTATCGATATCAATCAACAGAACAATTTTATTACCATAATATATAGTATTGATTTCCACCTTTACCTCGACTGGAGTAGAACTAATCAAGTGAATGGGTGGGACATTTAGCTAAATATGAATATCAATGAAGAAGTCCGACAACATTTTAGGAGAATTGCGAACTTTGGTATTTAACGGTTCGTTGTCAGATCGGTCGCCAATTTCAGACTTCCGAATGTGATGTCTTTCTAATGAATAGATAGTCGGAGAGTCGCCATTTTGGTAATCAGATAATTGTGAATTCTCCATTAATCGTAAATGGAGAGTGGTAAAAAATAAAAGCGGTGGGTGGTCAACGTTTTTGTACCAGAAAGAACAAGGAGTGAATGAACGACAAGTCATGTTTAGATTTAACCAGAGAGTTTGTCAGCTAATGGCAATCACGGCCAGACAGTTTGCTAACTGAATTTCTTATCCTTGGTCATTTTGGTAATATCTCCCTTTAACATCACTTGGTTATAGCTCGGCCTGATTGCAATAAAATTACCTCCCTAGGTACCATAGTCATGCTTTCATTTGCAATCTCGTTGACTCGGTAAAGTTGTTAGTTTTACAATTTATGTCAGGTGTTGATTGGCTGTTTAGTATTTCTATAGCAGTAGGGAGGAATGGGGTGTATGCAGAATTGTAATTTTAATTTCGGAAAGTTTGTTGGATTTTTAAAGCATTACAAAGACGCCATTTAACGCTATATATTTGATTCATTTCGTATCTTTATCCGTAAAATAAGGATAGAAATGTAAAATTAGAAATAGAAAAAGAGGTTTTGATTTTGCTTAGAGGATGTTGTTGTTGTTGTTGAGAGATTAGCGTCCACTTGACATAACCTATATAATTTCGGGACTAACATAGCAGTGGGAGGGCCCGGAGAGAACCCACGAGGTTGGATATAGCTGTTGATTGGAGACTACACCAAGAAACATCGCTAATTGTTGCTGTCAGCAAATTCTTACCAGCTATATTCGGATAATCCCATAGTATTTCAGATCTTAACATACTAGGACTGAAAAACTGAATTAGCCAATGGGGGCCAAGGAAAATTACGGTGACAAAAATGTTTTTATTTTTGGTCAAGTCAGATGATTCGTTAACCCTGGGTAACATGCCTTATAAAAATATTCGCCGTTTCACTCTTGCTCACAGTATATTTTAGGCAATGCCTAAACTTATTATCCCGGTTCGTGTAGAAAAAGTAGCGGGGGGGGGAGGGAAAAAAATCGCCGCTTCACTCTTGCTCACAGCATATTTTAGGCAATGTTTGAACTTATTATCCCGGTTCGTGAAGAAAAGGTAGCGGGGGGGGGAGAAATGGGGTTTATCTTCCACTCGACACAAACTGGGTCATTTCGGGACTAAAACGTGGTTCAATTTTATTTCGAAAATTCTCTTGCGCAAAATAGTCTGTAACAGTGGGAGGAAACCAGAGGACCCTACTCTTTGTCACCCATACAAGCGCGGATTCATGGCTTGGCTTAAGTGACTGAACGTGTGATTTCTCGCGCACTTGTTAAACCACTAGCCCCCACCCCCGCTCCCCAGCAAAAGTATTAAAGGAGCTAAATCGCTAATATTTGAGACCTAGAAATTGCCACAAATTGGTAGCAACGCATATAATAATGTAATATGAATGTATACAAACTGATTTACATTCAATCGTTTTCGTTTGTACTCGCGCACTTGTTAAACCACTAGCCCTCACCCCCGCTCCCCAGCAAAAGTATTAAAGGAGCTAAATCGTTAATATTTGAGACCTAGAAATTGCCACAAATTGGTAGCAACGCATATAATAATGTAATATGAATGTATACAAACTGATTTACATTCAATCGTTTTCGTTTGTACTCTAATTTCAAATTAGTTATGTTCGGCGAAATACGCCAGAAGTTTCAATTGAGTGGCTATTTTGAGTGTCTGGTTATTCCAGTCTACATACGCCGTTTGATTTGGTGCAATGTTTCTAGCCTCGTTCCGTTCCGCGAGTCTCTTGCTAGAACTTGGACTGAAACGCATTATGGTACACGATTCGTGTACCAATGGTAAAATGTTTATTTTGTTTTAAATATTGGATATCAAAAGCCCATCTTTTCCCGGTAAAATGACATCAGTGTTGATTTTAAAAATTGACAAAAAATTCGCGTTTTGAATGTTGAAGATTTTGGACGATATTGAGTTAGAGACTTAGCTACTTTAAGTTAGACTCCATTTGGTAATTTGATCATAACTTTTGCTGTCTCACGCTGTGATTTGATTATGAATCAGAGATGAACTCTGTAGAATAAAATTAATTAATAACCGTTTAATAATTTATATCTAACTGCCCGGATTATTATCCCCACGATTCACATTACAGTAATTAAAATAGATGCCGCTCTTAGTCCAATCTAGCGACCTGATTAACTATTTAAATCGATGGGTGACGAGCTATAGGTATGCTGTGTTATAAGACATACATATGGCTTGTATTATTATTCCCACGACCCCTCCGTCCAGCCTCGTGGGATTTCTCCGCGTATTTCCGTTTCCTACCACTGCTAAAGAGCCCTACGCGCAAGAGAATTATTGAAATAACATTGAACCATGTGTTAGTCCCGAAATGACCTAGTTTGTGTCGAATGGACGTTAAACCCCATTTCTCTCTCCCTCTCCCACGACCCCCATGGATTAAGGAAAATACTAGTACGTGCACATTTGTTGGGATGGTCTTAAGGGGGGGACTTAAACCTTTCTTGCTATGGTGATAGTTTGTTGGTTGAAGCCTGTCGGTAGACTAACACCAATTATCACTGATCAGATGTAGTTACTAACCCAATTGGCACCACCACAAAATGGCTTCGACAACTTCCTGCGATTAAATTTCTTGTCGTGACATTGACAACAGTGGAACACGTATAATGTATCAGAAATGCGTTTTCAGAGTTTTAAGAATTGCACTACCACTACCCTACCCGTCATCAGTTTCGATTTCATCTGTTTTCAATTGGAAAATAAAAAAAACTAGTATCATTGCAGATCCAGACAGGACAGAGCAGCAGTTGAATCTTACAACCAGTGCTCGGATCAATTCACTGAACTTTCTAATGCCTTTATGACTCAAGCTATATATCAATAATATAATACGTCTAACTGTCTCTCTTTTCTCTCCTTACAACCACATTCGTCTCTTCCCCTTACTACCACCACTCGTCTATCTGTCTAGCTGCCCCTTCCTCACCACCCTTACTCAACTTCATTTCACCAACAGTTTTGTTTTGTAAAGTCCGGGTACCCCATAACTTAATAATAACCCATCATCACTTTCGGCATAAAAATTAGCATGTTTTTAAACACAATACCACACTCCAATATGCAGACGAGGTTAATTACAAAAAGTCCAAGATCAAGATTTCTGGTTTTCCTTTTATAAATACTTTTTTCATCACAGCGAAAATATTAAATAATACTAATGATAAAAAAACAACGACTGAAACCCATAAAAATACTACGGTACATAAAATGAGGCAGACAAAAATATAAATATGTTATCCTACTAATTAAAATTCATATGGATTTTATTTTATCATCAACAATTATCATCACTATGGAATTTGGTGAATTTTCGACCTTGCCTCGATCATCATTACTAAAGTTGGTACGATAAAAAACAGTTTCGATTATCAATTTCATGATTAAATCATGAATGAACGGTGCGCAGCAAATCGGATTCTAATCCAGTAAATATCACAGGCTAGCGGTGACATCGACAGTTGATTAAGGTCTGGATAAGTTAATTAATGTCTAATTAATAAGTTAGATAACACTGCAGCCCCCCCCCCTCCTGAAAAAAAGACTTGCAATAGGCAGATTTAACTCTCGCATAATGTATGTTTATTAACTTCGATTAACTTCAATTCGCCCCTCTATAATTGTGTGACCTTGGCCAAAATTTATTCTAGGTCACATTTTGTCTGAGACGAGAGGAAGAAGGCATCTCGTGTTCAGTTATTCAATAAAGGGGTGAAACTTCGGATATCAAATACTAGATTGTATTCTTCACTCAAAGTTAATAACTCGATGGCTAACTTTGATTTAGAATGTTTAGACGGAATCCCTATAGATGGAACAGATCTAAGTTTATTAAGAGTCACCGGGGATATCAATCCGATTGGACCTCTGTGGTTATCAAAGAGCGAGAAGATAATGTCTTTGTGATTGTTACGCCTTGCCTGGATGTAACAGATCTGTGTTGCTATAGTTACTTAGGTCAACGGGAACCAGTGACGTAAGAAATATGTCTGAAATTACTTTGATTTAAAGATCATATGAAATTGATATAGATCTTTATATGTATATGGCCATCATGACTGAATATATGCTATGACACTGCTAGAACAGCCCACCGTACGTGCTAAATTGCGTGACTGGCGTATTATGTTTGCCTTGATCAATCTAATTCGCATTGATGCCATTATAATAAATATCATTATGATGCTTCTGTTAATCATTAATGGTTATAAGGTCTGTGCACATCTAGGATTATTTGTCTGTGATTTGCCATCATCAACGAATACTCATTGGGTTGCGTTCGTGGTATATTGCGATTGAAAATCCTTGTGGGTAGTGCTGCTTGTTGTGCCCGAACAATTGCCATGGACTGTCTGCGATAAAAAAAACCCAACAAACCTTTGGTGTTCCCAAGCAGGCCTTTAATAGTAAGCCAAAGTACAGGAGAAACACAAATTATACGATAAGACAAGTCCGCGGACATTGAAACAAAATACACGGACATTGGAAACACTAAACAACATTCTATAATCAAATTTCTGCGTATTGTGTCTTGTACGTAGACCTTTTAGTGTAATTATGTGTGGTGTAGTCCCCCTGCAGTCACCATTAGTTACGCCATATCTTCTTAATGACGACTGTCTGATTACTATTTCAACTGACAGGTAAACATTTTGTCTTACATTTTTATCTGTAAAAATTAGGGGATAATCAATGTTTGTAGAACATGCAGTGGTCAGGTTGTTATTGGGTAGACTCATACGGTTATCCCAGTTAATGGTTATACATGGATCATGTTGTTATTAGGTAGACAAAATGATTAATCCATGTTGTTGTTGAGTAGACTAAATACATGGATCACGTTGTTATTGGGTAGACTATACGGTTTTCCCAACTGTTATTGGGTAGACTATACGGTTACCCTAACTGTTATTGGGTAGACTATACGGTTACCCCAACTGTTATTGGGTTGACTATACGGTTATCTCAACTGTTATCCTGGAGACTAAATGGTTATACATTAGTTGTGTTAGATAGGCTAATTAATAGTTATACATGGATCACGCTGTTATTGAGTAGACTAAATGGTTATACATGAGTTGAGTTGTTATTGCGTAGACTAAATGGTTACCGGAATACCGGTATACATTAGTTAAATTGTTATCGGGTAGACTAATTAATAGTTATGCATGGATCACGTTCTTATTGGGTAGACTAAAGGGTTATACATAAGTTAAGTTGTTATTGGGTAGACTAAATAATAATGCATGGGTTAAGATGTTTTTGGTAGACTATACAGCAGCTAAGTTATTATTAATATGATAGATCAATGCATAGTTTAGCCAATAACAATTTCATCCGTGTGTAGTTTACCGAAACATACAGATGTGTTAATAGTATGATTATACAAGGGTCAAGTTATTGGGTAAACTATGCACTGGTCAAGTTGTTATTGTGTAGACTATGGTTACAAAAGGGTCCAGTTATTGGGTAAACTATACACTGGTCAAATTGTTATTGTGTAGACTATGAATACATTTATCTAGAAATTTCAGTGTGGTGTGTCAATGTTGCAGGCCGGGTAGAAGGGATAGCCGAGGCCACATGGGCACATTGGCGGAATGGACCCCGAGGAAGAATAGGCAGAACAGCCTCTGTCCTGAAAAAATGTCCGCCAAAGCACACTTTGTTTCATTGTTTCATAAAGAAGGACGTTTTGTTTTAAACTCCATTTTGGAGGCTTAAGCCGCGGTCTCTCCTTACGGTCACGCACGTAGTTGACCGTGGTGGGGGTTAAGGGTATAGTTGACCGTAGTTTGCTTTAGAAAAACGTATTAATAGTTGTTAACCGTAATTCACCGTAGTTTGAACTTTAAAATTTCTACAGTTTTCATGGATGCAAAGACCCTACTACAATCATAGTTTGAACGCAGTTGCCCGTGGTAACATGGCACTGTAAGCTTAACACGACGCTCGCTAGGGACAACTTCTAGGTTGGGGTACGTTGACGTACGTTCACTGTTAAATTTGGTACGATTAACTATAGTCACCTATGTTTAAACTATCGTCCCAGTAATGTCTATTACCAATTTTGAACCTACTTGAACCATGTTGACCGTAATGGCACTTGGGTGAACTGCGTGCAAATAAACTACAATCTATGCAATTCATTACACGGTATTCTATAGCCCAGGGGATTTGTCCTTCTACATGTCTCATTAATATCATCCGGATCTAAAATTCCATTTTATTCTATTCTTGTCGTGACTCGTGTAGCAGCAGAGTGTTTTATCAAACAGTGCTGTTATGTCACATCGTAGAGTTTATCGTGGTTGACAGTAGTAACATGGCACACTAGGGTCGACTGGGGACAATTACTAGGGTTGGAGTACATTTGAAGTACGTTCATAGTTCTGTTAAAAAACGGTTAACTAGAGTTGACTACGTTTAAAGGAGCTAAATCGCTAATATTTGGGACCTAGAAATTGACCCAAATGGGTCGCAACCATAAAATAATGTAATCGGGTTGTATATGAACTGATTTACATTCAACTGTTTCCGTTTTGACTCTAATGTCAAATCAGTTATGTCCAGCGATATACGGCATGAGTCTCAACCGAATAGAAATTTATAGTGTCTGGTTATTCCAGTCTATTGCGCACGCTCTCCAGATAAGTTATGCCTTCACCGTTTGACTGAGTTGTGGAATATGTCTCTTTCTTTCTGTTCACTTGTTACAATTACAAAGGACACTATAACACACTACAGTACACGATTCGTGTACCAATGGTAAAATGTTTATTTTGTCTTAAATATTGCACATCAGAAGCATACCTTTTGAAGGTAAGATACCAACAGCAATGTTCATTTGAATTGACAAATAATTCGTGTTTTCAACGTGTAAGACTTTTGATGATATTGGGTTAGAGACTTAGCTACTTTAAACTATGGTCCCAGTAGGGTCTTTTTTCAATATCATAAACCTACTTCACCCTACTTCAACGTAGTAAACGGTAATGAACTACGTGGTGAACTACGTTCACATGAATTACGGTCAACTATGTACGTGACCGCGGCTTTCAAAATGAAATGAAATGAGGTTTAACGTCCTACTGTTATGTTCCTGACTGGGCTAATGAAGACGGGCATACGCCATACACTGTGCTATCGGGCAAATTTGCCTTGTATCGAATTCCAACTACCAAGAGATCTTTTACGTGCACGGGACCTCGGTTTTTCGTGCCACCCGAACGACTAGACAGATGTCCTTGTCCGACCTTCCGTCCTGCACCACTGACAAGGGGAAACCACGTCGGAAATCCCGATGAACTTTCTCTGCCAATGCAGGAATTACCCACTTATCCACCGTGGCTCCCATATATTGAGGCACAAAAACTCTGAATGAACGGAATTCTGTAATTCATCACATGTTATTCTATAGCCAAAGGGGGATTTGTCCGTCTACATGGTCTCATTAATATCATCCGGATCTAAAAATTTCATTTTATTCTATTCCTGTCGTGTAGCAGCAGAGTGGCTCGTTAAACAGAGCTGTTATGTCAAACAAATGTGTTTATTTTGTAAATGAAGTCTTCTTATTTCCAATCATAAACCATGCTGTACATGACACGAAGACGATGCCCGGGGAACTTTAGATATTTAAAACATAACAACATATAAGAGTACAGTTTATAATACCACGTCATAAAATGGTACAAATAATACAAAAATGAAATTGGGTTCAGTTTTAAAAGTAGCACAACCCGGACTAATTCAGACGAACATACACTATGGAGGATATTTTTGCACGTAAAAGCTCCATTTTCGCCTACTCATCATTGAATTCCAATTCATTCGTTCATAGGGTTTTACGTCCCACCCCACCTTAGGTGATATCGCAGACAAGTGTTTTCTAAGACACTTGCCAAAAAAGCCAGGTGTATTCCAGCTTGGGGTGGAGACGTGAGATTGATTAGTAGGCCTCTTCGATCGCGTGTCCTAAATAAAGACTCCATGCCTTTTTACGGTAGCGCCTAAGGTAAATAGTCATCCAAACATGCCATAGTTCTTCCTTGTGCATCCAACGTGTGTACAGGTGGGCATCGGTGGCCTACTCCATTACAAGGATTAGGCACCTTTCGTTGAAAGTAGTGCGTCCTGTTCTTTTTGGACAGTTAGTGATGCACTGTGTATTCTCATTTCAAATATGCCCGTTTGGGATTCACGGTGTCTCGGTGTCTTAGCAGAGAAACTTCCTTGGACTAGCAGGAAAGAGGGTCTGGCAAGGAATAATGTATAATCGTTCGGATCACACGAAAATCCCAAGTGCCTTAATTAGTTGGAATTCGATGGTTTAATTATGAGACGTGTCCCGGTCACATTTGCCTCTATGTGTGAAATATGTCGCATTCATTTATTAGTCCGCGTGTTAGTGCAGAAAAGTAGGCCGTTTAACTTTATATTTCAGAAGCACGTAAACCTATCGTCAGCCTGTAGAGTACTTTTGTATCATGCTGCTGTGATTGTCGAAACATTAACTCCAGGATCCCACTTTAGAATCCATTAATGCTTTATAAAAATTGTACTCTAGTATCTAATCTACAGTCTGAAATGTTTCCATTGTTCTCTCATTGCACTGAGTCGGAACAATTTCATACATTTGTCGACACTCTCATATTTATACTAATGGAGTTTAATAACTATTATCATGTAATTATTGTTTTTGATGTATAGGATTTCCGTTGGCAGTGATCGAATGTGGTTGGCAATTTGAATCGCTCTTACCTAAAGATCGCCATTATTGGCACCGGAATTAACCTAATATTTGTAATGATGTGTTTCAGTGCTAGGCACTGGCAGAAAATATGGAATAATTCTCAGGTTAATTTGAATACGTATTATTTTATATCGTCTGTAATCAAGCATTACTATAATAAGATTGAGTGGGCTTTTCTGTATTCCGGAATATTGCAGGTTTGTTGCTCGGTGGTCGATCAATCAAAATCCAAACCCACCCAATAGAGTAATGACGTATACTGTTTTGTAATGCTTTTCTACTCCGTTTCACTTAATATGTTATACACACAAAGACTACATAAACTTTAAATGCAAGCAGAATAAATGCTCAACAAAATCGTCAAAGTATAATTAGTGTTTTGGACTAAAATCGTCGATTTAGGACTTGAAATGTCGGTCAACGAGCTCAGTGTCTGTTCTCAAGGGGGGCTAACTGTCGACAGATAGCCGAAGTTTAGTATTAACATTTGTATCTTGCTTATATTCTGTAATAACATCATTATTTATTTTCTGAGCCATTACACTTGATATTATGTGAGTTAAACAATTATTATTGTCTGTCTGAAAGCTTGACATACCTACTCACTTCTTGTGGATTATATATTAATAGGAGATAGAGAGGGGGGGGGGGTAATAAAGCCCACTCGACACAATCAGCCCCTTATGTCGATATTCCATTCTTTAAATGCTCCACTTGATTTTTAAAATCTTGATGGAATACGGAAAAATAATATCGTATCGATTTTACATATCCTTGTCACCATTAAAGGTGTGATTCAGTGGGTAGGACGTTGGCTCTCTAACTCTAACATGGAGGCACCGTGTTCGATATCTTACATTGGCCGAGAAAGGTAACAACAGAGGTCCCGACAAGGGACAACGTATAGTCGTTCGGATGGGACGAAAAACCGAGGTCCCTTGTACATAAAATAATGCCCCATAATAGCTCGCTGTATGGCGTATATATCTTCATTATCCTAGTCGGAGCAGAACAGTTGTACGTTAAAACCCAATTCATTTCATTTCCTGTTAAACGTTCTTCAGGCCAGACTTTTATTAAACTTAAATCGATTATTCGACAGGATGTGAGGCAGAACTGTATATTGAAATTTACATTAGTGCACCAGCTTGTGGTAGATTTACTGAATCTGTATAAACGTTCTGTCGCTCACAGTGGTTGAAAGATTTTCTTTAACGTGTATACAATAAACATGTCGTATAATATTATATCAAATGCGTGTTACTAATATATACAATGTAACGTGTATAATATCAAATCAGTGTTACTGATATAGAGTGAAGCATAATGTTACTGACAGTGTCGCATAACGTGCATTGTATGATATCAAATTAGTGTTAACATAGAGTGTAACATGGCGTAAAATATCAAATTAGTGTCACTGATATGGAGTGTAACATGGCGTAAAATATCAAATCAGTGTCACTGATATGGAGTGTAACATAGCATATAATATCAAAATTATTGTTGCTAGTATACAATGTAACATGACGTATAATATCAAATTTTTGTTGCTAGTATACAATGTCACGTGACGTATAATATCAAATTACTGAATCGGTGTAACATAGTGTATAATATCAAATTAGTGGTGCTGATATACAGTGTAGCATGGCGTATGATTTTAAATAAGTGTATAATATCAAATCAGTGTAGCTGTGTAACGTGTATAATATCAAATCATTGTTGCTGTATAACGTGTATAATATCAAATCCGTGTTGTTGTGTAACATGTATAATATCAAATGAATTTTATTGTATTATTTCAGGCCGAAGTCGTCAGAGCAGAAACTCGCCGTATAACAGTGTTTGGCAATTTGATGAAGTTGTTAGATTATTGGATTTAGCAAATGGCCCGGATGATTCACAACCAAGTTAGTAATTATTTATTAGCAATATATTATTGTGTTAAACAAAATGTAACAGTGCCGATCGGCGTCAAGCGACGTGTGTATTAACTATGTGTTTTCTTGCAACGCATGTTAATTTTCTGATTTTTTTTTTTGAAACAATATGTGAAATATAGAAATATTTTATAATGCTATTCAAAATGTGACAACGCCGATTGTCATCGAACGACGTGTTAATTCACTATGTGTTTTGTTACAGCGAGAGTTAATTTCATGATTTTTGCTATACGTTTTACATAGGCGAGTTATTGTGTTATACAAAATGTTACAGGGCCGTTTGACACCAAGCAACGTTTTTATCAACTATGTGTTTCTTTGAACGAGTGTAATTTCGTGATTTTTGTGCTTTACAGGAACAAGTTCGTTGGATTTTTTACGAATGTGTGACTATTCTGTAGAAAATAGCGAGTTCACTAAAATGGTAAGTAGTCGCACCTGAAGAGATGTAATTAATAGTTCAAATGGTTATACCCTCTATCCTTATTTGGTGTGTGGCTAAAAAAAAAAAACAATCCACCCTACCTCTTCCCAGTGTCTTCTGCTTCAGTTTATCGTATACGATATGTCAGACAGTTACATTCGTGTCATTGTAATAAAAACACCTAATATTCGTTTCTGTGTTTGAACACGACAACAACAACAAAAAAATAGAACAATGTAAGTAACTATCGATCTAAAACTATTTTACAATTAAAGTAACATTTTAATTAAAATTAGTCTAGGACATGGTTAGTCGTGGTTAGCAATCTGGTTAAAATGCAGATCAATATTTCGTTTCTTGTTTTTGTACTTTCGATGGCCTAGTCTCGGTCACCCAGAGCCTCATAATCTTCAGCGTGCGGAGGGTGTGGGAAAGTTGTCAATATTTGACGTTAAGTTTATTGTACATGCGTAACCGGGAGTTTGGTTTTCAATGTGGTTAGTTATCCAGTATCTTCTGGCCAAGTCAAGTAAGAGTTGCACCCCTTCTCGCAATAAATCCCATAATTCTTGCATTAATATAAACAAACTTGAATCGTGACGACGAATTAGTATTAAATTTAAAAAAAAACCATAGATAAGGCCCATGAAGAGAGAAATTTTACAATAAAAATAAATAAGAGTGTTGGATATTGAACTGGCATGCAATGAATGGATTATTTGAAATGACATTCATGGCCCATGGGAGTCATCATCTTGTTTCAGTACGAGTTACTACCCGATAATCTAGTCAATGACCTATTTTTCTCAAATGTTGACACTGTATCCAGACTAATATTCGTAGAATATTTTTCTGGGTGATAGAGACTATCGATGGCCTGCACTACATAAAGATCTGACAAGTTATAGTGGGAGTTCACGCCAGGGGTGGAATGGGCGGCTGTTGACCCTATAACGTCAGGCATTGATTAATCAATCAGCGTTGATGTTTCTAGTGATTTACCGTCAGTTCGTACGTTAAAAGGCCAAGAAGTCACCGTAAAAGGCCATTTCTTTGGCCAATCCTTCTCATTATACAGAACTCGTCAATTATAACTACTCTTCTCGATCCTAGTGTAGTAAAACAACGAGTCTGATAAGAGTTATTCCCCTTATTTTTCAGTTATCGTCAGATGAGGATAATTTAAATCAGTTTGCTGCTGATATTGTTCAATCTGTTGTTACCAAAGTCAAATATGTAAGCGTATTGCTTCACAAACCGCACTTTTTTTTTTAGATATCTGCTTTTTTCACCATGGCTTACCTACACAACCTTTCTTCCCTATGTTTCACACTTTCACCTGTTTCCATTGAATAAACCAGTGGTCGTAGGGCGTGTGGAGGGGGTGGGGGTGTTAACGCGTGTGTGTTGCATCATACGGTCTGTGATTGAGTCAAGTGGTGAGGTTCCGATTCGCGGCTTGTACGTGACGATGAGTAGGGTCGCATGTCAAATCTCGTAGTTTTTTTCCCGGGTCCTCCGGTTCCTCCCACCGCTAAAAACCTCTACGTGCAAGCAAAATTAGTGAAATGGAATTGAACCATATTTTAGTCCCGAAATGACCTTGTTTTTGTCGAGTGGACGTTAAACCCCATTTGCTCTGACCGCTACAACAAATATTTGTTCGTTCTAGTTTTATTAACAGCTTATCATCTAGTTCATCACATGCGTCACTTCCATAATTATGTTTACCAATAGAATCGAACATCTGTAGTGTTTGTCTACTTTAAAATCTTAAACGAAAGAGAATTTAAAACAAGTTGGCGAATGTCCTCTTCTGATCTCAATGATATGAGCTAATTTTAACCTTTAGTTTAAAATATATAAGTGATTAATTTAAGGAAGAAAGGTTTATGGACGATCGCTGTTCACGCCTGGCTTTTTGTTTATGAAGTAAATTACATTATGTGTTATTCAAAAGACTAGTTAGTCAAGCTTACGTAGTTTTATGCGCACGCATATAATGTGAACGTATATTATTGTCATCACGTCTGTTCGTCGTCTGTCGCATTTCCTGTCGACGCAATGCGTGTTGCAAAGTTATTTTACGACACTCGGCAAACCTCAGCAGACTCTAGAACCCCACATCTGTCAAATTCCGCCAATGGAACTACTTTATAAGTCCCGCATTGCAAATGGCGGCGCCAATGAAGACGCCAGTGAAGACTGTTTTATCATTCAAAGACTTCAATGTCTGAGCTGTTTTTCTTTCAAGTTTATTTGATTTTCTTTAAACACAAGACGACTTTGTAACGAAAACTCTACACACTTTTCGAACAGTGCAATTTTTAGATCCTTTTAGACGCAGCAAGGTTTCTTAATAAGTAAACCAATAGCCGCACCGAAATTATTATAGATGTAGGTACCTATCACTTACGGGAATCTGTCGAGGTTTGCCGAGTGATTTTACTAGTTACATGAACACCATACAGGACAAAGTTATCTTTTAAAACACCTAAAATTTGCCAGAATTATTGATTGGGAATTAATGAGAACCCTAAAAGCAATTCATAATTTTTGATGCAAATTACGAAGTGCATGATCCACAGACTTGTTTAAAAAAAAAAATAGGGCCTACTGCTATTCCGTTTATATCATTGATTTTAAAACTTGGTTCAAAAATCAAAGTAGAGTTTTAACTATTTCTCTGAGATATGGTGACAATGATTTTAAAGCTATAACAAGGGCGACTTTGCTGCTGGTGGGCGTACTGTGGAGACGGACAAATCGACTCCAACACCTATCTCCCACACTGCGCTTTTGTTCTTATCTGTAGCTGTCAATGTGCACAATAGTCTCTTTTTCTTAAAATCTGCAGTTTTCTTTATTTAGATTGTCGCATTTCCTGTTTAGGTTTAGTACTTTAGAAATGACAGTTAGTAAGCAAACAAAATAGGTGGAAGTGGACGTTGAAAATTCCCCATGTTTTGGCAGACCGACGATGAACAACGCATATAAATTTTTCTCAAATTAATAATTTAAAAAAGGGCATATATCTGGAATGAATGTATGATATTAAGTCGGAATGAATGTAATTTAACAAACAACGTTTTGGATACACGCCATTCTTCAGATGCATGCAATAAAATAACTTTTCATTAACTACGCCTTGGCAGTGATCCAAAATATGCTATCAATGTAAAATCGTGAAGGCAAAATTCATTCGGGGCTTTTTTAAGATTAATTTTGTCCAATAATGTCAAGCCTTTTTGCTTTATTATGCTGTTTTCCATACGTCAATCTTACTGTTTCATTATTTATCACAATCTGATACATTTCCCGAAATCACGTGTGGTAGTTTATTATAGCGCAGATGTTTATTACATTTATAGCGTTACTTGTATTTTATTATAGCGTTGATATTTATTAGATTAACAACGTGTCCTGTATTTTATTATAGCGTTGATCATCAACTTGATTATTATTAGATTAACAACGTAACGTTTCTTGTATTTTTTATAGCGTTGATGTTTATTATATTAACAACATTTCTTGTATTTTTTATAGCGTTGATGTTTATTACATTTACAACGTTTCTTGTATTTTATTATAGCGTGGCTTTCCATTATTTTAACAACGTTTTTTTGTGTTTTATTATAGGATATGTTTCCGGGTTACAACACAGCCAGTCGCTATTACGAAGGTAAATGAAACAAAGCCCATACTAAAGTAAAAACCACAACACTTTAACTTGCCAGGAACACAATGCCAACCTTCGACCACTCCTTTGTCGAGTCCTGGTCGATCTTTAGGGTCCCACCCCACCCCAATTACTCAATTTTAATCAAGGTCCATCCACACTCCCAAAGTACTAATATAAACCTGATTCAATTTATTGAGTGCGTGAGATATGACTTCTCTATAATAATATGTGTAACCAATAATTAGATAAAGAGATAATATTAATATAATACTATTATTAATTTAAAGAGCCAAAATTCTACCAAGTTCACTACACTACTTGATGTACACCAAACCCCAACCTCAAATTCTACCTGATACTTAACTTAATGTACTACCCAAAATCCTACTTAATCTTTAACTTAATGCTCTCCCATCTTGATCTTTAACCTAAGCTCTCACCTCCATCCTCAATCCAACTTGATCTTTAACTTGATGTCCCACCCCAAGTCAGACTTGATCTTTAACCAAAGGTCCCATCTCATCCCAAAATTATATCTGATCTTCAACTTAATGTCAAACACTCAAGTCCTACTTGATCTTTAACCTAAGCCCCCACCTCATCGTCAAATAATACTTTATCTTTAACTTGATGTCCCGCTCCATCCTCAGATCCCACTTGATCTGTAACTTAATGTCCTACCCCAAGTCTTAGGTCCCATCCGATCCCCAAATTCTATTTGATTTTTAACTTCATGTCCCACCTCAAGTCCAACTTGATCTTTAACTTAAGGTCCCACCCCATTCCCAATCCGGTTTGATCATTAACTTAAGGTTCCACGCCAGATTCCTACTTGATCTTTAAGATACCACGCTATATATCTTCAAATTATAATCTTGCCATTTTGGTAGATCTAACTGGTTCACGCGTGTATTTTAGATCATACGATCTATCAATGAGCTTAGTAACGTAGTTTCAGTCACAGGTCCCAGATTGGTCTATTTTGTCCCCCAGTGTTAAAATGAATATGCCAGTCCCGAAGTGTGTGTTGAAGAGAATTAAACCTTATTGTCTCTCGCTCTCTATCAACAGGTGAGCTCGGTGATTTGGATGGAGATGGTATGGGGGAAAATGAGGTTGAGCTGACGTTTTCACAGTCCAGTGAAGGTGAGCATTTAATACAAACGAAAAACCCTGACCCTCAATCAACTACTGCATGATTTCAGCAGTTTGAATTATCCAGTGCCAATCCAATACTTGACATCCTCAGCAGAACTGAAAAAGCGGGTTAAGATGAGAATTTGTGTTAAAAGACAATATTGGTCTCAGTCATTATCACATAATGTCATGATCAAGCTGTTAAATACATTCCAAATTTAATTCTAACACAGAGATCATTTCCAATTTTGCGTCACTTTTATTTCTTCAAATCATTTTTGTGAATCTATCGCTGCAATGATCTCTTTGTTAAAATTATATTCGATACCTGTTTAATAAGTTCTATCACATATGTGATAATGGTGAACATAAATATTGTCCTTTAACCAATCGTGCAATAGCTACATTCGTTCTGACTTGTAATGACCAATTCTCATCTCGATTCCGACAGGATTAGACATATAGTGGGTGACAGAGATAAAACACATATTGCCTTATAATATCCTTACCAAATTAAAGGAGCCACAACTAATTGATTTCGGTCACTGTTGGATTTTATGGGTTGACTGGTTTTGTAAGATTAAAATCTACATTTAAGGAAAATGCTACATTTATATAGATAAAGACAGTATTTATATATAACCGATTTTGAGTTCCAATTAAACTGAAATATGTTAGCAAGCCAACTTCAGCTTATATTAGCTTGCCGAATCAATGTACATGTACATGTAATTGTATAAAGCTTTTTACTTCTTTATTGACACAGTAAAAGCAGATTAGATACTTTATTGGACTAATATAGTTCCCAGGAACCCTCATATGGAGTATATAAATATAAACATATAATGATCAGGTATTTATACTAGCTTTTCTATTTCTACAGGGAGAAGAAGATCTGTTCGATTTAACAATGATGATAACATTATACCAAATAGAGCTGGTGGTAACAGCAGTGGTCTGTTGGCTCCAGGGGCACATGGAACACTTAAACCGGTGTCGGAACACGTTCTCACCCCAGTACCATCACCTCTGCCGCCAGAGTTTTTTAGAAGAGATTCAGAGATTACTGAACCGGTACGGCAAGATGTTAGTGCGGTGGAAACACTTCTTCTTCGACTTTTAGACGATTTGAATCATGAGCGCCTATCTCGAGAAGATCTTGAAATCATAGCCACCCATTGCTTCGGGATACTAAAAGATCACGGCGAGGAGGATCCTGGGGAGTTGGAGGGGTTTGAAATACAAAAGGATCTAAAGAAAACTTCTTCCTGTCGTGTCGCAAATGAGCTTATACAGTTTACTTTGCATAAATTATTGAAGGATATAAAGAGTGGGGCCGTCCAAGATGGAGATCTGACAGCCATAACCAAGTGTCTGGTTAGTTCGAGCCAGCAAAGATCAGCAAATCCCCAGGGTGACGACATTTACGATCATGTCATGGATACGCTTGAAAGAGTTGGTGTAGAGTTGGGTGGAAAGGAAGGCAATATTAATGATAATCTCGTTTTAGATGACTTTATCTCCGATACTTTGTGTCAAGTCGTAGACGATATCAAGAACAAAACATTATCAGAAGCAGATTTGATTAAAATTGGATCAAATGTGATAGCAGCAAGCAAAGATGAATCAACGGGTATCCATGAGTCGGAGATCAAACCGTCGTTAGAGAAAATTATCCAAGACCTGAATGAAAAGAAACTGAAAGTAGACGGCACATTGTCTGCTATTATCTCGTCTTATTACATAGTTAACAAACTCAATAGAGAAGCCATTAAACACTTTGTGAAGGAAATTTTCCCGAAGCTTGTTCTTGGATTAAATCAGATGAATGACGCCGATTTAAAGATCAATTTAACAACGCTAGCTGGTGATATAGAAGGCGACAGGTTGGCCGAGTTAGAAGTACAGGAAGTTGGAAAGGTTTTACTGGATGCCGGGAAGAAATATCTGGCTCAAAGACAGGCATCTAATGAAACAAAATCGTCTTCAAGTAAAGATGCCCCGGTCGCTTTTAAGGAATTAACATTCGCGATAAGAAAAGACGTAAACAAAAATGATTTCAGGAAGGTTGTTTTTAAAGCGTTAGCGGAATATTTCATTAGGAGAGAGAGACAGAGAAGTAATTCTAAGAGCGACTATAGATCGATTCATACCCCAGCATCGTCCCAATCTAAACTAGCTGTAAATATCGTTTTAGCAACCATGGATAGGATTACCAGGGACGTCTATAACAACCAAATACCAACAACTATTTTAACTTCCATAGCAACATCCTTGTTTCACCTAGCTAATAAACACCCATCAATTTATGATCAGAATCAACAATTTAGAGAAACGAAACCCATGGACGTCTTAGAACACATGCTACATCAGAGCAAACGTAATAAAGTTACTTACAGGGATACAAAGAGAATTTTTGCATCTATCTTCCACAGTTACGTCGATCCGACAGTCGATGATAAGGTACCAGAATTTCAAGAAATAGACCATAAAAATACATTAATGATCGGTGAATTAATTGACGAAACCATCAATCATATAGTCCATACAGTGGCCTCGGAAATCAAAGAGAAGCTTCCAGGGGAGCAAATTGCTATAATAGAAATGGAAGATTTGGTGCGAGAGGAGCTTCATGGTTTGGGGGAATCCTCTGGACGTTCACCAGAGATAAAGCATGTCGAAGGCGACCTCGATCAACTTTTGATGGGATGCTTAAGCAAGGCTGCCCGTGATATCGCGAACTGTGTTGAAGGTGTTGACTCAGAAGCTTCATTGGCAGGTGGTACTAAGATGGACGAAGCTTGTTTCAGCAGTCGCGTTGTGGACTTCATGCTGTCAGTCATAGATCACTTAATTAAAAACTTCAAAAATGGTGGTATTACGTCCGCGTCAGTTTGTGAATTTCTGACGTATATCTTAAAAACAAGTCATGTCGGAGTGTCTGATGATCATTTAAACGAACGACTGAATCTGTTAAAAACTGATATAGAGCAGAGAAGGGAAGACTCGTCGTTTTTCTCACCAGTAGCAATTCTCTTTTCGCAATTGACTTTAAATCCGCGTTCCACGTCACCAGAACTTTGTATCCTCAGTAAAATTATGTCCTCAATTGACGTTAACGTGTTACTTGAGTTTGTTCAAGCGGCCATGTTGTCCGTGCTCACATACATTAACGAGGCACCACGCGAACAGCTGGAGTTACCAATAGATGACGAGAACTCCCTATTCAGAGTCGAATCTTTTATCCTAGTGAGGCGGGTCATTAGTTATGTCATCAATAAGATCACAGACGATGTCAAGTCACAAGCAATGAAAACATCTGGAAGTAAAAGTTTGTTTAAAAAATTGTCCTTTAAGAAGATAGACAAATCACCCGAGGATGACAGGAAGCTTCAGGAATTTGTTTTAGATACGCTAAATGAAACTGTTATAAAACTAAAGTCAGAATTAGCAGTCAATGACGGGAACACTGATTCAGACAAATTAAATCCTATGACATCCATTGATAACAATATCCTGATCCAAATGGAGAAAATAACACAGATGATTAAATGTCGAGCAGCAGGAGGACCCTGTGCTACACCAACTAAAGATGACTTATTTGCCATAGCTGATGTGATGAAAGAAGTTACTGAGGATATGACGGAAGCCCTTGGGAATGTTTCCGATCTCAATCTGGCAACAAATATTTCCTTGACGGATCTTACTACAGATAATGTGGAGCAGCTAGTCCTTCAAGCTATCCATGATGCACTAACTAGTATGCAAGCCGAGGATGTCGAACACCTTGATAAAACGATGAGTCTTTCAATCGTTTCGTCCAAAAGCTCACACTTACTGGTGGTGATGTTTACAGAAGTGCTTTCACGAACTGTTGACAATGTCAGACATAAAAGAATAAGCCGAGAAAATCTTTTAGCATTAGCGGAAGACCTCGCGGGAAGAGCCGGTCCATGTCCGAAAAGCTCTTTTGATTCAATGGATGAAGCAATATTAAATGACTTTATTGTAGAATGTTTGTCCGAGTTTAAAGAAAGGGTAGAAGCTGGGAAACTCGACAAAAATTTAATGGAAGAAGTCACTCATAGAATGGCTTTAATGAACATAGATAAATCAAAGAGTAGTTCGTCTTTGTGTACAGTATCTTCGATGACAGTCGACGTAATGGTTAAGAATGTTTTGTCGTCAATAATAACAGAAACGGGGAAAGCACAAACACTGACTCAGGTAGAACATATGGCAATTCCTTCCGGTAAAAGTCTCAATGAAGCGGAATCCTTGAATGAAGTGATCTTAAAACCCATAGTAGGCACCAAACCCTTAGACGTAAGCGAAGATTTGATTTCACCAGCACTTTCCGCCATAACGATGAAAACAAGAGCCAGTCATCATAATCCACCGGAAACGGAACCCCGTCAATCATACAGGAGTCTTATTTGTCCAGACATTCGTGATAAAACAGCCAAGGGAGCCATCACAGCGATTGTAGGCAGTGAAAAAATGGGAAGCGGTGCTGTAGTGAACTTGAATGAGTTAGAAGAACTCAGCGAAGAAGAAATTGGTGCTTCAGATACTGAATCACAGACTTTTATTGTAACAGAATTAACTGGTTCCCAAGCGTCTGCGGGTCCGAAAAGTAGAACGTCAGCCGCTGGCAAGTCGTCTAAGACGCGTAAATCCACGGAGGTAGTCACCAAAACAAGCAGCTCACCCGCTAAACCGAAATCGTCGACCACCGGCAAATCTTCAACAGTGAAGTCAATAGGTTCGATGGCAAAATCCAAATCCAAAACATCTTCATCAAGCGTCTCCAGCAAACACAGAAACAGTCAGACGTCACACAAGGAAAGCGTGGAAGAACTTGTACATGTACACGATGTCCTGCCAGACACAAAGTCTACAGAATCCCAAAGTCAAGTTGGAGCATCTCAAGTAAAATCAGTATGTGGTTCACATCGGTCTGCCATTGTTGTACGAGAACAAGATGAGGAAGTTGATACACGGTAAAAGTTTTTACGGTATGTGCTACGTTTATGATACAATACTTAAAGGCGAATTATGTAACATCCAAGTCTTCTTATTTGCAGGTCCCGTTTTCATTAGCCCAGTCGGCGCAGAACAGTAGGACCTCAAAACCCATCTCATTTCCTATTGTAGGTCTTTCATTTGGCTTCAAATGTTACATTATAAAATGTTACATTATAAATTATATCATTATTTAGACATTTATAATTAACATGACAAGTCTATAATCAACAATCTATACCATCGGATGGCCGAGATTTAATTTGATTTAAACATCTGCGAAATTTAAAAATGTACCGATGCAATGCACAATCAAGGCTACAATAATGAACGACATACGCTATTTCTTCAAACACTCAATCTCTCATGAGAGATGCCCACAACACTGGCAATATGTCGAGTGGTTAATCGTCGATCAGCCGTCACCATGTCATGCACCCGGCTAAATTCTCTTTAATGGTTGCTATTGATGGCCTTCCGGGTCGCGGGACATAATCAAGTCTCTCTCTGCCAGGCTTAAATTCCACAGCTCACTTCCTTACCGTGGAAAAGAAAGGGGTATCACCCGATAAAGTGATGGATGAATGATTAGCACGTCAACTGGCGAGGTTTCCAATCCAGCTACTCCAGCTTCGTGGGTTTTCCCTGAGTCCTCCGGTTTCCTCCCACTGCTAAAGACCCCTACGCGCAAGCGAATTATGGCAATAAAAATGAACCATATGTTAGTCCCGATATGACCTACCTAGTTTGTGTCGTGTGGACGTTAAACCCCATCCCCCTCTTGTTTCAACAATGCAAAATCAACGGTATTATAGCCCCTTAAGTGTATAGTACTGACTTGGTGAGCAGCGTACAATCCAGTAATACTAAAGAATAGTAAGATAACCACTGTGCCACTTCATTTTGTTCGCAATAATAGATAATTAAAATCCATATATGTATGGTAATCTATTCTAATTAAAACTAATTTCTATTTTAGGATTTTGACCCGGACGAAGATACCGGTTGATTATTCTGGTGGTAATACAGCTGTTATTTTGATACTGGCACAGCTATAAAGATGTCTGTTAATCTGGATAATTGAAGCAACACGTTATATCTTGCCAATAAATATATGTTCTATACACACCTCAACGTTTCGATTATTATCATTTAAAACGAGCGTATTTTACCTTCACTATGAAAATCCAAATATCATTATATATGTAATCAAATATATGCTAATTATTTCCTCTTTAAGCCAATATTATATTGTTTACTATTTTATATTGTATATTTTTCTCTACAAGTCTAATTTTCAAATGATAAGTTAATACGACTGGATAATTTTGTCTAGAAAAAATAATATTGCCATGGAGTCATGTCTCGATCAGTGGTACGACTTTTACAATAGGTAGCTACCGCAAATAGGCTGAGAGGAAAAAATAATTAAGTTCATTTTTATTAGTAAACTAAATCATTATCCTCCTGTTTATAAACAATCTAGTAGTATTTTATTTTACCCGTACAATTCCATCTACTCATTTTATTACAACTAACCCACAGAACTTTACATAATATATCAGTTTGAAACCTCCATCGCTTAACTGAACAAATTATGTTTTAAGCTGGTGACGTTCACGTAGGTTTAAAATGTGTCCATATCTGTCAGTTAATTATGTCTATCATATCATATATCATATGTAGGTGATTCAATGGGCCATGCTAATTTGATTTTCTGTTATCCTTTCCTTTCTTATCCTTGGCTGTTCAATATAAAAGAATAAGTGATTGCTCTAATTTAAGTGAATTGACCTTAGAAATGCCAATATTAGAATCCGGGTTTAGCTTAAATTATCGTGAGTTTTCAAAGGCAGTACTTATTGTTATAAATTAACATATGCATGACGGTTTCGGAGTAAAACTTTTGATTATTAACTACATATATTTCAAATGTTGATTTCCTTGCATCTTAAAACTAAATCAGATACAAAATAATAGATGCGGAACGTTTAAATTTACTATTATTAAATCGCGCCTGTTTGATCATTTACAAAACCGATAATAAATATAAACCTTATCTCAGAGCAACAGAATGAAACCACCTGTCCTTCATCCAGGCTCCCAGTTCACAAAGCATTCCCAGACTTAGTCAAGAATTTACACAACTTTCAATCACTGTTTATGAGAAATATCTTTGATCCAGAAACACAAAACTTTGTATATAATTTCTTATTGATGCATTTGATACATTAAAACAACAAAAGTTTTATAAAGGACTGTATTTTAGTTGAAATAAGGAGAACAATTTTGTGTAAGTTTTTAACTTAAAAGTCTGAGAATGCTTTGTGAACTCAGGGCCAGGTCACACAAGCTTTAGCCGTTTGATTTAAAGCCCGTTTTGCATGTGTAGGTTTTTGCCCGTTACATGGAAACGTTCCCATTATACATGTATTTGCATTTCGCCGGCTAAAATGGCATATTATATGGAAAACCCACCGTAGAGCATTTGAACGCTCTCTCTCTCTCCCTCTCTCTCTCTCTCACACACACACACACACACACACACACCCAAACATACTGTAGAATATAATATCAGTCAGAACATAGTGTTCTCGTCTTGTGATCAATATCGCCCGAAGCCCCGCGGTCAGGTGAATTTGCATTTCTCGCACCTTGCGCCATTTCATGTGGTTATTATTAGTTATTGTTTTGTTGTAATAAATGAATACTGTCTATAAATAAATTATTAAAAGGTAAACAAACACCAACATGACTTTGTTTATATGAAATGAAATATAATGGTGTTTAACGACGTTCCGGTGGGGGGGGGGACGTGCGCGCTGTATCATTAGGTCTGTCAATGAGTCAACTGGCGTTGTTTCGATATCCACGGTTGTACGTGACAAGATGTAGAGTCGCCTAGGCGATAACCCGACATCACGACATTATAATCCGACACCACGACAACCCGACATTTTTAACCCGACACTACGACATTTTCACCCGACACCACGACATTAAGAATGTCGTAATGTCGCGTAAAAATATGCGTATTGTCGCGTAAAAATGTCGTGATGTCGGGTTGTCGACTTTATTTATCAATCTTTTCAAATATATAAATAATTTTTTGGCACATTTATATTTACTTACCTTGACAAACTATCAAACTTGGATAATACTGAACCCTATTAAGTAATTACGTGGAGGGGCTGGGGGTTATTCAATGTCTAATCACAGGAATCTGACCTTCTATCCGAATATGCTTACACCATGTCGTATCAGACAATATATATAATAAAAAAAAGAACAGGAATGCAATGCCTTTTGAAGACTCGATTTTACCAGCTCTCGCTTCGGCTCGTTTTTTTTTTCAACAATTCGTAATGCCAGACAATCAAACCTCTGTCGATTCACTCAGATATTTTTTTTCTTCAATCCAGTCGTTTTGATTTGCATAAATATTCATTCTCTTTGAGTCACTCTTACTCCGCCCGCTCGACAATTTCTTATCTGATCGGATAAACTAGTGATTTGGCGACAGGCGGCATCTGTTAAGCTCTATTTATCTCGACGATCAATGCCTGAAATACTGCCAGACTGCGTTTCGGGCCGTCTACTTTTCAAATTTTCGTTGAGATTCGCAAATCCGTTTATTTCACAAAATATAGTGGCGAAAATATTCATTCACTTTGAGTCACTCACTCCGCCCGTTTGTCACTTTCTTCTCTGGTCTGATAAACTAGTAATTTGGCGACAGGCGGTATCTTTATCTCGACGATCAATGCCTGAAATACTGCCAGACTGCATTTCGGGCAGTCTACTTTTCAACTTATTGGGGACTTCATTGAGTTTCATGTGGCACTTTCCTCTCTAGGGTCGGAAAGACTAGTGATCAGGCCAGAGTTGACATCCGATCAGCTCTATATTTATCCCTACGATCGGTGCCTGAATACTGTCAGGCAGCGTTTCAACAGTCTATTTTTCAAAATTTTCTTGGGGAGGTCCCCAAAACCCCCACAAGGACTCGCTACTTTAGCGCACACAAAGGTACTTCGCTGAGGTTCGCAAGTCCGTTCGTTTGCCGTTTTGGTCTCTGATCGTATAAACTAGTGATCAGGCTACGGACAGTATGTGGTCAGATTTATTTATCTCGACGATCGGTGCCTGACTGAATACGCTGTCAGAGAGCATTTCCGAGAGTCTATTTTTCAAAATTTTCTGGGGGAGGTCCCCCACACCCTCCATAAATACTCCCAACATTGGCGTTCGAGAGTGGGATTCGTCGAGTCCGTTCGTTTGACACTTTACCTCAACGGTCATTGCCTGAAATACTGCCAGGCTGCATTTCTGGCAGCCTGTTTTTCAAAATTTTCTGGGGGAGACCCCCCCCCCTTAGTTGATACTCGTGCCTTTGCCCCCTTAACCTTGGACTTTGCCCCATCTTTGCCCCTCCAACCACCGACGGCTGGCGCCGCCACTGGATATCATAGCCACTTGTTTCCAATATTTACATAATTTTCGTCCATTTCCATTTTGTCCTCAACTCCATGCGCTGACGTCACATAAAACACTGTACACAAATTAGCACCTATTCGGCTAGCGACCTATTCGACCGATCCAGCTGGCAACCTGTTTGTTGGCAACCTATTCAGAACAAGTTAATCCTCTCTTGAAATGTATTTATTATATTTTCGGCGGAATATATACATACTTTTTAAAATTAAAATTGATACAAGTTTGGTAGTCTGTATTCGACCGATCCAGCTGGCAACCTGTTTGTTGGCAACCTATTCAGAACAAGTTAATCCTCTCTTGAAATGTATTTATTATATTTTCGGCGGAATATATACATACTTTTTAAAATTAAAATTGATACAAGTTTGGTAGTCTGTATGAATTAAAGAGAGTGGTGGTGGTGGGGGCGAGTGTTTAATATCAAAATACGTGTCTAAATACGAAATTCCAGTTATTGTGTCATACATCACCGGGAAGTAGGTTTCTATGGTTCTTCACATCTACTTGTTATTTTCTGGCACATTCATGATTATATACTTAAGAGGAGATAAAAGCATTTTTATTTTGAGCAAAGAAATGGGTTACTAAAAAATAGACTACTTTCAATTCATTTTATTTATCGAAGGCTCGGATTAGCAATGAAATGGGGTTTAAAACATTGAACAGGAAACGAAATTTATGCGAAGTCGGAAGGTGGTACTTTGTCCGATTGTTGTTGGTAACTAGTTAAAGTTATTGGTGGAAGTTTTCAGGGTGTAATAGGTATCATTTGACCTTGAAAAACTAAAAATGAAACAATCATCAGACAAGAGACAGTTGGGTATAACTACCCACAAGAAGTGAACACTATCAATAACTAAGATACAGTATATAAAACCGATAACTATCATCGGCCAAGGTTTAACGTCTACTCGACACAAACTGGGTCATTTTGGAACTAACACATCGTTCAATTTTATTTCAAAAATTCTCTTGCTTATAGGGGTCTTAGCAGTGGTGGAAACTGGATGGACAGGCTCAGGAAACAGTACGTAAATGCTAAACATCGTAGCAAATAATAAAATTAATAATCAAGAAATAGACAGGTTAAGTAGTATCAACAACCAAGACGGGGATTAAAACCAAAATATACACGATAAATAACATTAATCAAGAGACGGTAAGTAAGTCTGGGCATGCTTTTATTTAAATCTATTAGATTGTATAATAAACAACTGAATTGGTGTAAAGATTTCCAAGTTTGTCGAAGGAGCTAACAGGTTATTTCCACATAGCAGCGTTCTAATCTCCCTAGTAAAATTAGAGCAGAGCAGTATAATGAGTAGTGCTAGCTGTCCTCTATAACGTGACCACATGTACATGATGAGTTAGTAGATATATTCTTTAAAAATTTGTGATAGTGTAGATCAGACCAGTCTAATGGAAGATTGGGGCGCTTTGCTCTTTTGTGGAGACTATTTCGCTTACGAACAATGCGACGAATGTGACCATTCTGCCATGGACAATCTTCTTCAATGTAAAATTGATCCCAATTGTAATTCTTATAAAACAGATTAATTTTATCAATGTCCATAGAATCATAACTCCAGATTGTCCGAGAATAAGCATGTTCGTGAGGGGTTTGTCTACTGATCTCAATTTGTAGTGGACAGTGGTCACTCAGTCCGGCGTCAAGTACAATAGTTATTTGAATGAAATTTTCAAATTATTCATTTTTCATTATCTATTTTCGAACTGTTATAGCGAGAATAGCTAGCTCTTTATCTAAATCTTACATAATGTATCTATAAACTACATATTTGTTTATTGTTTAATTAGCGCTAGACAATAAGCGATGTCATACAAGATTTAGAGTAAAAAGTAGAAAATTACAAGTAAAGGGGAAAATTCCAATCTACGGGGGTGTCTTTGTAGTTGAAACCTATAACGTTAAGCATTCAGTATAACAGTCTGATACAATGCATATTGTCATATATAAATTTGTGGCTGACGTTTACAATCTTTTAAATATGCTCTTAAAACTTACTTATTCAAAATATAAAAAGGCTTTTACTTAGATTTATATTATTTTATTATATTGCCTCTTAATGTAGTCATTTTGTTGTTTTATTTTTTGCTTTACTGGTATATGTACTCATTGTTTTGTAAAGCGCTACTGAATACTGCTTCTGAACACCTATGGTGAGAAAAGCGCTATATAAATAAATAAACAAATAAATAAATTTTAAATAAATACATAAATAAACATAACAATCAGATACAATGCAGTTATATATAAATTGAAGGCTAACAGTCAGATACAATTGATGGATGACATTAAAATATAACAGTCAGATAAAATGAAGATTATCATACATAAATTAGGGGCTGACAATTGCTGACATTAAACATAGAGGTCGGGAACAAATTAAATGTATTATACATGTATATACATTGGCGGCTGACATTAAACATAGGCGGAAACAAATTAAATTATTATTATATATCATATATAAATTGGCTACTAACATTAAACATAGCAGTCAGAAACAAATTAAATTATTATAACATTAAACATAGCACTCAGAAATGAATTAAATTATTATAATATATTATATATACATTGGCGACTGACATTAAATATAGTAGTCAGAAACAAATCAAATAATTATAATATGTTATATACATTGGCGACAGACATTAAATATAGCAGTCAGAAACATTACAGATTATTATATAAATTACGGATCATATTTACTAAAACGGATACAATGTGAGTTATTATATATAAATGACTATTAAAGATACATTTCAGACTGATACTACCTACACATACGTGGTTGACTCTATTTACAACTTTGTCAATTCAAACCATTCTTAAGTCGAGTAAATCATTGAATTGCATGTGTCCATGTAACGCTGTGTAATGATATTATATGTCTCCTAATGTGGAGTTATGTCCCTTGCAACATCGATTGTCAGTCCGAAATGGCCAGAATTGCAATTTAGTGACGCAGAATTGAGTACCTGTCACAGTATTGTCAGTCAGGTGGTGTGATTAGAATCGTGATCCAATCAAACACAAAGAATATGTTTCAGCTGCCTTGATTGGTTCGGATGGTTTGTTATAAAGTCGGCGCATACGTTACAATCTCATATCAGCATTTCTATCGGTTGTCACTATTTTATGGAATTGAGATAATTCAGCGCTGGAATGTTCAATCGAGTATCCCCGTTATAAAGTATTTAAATATAATTGAGACGTAAGTTCCATTATTGGCATTAATAATGGGGTTTAACGTCCACTCGACACAAACTAGGTCATTTCAGGACTAACATATGGTTCAATTTTACTTCAATAATTCGCTTGCGCGTAGGGTTTTTTGGCAGTGCGGAGAAACAGGAGACCCGAAGTAAACCAACGAAGTTAGAAAGGCGACCCTACTCCTTGTCAGGTACAACGGAAAAATTGAAACAACGACAGTTGATTCAATGACAGACCTTATGATACAGTGCGCACGTGCTAACCATTCGGCCATCCACCCCACAGTATCCCATGAATAAAAGTAGCCTTATAATTAATGCCACTTAATGTGGGTTACGTTATTAATGCGTCCTTGAATTATAAAGTTGTTATTATCATCAATAAATCCACTGGCAGGATTACTGAAATATGTCCAGTCAATAACATCTGTATAACACTCGGACAACCTTATAGGTTCAACCGTCCCAATGCATTTTGTAATGACAGACTTCCTATCAGTCGATATATTCATAATTTTAAAAGTGACGTCAGCTTTACATGATGTAATACGTTTATCATCTGTATCAGCCAGTTTCAATCTAACACGTAATGACTTTGACAATTTATATGCACCAATGCTCCATGTAAAACCTGACACGACATGTCGTTTACCATAATACCAACCATGAAAAACATTATTCAGGGGGAAAGTATCTTCAAACATATTTTGAGGGCAACTTGCAGTTTTAGCAATCATATTAGGATGACAATTTGAAATTTTACCGAGTAGATTAGTTAACAAACTTATATCTATCTCGGCTGCTTCAAACGTTGGATATCTCACATTAGGTAAATCCATTTTTCTACAGCTTACATCTTTCTCTTGTCGAACTTTTTGTATTCTCTGTAAAACATGAAGAATAGACGAATCTCCTAAAACATTTACTGAGTATTTAACACTATCTTCTAAATCTCTTGTTAGACTTATAATGTCCTCCATCAATTTCCTGATGTTTGATTCTTCCTGTTCTCCACTTTTCTGCAAACAAGTTTTAATATTTTCTCCAACTTTACGAAATTCTGAGCAAATTTTCTCGACCTGTACATCAACTTGGACACATTCATTCTTTGTACTTATTTTGACTTCAATTAATTTTCTACTTAACGTATCATAGTCTTTCCGAAAATTAATAATTTGTGTTTCCAAGTCGTCATTAAGCGCCCTTAAGTCTTCTCTGATGCTTTGTCTAACCTTTTCTTTTCGCAAATCTAAACAATTGTGTCGGTTATGATTGGCCACGGAACATTTCAAACAAACTGCTTGCCAACAATCTTTGCAATAAATGTCAACAGTCTTGTCCACGTGGTTGGGGCAGAAATCTTTTGGTTCTTTGGGTGGTCGGCAGATTTGTTTTTCGTCATATCGACAAACAAAATGATCTTTACAAGATTTTAACTTATCATGGGTCGTTTTGCAAGATTGGCACAGATATTGATCACAGTCTTTACAGCAAAATTGAGATGTGTCTTCACTACACACATCACATTGTGGATTATTACGCTCAGAATTGGCTTCGGTGGTTTGTTTGGGTCTAAATTGTTGTACGCCACCGTCACGATCTTTTATTATACAACGACACAATGGACACAGAAGCTGTTCGTTAATGGCGAATTTGTTCACATAATCTTTAAAACAGGTGAAACAAAACGAATGTTGACAGTCGAGTATAACAGGCTGATGAAAGTCATTTAAACAAATGCTACATACTTCCTTGTCTGTCTGTTCCGCCATGTTGAATTACTTTTTATTACTGACGAAACTGGTAGGAACTACAAAATCAAACTGGCCAGAGGCAAATGGCAATTAAAACAAACACCACAGTCTATCGTCTTTCAACAATAAAGTCTACTCCAGAAAATCATCCACAGACATAATCCCTAATACACATCTTCCAGTCGCCCGGAGTACTGTATTTTAAACTGACCCCCGGAGTTAACAGATTACGACTCTTGAAAAGAAAACAAATCAGGGTTGCATATGATACGGGATCAACCCAGGGCTACATGATACGGGGCGACACGCAAGAGCGCTGGATCAAAAACGACCTAGCAAATTACGTCGATACTGGTAACACAACTGGCCAAATTCTATATTCATAGATGGCTCTCGTTTGGTTATATTCCTGCAAAATTCAGTCATTGACAAATTTACCTGAAAAAAAGAAGTATACATTTTAACTTACGTTTGTAATCGATCAATAGTAACGTGTTGAGTGCCCATCTAATGGACTGTTACTGTCAAACAAGAGACATGGCATTAATTGCGAACACTAGCTATTGTTTGGTTAGATACTGCGAAAGTATTATTAAAGTGTAAGTTCGGGGTTATTTATTATGAAAATCACATTAGCCAACTGAATTTTCAAAATGGCCTGACTGTCATTTTCAAGATGGCGCACATTTTCGAAATATTTTTCACAAAATTTTCCCCATTTGATTGATTCAGATGATTTTAATACGCCCACAATTTCATGTGGATATATTATGTCGTCGCCTATATTCGGCCATCTGAACGTCTGTTCACATTTGTTCGCTGGCAGTCTAAATGCCACAATGCGTGTTAATGTTAAAATACATGTTTATTTTTAAATGATTCCGGATGGCTTTTATCTTGGTGTACATCTGATCACAAGAGTTGCTGCTTGTGTTATGTCCCTTTCGTGAGAGCTAAATATTCCTATTGTATCTCTTTCGTTTGGCCCTGGATGTTATATAAATTATTAATTAGACACTTATTTACACGACAATCAAATAATCGACTGTCTAGATCACCTGTTGGTTTATTTTCAAACGAATTGAAACACGGTTGTCTATTGATAATTTAGTTCAAAAATGGATAATCGAAACTTTTGGGATTATCGTAACAATGGTCCGAGAACATATTGTGAAACCGTAAAGAAATGAAATAAAATGGGGTTTAACATCCTCCTGTTATGAAACCGTTAAAGACTGATAACTTATCACTCAGAAAAGGTGTTTAAGCTGAAATTTTCAATATATTTACTTTTAATAATCTATCTTTAAAGATGCATTACGTAAGATTTAGATATAACTGAAGGTCCGATGAACACCAAAATAAAACTGATCTGGGATCCAAAACATAATAATAGGCGTGTTCCCACTTTGCCCGCAGGCTTTGATGTCAAATTTTGCCGATAATCCAGAGTTTATCCTAGAACAATGGTGTTATAAACTATAGTCCATATCTTTTTAAAGAATACAACTGTATTGATTTTAACTTTTATTAAATAACATTAAATAATTTACACATATAAACATTTAATGATTTTATCTGGTTGATAATTGGGTTCGGATCCAACAGTGGTAAGAATTTCATTCTTGGTGTTTACAGTAGCTGGACATGTTTTTGTTGAACATTTCTAATAGACAGCATTTGGTCTGCTTGATTTTATTCGGTATTTGTAACCATTGTGTATTAAATTTCGGTCACCTCGATTATTGGAGAAAAAGAAAATATTAACCTGAACGTTTGCCATTTTAAACTAAATATAATTTCGACAATGTTGTTGTTTATTAAAGATTTAACGTCCAATACATTATATATGATATTATGGACAGGTTGATTTAATTAAATTATGTACACTTTATTGGTTGAAAGTTGGTAAAAACATACAATTCAGATGTCCGTGTATGTCTAGAGTCTCCTTAAAATTGGTTAACACACATAATAAAAAGTCCTTGTATATTACAATCTGATTAAAACACAGATCCAATTTCGTTTCGTTTTTTATAGTTCAAAATTTCGTTTTTTCTTGTCATTACTACTCTTGGATCTGGAGGACTTGTTATTTAACTGGTGTTCTGCCTGAAATGAGGGGTCAGCCAATCAAATGGTCTGTCGAATCGACCGTTTGGCCTTTTCATGCGTGGAACTGTAGTTAGATATTACCAGCCAATGACGTCTATACTAACACCAGCGGATAGAAATCAAAACAAAACAAAAGTAGATTTTAAAAAGCATGGCGGTCGCTAATTGGTTAATCGAATGACTGGCGTTATCGGGTCAAATGTCCCGTGCTTGATACCTGACGTCATAGAACGTGAGCTCCCACTATAACTTGTTAGATCTACATGAGTGTAGGCCATCGAAAGTATACAAAACGAAACGAAATATAGATCTATATTTTAATTAGATTGTGTATATTAAAAAGTCAATTTAAATCACACGCATACAACCGCTGTTGTGAGAAGAGAGGGCGGGTCATCTTCTCCCCTTTACATTATAAAAAAACATGTTAAAACAGTAGGTCCAGCTGACAGATGTTTGGCGCCATCAGTGCGGATAGAAAAAAGATCCTCCATCTACATATATTGATATAGTGAATTGAATTCATGTTTGAAGGCATGACGCCGGCATGAGATTAAGAGCTCATTAACGCTGAACACTGGTGAACAGTTCTTGAGTGACTACTTTTAAACAGAGCATGGTTTTAAGATCAATTAAAGTTACATTATTAGGGTGCCCCACCCTAAATGAATATCTCCAAATATCTCGACAATTACATCACAATACTAATATATTTAGAAAGCCTTAAATCTGTTTCACACATTTATAGTCACTAAATAAACGACCATGCTGTACTTCATAAGCTATGATCATTAAACCATACATAAGTAATACTGAAAAATGGTTTAGAGTGGCGTCCATAACATCCAGACACTTTTGAGTAAAAGATAGGTTACGTGCCCTTGTTTTGAAATTAGTCTCGCTTAACTAGTCTACCGATCATTCTACGTCTAATTGACGGGTCGGGATAATCAAGACTACTTTTTTTTACGAAACATGGAACAAGAAATTGAATTTAGAAGCACCAACATCAGGCAACTCAACAATATTTTTAAGAACCTTGTAAAAGTAAAATGAAACTACTGCTAGTATCATATTCTGGCTGTACGGACGTTGAGTCAGAGATATTATTTGTACTTAACAAAAATATGCAGCTTCTAATGGTACAGCTAATTATAAGGCAATTTAAAAAATAAAACGAGCGTAATTTCTAAAGATGCCGTAATAACCAAAAAGTTAAATATTATTGCTATTCAGAATCGTCAACAATAGATTTTTTACGGCTGTAGTAGTGTTTGGTGTTTTGAACATTTCCGCATGCTGTTGCTATTTATAGCCTCAACGAGTGTGCGAGACTGTTAGAAATCAGTAGTAAGTTATTCAACTAAAACGTGCAGGATCAAGTGTCAAGAACAACTTTTCAGTTGGCACGTGGGGCACCCTAACATTATGGGAGATAAGATAAAGAGATGGCAGTTCTCACTATAATAGTTAAAGATAGGTTGCCAGCCAACGAAACATACGCCCACAGCAGCTAAATCGTTCGGGCAGTTAACAAGGGTTGTCGCATATTTTTACTTTTTTTTGGTAATAAAACATTTGTAATACACTAAAATCTGAGTAACAACTCATTATGTAATTATCTGAAAATCATTAGAATTTGTTTGCTTTTTATAAAGTTTTGCCCCAAGCTAACAATTAGTATAGGAAACATTTAACATCATAGATTTAGTTTTTCAGTTATCAAAATTCAATCTGAAGTCAATCGGATGATTTATAAGTTTGGCATCTACAGCGCCACAAGGTTTTTCGAAGTGATCAAGGGAGATAACTCTGGAAGTAATTATTTGAAATCGATGAAAATCAGTAGGCTTCTTCGTCTCAGGACCTTAAACAGTATGTGTAAATTTAAAGTCAATCGGAGATTAACTTTGGCCTCTAGAGCATCCACAGGATTTTTTGATGTGATCAAGGGCCATAACTCTGGCACTAATTATCGGAAATTGATGCAAATCAATAGGCCTCTTCGTCTTATGACCTTAAACAATGTGTATAAATTTAAAGTCAATCGGATATTAACTTTGGCTTTTAGAGCGTCCACAAGATTTTTTGAAGTGATCAAGGGAGATAACTTTGGGACTAATTATCGGAAATCGCTGAAAATCAATAGGCTTCTTCGTCTTATGACCTTAAACACTGTGTATAAATTTAAAGTCAATCGGATATTAACTTTGGCTTTTAGAGCGTCCACAAGATTTTTTGAAGTGATCAAAGGCCATAACTCTGGCACTAATAATCGGAAATTGCTGAAAATCAATAAGCTTCTTCGTCTTATGACCTTAAACACTGTGTATAAATTTAAAGTCAATTGGATATAAACTTTGGCTTTTATGGCGTTCACAAGATTTTTTGAAGTGATCAAGGGCCATAACTCTGGCACTAATTATTGGAAATCGCTGAAAATCAATAGGCTTCTTCGTCTTATGACCTTAAACACTGTGTATGAAAGGCAATACCCGCCAATACTGACAGGAACCTAGATCTCTGGGATATAAACATATTTTTTAAGTTCCATTAAATTTTAAAATCGGATAAAAGTTTTGACATCTAGATGGTCCAAAACTTTGGTAGTACATGCTTTTTCACTATTTGCGTGATATTTGAACGGTGTTTGCAATCAAATGATAAGTGTGACCCCTAGAAAGAGCAGAAGCTCAAAATGTGATTTTTCGTACTATTAGGGGCCATAATCCACGAACCTTGCTCAAAGCTCTTGGATGGTAGCCCCCCCCCCCCCGGCAATCATGAATTGCTTCCGCCGGCCCTGCATTTTACATTCGGTTTAAAAACGGTTCAAAATCATTAATAATAATAATAATGTATATTTATATATAGCGCCAATTCCATCCAAAATTACATGCTCAAGGCGCAGTCATGACACTCTGTACACTTTACATTATTTACACTAGTAGCTTGATCACTTGTATTCTAGATTAAATAAATGAGTTTTCAATTTTGTCTTAAACAATTCGAGAGGACTTGACGTTTTAATGCTGTGTGGTAGGGAATTCCATACGATTGGTGCATAACATCTAAAAGGTTTATAACCAAAGGATTGCAATTTGAATTTCGGTTTGTGTAAAAGGCACTGTTCTTGGGAACGAAGATTTCTTACTGGTTCATAAACTTGCAAAAGTTCAGTCAGATATTCTGGACTGGATCCATGTAAGCATTTAAACACAAGACATAAGATTTTGAACGTTATTCTAGAATGTACTGGCAACCAGTGAAGTTCCTTCAGAACAGGTGTTATGAGAGCGTCTTGATGTTTTACTTATTATTTTAGCAGCGGTGTTTTGAACAGCTTGTAATTTTGAAATTAGTGATTGTTTCAGGCCACATAAAACACCATTACAATAGTCTAATCTAGAGAACACTAGAGATCGAACAAGAGTATGGGCAGTTTCGTTTGTCAGAAGATGTCGGATATTTCCAATGGCACGGAGGTGGAAATAACATACTTTGCAAATGTAATTGACATGTGTTTCCATGGTCAGGGCTGAATCGAGCATCACTCCTAAGTTTTTAACATGGGCCAACGCCTGAATGTCCGAGTCGGCAATCGTTAAAGTAGTATGGTTTAGGTTTGATAGATTTTTATTTGTTCCCACAAATAAAACCTCGGTCTTGTCATCATTTAACTTTAGCATATTAGATGTCATCCATGACTTGATCTGTATGGTGCAAGCTGAGGTCCGTTGGTAGAAATCATCATAACAATCATTTGAAAAGGTACCAATTATCTGGGTGTCGTCGGCATAAGAGTGATGCTTAAAACCATGTTTACTAATTACATCAGACAGTTGGTTGGTGTAAAGGACGAAAAGTACCGGACCTAATACGGATCCTTGTGGAACTCCACAGGCTAGAGATGTTCTCTCTGATAAGTCGGTGCCAATGAGAACAGACTGGCTGCGGTTTTGAAGATAAGATTTAAACCATTTTAGAGGATACCCATCTATACCACAGCGGTTTAAAAGATTCCCCAGTAGACGGTTGTGGTCTATGGTGTCAAAAGCCGCCGATAAATTGAGCAACACAAGAGAAGCAATACAGCCACTGTCTGCAGTAGAGCGTAGATCATTTACAACCCAAAGTAGGGCTGTTTCCGTGCTGTGATATTGTCGGTATGCTGATTGGAGAACATTTAACAAGGAATTTGCAGCAAGATGTTCATTTAGACGAATATTGACAGCTTTTTCAATAATCTTTGACAGGAATGGTAAGTTTGAGACAGGACGGTAATTTTTCATGATGTTTTTATCCGGGTTCTCTTTCTTTGGGAGTGGAAGAACAATGGCCGATTTAAAACAGTCAGGAAATATACCAGTTGTTAAACTGTTGTTGATTAATTGAGTGAAGAATGGGAGAAGTTGATCAATAAGCAAGAGGACAAGGTATGTAGGGATTGGATCCGATAAACATGTTGTAGGTTTTGATGCCATGATGATGTTTTTGATTTCCTCTTCACTAAAGGGTCTGAAACTGCATAATTTATGTCCGCCAAATAAAGTTGTTTGGGTATCGTCCGAATCTGTAGATGAATTTAGTCCACTGCGAATCATCTCGATTTTGTTGATAAAGAAATCATTGAACGAGTCAGCTAGACTTTTGTTATTGTCTGAACTTGGAAGTTTTCGATCTGATTTTTTACCAAGAAGGGATTTCAAGAATCTATGGACTTTTCCAGGATCGTTGTTGCAGTTTTGAATATAAGTTCGACAATAATTTTGCTTAGATTTATTAATGATCTTTTGATGGTCACTTTTAGCTTTACAGTAGATCTGGCGGTGGATTTCTAAATGTGTCTTCCTAAATTTACGCTCAGCTCGATGACGTAAGCGTTTTGATTGCTTTACTTCATTATTGTACCAGGGAGCGCTGTTCCGTACAGTCACAGTTTTGCTTTTTGACGGGGCATGTTTGTTAAGTAATGCAGAAAGGGTATCATTATACAGATTAACTTGAGCATTGACATCACTCATTTGATCCAAAAGTAGTTTTGAATTTGAAATATCAACTCGAAATGCACTCCAGTCGATGGCTTTAATGTTTCTGCAAGTAATTTTCTTTTTAAGGTTTTGGGGTCTAGACAATTTTAATATTGCTGTAATGTAATAATGGTCAGAAATTTATCTATTTTCTACATGTACTTCTTTGACCAGGTCAGAGTCATTTGGAGTATTACCAGATTTATGAGTTGGTTCCATGACATGTTGATTATAACATTTACAGTCAATTAGGGACGCATATCTTTTGACATCCGATTTTATTATGTTATTTATCTGTATGTTAAAATCCCCAAGAATTATGGTATTCGATTTTGAGTATGAAGACAACAAAGTTGCAAATTCCTGGTGAAAATCAGACGATGAAAGTTTATTCTTTGCCGGCGGGGGCGGCCTATAAATGCAAACTACTATAAAACACTTGTTAGAAGCTGTAACTCTCAAAGGTAGCTGTTCAAACGTTTTAGCTTCAAACTTGTTTGAGAGAACTTCAACTATAATAGAACGTCTGTAAATTACTGCGATGCCACCACCAGTGGTGTGGGATCTTGCAAGGTGCACAAATGAATGGGACGGGGTGTCATGGCTGTTATATGGTTTTCATCACCACTGGGTTTAAGCCAAGATTCAGTGATGACTAAGAAATCCGGATCATCTTCAATGATAAGGTCAAAAATTTCAGTGGTTTTATTTCGGCATGATTGCGTGTTCCATAGCCCCAATGTAAAAGAGTCTGTCAGCTTATGTGTGATGGAAATGGACGTTCAATTTTGCTATTAGTGTTGATATTATTTGATATTAGTTTCTGATGTTTTTTCCTCCCAGAGGCACATCAACAGTTCTTTTATGTTGTTTAACTATGCGATCAGTGGAAACTTTAAGAAGAGTTTTATTTTCAGGTAGTAGTAAATCACAACTTCACTTTGAAAGGAGTTCATCTCTAGATATAGTGATTACATGTTTATTGACTGAGTAATTTGTGAGCATGATTAATAGTAAACAAAGGATTACTGAAAAAGGCTCACGTTGTGGTGTTAAAAATCTTGATTGCATGCTTCAGTAGCCACTATAGGATAATATAGAAAATAATACAAACTCAAAATACTCCAAAGTTATCCAATATTTAGGAAATAAATTCACATCCATGGGTGCATTCTTTCTTTATAAATCAACTGATCATAAAATCCAAAATGTATGTTCAAGATACCAGTACAAAACAATGAAAACACACAGAGCACAGTGTTGGGCAGCCACCTGAGATAGCGCTCACAACAATCCTGGAAACCTTTAATGTATGTTAAATTAATTAGGCCTTTCATTGTAGGATTTATATTTATCCCCTGCCAATTATCGCCCACGAAACTTTGTCAATTGTAGTGTAATAGATACCTTTTAATGTTGCGGGATCTTACTAATTTTCAGGTTTATTATACTAGCAAATATCTGAATAATTTTGAAATGCAGAAAACACCTGTACAATTCTAAATTGTAGTAAAGGAAAGAAAACACATTTCCAAATTATAATTTTTTAACTTTATTTCTATATTGCCAGTCTTGTATTAACATAGCATTTTGAATATTACAATACAACAAAAACACAAATAAAATAAAACCCGACCATGAGATATCAATTAGTAAGCGACGGAAAAATATTTCACCCACTTCACTACCCCCAAAGAAAAAAAAAATCCCAACAGCAGACAATAGATATAGTGGTACTGATACAAGACCATTTAATCTTCTTTTATTGTCATTTCCTATTTTTTCTAAATATTGTGTACAAATATTGGTTTGTACAAGCCAGCTACCCAAAACTTCAATAGTACAGCCAAGATAATTAAGTAGGCACCAGAATAAAAGGTAGATTTCTGCACCATGCCATATATAAATAAACATAAAACACAGAAAAGATCCTGTTAATTGCCAGACAAATCCGTGTTTTGAACCACCAACAGGTATATAAATGTACCTTTTTAAAAAATAATAAAAGCCACAATCAAAACATTTCCACATGTGTGAAAAACGATACACATACGAAACACATTTAGGTCCAACAGGCGTCACCATCCCATCGAGTTTAGCCAATTCTCTGGGAAGTTCATACATAACTACATATTTAGTAAAGAAAAATTGTCCTTGGCAGTAGGCTATACCCACTAATGTCCACAGTGATATTTTATATAATAAATCCAGTCGATGATGAATTGCGTCAAAGTATAAGTAATGGATAATAAATTCATTAAATGCAGCCCAAAATATAACACGTGAAAACCCCATTAATGTCATTTTTATTCTAGTTTGAGTCCATAATGGAGGTTTCCTTGCCATTTGTTGGGAGAAATGGTCATATGACAAGACAGGACCAGTAAAAAACAGAGGTAAATAAAATATATAATTCAACATGTCTAAAAAACTGTATTTATTGAATGTTTTTTTGAACTGGCACTTCTCCAAACAGAAACTGATATACCGCAGATTAACCAGAGCTAAACAAAATACAAATAAATAATAGTTTTTATCTCCAATATTGTCTTGACTAGAATACACATGAAACATCAAGTTGCTGTTGAAGTAATCTAGGTTTAATGTCATTAAAAGAGTTAGGCAAATTACCCATACCATCACTTTCTTATGGAAAATGGTTGACACAAAAGCTATGGTGGAGTGGGACACATAAAAAAGTATGATTTTCAAACCCAATAGGTGGGTTAAACTAACCAAAGAAAAAGTTAGAAAAAACAATTGTCTGTATTTTGTCAGGTTCAATCCTTCTAACAATCTTCCTAGCACAACGTGGCCAACATGCCATGGCAACGCTTTCCAGAAATAACCATACCAAAATGTCCATTCAAAGTTTGATACATCCTTTTTATATGGTAAGAAACTCCAACCCGGCTTTAAGTCATGCCAGTTTAAATGATGCTGATATTTGGATGAAGCTATTAAAACATGATAACAAATAGCAAGTACACTACTCAATCCACAAACTATATACACTAATCTCTCTAATACAGGTAGCTGATATGTACACCTACTCTTCATCTCACCATAATAATACCTAACACAACAGCAATTACGTGGCTGAAACATATTTTTTAAAAGTTGGATAACATAAATATAATAATATGTACGCCATGCAAAAAAATTAATAAATTCTAGCAAGTTCCTTTTTTGAGCACACACACAATCTAGGTAGCCTTATAGGAGGAGTATAACCAACGGCTGCCAGGAAGGATACGCCCACATATTGGAGAGACTGATAGAGAACAAGCTAAAAAGAAAGTGATTCTTCCTACAATTCATGAATTTACTATTCGATATGCGCAAATATCGAAAGGAACCAAGGTCTTTGGGTTATAAACATGCATTTAAAGTTTCATCAAAATCAAATTGAAATTGAGACATTTACAGGGTCCACGCTCTTGATATACCGTATTTTTACACCATTCGCGTACAAGCGGCGGTCATTTCGTTCGGCAGTTTGAGTCAAATTTTTACAAATTTTGAACACAACCTCCATTACAGTGTAAAGGTGATATAATCAAAAGTTTTTTTAAAATCGGAAAATAATTGTGACCTCTAGAAGAAGAACCACAAGCTAAAATAGGCCATTTCGCGTACAATCAGGGGCCATAATTCAGAAAGTTAAGATCTGATATGCGCAAATATCGAAAGGAACCAAGATCTTTCAATTATGAACATGTATTTAAAATTTCATCAAAATCAGATTACCAGCGGCTGCCAGGCAGGATTCGCCCACATTTTCGAGAGATGGATAGAGAACAAGCTAAAAAGAAAGTGATTTTTCCTACAATCAAGGGCCATAATTCATGAAGTTACAATTTGATATATGCAAATATCGAAAGGAATCAAGATCTTTGGGTTATAAACATGCATTTTAAGTTTCATCAAAATCGGATTAAAACTGTGACCTCCACAAAGTCTACAACGTTGATATACCATATTTTTTACACTGTTCGCGTACAAGCGGCGGCCATTTTGTTCAGCAGTTTTGGTTTGATTTTCAGGAAATTCGAATACAACCTTCATTACGATGTACCGGTGATATAATCAAACGTTTTATTAAATCAGGATTAATTGTGACCTTCAGGGGGACCACGAGCTAAAAAAGGCGATTTTTCGTACAATCAATGGCCATAATTCAGAAAGTTAAGATCTAATATGCGCAAATATCGAAAGGAACCAAGATCTGTTTTATGAATATGCATTTAAAATTTCATCAAAATCAGATTACCAGCGGCTGCCAGGTAGGATATGCCCACATTTTCGAGAGATGGATAGAGAACAAGCTAAAAAGAAAGTGATTTTTCCTACAATCAAGGGCGATAATTCACGAAGTTACAGAGAGAGAGAGAGAAATGGGGTTTAACGTCCACTCGACACAAACTAGGTCATTTTGAGACTAACATATGGTTTCATTTTATTTCAATAATTCGCGATCGCTTGCACGTAGGGCTCTTTAGCAGTGGGAGGAAACCGGAGTGCCCGGAGGAAACCCACGAGGTTGAGAAGGCGTCCCTATCTCCATGCCACATACAATCACACCAGGGCTCGAAACCACAGCCGCAAGCCAGAGGTGACCGGCCAGCTAGAGGTCGAAGCGCGGCACTCTAGACCACTAGGCCACCCCAAGCCCCCTTCATGAAGTTACAATTTGATATGCGCAAATATCGAAATTAATCAAGATCTTTAGGTTATAAACATGCATTTCAAGTTTCATCAAAATTGAATTAAAATTGTGACCTCTACAGGGTCCACAAGCTTGATATATAATATTTTTACAATATTCGCGTACAAGCGGCGGCCATTTTGTACGGCAATTTTTGTCCGATTCAAACCAAACCATCCTTATGGTGTACCGGTGATATAATCAAACGTTTTTTTTTTAAATCGGATAATAACTGTGACCTCCAGAGCAACCACAACACAGCAGCTAAATTGTCTGGGCAGTCAACACGGGTTGTCGCATATTTTTACTTTTGTTTGTAATGAAACATTAATAATACAATAAAATCTGATTAGGAGTAACAACTCATTTAGTAATTATCAGAAAAAGATTAGAATTTGTTTGGCCCAAGCTAACGTTTAATATACATGAACGAAACATTTAATGCCACGGATTAAGCTATTCAAGTAACCTAATATCATTGACCAGCGGCTGCCAGACAGGATACGCACACATTTTCGAGAGATGAACAGAAAACAAGCTAAAACGAAAGTGACTTTCCTACAATCAAGGGCTACAATTCATGAAGTTACAATTCGATATGTGCAACTATCGAAAGGAACCAAGATCTTTAGGTTTTAAACGTGCATGTTACCGGTAATTTCATCAAAATCGGATTAAAATTGTGACCTATACAGGGTCCACAACCTTGATCGCGTTCAAACGGTGGCCAGTTTGTCTGGCAATCTTGATCCGATTTTCACGAAATTTGACTTCAACATTCATTATTGTGTAACGTTTTTTTAAATCTAGCAAAAACTGTGACCTCAAAAGGAACCACAAGCTAATAAAGGCGAATTTTTGTACAATCAGGGGCCATAATTCAGGAAGTTACGGTCCGATATGCGCAAATATTGAACGGAACCAAGATCTTTAGGTCACAAACATGCATTTGAAGTTTCATCTAAATCGAATTAAAATTGTGACCTCTAAAGGGTCCACAACCTTGATATACGATACCATATTTTTACACCATTCGCTTACATGAGGCGGCCACTTAGTCCGGCAATTCTGGTCCGATTTTCACGAAACTCGAACTCAACCTTCATTGCGGAGTAACGGTAACATAATCAAACAGATTTTTAAATCGGATAATAATTGTGACCTCCTGAGGGACCACAAGCTAAAAGATAGGTTGCCAGGCAACGAAACATACGCCCACAGCAGCTAAATCGTCCGGGCAGTCAACAAGGGTTGTCGCATATTTTTACTTTTTTGGGGTAATGAAACATTTGTAATACACTAAAATCTGAGTAACAACTCATTATGTAATTATCAGAAAATCATTAGAATTTGTTTGCTTTTTATAAAGTTTTGCCCCTCGCTAACAATTAGTATAGGAAACATTTAATATCATGGATTTAGCTGTTCGTTATCAAAATTCATTGAAAATCAAAATACTTGTTCGTTTCAACACCTTAAACTCTGTGTATCAATCTGAAGTCAATCGGGTGATAAGTTTGGCATCTACAGCGCCACAAGATTTTTTGATGTGATCAAGGGCCATAACTCTGGCACTAATTATTGGAAATTGATGCAAATCAATAGGCTTCTTCGTCTTATGACCTTAAACACTGTGTATAAATTTAAAGTCTATCAGATATTAACTTTGGCTTTTAGAGCATCCACAAGATTTTTTGAAGTGATCAAGGGAGATAACTCTGGCACTAATTATCGGAAATCAATAGGCTTTTTCGTCTTATGACCTTAAACACTGTGTATAAATTTAAAGTCAATCGGATATTAACTTTGGCTTTTAGAGCGTCCACAAGATTTTTTGAAGTGATCAAAGGCCATAACTCTGGCACTAATTATCGGAAATTGCTGAAAATCAATAGGCTTTTTCGTCTTATGATCTTAAACACTGTGTATAAATTTAAAGTCAATCGGATATTAACTTTGGCTTTTAGAGCGCCCACAAGATTTTTTGAAGTGATCAAAGGCCATAACTCTGGCACTAATTATCGGAAATTGCTGAAAATCAATAGGCTTTTTCGTCTTATGACCTTAAACACTGTGTATAAATTTAAAGTCAATCGGATATTAACTTTGGCTTTTAGGGCGTTCACAAGATTTTTTGAAGTGATCAAGGGCCATAACTCTGGCACTAATTATCGGAAATTGCTGAAAATCAATAGGCTTCTTCGTCTTATGACCTTAAACACTGTGTATAAATTTAGAGCCAATCGGATATTAACTTTGGCCTCTAGAGCGTCCTCAAGATTTTTTTAAGTCGTCAAGGGCCATAACTCTGGTAGTTATTATCGGAAATCGCTGAAAAACAATAGGCTTCTTTGTCTCATGACCTTAAACACTGTGTATAAATTTAAAGTCAATCGGATATTAACTTTAGCCTCTAGAGCGTCCACAAGCAATTGTGGACGCCGGACGGACGGAGGGACCGACGGACGGACGGGGGGCGATGACAATAAAAAACCCTTGACAGTTGGAATTCGATATAAAAAAGTGGGCCGTAGTGTCGCTGTCCGTTCTAAATTTCCCTAATAGCACACTGTATGGCATATGCCCATCTTAATAAGCTCAGTTTAGGAGCAGAAGTCAATTGGATATAAACTTTGGCTTTTATGGCGTTCACAAGATTTTTTGAAGTGATCAAGGGCCATAACTCTGGCACTAATAATCAGAAATCGCTGAAAATCAATAGGCTTCTTCGTCTTATGACCTTAAACACTGTGTATAAATTTAAAGCCAATCGGATATTAACTTTGGCCTCTAGAGCGTCCACAAGATTTTTTGAAGTGATCAAAGGCCATAACTCTGGCACTAATTATCGGAAATTGCTGAAAATCAATAGGCTTTTTCGTCTTATGACCTTAAACACTGTGTATAAATTTAAAGTCAATCGGATATTAACTTTGGCTTTTAGAGCGTCCACAAGATTTTTTGAAGTGATCAAGGGCCATAACTCTGGCACTAATTATCGGAAATTGCTGAAAATCAATAAGCTTCTTCGTCTTATGACCTTAAACACTGTGTATAAATTTAAAGTCAATCGGATATTAACTTTGGCTTTTAGGGCGTTCACAAGATTTTTTGAAGTGATCAAGGGCCATAACTCTGGCACTAATTATTGGAAATCGCTGAAAATCTATAGGCTTCTTCGTCTTATAACCTTAAACACTGCGTATAAATTTAAAGTCAATCGGATATTAACTTTGGCCTCTAGAGCGTCCTCAAGATTTTTTTAAGTCGTCAAGGGCCATAACTCTGGTAGTTATTATCGGAAATCGCTGAAAAACAATAGGCTTCTTTGTCTCATGACCTTAAACACTGTGTATAAATTTAAAGTCAATCGCATATTAACTTTAGCCTCTAGAGCGTCCACAAGCAATTGTGGACGCCGGACGGACGGACCGGCGCGGACAATATACGACCACATTTCAATGTGGGCTTATAAAAACTAGATAGTGTAAAGATAATTTGCTGAAAATTTCAGTCAAATTGATCCAATATTAGCCGAGAAACAAGCGTTTGAAATATTCACATAGCCTCGGTCATCATTACTCAAATCATTAATATAAACCGCATAGTCTCGATTATCCACTTGATTGATTTAATTATCAACGGCCAATCCCATTAAGCAGCATATAAGAGTTTAATCCGCCAACATAGAAGGCTAGCCTTGACATAAAGAGTTTATTATGGTCTGGATATGTTAATTAATGTCTAGTTGATTATTTAGATAACATCTCAGGCCTAAAGAAAGACCTGTAATAAGCAGATTTTGCTCTTGCATAATGCTATTTTAAGGGATTAACAATCTGCCGGCATAGTGGAAACATACCTAGACTATACCTGAATCAGACACCAATTGAGACCTCTGGCGGGTCCACAACATTCGTACATATTTAACATATTGTGTAAAAGTCCCGATGCACCCAAATCGAACGCATCTACGAAATTCTGATCCTGAGCCCTGTTTCACAATATTCGTCTTAATTTAAAATTTCATAGATGAAGATTTTATATTAGATAAAACCCACTTTAAATTAAAATTTTATGTTAACTTAAAATAGTGGCGTTTCACAAAACTATTTTAAGGACCATTTCACTAAAAATCAATTATTTTAACTTAGGAAAGCCGTCACCCTCTCCAAACTTAAAATCATAATATTAACAAACATTGATTAAAGCTACGTTGTTAGATCTATTCCGACATATACATGTAGGCTACTTGGAATAATGATAAAATTACCAATGGCCCGGGTCATATAATTTTAACATACGATCATTCACAAAACACAATTCTCATTCAATTTCATTTCATACCATGGGAAAAATAGTTGCGGCCCAACCGTTTATGTTATAGTAAGGCAATTTAAGCAATTAGATGACGCCCCTGGACAACAGTAGTCCAGGGACATCATAAACAATTATATAGAGATGGGCAGTCCTAGAAATTTATGTTTTTTTGATAAATTATGTCAACATCATTCCCCATCCCCACCACACACACATGCCCATTGTAGAAATTTGAACCCCTATATCTCGAAAACACCCCCTCATACGCCTGATCACCACCCAGATTCGGAATCTACACAAAAAAACTGGTCTAAAAAAACTTGGTCTCATAAATTCACAGCTCGGGTGGCGATTCCCCCCTCCCCTTCAGCCACCGGATTACCTTGTCAGTTAGGTACGAGGTAGGCGCTGGTAGAGAAAAGGGTCTATAGTCGTGCGGATGGGATAGTAGGCCTAATAAAACAGGTGCCGTGTACAATATAGCGTTCACATAAATTAAAAGAACCCTGGACAGTTGGAATTAAATATTGGCCCTGCCGTCGGCAAAAAATCCATCATGGCACACTGCATGGCATATGCCCGTCAACATTATCCCAGTTGGAGCATAAAAGTCGAACTTTCAACCCCATTCATTATTGTAAATCGCGTTCCAATGTTGTTGACATTTTCAACACTCAGTAAATCGAATAACTCAGAACGCATTGTAATGTGAATGACCACTGGAGTCTGACCTTCTATCTGTATATATATATATACACACATACACCATGTCCTACCAAATAATATGTGAAATGACTGACTTTGTTTTTGCGCTCTCACTGATCCACGTCAGAACGAACTATAGCCTGTGATGTCAAGATAGGTGAAGTAAAAATGATTTTTTAACAAAGATCCAATAGGTTTTGTTTTATACCAAAACAGTTTACTAAATACACCAATAAATACACCCAAAAACCTGTTCTTTAATACAAACCTCTCTTGCCAGCATTCCAATCTGCCACGAACGGATCGATTAGAGTATATTACCTTGACCCCTGGGGGTCAAATATCACGTGATTTCCTTACTGCTGAGACGTAAACAAACTATCCTGCAAAGGGATATTGGAATTATTTCTGCTATCCCATTTCGTAATTGTTGGCGTTAATGGGAATTTTTGTAAAAAATTGTTTTCGGAGTAAGCGTGTGTACGGTTGCTACAGTTTCCCAGAAACTGAGAAGTTGCATCGTGAGTTGCATCGTGATGAAAGGGAAATAACTCTTTTTACCATTCCTCAACTGGAAGCAGACCACAATTAATTCGCCCACATACGGAGACGAAATGGAATGGGGATTAACGTCCTACTGTTCTGTTCCGACTGGGATGATTGGGGAAGTTTTCTCCGGGCAGCAACACTATGGCCTACTCTTATATCGAAGTCCAACTGCCAAGGGATCTTTTACATGCACGCCAATATATACAGACGGGTCCGAACGACTAAACAGCTGGCCTTGTCATGCACCACTGACAAAACGAATCCACTTCGGAAAATTCCGATGAATTTTCTCGGCCAATGCAGGCATCGAACACGCGATCTCCAGGACAACGTGGCCCCATACGGAAACGAGGATGGGGTTAACCTGAAACAAGATAAGAGGTAACAAAGTATTGTAAGACTAGATACTCGCTTTTTTTCTCTTTTCGTGCGCTTGATTCTTACAAAAGGAACGAACAACAGAAACGAAGATGAAGTCAACAAACATACCGGACAAGAAGATCAAAAGGAAGGAAGAACAGACGAGGCCCCACCCCACCAAAGAGGAGTTGTGCCGTCTTGCCATTCAACCGAACAGATTGGCCAGACCGACTTAAATGGCCTATACAAATATATATATATGTGTACATTTCATATGTCCGTCCATATACATGTTTGAGTTCGGATGGCCCAATGGTTAGCACGTGTGCGCTGTATCCTAAAGCCTGAGTCAGGTGGCATGGTTTCGAATCCCCGGTTGTACGTGAAAAGAAGATGGTCGCCTGTCCAACCTCGTGAGTTTTCTCCGTGTCTTCCGGCTTCCTCCCACTGCTAAAGACCCCGACGCACAAGCGAATTATTGAAATAAAATTAAAAACCACATGTTAATGGATTGTTATCTTTAACTAAGAGAAAGTCTGTCGCTGGAGACCCCATTAACTTGCCGTTATTTTCAAGGGGGGTGTTGGGCTCCGTTATCTGTTTAATGATGACATTAGTTGGTTATCACACAAGTAGTAAAAAAGTCATAGCTTACCAGTGCAATTTTCTATAGAAAATTCTAGCGGGTTGGGCGATTGGTGAGCTCTTATAGCAAATCTCATCTTTTTTCCTTTGGGGTTTATTCTAAAATTTCTAAAGAAAAAATAAGGTATACTATATTAAGGTTTTTTACATTGTTATCTGTTTATCTTTGTAACACGGACGGGAGATCTTCCTTTGTTCTTTTCGTTGAAAAAGCAGATTGTTTTACCTCTGCTAAACTCACTGGAGCGTAACTGTGCAATAACTAGATATTTTCAATGTTATTGCACACTTTTGCTGGCTTACGCTAATTTCAGTAGAAATCATACAGATAAGTGGGGTGGGTTTTCCGTGTAATAACACGCATGTTGAGCAGGTGTCAGTGTTACAAGTCATTTATAGCACGCTTCACTCGTTAACAGGTTTAACATCTCGGCCTTCTCGATGTTTAAACATGTTAACTCATGAGAGCCGCGCTATAAATATAACTTAATCAAGTTTTGTTAACAGACTGCACTGTTGTCCCACGTCTTCAGTTTCTTGTAAAAATTGCGAAGAAGCCAACAGTGTGGCTGATGTCCCCCGCTGAAATCCCGAAATAAATAGATGACACGTATAAATTAATTACACGTTGATCTTTTTCAAATCAAACTGATAATAAACTACTTAGTAACATTCAATTTCTCTTTAAAGGCGATAGAAACTGCTTGGGCCTGCTTAACTTTTACGGGAAATGTTAATCATTGAACTCAGTCAAGACATTCACATAATGAACATCAGCATCAAGTTTAAACATTCTATCTCAATAAGAGTTGTTATTTTCCAAAGTCTTGACCAATCAAATTGCTTATCGCTCCTTAGCCTAAGCAGTAAATTCTCTTCAAACTTAGTCAATGCAATTATAACCAAAGTTTTCGTATCATAAAGCACCAACCAATGAAATTGCTTATCTCTGCTTACCCTAAGTAGACAATGTTCATCATCGAACTCAAAGGCGTTTTATAGCTGAGGCGCTGGAGGCGCCAGCCTCCTCGCGAAAAAAATCAAAGAAATTGAACAAATGAAACGGGAGCAAAATGCTAAAACCGATGAGAAAAATGAAATGTACCCTAGTTAGGGAGGGCCCTAAAGGCAGACAAAAGGGCCCCTCGTCTGACAAAAGGGCCCCCCGTCTGACAAAATGACCCCTCGGGCCAAGGGAAAGGGCCCCCGAGTCAAGAAGTTGAACAAATAAAACGTGAGAAAAATGCTATAACCGATGAGAAAAATGAAATGTACCCTTGTTAGGGAGGGCCCTAAGACAGACAAAAGGGCCCCTCGTCTGACAAAAGGGCCCCCCGTCTGACAAAAGGGCCCCTCGGGCCAAGGGAAAGGGCCCCCGAGTCAAGAAGTTGAACAAATAAAACGTGAGAAAAATGCTAAAACCGATGAGAAAAATGAAATGTACCCTTGTTAGGGAGGGCCCTAAGACAGACAAAAGGGCCCCTCGTCTGACAGAAGGGCCCGCCGTATGACAAAAGGGCCCCTCGGGCCAAGGGAAAGGGCCCCCGAGTCAAGAAGTTGAACAAATAAAACGTGAGAAATATGCTAAAACCGATGAGAAAAATGAAATGTACCCTTGTTAGGGAGGGCCCTAAGACAGACAAAAGGGCCCCTCGTCTGACAAAAGTGCCCCTCTGGCCAAGGGAAAGGGCCCCCGAGTCCGAGGGGATCGTTTTCTTTACACTGTTACTGTCGAATCCACTACTGAATGAGAATGCAGTCATTGCACTGGTATGAAAATCACCAATCAAGACACACCCCCCGCCCCCGGACCCCCGCGAATGAGGGCCCTCAAAATAGTATAGCCTCCGCCATGATAAAACCTTAAAACGCCCCTGATCCCCCAAGGAACGTCAAACCACGTTTGAACATTTTACCTCAATTAGACGGATTATTGTGTTTCAAAGTCTTGACCAACCAAATTGTTTATCGCTCTACTTATCCACAGCAGACAATGTTCATTATCAAACTTAATCAAGGTGTTGATGTGATGAAACTATACATCAAATTACATCAGTCTCGCTTTATCAGAAATAATTTATATATTGTTTCCCAAAGCATCAACCAATTAAATTGCTTATCCCTGCTTACCCTCAGCAGAAAATGTTCATCTTTGAACGCCATCAAGACATCGACCTAATAAACACCAAGTTTGAACATCCTACCTCAATTAGAAGGATAGTTATTGTGTTCCAAAGTCTCGGCCAATCAAATTGCTTATCGCTCTGCTTACCCTGGGCAGAAAATGCTCGTTATCGAACTTAGTCAAGGTACTGATGTAATGAAACTATACATCAAGTTTCATCACTCTCACTTAATAAGAACTAACGTCATCGTGTCCCGAAGCATCACCTAATCAAATTGCTTATCACCGCTTATCCTAAGTAGGAAATAGTCATCTTCGAACTCCATCAAGGCATTCGCCTAATAAACACCTACACCAAGTTTAAACATTCTAGTGAATTTAGAAAGAGAGTTATTGTGTCACAAAAAGTGTGACGTACAGACGCAGACGGATGAACAGGCAGACAGGCTAATATCAAGTCAGAGTAATGAAATTTGTTGGATAGTTTCATGACATCATTACCTTGACCAAGTTCGATAATGAGCATCTTCTGCTCCGTGTAAGCAGAATCATAAGCGATTTCATTGGCCGACACTTTGGAACATAATAACTCTCCTTCTAATACTTGGTGTAGGTGTTTATTAAGCAAATGCCCTGATGGAATTCGAAGATGACCATTTTCTGCGTACGGTAAGCAGATATAAGCAATCTGATAACTTTTGTTATAATTAAGTGATAGTGATGAAACTCCGAATATTGATTCATTATATCATTACTTTCACTAAGTTTAATGATGAGAATTTTGTCTTAGGCTAAGGAGTGATAAGAGAGAGAGAGAGAGAGAGAGAGAGAGAGAGAGAGAGAGAGAGAGAGAGATTGGGTTTAACGTCCACTCGACACAACTAGGTCATTTCGGGACTAACATATGGTTTTTAATTTTATTTCAATAATTCGCTTGTGCGTAGGGGTCTTTAGCAGTGCGAGGAAACCGGAGTGCCCGGAGGAAACCCACGAGGTTGAGAAGGCGCCCCTATCTCCACAGCCGCAAGCCAGAGGTGACCGGCCAGCTAGAGGTCGAAGCGCGGCACTCTAGACCACTAGGCCATCCCAACCCCCCAGGAGTGATAAGCAATTTGATAAGTCAAGACTTTGGAACATAACAACTCTGCTTTTAATTGCGGTGGGATGTTTAAACTTGATGTAGATGTCCATTGGGTGAATTTCTTGAGTGAGTTAAATGGTTAACATTTCGGGATAAAGATAAGCAGAGTTAAGCAAATTTTGGGACAAAATAACTTTGATTCTATCTGATACAGAGTGTAATGAAACTTAAGTGTACAGATGATAATAGTTTGATTGTTCGATACTTTTGAAAAAAAAAATGTGCAATTAATAAGTGTCGTTGATTTATTTTGGGATTTCGGCGGGGGAATCTCGATATCTGAAGTTCTGAAACATGTTGTCACATACAGGTGCCTTACTCGACGCACTTAATCGGACAGATGTACATTAGTAATACTGGATCTTTTACTTCAACATTTGTTTTCCTTTCGTAACCAAAACTACAGACCACAATTCTGGTTCTTTCACAAATCTGCTCCGTTTCTCAAGAATACTACCTTGTTTGATTTAGTTGTTATGAAAGTCTGTGCGAGTTTTGTCGATTACATCCTGCTTCTTCTTTCCTCTAACTGGTTTACGTCATAGACTGGCTAAAGTACCAAAGTCTAATTATGGAATAATTATGCCCCATACCTTGTATACCGGCAACCCCTAGTTTATCACCGAATTTGGTCAACCGTTTGTGGGGTTTCGTCTAGAGAATATATAATGTGTTTATGACAATCAAATGGGTAAATGACCAGTCCTTGAATTACGTCATGTATTTCATGTTCATGAATTTGGAACCAATAGGTCGAGGCCATAATATTGTTACCCTCAGCTCTAACCCGGAATTAATAATCGACTGGGTTTGTAAAAAAACAACACTACTAGGACAGGGCCGTGGGGGTGGGGGGGCAATATATATTTCTATGAATATAATGCCCGAGTTTTGAACTATAAAAAACGAAACGAAATAGGATCTGTGTTCAATCATTCAGATTGCCACAGTAAATAAGACTGTTTTGAATTACTTAAAAATTCTTTGTTATTTGCTTTACCCGCGGGAATTGCAGGAAATGCGCTTTAGGCCGTATAATTTACAAAGTTTTATGGGAAAATCACAGACAGACACAGCGCATGATCAAATATCACGTTACGTCAGGGGGAAACCGTAGATCGAGTTTATAATTGTATCGTGACGAATAAGACTAAATCAAGTAACGAAAAGACTTTCAATAAACGAATCATCCTTAAGTAGAGTTGTCTACCTTTAATTGATATCAAACGCGTATTAATATTATTTCATCCAATTAAACTTGATTATTAGCCTTTATCATGCGATGTAGAATACAAATGTGTCCATGATTTACCCTGGTATGCACCCGCGTCCACGAGAATAACTGATATTCTACAACGTATGTGTGAATAAAAGTATAAGCACCAAACTATGTTCTGACGCGAATGAATAATAACGGTAAAGGAAGTTGTTAGTTATTTCCGCCATATGGAAAATGAATAACCAGGATGTGGAGAGCTGAATAAATATTGCTATTTATTGTAATCGTTTTTTTACAACTGGCTTAGCCCGGTGTCATGTTATGTTAGTTTTATTTTTGTTATCTAAGTTTTTGTTTATTTGTTTTTCTTAAAAATGGTGGTCTCCACTAATCCTATTTACGATGTCGTTTTTGTTGTGGAAGATACGGCAAATTTGGCAGCTTACATGGACACACTCAAAGCCAACTACATTTTGCCAACACTGAAGTAAGTATTTTACAACTTCACGCTTGCCGTGATTTTTTTCTCATCTTCATCATTGTGTCGATATTTTTTTGGATGTCAAATGATCATATACAGCATTATTATTATTAATATTATTTATCCATACCGGTTGCTGTATAGTGTAGACTATGAATCATACTGAATATGATTGTGAGGGGAACCCAGCTCAATCAGATTCAGGTACAAATACATGACTGACAGACATGTATGAGTCATTACTCTCACAATGACATGTAAGCCAACTGATCTAGGTAGAATACACACTTTCAAAGACAGCATATAATATGCATATGGGTAGCCTACAGCAGTAGACTGAATGTATAGAAATGCCTCAATTACTGAATTAGTACTAGCATGGACCTTATTTAGTTATTATAAGGTCCATGGTACTAGTAGTACTTTCACAAGAATATGCCTAGCTACGAGAAAATAAGTGTTGCTACGATCGGATGTCTTTAGTTTCACCTGGGAAACCGGGAAACTTAATTTCTTTATTAATGCATGTAACATCTCAAGAATAAGTTAATTTTATACTGTTAGTATTAGGACTAACTAAAGGCCTAACCCCAGCCCAATGTAGCGATACAACTTTCCATTATCTGCTGATATTGTCAAAACTACGGACATTCATAATTCGTTGCATTAGTCATGCACAATCCTCTACCGGTGGTTTTATGTTCTGTTCTGTGTCTTGATTGGCAGTTGTACACGACATGTTTAGCCCTGCCCAGCTTCTTAAAAATCTGATTGACTTTCTTAATGTATAAAGGGCAGGCTCTACCATTCATACATGTTCATTTATAGGTTTTATTTTCTTTACTAACTTTTAACGCTAGGTAAAGGTTCCAACTTTCACGATTCGTGCTACGATTCAAATTGTGATTTTAATTGTGGAGTGAGGTAATCGTGGTGATCCTATGTATATTGAGGTCTACCCCACAATCATTTTGAACGTATCTATATGTAGCAGATCGTAGACTCGATAAGGAAATCCTATCGCAATGCATTGCATGACAATCAGTGACCGCCCTAGACATTCGCCAATTAGCCAATGACGACAGATATTTTTATTGGCGAATAAAGTGATGATTCTGGCGAAAATTTTGACGAATGAATTATTTTGTAAATCTGTTAATATTAAAGTTGAAATCGTTTCGTTACACGCTTCTTTCGATCATTCAATGGAATGTCTATTTTTAGTACATTAATTACTCTAGTCTCAATCGTCACGCATTAAAACGACTGAAAGATCGAGTCTAGAGACTAAACTTACATATGCTCGCCGCTTGCCGAGTGTACATTCGCTTCACTACAAGTAGCGATGTTCCGATATGACACCTATCGGTTTTACCGATATCAGATATTGATAGCGAAGTATATCGGCCGATACAAATAAATTACCGATGGTGGTGGATATAAAACCACTACACATTCGAATGGCATGATGATCTATGTAGATATTTGTCTTTATTTTAGTCGGGAAACGCATGGTACTTTTACTATTTTACGGCGGGAATCAACATAAACCCTGTGTTGTTGAAGTAATAATTGGGCCACGCTTCTTACGCGATCATCAAAAATATACACCATCCATTATGAATTAAATTATTTGCTGTATCATTAATGGTCGAGATTATCATATTTTAAGTGTTAATTACTATATAATTCCTTACAGTAATCGGTACGGCATCTGTATAAATATATCTATACGTGTGCATTAGTTCATGCGGTAATGAAATGATACATCAAAGCGATACCTTCATGACCTGTTTGTCAACAGTGGCTATCACGTGACATTCTCCCGCCATTTCTAGAACTGTTGTTAAAAATAAAACATCTAATGGGAACTTATTTGTTGATAATATTATTAATTAATAAAGTATGATCTTTATTATGAGTTTTTATTTGTCGATACAATAACCAAGCATAACAATATAAATCACTAAATTATTTCTAAATTTATATTGGCATCTAGAAGCCGGAATGTATTAGACAGTGATTACGTGACATCAAAGGAATACCCCCCCTTTCATCCTTTATTCCACCACGCGCAAACCACGTGATATTTCCCACCTTTTCCAAAACTTCTACTCATATATTGACAGACAATATAGTGAACTAGATAAAACGAAGTAAAAAAAAAAAAAAAATACGTAGCAATTTAGATAAAGGATACTCATAAGTATTTTGTACTTTTATTATTTCCTTTCTACGGCTGCTATGAGTCTTGTATTACCGGTACGTTTAAAAAGCAACAAGCACGTAGTTTTATTTTTAATTAACAAACATATGAATAAAAATGATATAAAATATTTGGCTAAAACTTTCTGAATTGGCTAATAAAATTTTGATTTGGCTAAAAATTTGGCTAATGGTTTTAAGGGTCTAGGGCGGTCACTGGACAATGGTAACCTGGCTTAAGTTAAACAACCAAGTGTGGATTTAGCTACGAAATATTGGAGAACATTCACGAGGATTAATAGAAATTGGAGTTGCAACTTTAATATCCAATGGTTTCATTATTATAATCAAAAAGGGTCAATGCATTCCCTTGATGGTTTCTTCATTGAATGTTTGGATTCCGATTTCCAATTGTACATAGTATATATGTACATGTAGTAGGACAAGAAAATCATTGTTCAAACGTAGCTTTAATAGAAATACAGTAATTGTTATCCATAGAACTGTTGTATTTATTTTTAATATATTCACGTAGAGTAATTATACATGTATATCAGTACGTAATGTATAAATCTGGTATTTTGGGGAAGTATTTACACATTGTTTGGACTTAAAAATATAAAGCCCGGTCATGTCATACATTCACATACAAGATTCCAAGTATCTTGTATGACATGTATGTATATCCTTTGTGATGATATTCATGCCTATAAATATTACTTCCTTGTAAGGTGTGTCTCTGTGAATATGAATATTTTAAAACGTTATGTATGACGTGTAAGCTAATATACATGTAGATGTAACCTAACACACTCAATGTATAGTCGAGAGTCAGATAAATACATACATTATATAGGCCTATTGTACAGGTAGGCCTACATATAGTTGATGTATATCAGGGCTGAAAATAGCTATTTTAGTTGTAGGCCTACCTGAAAAAATGTCAAGCACAAATGAAGTGGTACCTGACATTTTTAACATTGTGTTGGTATTCTGAAAATATCATTTCAAAAATTGAAAATAGATAAATATGTGCCAGACAAAATTACTAAGCCTTGAAGGGCTGTGCCTGGCTATGTCTGTAATAGGTGCTTTAAATATTTTTATCACATATGACTAGATTTCTATGTGATCTCAGTATGTTGCAATTGATGATAATGCATAATAAAAGATCTGAAAGTATGAATTCAATTAATGATACCCTACATGTACTTAATGACGTCAACTCTTTTATTACAGATATTTTAATGGTGGTCCACCTGATTCCATTGACTATGGACATGATGTAAGTTTTAACAAATTCATATTTAAATGTGCTTGTATATTATTGTCGCTCCTCTCTGTGTTTCAATTTCTGATATATGCTGTTGGAATTCTACCTCTTAATTCGTTTGAAAAGTTGTGTTTTTGATCTAGAGACTAAAATTTTTATCATACATGTATTTTAAATTTATAATACATACATACTACAGTACCATACAAGACGTACCATAGTCTAAATGTTTTTAAAACACTTTTTGATTTTCAATGATTTCCAATAATTTTATTGAATGGTCCATGAAAAATCTTATGGACATTCTCGATGAAGTAATAGGCTGGGGTGGTGAAGCAAGATCAAATCTTTCTTTTAAGAAAGGTTTTGTTATCTCTACAAGCAAATTACCGAATAGAGAGAGTTGTCCTATGTATTGTTCCCAAAATGGCTGTATTTCTTTTGCTTTTTCTTGTCCCTCTGTATGTGTATGAAAACAGCAGTGCCAGTATAATATTAGATGGTGATAAATTAATATTATGATAAGTTTCTTGATTTTATATTATTCAACAGTTCAGCTGTAGCCTGTATGTTTTGGTAACATATAACAGTGGTGATTCAATGTCATCGCTATCCGCTAACTGCACAAGACCTACAACTAGTATACATGAATTTACAACATGGCTAGATGGTACTGAGTAAGTATTTTTAGCACAAAACATCTTTTCATTTTTTATGGTTGAAATATGTGAATTTGATGGGATGAATGACATAATACATAGCTATAATTACCGGGTATTAAATTACAGGGGCATTTTACCTCTGTGAGACTGAATAGTCGAAAGTGTGCCCTTTAAAACATAAGGTCTGTCATTGAATCAAGTAGCATGGTTATTCCCGGTACAGTATATGTGTAAGAGAAGAGGTCTGACAAGTTCATCTGTATCAATAAATTATCAAGGGAAAGCTGGAAGGTAGATTTACTGCGTTTTTATGTCCGTTACTCTAGGTTTTGATAAAGTATATAACAAGTTGTATTTTTGCTCAGATTTTTAGGCGGAGCTGGTCAGAGTAGTAGTCTATTAGCTGAAGGTTTGAGTACAGCCTTACAAGTATTTGATGATATTAAAACCAGAAGACATGAAAGGTATGTTGTACAACTTGTAACATATTTTGTGAGAATGACAATATGGGTAGGGGGGCATTTTTTTCATATTGATGTCGCAGCAAATTTGTAAGGTGATATTGGTTGGTATTACCCATGATCATGTTGAAAAATCTTCTGGAGGCTTAATATGTTATCAACTGAAATTATTATGTATATTTTATCGTCTGGAAAATGAAATGGGGCTTTAACATCCTGCTGTTCTGCTCAGACTTGGCTAATTATGACAGGAAAATGTCAAACAGTGTGCAATAAGGGAAATTTTGCATGGGCAGTGGCACTATGACCTACTCTGATACGAATTCCAACTGCCAAGGGATCTTTTATTGGCATGCCAATGTATACACAGGACCTCGTTTTTATATGCCCACATTGAAATGTGGTCGTATATTGTCGTCGCCTCCGTCCGTCGGTCCGTCTGTCGGTCCGGGGTCCACAATTGCTTGTGGACGCTCTAGAGGCTAAAGTTAATATCCGATTGACTTTAAATTTATACACAGTGTTTAAGGTCATAAGACGAAGAAGCCTATTGATTTTCAGCGATTTCCGATTATAACTACCAGAGTTATGGCCCTTGATCACTTCAAAAAATCTGTGGACGCTCTAGAGGCCAAAGTTAATATCCGATTGGCTTTAACTTTATACACAGTGTTTAAGGTCATAAGACGAAGAAGCCTATTGATTTTCAGCGATTTCCGATAATTAGTGCCAGAGTTATGGCCCTTGATCACTTTAAAAAATCTTGTGGACGCTTTTAAAGCCAAAGTTAATATTCGATTGACTTTAAATTTAAACACAGTGTTTAAGGTCATAAGACGAAGAAGCCTATTGATTTTCAGCGATTTCTTATAATTAGTGCCAGAGTTGTGGCCCTTGATCACTTCAAAAAATCTTGTGGATGCTCTAGAGGCCAAAGTTAATATCTGATTGACTTTAAATTTATACACAGTGTTTAAGGTCATGAGACGAAGAAGCCTATAGATTTTCAGCGATCTCTGATAATTATTGCCAGAGTTATGGCCCTTGATCACATAAAAAAATCCTGTGGACGCTCAAGAGGCCAAAGTTAATATCCGATTAACTTTAAATTACACACACTGTTTAAGGTCATGAGACGAAGAAGCCTACTGATTTTCAGCGATTTCAAATAATTACTTCCACAGTTATCTCCCTTGATCACTTAAAAAACCTTGTGACGCTTTAGATGCCAAACTTATCATCCGATTGACTTCAGATTGATACACAGAGTTTAAGGTGTTGAAACAAATAAGTACATGTATTTTGATTTTCAATGAATTTTGATAACTGAACAGCTAAATCCATGATGTTAAATGTTTCCTATACTAATTGTTAGCGTGGGGCAAAACTTTATAAAAAGCAAACGAATTCTAATGATTTTCAGATAATTACATAATAAGTTGTTACTCTTAATCAGATTTTAGTGTATTACAAATGTTTCATTACCAAAAAAAGTAAAAATATGCGACAACCCTTGTTGACTGCCCGGACGATTTAGTTGCTGTGGGCGTATGTTTCGTTGCCTGGCAATCTATCTTTTGTTGGTTTTTTTTGTCCCATCCAAGCAATAAGACAGCTATCCTTGTGCAGGACTTTGTGCTGCACTACTGACAAAGGGAACCAAGTCGGAAAATCCAGATGAACTTTCTTGGCCAATGCAGGGATCGCACACACAGCCTCTTGTCTGGCGAGCCAGCATCTTGCCCAATTAGCCGCCGTGGCTCCCTTATTTCTTGGAAGAAGCCAATCAAATTTTACGATTTCAATAATTACTTTTTGGTTTGTTGTCTTTGCTGACTTTTAATGTTTTGTAAATGCTCGATTTGCCTTTATATTTATAATACTCACATTGAGACAACCGTTTTGAACTTTCGTACGACCTTGCAGCTCTAGATCTAAAGGAATATGTTTTTCATCTGGCAACTTGAAGTCATCTTTTCCACTTGTTGTTACTTGATAAATTAATTTATCAGACATTTTGTATTTTTCATTTCAGTATTATCAGTCAGAAACATTGTATTTTATTGTGCAACTCACCTCCATATCATCTCCCGAGTCAAGAAAGTTTTAATTATTCTGGTTTATATAGTAATCAGATTGCGGCCATGATGGCTAAGGTATTTATATACATTGTATAACCTATATAACCTTATACACCTGTAATAAGTGCCTTTATCTGTTTCCATATGAGTAGTGGGTGGCCATCTGAGGTCTATTCATGTCCTATATTCAGTCCTGGACTTTTACTTTTAGTCCAGATTTCCGTGTACATGAATTTGTCAGTGGGAAAATGTCGCATTTCTATTGGCGATTTTTTTATGTATTTCCATGTGTACAGAAAATTTTCTGAAAAGTTTGGGAAATTCCATGTAAATGATGTCAAAGATTTAACAGTCATTACATATTGATCTGTGGCCTTATTTACAAAAACTTTAACTTCAGAAATCTATCCACACGGAATAAGCATGTTCTTGTATAAATCTTTTTGTTTATTTCAGAGAGGAATCAATCTGTCAATCGTATCACCCAGAAAAATCCCAGCATTACAGGAACTATTTGAAGAGGTAAGTCAGATTTTAAAATGTCTGCTTTTCCAAGAAGCCAGTCAGTATTTTTAATGCCAGGTTATCTCAAGGACTATATGTGCACATAAAAAAGTCTTTGACAATTGGAATACCTACAAGGAGACTGCAAACGGTGCTCTCCAAGCAAATTATGTATTTGCTGGGTATTGCCACTGCGCGTAGTCATGCTCATGTAATTGTTAATATCTTTGTTCTGTTGACAGGCATCAACTCCAGACCTCGCCTATTTACCCCATAAAGACTATACAATAGATCCTAGACACATGGTTTTATTGCATGGATATCAACTCGAAGGTAAGCACTGTCTGTGGTATCTGGTTTATCAACTATTTTAGCCAATCAACCCGGAATGACTCTCTTAGTCAAGCCTCAACATGAAGCACCTGTCACAGACTTTGTCGGACACAAATTATCACAGTCGTATATACTTGTATAATAAGTTGTGCCACAATGTCTGTGACAGGTGCCTTATGTGCAATAAACTGTCTAGGCTTGCATTGAACCCAGTTTAAACACAGGTGTTCACATAATGAAAAATTTGTAATTTGGTTTAATCAATGCTCCAGACAGATATTAATAAATGTCCCTAGTGGAAGTCAAACGGAAATCTCTTAAGGTCACTGATCACACTTATTGCAAGCAATATCGAATTTCATATGCCTTAATCCACACTAAAATATACTCAAATTAATTATTTAAAATTCAATTAAGAAAACAAAACCAATATATCAAAGGTAGATATCTCTGGTCTATATTCAATCAGATAAAAAAAAGTTGCATATCAAAATATTTTCCTTATTTTTATTGTCTACTGTGAATGTGGTGAAATTTATAATTCATCATGCCTTTTTAATTAAATACTTAAAGACACATTATGGGAGATTTTTTATAAAGAGTGGGCCACTCTTGCTATGACAGTTCAAAAATATATGATGAAAGAATATATTGAAAATTTCAGTCAAATTACTTTATTGTGAACAAAGTTATTACCATTGTAATTTTGACTGAAAATAGGAGTTAACTGTATGTTCACCTACGAGAATGGCCGATAGTTTGATTGACAGACATTAACTCCACCTACATAATCTTGATTATCAAGTAACGTTTTCAATGGCTGTGGTTTGAGACGGGACTGCAATTTAATTCGTATGACATTTACTTTTTACTACAAATAAAAAATAAGACTTTTGATATTATGTATGGACTAAATGATCTTTGTTTTTATCTATCTTGCAGAACGATCTCACAGTCCAAGTTTAGAGGATGAAAAGCAGACGTCTGAATTTATCAAATTAAACATAGGTAAGACTAAAGGTTGTAATGGGTTGATTGTTGTGGTACTGAAGGCTGATATAGATAAAACAAAAATTGTTCAGAACAGAAGGAAAATGTGACTTTTTTCTTGATCTGTCAGTCCAATTAATACTATACCAACTTGTTCCGTTTCATATTTCAATTGTTTGCTTCATTTGTTTATAGAGAGGACCATTTAATACTATGCCCGTTGTGATACTGCACAGGTTGTGATTGGTTGATTCCAGATCAATCTACCAATTGAAATATGTTAAAGAAAATTCAACTAAATGTTTCGAAAAGCTTTAATTGCTGAGGCAAAGATCAAAGTTATCAAAAGCCCAGAAGGTGCTGTTTTTAACATATTGTTTTCTGCACCAACTGGCCCAATGAAGATGTGGTGAGGGGCGTTAAACCCCATTTCACTTCATTCAGTTGAATGCCTGCTTGGTTTATTATTATATGCAAAGGCTGTAGCTGACACTAAATAAGGCAGCCATGGTTTCTCTGTGAGTAAGGAGCTTGCTTGCTAATGAAGGGGTCCATCCATGTGAACTTATAATTAACATAAAGATTTTGCTATTGGTTGACATATGTAGAGTAGTGAGAAGCCCGCTGTCGATGTTTTAGGTATTGTTGCAGCCCCCTCATTATATTATATATTACTTCTTCCTTACCTGAATATGAATATTAATATATTTGCAGGAGCTGGTAGTCAAGGTCCTAACAGTGTTAGTTCTACAGGATTTAATGTAGATGGTGGCTTTAAGGTGCCAAGTACAGCTCTATCATCACAAATGAGTAAGTTAAATACATGAGTTTTATTTTTTATTATGCGAAACAGTTAGATTTGTATATTGAACGACTAGTAATTAGGTTAAAGAAGTATAATGACTGAAGTCTCTGATTAATCCAGTGACATTTAGACTAGCCCAAACCACCCATCCCCCTCCCCCCAAAACTAGTACATTGGCTTTAATGCAGCAGAAAGCTATTCACATAATGTCTTAGACACTTTGATTTTGAAGCGGTTTAAGAAACAGTTGTTTTTCTTCAGTCCATATATATCACTCTTCTCGAATTGTCTTCAAGAAACTGAGGTAGTCACTAGTTATAAGGGTTAAAACAAATAAAGTATCTAATGGCAGTTAGAATTGAGCTATTGTATTGTGTACATAACGTTGGAGAAAATTCTTTACATTACCATTTGTAAGCGTATATTAAAGTTAAATTGCGAGATTTTCTGTTCGTTTAATGTATGAAAATTGTTTATTACAGTTTCTTCCAGCCAACAGCCATCCCCTCAACAAGCTCAATTATCTCCCCTTAACATCCAGAATCAGCCATCACCTGTCATGGTACAACAAGTCCAACCTCAACAACCGGTAAGATTACATTCATAAAAATTTGTACATTTTGTCTTGTCAGCAAATTTCTGCAACAAATCATTGTTAAATCTGAATTCTTAAAGACAGAGCAAGATTTGGCATCAATGATTTAATCATTGACTCGTCTACAAGGATTGTAATCATTGACTGGTCTACAGGAGTGTTAATCATTGACTGGTCTACAGCGGCCGTATTCATTGACAGGGATTGGAATCATTGACTGATCTGCAGGGTTTTAAATCATTGACAGCTCTACAGGGTGAATTTTTACTATTTTGTCTGGTATAAAGTCTGAGTCCCTTTGTATTCATGGATTCGATCCCAAGTGTGAGCGTATGTGGCATGGAGATAGCGGCGCCTTTTCAACCTCGTGGGTTTCCTCCGGGCATTCCGGTTTCCTCCCACTGCTAAAGACCCCTATGCGCAAGCGAATTATTGAAATAAAAACCATATGATAGTCCCGAAATGACCTAGTTTGTGTCGAGTGGACGTTAAACCCCATTTCTCTCTCTCTTTTGTATTCATGGACATAAAATTAAGAATCTATTGTGGCATTATTGCTTAACACACCATACACTACTGTACTACAAGTCATTCAAGTAATTTTAGATTTTGCTGTCATATTTTTTGTTTATTATCATTTACAGCAGAAGAAAGATCCCCCACCTAATGTGATGTTAGGTAAGTCTTGTCGGTTGAAATGCCATCAGTAATATATATATAAATCCCTCAATTCAACTGAAAGACCTTCAGAAAAATATTTTAATTCTACTTGACGCTAAAATGTACTCAAATTTTCCCTGGCTTAATCCATGCTAAAATGTAATGAAATTGATAATTTAGCATTTTGATTAAGTAAACAAAATCAAAGTATCAATGGTGGATAATTTCCCATCTTGGATTCAATCAGATGAAAAAAGGACCTCTCAAAAGATTCACCAAAACTCATAGTTAATGACCTGTATTGACAATAATATTATCCTGTATAGTGTCTCCCTATATTGACAAATTTTCAGTTCATTACATCTTTGTGAATACTAAACGGAAATTGAACGATTTCTGCACTGATATTCTTGGTAGAGCTTCGGCTTTCACAATAGTGTAGTTTCCAGGGGATTAAAAAGATTTCAGATGAATTTCAAAGACTTGAAATATAATCAGTGACTATATCACCAACTGGAAAATGGAAGAAAAGAAATCTGAAAGGTGTTGCATATGACTCTTTTTTTTTCTCGTTTACTCTTTTAGCTGGTCCTGGTCAAAGAACGAATATCACACAGCAGAGCAACATAGCCCAGATGCGACAGCAGCAGCAACAACAGCAACAGCAACAGAATATTGCCACATCGCAACAAACTGCTGTTTCCCAACAATTAGTGACATCACAACCAAATATGGTGTCTGTCTCCTCTAATAACCAGACCATGAATCCAATGATGAACACCTCCAATTTATCACAAGGCATGAATATCCAGTCTTCTAATGCTAGTATTATGGCTTCTCAACCTGCGTTATCCTTGCCTTCAAGTCAGCCAGGTATGTTTGCCATTACCCCTAGCACACTTCTATTACAATCATAACATGGCGAGATCTTCAACTGTAAACAGCTCAGAAAAAACCTCAAGATTTGGCAACTCTAAATTTTACTTGATGTTCAGTAAATTGACCACATGTAGGCCCTATTTAATTAATCGTTTCTAACAGGTAATTTTTTAAAAACATTTTGAGGCCTGCATGATGGCTCGATGAGTATGACGATAAGCTCACATTCACAAGTCAGTTCTATGGTTTTGATCCCGGCGGTGGCCAAGAGTATTTCTCTGGGATTTTCCAGACATGTTTCTCATTGTCATTGGTGCACAAGGTAGGGTCTGAGTGATCTTGTAAGGAAAATACCATTAAATAGTGTTGATGGAACTGGAAACCAAAGTCCTATGTGTAACATTCGTAACACACTAAAGATCCCCTGTTGGTTGGAAATGGCAATAAGAATGGGATGATTTCTGGGTAAAAATATCCTCAAAGCACATTGCATGGTGTATTGCCATCTTTCTAAGCCCATATAACTAGGGACCGGTTATCATTCAGATTTGATGAAAAAAGGAAAGAAACTGAGCTTACCATCTATAATCTAATACACATATTCAGTTAATAGATTGCTGTCCAGAAAGTGTTAAATACCATCAAGATTCATTAAATAACGCTCAGTTTGTCCTACCGTTTAGTTTAAGAAACTATGACCATTTAGTTTAGTTTTGATATTGGTCATCCAGTTTATGACCATTTAGTATAAACTAGACAACCAATGTCAAACTAAATGGTACCACAAACTAGGCGTTATTTGATGAATCTTGATGAACACTTTCTGGACAGCAATCTGTTAATTGAATATGTGTATTAGATTATAGATGGTAAGCTCAGTTTCTTTCCTTTTTTCATCAAATCTGAATGATACCCGGTCCCTAGTGTATGGTTCAAAAATTATGTAACTAAAAACTCTGCTTTTTTTCTCCCTCAAAAATTCAGTATTTATTAAAAATGTGTGACTTAAATTTCAGGAATGGTAATGAATCCGGCTCAACAGCAGCAACAACAACAACAGCAACAGCAGTTTAATATGAATACAATGACTGGTCCCTCGTCAGCTCCAAATACCATGCCTGTATTCAACAACCCTAATGATCTGGCCAACCAGCAACAGATGTCTCAACAACAACAACCTGGTCAACAACAGGTTAACAAACGAATGATCTGGAAAGGTGTATTAGAATATCAGGAAAAACCACAGAAAATCTCTCGATCATTGTCCTGCTACGTGACGCTGGGACCAACAGATGCTGATGTGTAAGTTTATGTCTTTTAATTACTTGTTTTATCTTTTATCTCAACTTTGACATTTGGAAGTCAGTGAAGAGTAGGTAGCGATGCCGCTGTCTTTGCAAAATTCTGTCTTTCTTAGCCCTGTCTGGCAAAATTTTCCCATTGCATACTGCATGGTGTATGTCCATCTTACTTAGCCCAGCCTGTGAAGAAAAGTAGGACAATTGTGGGAGTCACGGTGGCTTAGTAAGGTGTTGGCTCACTAAACTGGAGGTTGTAGGTTCGGACGAGAAACTTCATCAGGATTTTCTGGCATGGTTTCCCCTTGGTCAGTGGTGCATGACGGAAGATCTGTCAAAGACAGCTTTTAGTTGCTTAGATAGTACTGAAAAACCAAGGTACATATTGACGTGCACGTAAGAGATCCCTCGGCAGTTTGAATTCAATAAAAGAGAAGGCCATTGTGCCACTGCCTGGGCACAATTTCTCTTATAGCATACTGAATGGCATATGCCCGTCTTCATTGGCCCAGTCGGAGCAGAACAGCAGGACTTTACACCCTATTGTATTTCTTTTCATATTGTTTAATTTGTATTCTACAGAAATGCTAATAATTGGCCGAGTAAACTGTTGATGCAGCTGCTACCACAGAATATGTTGTCGGAATTAACAGGGCTCTTTCGTAATTCACGTCAAGTATCGTTCAACTTTAGTCCTAATGATATGGAAATACTCCGATCTCTTTATAAAATCATGGGAAATGGATTTGTAAGTTGGTTTCGTTATTATTAGTAGGGCACCAGACTCTTGACTAGTATGTCTTGCGTTTAAAGTTCAGTGTGGTGTATGAGGCAAATATTTGGGATTTTTTTAGCCATGCTTCTCTTATATATGTCTAGTCATTTGGCATATTCCTGAAGCAATGGTCCAAGAAATCCCTCTGTGCCCATTGCTGGATTGGTTTCTGATACTTGAGCTTTTGAGGGAGTGTGTGTATTCTACATGTACCTGTTCAATCAAATCTATCCCATGTACAGTAACATGAAAACCCTTTGTTTAATGTAGGGGCTTCCCTAAATCTTTGGACAGTGATTTAAGGTATTAAAAATGGTGAAAGTCTTCTTTGTCTTCATACAGTAGTGTTTACATTGTATTATTCCTGATAGCCTCGTTTGTCACGAAATTAGTTTTTCTGCAATATTCTTCTATGCACTGGTTAATTGGGCATAATCAAATCGTGAGCCATGACGTAACGTTATGTAAACATATTTGGTCCAATTAGGAGCCCTGTTTAAAGCATAAGGCTTTTGTTTCACAGTTAACAATCGGTTGTTAATTAGACCATCGACCAGTCATAATCTGCAACAAAAATTTGCTTCCACTAAAGCAGTGTATAGTCGGATTAGCTATGATCAAACAAAACACTGCTAGGAGGATGATCATTTGGATGGGACAGAAAACCTATGTTGGAATTCGAAGAAAAACAGGACATAGTCATAAATTACTAGACTCCTTTTCTTTGGATTAGTTCAGAATGATCACATTCTTTGAAAAGCGGACAGGGTCATACTTATGTTCTGCATACATATTGCTGAGAAATTAATTCACTCTTGTCCGGGGCAGTAGATTAAATTAGCTCAGTATGATCTTTTCTTATCACAGTCAGGGTGTTGGATGACTAAATGGTTAAGCGTGTGCGCATTGTTATCATAAGGTCTGTCATCAAGTCAACTGGCGTGGTTTTGATACCCTGGTTGTACGTGACAAGGAGTAGGGTCGCCTGTCCAACCTCATGGGTTTTCTCTGGGTCCTCCGGTTTCCTCCCACTGCTAAAGACCCCTACACGCAAGCAAATTATTGAAATATAATTGAACTATATGTTAGTCCCAAAATGACCTATTTTGTGTCGCAGATGCTAAACCCCATTATTTTCTCTCTCTTTATCTCAGTCATATTATAACCAAACCCATTTGTTTTTTCAGGCTGGTTGCGTTCATTTTCCCAGTACTAGCCAGTGTGACGTCCGTGTTTTATTACTTCTGTTCAGCAGTAAGAAGAAAGCATTTATTGGTTTGATACCAAATGATCAAGTAGCTTTTGTGCAAGGCATCCGAACTGTCCTCAGTAAACATAAAGAAAGGGTAAGTTTAATACAAGTTTAATACATGTTTGGTGTGGTGTTAGTTTTGTTCCTAGTCTCCATCGCTCCAGTCTAAACTCTCTGCTTTTAACTACAAGGAATAGCTGTCTGGATTAAAAAAACAAAGGGGTCATTTATGTATTCTGGCTAACTGTGTGCTTATTTGGTGCAAGGTGATAGCTTATGAGAAATACCATCGCAGTTCACAATCCATTCTGCTTTCTTCAAATTTCCTCACACACAACCCATAGAGAAATCCTAGTATGACATTTGATGCTGAAGACTGCTACAAAGTTTTATGTTAATTTGACTAGAGTCGAAGTAAATATAATTTGGGGTGAAGCTATTGAGACTATTGTGATAATACGCTTTGTAGTTGTGGTAGATTTAACTTTATATATATAGTAGTAGTACATTAACTTTTAAACCGTCCTTACAAAACTTTATCACTTTATTATTTGTATTGTAGCCCGGGTTTAATTCATTCAATTTCTGTTGCGCTATAGCCTGGCATTAGTAATTAGACAGGGCACCATTATCATGTGATATGATCCTTGTGTTTGCCTCAGGCATGATTTTTTTCCGTTATTTAACGGATTTCCGCTTTTTTTATCGGCCGTGGGTCGTTTTCGTAAATCATCTAAATTTGCAATAAAAATTTTAGGGGGGGGTAGGGTAGGGTATGGGAGAGTGTTTTGACTTTGTCTGATGATCATTATTTTTATATTATGTCCGTATCGTGATGATAAAAAAAAAACCTGTGTGTTGAAGTAAAGACAAGACTGGTAGTTTTGTTATCAAGTCTTTTCATCAACAACGGTGTAAACACGGTATGTGGTCTGGCTAATGTAGTCTAGGGCCGATAAGTAAATCCCGCAAAATTACGAGATTTCACGAGAAATTGAACTTCCGGTGACATGTGTTAATATCACGCGATTTTGTTAGCCTGATAATGTTGAATGCAAGCGAGTAAATTGGGTTAAATATTTATTCATTTGTGCCTACCTGAAACAATGTTGTAATTTTCGCTCACCAGTTACTAATTATATAAAAAAAACAAATATAAATTATGCAAGAGTGAGAGTTTGGGAGATTTATTAGCTGTGAAAAATGACGAAGCGACGATCGACTGACTGCCGTCTGCCAGTACGAGTACGACGATTCAACTCCGTTGATAATTTATTTTATCTGTTTTTATTTTTGTGTTTGTGTTAAAATTTGCTGTACCAGGTTCATTTTTAATCAAAGCATTTACCATCCAAATGTCTTCAGAGTGCTCGATTTGAGGTTAAATTTTAAAAAAATTTTAGGGGGGGCATGCCCCCGAACCCCCCTAGAGGTTCGGCACGCCTGTGGCGTGCCTCAATCGTCGTCTCCGGCAGCAAATTTTGGCCTATGGCCAAAATCAGTTATTTTTTTGGGTCCACAGAATCATGCCTGTTGCCTCGACAACAGGACGTCAAGACTTTTCTATCTAGGCATTAAACAAAAACCACATGAATTATACCAGAGCTACAAATACTGGCTAGTCCTGGTTAGGAAGAATGCGATTGTCAATAAATAACCTTAGTTTTGAGTGCCTTTTGTGATATTGAATTAACGTCTTTAGATTTATTTATGCTTGCACATTTTAACGTGGTCATTTCTGTATTGCTGTTGATTATCACCAACGGAAATTAACATGCGTGTGAATGAAAATAAAATATTGGTTGAACATTTAGGACTTCAGTGGGAAGTGAGGACTGTAGATTTTAGGATTTGCTGAAACCCTGTAGGGAAAATGGGACAGTGTTGGATTGAATCAAATTCTAATCAAGATTTGTTATGAATTCTGCTTTCTGCTTTTAAAAATAAAATCAAGATCTGAATGAATGGTGATCAATCAAACATGTCCCAAGATAATATTTTTATTAGTTTTAACAGATTAACAATGTGTAGGGCTACAATGGTTTATAAGGGATAATAGAATTAACTCCCCTGGTAGATCATCATCATAAACTTTTCTATGTACATGAAAGCAGAGGATATAACAAATGAACATACATTATCTTGTGTTTGTGGTAGTTCTTATATGACTAATAGTATAGTGTATACTTCCTAAATAAAAATGGCCTGAAAACAAGAATATCAATTGATTTACGTAAAGCTTATTATTTTACATATTTAAACATTTATCTAAAGCATTGATTGATGAATAGAATTGAAGTAAACTTTATCCAGTAAATATACGATTTTAGCCCTATAGTGAAATTGTAGTATAATATTTTGATGTTGTGTTTATGTATAAAGAGCTTATTTCTATATAGGAGCCACAGTGACTCAGTGCATAAGACATTGATTCACTAACCTGGAGGTCCTGTGTTCAATCCCTGTGATGTCAGAGAAAGTTTTTCAGGATTTTCTGGCATGGTCGTCCCTAGCAAGAGACAGCATATACAAAAAATCAAGGTCCTGTTTACACATTGGCATGCATGTAATGAAACCTCTGACAGCTGAAATTCAATATATTAGAGTGGGCCTTAGTGCTGCTGCCCGGAAAATCATGATGAAATTTCTCAGCCAATGCGACCTCCAGGCTAGCGAGTCTGCATCTTACCCAGTTATCCACTGTGGCTTCTCATGGAAATAAGCTCTTTCAAAGTTAGTATCAATGTACATGTATATATGTGCTCTGTGACATCAAAATCAGTTTTGGAAGCCATTGTTTTACGAATTGATCAAAAATTGTCGATGATCTTCCTTTTTTTTAGTTTGCTTTTTTTTGTTAAATCTAACTTTTTGGTTTCATATTATATCATTTGAAGTTATGTCAATACGTTTTGTTCATTTTGAAAAATTAATGACACATAACATCTGAATGATTTTGTTGTCATGGATTACATGTGTTCCTGTTTGTCAATGTGTGCATGTAATTGTTGTTTTCTGTAGTCTCAAGCACGACAAGCTATGATGTCACAATCTATGTCCGTACAACAGTCGTTGTCTACACCACCGCAGGTAATCTATTCTCTAACCCATTTCAACATAGTAGAACAGTCTCTAGTTGTTCGGGGGTTGGGTGGCCGAATGGTTAGCGTGCACGCACGAGCTGTATTATACGGCCGGCCATTGAGTCAACTGACATAGTTTTGAATCCCTGGTTGTACGTGGCCAGGAGTAGGGTCGCCTGTCCAACCTCATGGGGTTTCTCCGGGTACTCTGGTTTCCTCCCACTGCTAAAGACCCCTACGCGCAAGCGAATTATAGAAATAAAATTAAACCATGTTAGTCCCAAAATGACCTAGTTTGTGTCGAGTGGACGTTAAACCCCATTTCTCTCTCTAATGGTTCGGAATAGTTGAAAAGATAAAGTCCTGTGTACACATTGGGCATGCAGGTAAAAGAACCTTTGCATTCATTAGCCCAGCTGGTGCAAACACTGCAAACAGGTTAAACTCATTTTCCTACGTATGCTGAATGAAATACAGTGCAGGTGAAAAACATCCATTCTAAACAAACTACTGTATATCATTTCGGGACTAACATATGGTTCACTTTTATTTCAATAATTCGCATAAGTGTCTTTAGCACAAACCGAAGGACCAAGAGAAAACCCATGAGGCAATCCTACTCGTTGTCACTACAAGCAGGGAATTAAACCCAATAAACCATGTTACTTAATGACAGACCTTATGATCTAACGACACACAACCCCCCTAAAAATAACAGATCAAAGCTGCTGATCGTAATTTGCTTTATTTTCAACAATATCTTATCTAATTCTTTGCTGCTTAATCCACTATGATCATATAAACTGTTAAAATAGCATTATGCAAGAGCAAAATCTGCTTATTACAGGTCTTTCTTTAGGCCTGAAATGTTATCTAAATAATTAATTAACATATCCAGACCATAATAAACTCTTGATGTCAAGACTAGCCTTCGATGTTAGCGGATTAAATTCCTATATGCCGCTTAATGGCCATTGATAATTAAATCAATCAAGTGGATAATCGAGACTATGCTGTTTATATTAATGATTTGAGTAATAATGACCCAGGCTATGTGAATATTTCAAACGCTTTTTTCTCGGCTAATAGTGGATCAATTTGACTGAAATTTTCAGCAAATTACCTTTACACTATCTAGTTTTTAACTATTATAGTGAGAAATGTCATCTCTTTATCTTATCTCCCATAATGTAACTTGAAGGAACCAGTTTTTATAGGAAACAATCGCTAGTTTTATTCTTAAAGCATGACCCCCTGTTAATGTTTTTCCCAATCACTAAATGCCACTGAAAGATGATATTCAAATTGATTAACATTTCAAGTAAACAAACATCAATAGAATATATTCTCCCATTTGATTAAAGTCATTTGGTGGTCACTCTTTCCAAGTCGCTGCATCTACAAGGTGGAACAAACTACCATTAAACCTTCACAGAAGTCCTACTCTTAAAAAATTCAAATTTGACCTGAAAACTTGTCTGGTTAAATTATATTATTAGAGACTAGTGCATTATGCGTCATGAGCAAATTTTGTGGATGTAGAGCTTTATAAATGCACATATTATTTAAGGATTTAATTAGATTTAGAAGAGGCTCTTCCAGAAATTAAACCCAACACTTCGTTCTGGCTCAATTTTTACTGCCTGCAGAGGTTGCCAATTGTAGCAGAATTTTCAAGTTATCATATTTTTGTTTATACTAAATGTAATTGAATCAATTTTTGGACTGATTGTGAGATTCCTTTTAAAGATTCCTTTTTGCACATGTGACCCTACTCCTTGTCACATACAAGCGGGGGATCAGAACCATGCAACTTAACTCAATGACACACCATGTGATATAAAGTGCACATGTTAACCATTCGAACATTCAACCTCCCTACATACCATGTATATTACATATAAAACTTGATTGCATGTACTGATATACTTGACTATTAGAAAACAAGCAGATAGAACTCTCTTGTACAAGTCTTGTTTTATGTTTTATGAGAGCCAAAAAAAGCCCCCCTCAATCAACAAATTAAAAAAATAGCTCTCCTTAAAGGTTCTCCAAGTTTCGATAAGAGGAATGCTTTAGAAATTAAGGAGAGTGATTTAGAAATTAAGGAGAGTGATCTGATATTAACGCGAGTGATTGGTAGATAAATGTTAAAAAAAACCCAATGACTTTGTAAAGGAGAGTGATTTTCAATTTTAAGGGGAGGGAAAAAAAACTCCCCTCGGTCGACATTCAGGTGAGCTGTAGGCGCTCGAGGGTGATCACTCGCCTTAAAAAACAATGACTGCTATGCCTAAGACAGAAAAGGTATGAAATCAAGAGAAAATATTCAATGAAATGGCGTTTAACGTCCTATTATTCTGTTTTGAATAGATTTAAAAAAATATGTTTGAGCTATAAATGAAATTATGCCCATTCGGTGCATAAAAAAAGGATGTTAAAACCAATTTGATTTGATAGTCTGGAATATTTAACATCTATATCATTAAATATGCATTATTCAAGAGCTAAGTTTGCATATTGCAGGTCTTTTTTTATACCTTAAATGTAATACAAATTATTAATTAGACATTTATTAACTTGACAATAAGACAATAATCAACTCTCGATGCCATTGGATGCTTAAGATTTTAACTAGGTTGGAACAGTTTGGCCAATTAATGATATAATTTAAAAAAGGAGCAGTGAGGCTATTTATTTTATTTACCAATAAAATTTTCATTGTATTTATTTTGCATTATTTATTTTTGAACTAGAGCAAGAATGGCCACTTAATATCGAAATTTTACATATTGTATCTTTAAGTATTTGTGATATTTTTATGTTTAGATGCAGCAACAACAGACTGGTGGAGTTGGTAATATTGTACCTGGACCCAGCAATACTATGACATCATCCACATCTTCTATGCCCATGATTCCTGGACAGGTAAGTTGATAACTGTGTCTTGGGCCAAGGTTTCTTAGTGGGTAAGATGTTGGCTTGCTATACTGGAGTTCTCATGTTCGACACCTGCGTTGGCCAAGAAAGTTCATGAATATTTCCAACATGGTTCCCCCTTTTCAGTGCTGCAGGACAACATAGTTGTTCGGATGGGATGGGAACCTGTCCTGTGTACACATGGGTATACATGTTAAAAATCTCTTGGCAATTGGAATTCGATATAAGATTAGGCTGTAGTGCAAAATTCCCCCATAGCACACTGTATGGTGTATGCCTGCCTAAGCCCATTTCATTTTATTCTTTGTTTGCTGTATCTTTTTTAGTTGGATGAATTTCATTCTACAATTTTAAGGTTTCATGTCCACAGATGAAACCAGTTTTGAGACGTAACAAATTTTGTTGATTCTGCTTTTGATACCTTGTCCTTTCCATACAGTTTTATCCTTCTCATTGATGCAGGAAAAGAGCCAGTGTTTAGTGGTATGGATGGTACAAAAAAAACAATCAATATGCACATGAAAGAACCCTTGGCAGTTGGAATGCGATGAACAATTGGACACAATTTCTCTCATAGCATATTGCATGGCATATGTTGATCTTTGTTAACCCTTATCCACGTCAAAATGATCTAAATTTATTTTAATTCCATTTATTGTAGATACAGAATCAGATCCCCAGTACCATGACAACGATGCCGTCGACAACACAAGGTAGTCAGATGGGACAACAGATACCAACAAACCCCATTCAGCAACAACAACAACAACAGTTGCTAGGGTTACAACAACAAGCTGTTGCTGCTGCTCAACAAATGGGTGGATCTCAACAACAAGCAGTTGATAACTCGAGTGTGGTATGTATTTATGTCCCCAAATGTTTTAAGGTGTTGTATTGAAGATCATTTGAATATAAATGTGAGCTCGATTGGCTTCAGCTGCAAATCCTTGTCTGTTTTCAGAAGGTATTCCAGATTCTAAAGACCACTTTCCTCTATACTCTCAAGACCACTTTCCTGTATTCTGAAGACTAATTGTCTCTATTATTCTAAAAAAAAACCCCACTTTTCACTGTATTATAAAGACCCCTCTATTCAAAAGGCCAAATTTCTCTATTCAAAAGCCTACTCTTCTCGATTCTAAAGACAACGTTTCTCTAATAATGATAATATTAATCTATTTATAAAGTGCTGAATATCCAACTAACTAGTTGCTCAAGAGCGCTAGAAAGACTTCTTTCCTCTTTTTTCAAGACATACAACCCCCATCCCAGAATGCATGTGCATTTAGTTTGCTCAGTCAATGTTAATATCCATATCATGTTCAACAGTGAACCCATTATGTGCATGTTAAGTTCTCCCTCCTATTGAAGATTTTCTCCATCTGTTGCATCGACTGAGAATTGAAAAGTAAAGAATATTTGTTGTTATTTTTTTTAGGCATTGTTGCAACAGAAAATACAAGCCTTACAACAGGAATTGCAGGGTGCTAAACAAAAAGAAATGCAGAAGGAACAACAAGCCAAGATGGCTGCCAGACAACAGCAACAGCAAATGATAGGTAAGGGTTATAACACACCCAATTTATTGTCTGCTAACTTTGTTTTATTTTCTGCCCAGCTCCTTTTTCTTCTGCCAATTGTTAGGCTTTTAGATTTATTTTAAATCATCATTTCTAATTCTCTTCACATAAAATATATACATAAAAATATATGGTTGAATCTGTATGAGCTGCCATCCTTTCTTGGCGAACCCCCTAGTAATTGTTCACAATGAATTCCCCTCATTTGTTTCATCTATTTAATAAAAGGTTACTCCTCTAACGCTACCAGCATCCTCTGTTGATATCCGCCAAGAATTATCACTTGACTAACCCTTTGTTTTATAAAGTGACAAACCCTGATCATTTTTTTCTTATGCAGCATATGATACTAAGGGGAATATCTTTAATTGAAATGGTGTACATAATAATTTAAATCCAAACCCCTAACAAGATAAACACACCACAGTCCTGAATACATGTTGCTTATCTTCATATATTTTGTAAAACTCGTTTTCTTGATCATAAGCAGATAGCCACGGTCTATATTATCCTGGATCATCTAGTCATATGTATAATGGTATGTAATTGATGAATGTTAAGTGGGTTGCTAGGTTACCTAAGGTGGTTGTGTATATTTATATCTATATTATATATAGGCTACAGTATAATCAAATGGTTATAGGCTTCACATTGTCTTCATATTAGGTTAATCTATAATCTTAATCTAACCCCAATTTGTATTTTATTCAACTAGAATTTACACAGGGGAGACCATTATGGTCTTGCTTGTAGAGAACGTCACATGGGGTGTCTTGCAAAAACAAAGAATCCACATAGTTATTTAAGCTTGCTACTATTGGGGAACAATGTGGTATTCCGTGTTATGAATTGTTGCATAAAAAAATACTTATTAAAGCTTGTTCCACTGTCAAAGGTAACACCAGTTTGGATGACAATAAAATCTGTCTAGTTCTCCCTATGAGTCGAAAATACTGACAAGTGGGAACAGGGTTTACAGATTCATTTTTTAAATCCTGGTACTATAGTTTGGTGCAGCAACTGTTCAACTAATGCAGCCCAATTCCTGCAAATTTGGAACAGGGGGCTAATTATTCGGATAGCACAAAACTCTGTGGAAACCGTTTTCCGCCTATTATTAGGAATAAAGGAATTGGTCTGTGTATATTATTGAAGTTGTACATGTATGTTTTGGTGTTGTGCAGTTTTAATTAATCTATGGTGGCTGGTGTTTGACTGTTCAATTACCTCTAAGATTGAAAACTTGTATTATGTACATCGGAAACACACATTCCCTGTGGGAGTACAGTATGTATATTGTTGTCACCCTTGTCTGTCCAACCGTCCACAATGTTCTTTATAGTAAACACAATACAGAGCTGAGACTTTTGAGGATTTCTTTTTCATTATTACTGAGATATTTGTTCATCTACATGTAAAGTAGGTCTGAAAAAATAATTGATAATTAATAATAATGAAATTAAGAATTGTAAAACAAGTTAAGAGAATCACTACAACTGTTTCTAAAATTTTGTAATTGTAAATACTCTGTAGGTCAGAGTTTAGGTAAAAAAATTTCAATGGATTGTTTGGAAAGTCTTCAGGACAAACTATCAAATTTCAGAGCCGAATACCAATTTTACAGCTACTTGTGAGTGTTCATTTGTTGGCTGGCAATTCTTTGTTTAACCTCTAAACTTCGAAAATCAGGACTCACAAAATAGAGATATATATTCTTTCTTTGGATTCTAGGGGCTGGAATTGGTGACTGTTTTTATTATGGTGAAGGGTTTTTTAAGGCATGAGGTTTTGTTCAATGTTAAACTGGTGCAGGAAGAATGTTTTATTGTTTGAGTTCGGTTTTATTTAAGTGAAGGGGAGGTCACAGGCACCTTTAACATGGAAAATCCCTACCCAGTCGCAATTCTCATTAATTACGCAATCAAGTGTTTCTTTTGTGGAAGAGTTTAAAGTGATATCATAATTAAAACAACAAAAAACAACAATCTTGTTTGGCCTGAGGTTGGGCAGTCAAGTGTTGAACTTCGCTCTCGATACCTATCCAAAAGGCAAGAAATGGTACTCGGGGGGGGGGGGGGAACATTCAGTAGCCTGGCTACATCTGTCTGGGATTCACCTGCTTGTAACTGACCAATAGCATTGTTGCATTGGTTTTTGTTCAGATGTTTTTACACACGCAACTGATTTGGAAACTGAGGACCCCCAAATTTTAAAGACCTTAGATTTAGGTTCCATGCGAAGAGCTTGCGAAGTTATTAAACTCTTGTGTCTTGGTGTAAACAAATTTCGGAAAAAAGTATGACCAGTCACAATTAGTGACCCTACCTTTAAAACCAATAATGAATTTCTTTTATCCTTACATAATGGCATTAAAAACAAGTAAAATTTATTGAAACAACAACCTCTTTCAAATAAAAAAATGATATATATTTTATGTATATGCAATTTTTAAGTATTGAGAATTTTTGTTTGTGTTGCAAATTGATGAGGCATGAAACCCTCTGAACTGCCCCTAGTTCAAGTTGAATATCTTTCGCTTACAGAAAAGTTTGATTTTTAACCACATTTGATTTGTTTCTAGATCCACTCAATCTGATTGAAAAACACAGATCCTGCTTCGTTTCGTTTTTTATAGTTCAAAATTTCATTTTACTTTTCTTTACTACGCTAGGATCTGGGAGAGTTAAATAACCCATGTTTTGGTTGATGTGAGGGATTATTAGCCAATGAAATGCTTTGTTACAGCGAGATCTTGTCGTGTGTGAAGCACAGAACTGTGGGTATCCTACTAGAAACATCAACAATGATTGGTTAATCAAATGTCAAAAGCCGCTCGTGCGACCTCCCACTGCAACTCTTCATGTAGTAGAGAACATCAAAAGTATAAAAATACGAAACGAAATATATAGATCTGTATTTTAATCAGATTGTACATGTAGATCAATTGATACAACTTCTCATTTGACGAGTTCACGTAGCTAGTTTTATTGAAAGAATTTATTTGTTTTTGTAGCCCACCGTCAGCAGGTTCAGCAACAGCAACAGTTACAACAAAGACAGTTACAGTTACAACAACAACAGCAACAACAACAGGTACCGAATCAACAACAGTTACGACATTTACTGCTTAATCAACAAGTAAGTGTAGAAAAAATATATATAAGTCTTGTCGATCCTTCCATATCAAGTGGACCAATTGTTGCAATTGGCAATTGAGCCCTTCAAAAATATGCTTTTTGAGAGGGTAGATTGCCCAGTTTCCCTGAAATTAGATCAGTCCCCATACAGTGAGTAAGGTATGGCCTCAACACCCAAGAGGTCCTAGGTTCGATCCTGGTGTCGGTCAAGAAATTAACGCAAACTTTTAAAGCGTCCTTTTCCTTTGTTGGTAGTGCAGGTCAAAGGGCCTGGCAAGTAACAGCGTCTAGTTGGTTTGCTGCAAAAAAACATGCCATACAGATACAGCGTGCAATGAGGGAAATTTTACCTGAACAGGGGAGCTACAGCCTACTCTTGTATCAAATTCAAACTGCCAAGGGATCTTTTATGTGCATGCCTATATGTACACGCGACCTTGATTTTTTATCCTATCAAACGACTAGACACCTGTCCTTGCCAGGCCGTCTTTCATGCACCACTGACAAGAGGAAACCATGCCGGAAAATCACGATGAAATTTGTTCGCCAGTAAAAGTGATCAAACCGACGACTGGACGTTAACCCCCATTGCAATTTCCATGCATTCATTATATTGTTGAAAATAAAGTATTGAATTATAAATTAGGTTGATCAGTTATGTTATTTCACTTAGTGATTGGTCAAGCTTCATATGAGTAAAATTAAATGGCTAACTGTTGACAGTGAAAAACAAAATCTGTTATCTCACTTGCAGCACTGTATTTTTACGCTCACAATTAATCGACACATAAAATATATTAGCTTGTGTAACCTTGTGGGTTTACTCCAGGTCCTTTAGTTTTCTTCCACATGCAAGAGACTTTTTAAAATATAATTAACTATGTTAGTCCTGAAATGACATGCATCTGTGTTAGTCCCAAAATAACCAAGACATAAAACCCCATCCTATGACTGGTCATTCTTTATACTTTTTTGTTTTGTTTCTCCAGCACATTCGTCAACAACAACAACAGCAGCAACAACAGTTAATGATGCAACGAGGGGCGGCACCACAACAACAAATACCGCCAGACGGCCAACAGAACATGCCCATGCAGCAACAACCAAACCAGAACTTCATATCAGATTTTAACCTTCCAGACAACTTCTAGATGATTTCAAGATATCATCTGTCATGCTTGTAAATACACATTTGTTTTCACTCTATGATAATTTTGGACCTGTGATGTCTCCTGCCTTAAAGGTCCATCATTCATTTTGAAAGCACCGAAATGCCCAGATTTGACCATGTATGGCTTTTGACCTTGCTAATCAAAGTAATCCATGGAAACTTTTCCCCAAATTCGCTCCGAGTTATTCTGGGCCCATGATATCTCCTGCCTTCCAGTCACAATGTAGGGAGGTTTTTCACTATGAAAATGATCTGCCTTACTGCCAGAATGTAAGGAAGTCAACTTGTGTAGAGAAATTATTTATTATCAAAATGTTCAGAAACTTTGTTTTTTATGATATTATGAAATTATTGACATACATATTGTAATCAATTTTGTATCATATTTATAGACAATTTAAGTAAAATTTTGGTATCACGATCTGGAATATTGTTATAAAATACCAAACTAAAATTTCAGTACATTATAAATAACTTTTCTTAAATCGTCCATATTGTACAAAAATCTTCTTTTTTTTATGCCATTGTTTACATGAATTTTAATGAAGTAACTAAATGAAAATGTGTTTCCGTACAATTGAATTTTTTTTTTTAAATAATCAACTGTCTATTTGAAAACAAATTGAAAATATTGATAAGCCAAATTTAGGATTACGATGCGTATTGTGGAAAATATGTATTTATATCGATTATAAATTTTAACAGCCCGGTTTAAGTTTATGTTAATTAGATTAGATTGGCTATTAGATTAAGCCTAGCTCACAACCTGACGTACATGCTATTGGCGGTCTACGGGGAATATTTTCGTAAACCTGTGCGTGAGACAAGCAATAAGTACATGTAGGATTAAACTACATGTATAATAGTGATAAGTATCATTTAGTTTCTTCAAATTTACCTGTTATCTATCCATAACTATTGACTTGTTTTAAAGCATCAGAGGTGCTCCCCCATCATGTTGTTGATTTTGCTACAAACCAAAAATGCGTATTGTTTATGTGTGTATTTTGTTTACGTTTGTGTTTTTGAGAAGTGATCAATCTTTATTTATATTTAATGAATTTGACCTCTAATGATGTAATACGAGCAGCTGATAATAGTTTTTAAAAAACAACAACTTATATCGCAATCTAATTAGATCTATCTAAAGCATTTTTACAAATGTCCGCTTGTCTTGTTGATGAATTGGCAGATATCTCAAACTTTGTTTTGCAATCTAATTTATCCTTGATTTATATCTGTATATATTTAATTAACCGCAAATAGATGAATTGGCAGAGCTTTCTGAAACTTTGAAATTTAGTCCCCAATGTATATTTAAATGACTAATAAGATCCTCAAAGTCCTTATGCCCCTTTTAGAAATGATTAGAATTAGAATAGAATTTTATTCCATCGAAACATCCTTTGAGGACAGCATATAATATACAAAGTATAAAATTACAAGTTCCAAGGGAATCATATTGAATAGAAAAGGATGGAATCTTTTTTTCACAGCTTACGTGTTTGAATGTTCAAGAATTATACATGTGGATTAAATCAGAATATTAGACCAAGGTCAAGTGAAGCATATTGATTAGAAAACGATGGAATCTTTCTTTTTTACATGTTTGAATGTTTGAGAATTATATAAATTATACTTGTGAATTAAATCACAAATATTAGACAAAGTTATCGGTAAATAATTCTATCAGATTTATGTTTCAAGAATCCACTACGTTGTGAAAGCCAGAAACAAAAATCCTTGATTCCCCCTAGGTCACCAAATTTTACCATGCCCTACTATTATCCAACAAATTTCTTATGAAATTAGTTAATATTTGAAAAGTTTGACAAACATTGCTCACATAAAGTGAATGAGAATTTAAATCCACCTTGAACAGTTCTGTGTTAACATATTTAAGATTCAGTGGTGTTAATTGCAAGAATCTGTAATAGTGTTACTACCGGTATTTCAAATTTTTCTTGCCAGACATTTTTTAATCCGAATAAAGAGGAATAACTCTTATCATTATTTAAGAAAATAGCATTAACATTAGAGTGAGACACGAGTTGGCCACATTCTCGCTATAAGGCTCGGTGAGGGTGACTACCTTGTTAAAGGAACTAATTACATGTATAACGAATTTGACATTACCTTTTTTAAATGTTATCACATTTGAAATGTGATACATGTATACCGGTGTCGTACTTAGCATTATTTTTCTTCGTAAAGCATACTCACTTGTCTTAAATATGGTTAAACAAGTATTTATCAAATTTCTTAAATTATCAAAATAATAATACTGGTAGGTTGAATTTTGCTCTTAAGTTTCTGAATGAGAGTTCTAAAAGTAAAACTCACTGAAAAAAACAGACAGTTAAACTATTGACAGCCATTTTCTTTTTTTTTAATATCCTGCATGATTTCCTTAACTTATTCCTGGTCAGTTTGAAATAATCAATATTGTGGATTTTTTTTTTATTTTAGAATTTTTTTGAAAAGCTGTTTATTGTACATGTATTTGTTTTATTATAATATATTTGTTTGTATATTTAATGAATGAAACTGATGACATTTGTATACAGTATTTTACTCTATTTATTTTATCCACATTTTTCATGAAATATTCAAAATTCATTGTATGTACATTCTAATAATAACAATATTTTGATGTTGCATCAATTATAAATAAGGATGAATTTGATATTGCCATAAATTATGTTCTTTTATGACTTTGAATATTTCATATCCACTCTTATTCCTGTATTAAGTTTGACGGAGCTGTTGGCTCGCCAACCTGAAGGTCCCGCTTACGCTCCTAGTGTTGGTCAACTGGATTGGTTACCCCTTTCAGGGGTGTAGGGAAGACGGCCTACTAAGGGACAACATATAACAGTAGTCATTTGGATGGATGAAAATCTCAAGCATGCACATAAAAGACCCCTTTGCAATTGGAATTTTATATAGAGCTGTAGCAAATGTGTCTGTGTAAAATTTTTCTCATGGCGTATGCCTGTTTTTATTAGCCCAGTGAGAGTAGGACGTTGAAACCCATTTCATTTTTGTAATCAAATTGATTGATATTTCTTCCGGGAATGTTCTTATCAAATAGGCTTGGATAAGTTGAAAGATATTTTAAAGGAATATTTAATATGTAAGAGCAAAATCAGGCTATTGCAGAAGCTTTCTAGCTTCAAATGTTATATAAATTTTTATTTAGACATTGATTAACATGACAAGGACATAATCAACTCTCTAGTACATTGGATAGATAATCAAGACTGTCTTGTCCGACCGAACTTAAGAAAGTAATTTGTCTGAAATTTTCAGTATACATGTATTCAGTTCTCATGAACTGTTTTTGATCCACATATAACAAGCAAGGTCAGCTAAACCTTACATCTTTAATGAACTGGTCAGGGATATTTAAAGATACATTATGGGAAATTAGACTAAGAGCTGGCAGATCTCAGAAAACTAGATAATGTAAAAAGGGGATTTGCTGAAAAATCCACTCTGAACCCAGAATTTAGCAACTGAAATTTGGGCCTAGCCTTGATCATCATTACTAAAGTCGGTACAATAAAAAACATAGTCTCGAACTCTCGATTATCCATTTCAATTATCCATTTCATCAGTAAATATCGCAGGCTAGCGATGACATCAAGAGTAGGTCTGGATAAGTTAATTAATGTCTAATCAATAACATTTCAGGTCTAAAGAAAGACCTGCAATAGGCAGATTCAGCTCTTGCTTAATGTATGTTTAAGGCTGGTTATGTACATTTTATATTTTGTAAATATTGTTTGTGTAAATTGTAATATACAAATCACTAATGATATACATAATTATGTGTGAAGACTGTCTATTGATAACAAAAACCTAGGGTTTGAAATTATTCATGTTTTTTTATATACACATTATACCATATTAAATCTGAAATTATCAATCATATATACCAATCATTTAATAAATTATTGCTATATATATTATATATACATAGATCTCACAATTTTAGATTTTTTTTTTTATTAAAGGGGGGGGGGCAAATGGTTAGCGCATGGGCGTTGTATCATAAGTTCTGTCATTGAATCAACTAGCATCGTTTAGATTCCCTGGTTGTAGTGACAAGGAGAAGGAGCGCCTGTCCAACCTCGTGGGTTTTCTCCGGGTCCAACAGTTTACTCTGCAGCTGAAGACCCCTGCGCGCAAGCGAATTATTGAAATAATTTGTGTTGAGAGGACGTTAAAGTCCATTTCTCTCTCCCTCTTTTTATTAGTACTATCTATTGCTCAGTGTATGGCACTGACTCGCTAATCTGGTAGTCCTGATGTCAATTGCAGTTTTGTACGAGAACCTTCCTCAGCTTTCCGGTGTGATTCCCCTTGTCCAATGATGTAGAGCGGAGAAATGAAATGAAATGGGGTTTAATGTCCTACTCTTCTGCACCTAAGTAGAGCAGAGAGCCTGACAAATAACAGTGTTAAGTCGTATAGATGGGATATAAAACTGAGGTCCAATGTACACATTGGCATGCACCCAAAGAAACCCTTGACATTTGGAATTCGGAGTACAAGTAAGCCGCAGGTAAAAATTTCCCCCATTACACACATTTCTTTTGGCAAATCCTTCGTCCATTAAAAAACAGTTCCGAGGCAGTTGGGTGGCTAAATGGTTCATGTGTGCATGCAATCAAGTTTTGTATGCAATATACATGGTAGATATTGTATGGGTGTCCGAATGTTTTTAACATGTTCACTGTAGATAATAAGGTCTATTATTGAATCAAATGGTGTACCTTGTGGGTTTTGTCTGAATCCTCCGGTTGCCTCCCACTGCTAAAGAACCCTATGCGCAAGCGAGTTATTGAAATAAAATTGAACCATGTCGGTCCCAAGATTACCTATTTTGTGTTAAACCCCATTTCTCTCCCACGCAATATTTCAATTGATAGAATTAATGAATAGAAACATCTGTAGAAATTCACCATTTATTCTCGTCAAATGTCAATAACTACATACATTTTAATGCTGGTTATTACAAATTTTAACGTCCAATATTAATAAGGGGGGGGGGGGTGGCCAAATGGTTAGCTACGTGCGCTGTATTATACGGCCTGTCATTGAGTCAACTGTGAAAGACACCTACGCGCGAGCGAATTATTAAAATAAAATTAAACCATATGTTAGTCCCAAAATGACCCTAGTTTGTGCCGAGTGGATGTTAAACCCCATTTCTTTCTCTCTCTCCAATATTAATTTGTCTTTTCAATGTGGAGGACTTTGGATGATATTATTGAGACTTAGCTACTTTAAACTTCACTGTCAATAAGCGAATATTCACTGCCTGATCAGTTTGCTTCACTGTAGCGAGAGGTGAGTCATCTTCTCCCTTTGTCATAGTTAAATTAAGTTGAAACAGGAGGTCCAGCTGACTGATGTTTTGTATCATCAACACTGATAGCCCAAACCCCCTGTGTGTGATTATTTTCAATTAATATTTATTTGTGAAATAATACACCAATTCTTATTTGTAGACTTCTACTTACACCCAAGTTTGTTTTTTTTTAAAGCGGAAATTTCATATTTTCTAAGAAAGTCAAAACATAGATATTTCTATGTCTTTTGCTCAAAAGGTTGTCAACTCACTATTATACGATCATGGGCAATATTTCACAGGCATAAAAATCCCTGACACTGAAAATAATAACACAATTACTTGAATTACCTCCCTTGTTTTCCCATTCCCCTCCATGCAATGGCGATCTTCAAACGTTTGAATTTGAAGTTGAAAATAATATTTTTGCCAATTTCTCAACTGGCAATAGTGAATTATAGGATTAATAGGATTATTCTTTAACAAGGTAGGACTGTTTATAGATACAATCTATTTTAGGGCTTTATTTTAATATATTTTAAAAATATAACTAAAAAATATGAAATTGCTGTTTTAAAATAAATACTAAAATAGTATTATTACCTCACATTTAATTAACAAATATTATACAAGTACACACCTTATTATTACACTAGTGATCCCCACACATAATTTGCATACTGTATAATTACTACATCCATGAACTTGAACTAGAACTTGATCCACCGGGCAAACACCAAAAATTTAAAAAAAATTGTGAATTATTATCACTAATTTACAAAAAAAAATAACCCTAATGAGCTGAAACAGAAAAAAATTGAATGTAGCTGTACGATGAAATTAGAAAGCTTTTTTGTTTATGTTGGCATTTCACATACGTGAATGAGAGGGGTATGTGTCCGGAGATCACGGTAATGGAATTTAAGCCTCAACCCGTGTGACATTTAAAATTAAATTACTTTCAGTGATATGATACTATCCGATAAATTATCGAATAAGTAAGTGCAACTGAGATTTCAATGAATTAAAAGTAAAAAATAAAAAATAGTGTCGGATTAAATAAATGGTTAGAATGATTAAAATGTATAACAATAATAACAAATAATAGGGAAAAAATAAATATAACTATCGTCAAATGTACACAGACATAAGCAATAATGACCAACAAAAATATAATAACTACCGACAAATGTACACGGGAATATAAAATAATGACAAAATAATTCACTATCGACAACTGTACACAGAAATAAACGATACTGATATACGTTGAATGTTGGTAATAGAACAAAATAATATATTACGTATATTTTAAACAATAAGGTGGGAGATTAACAATCTGAACAGATCTATATTTCGTTTCGTTTTTTATACCTTCGATGGCCTACTCTAGTGTAGTAAAAACAAGTAAAACGACATTTTAAACTATAACAATCGAAACGGAATAGGGTCTATGTTGTAATCATATTGGGAGATCAAACCCTTAAAGTGACATTATGTAAAAGATAAATATGCCGATTGCAGGTCTTGCTTTTGGCATCAACTACTAGCCTGTATTAATTAAGACGTTTATTCACATGAAAAGTCCACAATCAACTCTCGAGCTTAACGGATAATTGCGATTTTAAATAAATTTACAACATGATCACCATTTAATAATTCAATTCATAACTGGGTAATCAAGACTTTGTTTATTAACGTAACAACGGTAGGAATGAAAATCTAGACTACTCTATTGTTCAGACATTCGTAACGTCGCTCACAATAAAGCAATTTGACTGAAACGTTCAATATATTCCCTTTTTATCATATATTTAAACTAGTGCAGCAATAACGGCTATCTAAATCTTAAATAAAGTCTCTTCAAGTCTTCTGTTTTAGATGATTGACACGTATCATTAAGGAAGACTGGACTGGACCTTATTCATTACCCCCCACCTCCGATGTTTCCAAATTGTAGGGAAGCTCGTCTCATTGCCTTCAATATCAAAACCCCAAAAACTTGTTATAGCCCATAAAAAACACTTAGTGTCTTATCCCTTTTTGTATAATTGATTATTTAGTCTCCCTCATCTCCTGGAAAACCAGGAAGCGCTGTTCTTTGAGGCTGGTGCCCTCGTCGACCTATTTCGTTATCAGCTAAAGGAAATTCTAAGGGTCGTCTTCTGTACGGGGCGTAAACTGGATTTATTAACAGATCTGCGTGATTGATGGCTGGAATAAACGGGGCAGGAGGTAATCCGGGGTTCCATGTTCGCGGACGTTTTCTTTTGGCCTTCATGAATTTTCTTCGTGGATTGTGATGATTTCTTGATATCCGAGGTATTGGAACTTAAAATAAATTTAAAATGTGTCATTATAATGGGCCACGGAAGGACAACGTGGCACCCCTTAAGGGAATTATTACCATCCCCAAGAAAGTAAATGCAATCTAATCTTATCAGTACCCGCTTGCGTTGCCATTATGGAAAGTCTGAAGTCACCTATTTAAAGGAACAATTCCGATTTGAACAGGGTCTCAAAAATGAAAGTCCGAATACTTATGGAATTAAAGCGCCAAATCATAGAGGAATGGTGTATTTGCCCTGTCTCAAAATTCCAGCTCAAAATATCGAGTCGTTTGGACGTGAACGTCAAAATTACTTACCCGGACAAGTAACCCTTTTAAGATTTCGGGTCAAATATTTCGTTGGGTGACCTGATAATCGATTTTCGTTTCTTTAGAGGTCTATACAGTGAATTGTCCATGTGCTGGACTTCATAATGAAGGGTAAATTGCACAACACATTGGTTTTATCCAGACACCACATAATACAGCTTGGAACAGCGGTCTCCATTTCCAGATGAAGACTGACGGGTTTAAGATGTTTTAAAACGTATCACTAATATTGGTAGAGGGTATTTTAATACCAAGGGAATTTAACAGAAAAGTAAGCAGTTTTATTCTCAAAAACATTATCGGGATTGGCCCTTTAATTATGGAATTATCCTCAAACACTGAGCTACTTATAAATTATGGAAAAATTACGCACGGACCTTCGCAGACTTACATCATTTCATTTCCGTATCTTGAAGGTCTTGCATGAGAGAGAGAGAGAGAGAGAGAGAGAGAGAGAGAGAGAGAGAGAGTGTCATTTCGGGACTATAATAGTGTGTCATATCTATTTAGAATACGTGTTTGTTAGATTTGGTTAGAATTATTATTATATCCAGAATTATTTTTGGTACATCGAAGAATTATTTTTGGTACATCTATTTAGAAATTCTTTTGGTAGCCTATTTAGAATTATTTTTTATTAGATCTACATGTAGGCCTAGTAAGAATTGTTCTTTTTAAATATATTTACAATTGTGTGGGTCGTTAAGAAGCGCCTATGCGGTCAACACAAATTAATTCAATTCATAAAATGCATTCCATATAATCGAGTTCGCCTTCCGGCATCAAAGCTTTATTCACATGTATATATTTCAAGAAATGTTTCCTTCGATCGTTTTAGATTATCATTCCCTTTGGGTTTTTTTATTTATAAGTACGGCCCTATTCTATCTCTGACTCTGATGCTTACCTCTGTTCAAAAACCACGGTCTTGTAGTAGGCCGAACCGGTTGCAATCTGTAGGCTTCTAATTCTTCTGGCGTTCCAAACCGGCCAAAATGAACAGGTAAAATATCTACAATAAAAAAATACCTACTAAAAACAAAAATCTATTGGTATGATATATATATAGAGAGAGACATGGGGTTTAACGTCCACTCGACACAAACTAGGTCATTTTGGGACTAACATATGGTTTTTCAATTTTATTTCAATAATTCGTTTGCGCGTAGGGGTCTTTAGCAGTGGGAGGAAACCGGAGTGCCCGAAGGAAACCCACGAGGTTGAGAAGGCGCCCCTATCTCCATGCCACATGCGCTCACACCAGGAATCGAAACACAGCCGAAAGCCAGAGGTGACCGGCCAGCTAGAGGTCGAAACGCAGCACTCTAGACCACTAGGCCATCCCAACCCCCCGGTATGATATATACACGTAGGCCTAGCTTTAGGCTATTTCGTGTCTAGTCCGAAAAATAAAAACGCTAAACGGGCTGCCTTTTTCTATTTTGAACATAGGCTATAGGCTATTTTGATGATCTTTGTACATGAATAAATTAATCAATGGTTGGGTTTTACTTGATACTTGGCAATATGTATTATATTTACGGCGATTCATATTTGTTATCCTAAAATGACTTTTTAAATTATTATTAAAAATTGATAAACCTAGCATAGATATGTTTTTAAAAATTGATTTTAAAAAAATACCATTGTTTTCCCTCGATGATAATTTTCTGTTGTGTGTGGCGAACATAGAAAAAACAGCCAGAAAACTCAACATACGAATCACAGAATACGAACCAGTTTTCCCAGTCGGAAGAAATAATGCAATGACGTTTGAATTCCGCTACTTTCGATTTTTCACTTGTCAAATTTTGCGTAGACTCGAATACCTAGACTTCGTCACAGCACAACTTGTTCTATTTTCTACATGCAGGTTAACCGCGTGAAAAGCGGAAGTGGGCAAAGAGTTGTCTTCTGGATTAAGTATGGCCGAGGAGGAGGAATCGAAAAATGAAAACAAAAGTTTATTACAGCGAATGCTGGCGGCCATCAAGGAAGAAAGAAGTAGACACCGTCAAAAGATAGAAATTATAGGTAGAACTATGCCAGTTTATGAAAATATGCGAAAATCCACCGTCAATAGATTAGAAATAATCGAGTAAAAATGGTTGAAAATGAGCTTTTCTTGATCGAGTGATTGATAAGTCATCTAATCATAGTGTCGTGATAACTTGTGAGTCACGAGAAAGACAATCGTTAATTTTTATTTAAACCGTATTACACGATTTAATCTAGATAACAAGTAATGCGATAATTAAAGAATAATGTCAATGTATGTATATTAATTTCATCAATCATTCTATGAATTTACAGTGTTGAATGTAATAATATATTATTGAATATTTTATTGATATATATGTATAAAAAGTAGGTCCATAGGTAACACAACATTTCAGTCTAGTGTCATTTCGGACCTCAACAAAAATGACGTTTCGGACTCAGTATGACAATGGTTTGGATTTACTTGATGGCGTTTTTCATCCGCCTAAATCTATTTGTTAAGGCCAGCTCAATTTTTGTCATGCTCGCTGAGATGACCCGAATACATGTACGGTTAGGCCAATGATTCTTGGCGAGATTGTAGGTTGGGTTAGGGTGAGCATTGGGGCTAGGTCCAGGGTTAGGGTTCGGATTATTGTTAGCCCTGTTCACATTTTGTGACCTTTGAGCAAACTTGAAGTTGTCTTCATCAAATATAGGCAACTAATGTTTTAATATCTGGAGCCGTTTAATAACCACGTGTTTCATGTTAATAAATTATGTTCAACATTTAAGATTTGGCTGTAGGTGCATGATCCACGACTCTGCATGCTTTTTTTGTTGGCGAGCGGTAAATTTTACCTGCATGTAATTTTTTTTAAAATCGTTTTTGGCTTCTTATAATTTGATTTGACAGCTGAGTTCAATCTTATTCCGAGTCTGAAACATTACCTACCCGAGTTCGAAATGTCACCTACCCAAGTTGGAAATGTTGTAAGGCCAAAATGACACGAAACGGAAATTATGTGTAATCATTTTGTAGACGGGTATGCCGTTGCCAATGCTAGTTAAGCTCTGAATGTGAGGTCTCATTGTACCCACCCTATACATTCAGGAACAGGCCTATTGAATCTTTGTCGAAATTTTATCAATGTAAAGGAACATTTTAGTGAGAAACTAAGACCTTGCTTTAAATCTCACATGAGTCAGTTGTTTGTAAAGTTCAGGGAATATTGATCATATATACATAAGAAAAAAAACAGTAAAAATATCTTAATTTATTATTGAATGCAGATTGTTTTGGGTAATTCAATGGACCAGTGTTCATTAGGTCGGTGTAGGTCCGTGGAATGTTAAACCCATTATATTTATTGGCGAGTAAATTAAAAAAATTGTTTTACTATTTTATGTTAAAGATGATGGTGGGTTTGAGTTTGTAGCAGTGGACAGATTTTGGACAGATCTGTTTGAAGAATATTTTTTAGAATCAGAAGGACGCGAGGAAGACAAACGCGATGATATGTTATTTTATGTTCGTAAAACACAGCAAGAAAAGAACAAACCTTCAACAGTACAAGTAGGTCTAAATCTTATGATTACATTTATTTATTTAGGCGGGTTTGGTGGCCGAATGCTTATGGCATCCGATCAGAGAGAAAGAGAGGAAATGGGGTTTAAAATCCACTCAACACAAACTAGGTCATTTCGTGGACTAACATATGGTTTAATTTTATTTCAATAATTCGCTTGCTAGTAGGGGTCTTTAGCAGTGGGAGGAAACCAGAGTACCCGAAGAAAAACCCACGAGGTTTGACAGACGACCCTACTCCTTGCCACGTAAAACCGGGGATTCGAAACCACGGCATTTGACTCAATGGCAGGCCGTCTGATACAGCGCGTGCACGCTAACCATTCGGCCATCCGACCCCCCAGTCATTGGATCAGAAGGTCTGTCATTTAGTCAGGTGACATGGTTTTGCTTTGTCACATGTACATGAAAAGTGACGCATGTCCAACCTTATGGGTTTTCCCCTGATACCTGAGGGTCCTCCAGTTTCCTCCCAGTGTGAAAGTTCCATACACGCTAGTGAATTATTGAAATAAAATTGAACCATACATGTATGCTAGTCTCAAAATGACCTAGTTTGCGTAGAGTGGACCTGGTTTCTGTCTTTATTGTTTTGAGAGTCATCGCTGAGTATGTAGATATCAACAATGTGAACTGCTCCCAGAAAACCAGGCGATAAGTCATTTTTTTTTTTTAGAAAAATAGAGCTTGCAACATATTTGAATAGTCCACAGCCAAAATTTTCTGAAAATGCAATTCTTTTTGAATTTGTCGTATCATGTGGAGTAGGGTTGGGCGATAATGAAAAAAAACATGTCGTGATAATAATTCATCTAATATCGCGATAAACGATATTATCGTGATAATTGTTACACGTGTATAGAAGTCAAAATTTGAATACTTGTGATGGAAAAATATTTTTTAGGCAGCAAACCGTCGCTTGTTATGACTGTTATATCGTTGCTAACTTCGTTGCAAACGGAGCTTGACGCCATGATGGAAAGTTACACTTGACATGCCGGTACGTAATAATGCTATTTTTAGACATGTAGATGAATTAAATTCTATCAATAGAATGGTATACTAGCCTAGTTAGTCGAACTAGAATACTAAGTTTTAATACAACGAAAATATGTAACCAGAATTGGTAGGATTCTAAAATCGGTTCTTAATAATCAGAACATTGTAAAAAGTTGCGACTGGGGTAAAATACTGTCCCACATTGACCTGCCAAACACGCTTTCCTAGGAAATTAAGGAAAGCGTGTTTGGCAGGTCAACCTTTACGAGTCCAAGCGACGGTGTATTATCACACTCTGTGGTATTATCATCGATATTTGTACACGATAATTATCATAATCGTGATAAAAAAATTTTATCACGGTATACCGGTTTTTCGATATTTTTAAGAAAGTCCGATATGATTAAATCGCCGATGATTTTATCACGGTATACCGAAATACTGGTATATCGCCCAACCCTAATCTGGAGTTGAGTTTGGTTCATTGACAGTAACAAGAAGGGATACAGATTATGCTTTTGCGCCCGGAGTACAAAATGAAGTTGTACAACAAATGCCTGATTTCGTGGGAGCGAGTCACATGTTTTCTAAGGTATAATTACTATAATCCCATTCACTGATGATGATATAAATAATCCGTTAATGGGACACCGTCACTCATCAGATGGTTTAGCAAAAGAGGATATCTAAAGGATGTTATGGTAACACTCACACTAGTGATGACTGAAGGAAGGACTGAAAATCAATAGTTTGTTTATTATTGTGGCAATCCATGTTACTTGACAATTAAGACTGTGAGCTGTCAGTTGCAGTCGTCAGAGACAATTAAGAATAACTTTTGTCAAAATTTCACTGAAATTTTCAATAAATTCATGTTTCATTATCCATTTTTTAACTGTTGTTACAAGAATGGTCAGCTCTTTTCTAATTTTTACATAACACCTCTTTAATTATATTATTGTTAGCCGGGTTTTTCTTTCCCACTTAAACGTACATGTAACGAGGAGTCAGGTCACTTTTCCAACCCCGTTAGTTTTCTCCAGGTCGTTCGGTTTCCTCCCACTGCTAACGACCCCTATGCACAAGCAAATTATTGAAATAATATTGAACCATATGTTAGTCCCAAAATGACCTAGTTTGTGTCAAGTGGACTTTAAACCTTATGTCTCTCTCTATATCAGGGGTGCCAAGCAATAATAACTCTTACTTCTACACTGTATCTTATAGATGTCTAAGTTGTATGTAATATTATATCTTGACAATTTGGTGTGCATTTTAATATGGAACGATTTTAGTAAAAAAATAAATAAAATTTTGTTTAGCTTGATAATTTTGTATATCTCCAGCCCACTTGATGTAAAATTTAAGTTCATGTGGTCCGTGAATTCATATGAGTTCGACATCCCCCTGATCTATATGATTGTTAATCTTTGAGTGGCATTTAGTAACTGGATAGAGCAATAAACTATAACACCATGGAAAAACAGTTACTTATTTATTTAGGCGACATTTCGAAGAATATTCTCTCAAGGTTATAAAGCTAATACAGTAATACAAACGTCGCCTAAATAAATAAGTAGCTGTTTTTCCGTAAGTATGTGTTACGTTTTATTGCTATATGATTGTTGTTTTTCCAGCCTGAAATAGAGGTATACAGATGGTTGTCCAAAAATAAACCGAGTTTAGATGATGGTAATATCGACTGGGAAGAAACAGTTTATTTAAATATCATATTACATCAGGTAAATTTTACATTATTGATGGGTCGAGATCAGCCAAATTCAAGTATCGTCCAATTGACAGTAACAGAATATTAATACGTCTCCATGAATGGTGGAAATAATCCAAATATACATGTATCAGCCATTTGACTGTACGTAATGAAATGTTAATATAGCTCCATGATTGGTGGAGATTAGCCAATTAACAGTAAAAAAATATTAATATAGTTCTATGATAGGTGGAAATCAGCCAAATTCAAAAATCAGCCAAATAGAAATACATGTTTTGTTAAATCGGCAGTAAAGAAATATTAATACAGCCCCATGATCAGTCTAATAATATTGTCCAATCAGTGGAATAATTCAAAAATATTTAAAAACATACACTAGGTTAAATAATAATTAACTTGTTTCAATGATTCCGATCGATTTCTGCATTTAACAGAAACACTGCATGTATATTGGGCTACCCGTCGACTACTACAGTGTTGGTTTTAACAGTATTTATTTCGAGACTATTATACAATATAAAGGCATAAAGAATCGGATACAAAAACAAGGACTTTAATGATACATACAATAACTAAAATTATATTATTTTAGTTATGACACAAATAAGTAGATAAGAAATTTTGAATAAATAAAAAATGAAAAAAATTCACTGTTTTGTCTCCAATAAAGAACTTGCATTAAACAACTTGTTGTAATTTTTTCAGTTTGAATATACAGTAACATGTGCTATATGTACGAGAACTAGTGATAAAGACTTACAAACGTTACGGAAATTCTCACAGGTAAAAATACTTTATATATATACTGACTACACTGACATGATTCTGAAACCCTTATACATACATGTATGTGTGAATAAAATGGTGTGTAATGTGTTGTAAACATTCACTGTAAGCTAACATCGGATACTTTAGATTTTAACTAGATTAGAACCGTTCACCATTTAAAAATTTAATTTAAACATGAGAAAGTGAAGCTAAGTCTTGAATATACCGCTACCCTGTTAAACACTCTGCACACATCTTGTCAAAACTTCAAACAGTGATAACTTGGCTCAGAATAAAGTAATTTGAATGAAATTTTCAATATTTTCAATTTGCATTATCTATTTTTGAACGATTATTACAAGAAAGGTCAGCTCTTTATTTAAATCTTACATAAAGTATCTTTCATTAACAAAAGGTACAATTTTATGGAGTTTAACACTAAGCAATGTTTTGACCAGGATATTCTCACCTTTATCATCGCTTAGTGTTAAATTCGGTAAGTGTGTATATCCATAAAATTGTACCTTGTGTAATATGTTCAATTACTAAATGCCAATCAAAGAAGAGATCTTTCATTAATTCTATTATTAGCGTGTTTATCCATCACCTAGTAAAAGAGAAATGTCCGGTAAAGGAACAGAAGAGAAAATAACCTACCCTAATATATTCTTCACTGTTGATAATTTTGAAGAGGTAAGTATTTTATATACGTTGGTTGTTTATTGTTTGAAATGTCTGGGTATACTTCAAGTTTGTCTTGTGTAATAGTTAACTAGATAATGTAAAGGGAATAAGCTGAAAAATCGACCCTGAACCAAGATATGGTTAATGCGATTGAATGTTAGGCCTAGCCACAATCATCATTACTAAAGTCAGTATGATAAAAAACATAGTTTCAATTATCTATTTTGGGATTTAATCATCAATGATCGTTGAGCAGCAGATAAGATTCAAATCCAGAGAAAACCTGACACATCAGATTGCATGGAGAGTTGGATAAGATCTTTTCATGTTAATAAATGTCTAATTAATAGTTTATATAACATTTCAGGTCTAAAGATAGACCTGCAATAGGCAGATTTTTAGCCCTTGCTTAATGTATGTTTAAGTGTGGCGCTGTCCTCCTCCATTTAACAATAGTAACAATTTCGACAAGGATTCAATTGCTTGTATAAAGTTCAAAGTTTAGTGTCAATAGGATTACAAATTTGGGCTTATACTGCTATGAGATCAGAAAAGTAGGTTTGATGGATGTTAAACCCCATTTCATTTCAACTACTGTTGTCAAAATTTGCAATACTGCAATATATTGCAATACTTTTTTTCGTGAATCGCAATATATTGCAATACGATTTTTGGCCGCAATACACAGCCCTAGTTTCAACTTTAAATGTAGTTGGAGTTTTGGTGCTCTGTGAAATGAATTGATATATATTATTTTTGAAGGCCTTCCAAGACATAATAGTATGACACCAAATGACTTTAAATGTAGTTGAAATTTAGGCACACTATGAAATAAATTATTTTCTGATGTGGTTTTCCCTTATCAGTGGTTGAGGGCGTGGCAAAGACAGCTGTCTAGTCATTTGGATGATGCGAAAAACTGAGGTCCCGTACATACATTGGTGTGTATGTAAAAGATCCCTTGGCAATCGGCCATACTGCCGCTGCCCGGGCAAAATTTCCCTCATTTCACACTGTATGGCATATGCCCGTGTTCATTAGCCCAGTTTAGGAGCAGAACAGTAGGATGTTAAGCCTCATTTCATTTCATTCATGAACTAAATTTAATCAATAAATATTATATTTACAGGCCTTCCAAGACATAATAATTCGAGATAGTGAAAGTGTTGTGGTAGAATTATTAGCCAGAGATAAAGATGGTGATTTTGAAAATGTAATATTTCTCGGTTCAGTTAAATATGATGCTTTAAAAAAAGTTTACGATGGTAAAGTAAGTGAATCATTATGGTTTTATTTTTTTTACATGGTTGATATACTCCAATATTTTATATAGGACGGTGTCATTTATGGCAGGATCAGATCAGGTAAAAATTCAGAGAATTACTTTCTGTCATGTTCTGAACCTGTTTTCCCCTTGTCAGCGGTGCAGGACAGAGAGCATGACAAGACTGCTGTCTAGTTGTTTGGATGGTATGAAAAGCAGAGGTCCCGTGTACACATTGGCATGCACGTCAAGATCCTTTGGTGCTGTCCAGGCAAAATTTCCTTCATAGCATATGCCTGTCTTCATTAGGCCAGTCGGAGCTAATTTCATTTATTTTTTCGTTAATCTGTAATTTATTGTATTTACACAGCAATAAAGCTGAACAACCACTGTGCTTTGGACCTACCTGGAAAATTTTCGCCATTGTAATTTTTCATTAATTTTCTTTTAGTTAAGTTTATCATCAAAAATGGCGCAGCGTATGACAATGGGGTGGCTACAGAATAACAACAAAAGGGTTGAATTTTTGCGGATGCGTGGTCCACTAGGAAAAGGTCACGCAGAAATGGCTGTTAGCAGGGTCAAGGGATCCGGACCGGAAACTCCAGATATTGAAAATTTTCCGTCAGAAGATTTTGATGACTCTGATTCTGTAAGTAGATTAATTGAAAAGTTGCATTTTATTTCAGACAAAGGCAGCCATAAACGTAGCCATTTTTATTTAAGACATTAGCGACCATGGAATTTCTCTACATGTACTTTGAGGTGTCTATCTCTTTCCCCGCCATTTTGATCATGACTGTTTGGATTATTCACAGATTGTTAGATGTCAGAAAGGCAAAACCAATTTTTTGTCAGTTAAGTGAAAGGTTCTGATTTTTGAGAATTTTAACACCAGCTGCCACCCTATACATACCTAATTACATAGATGCATTGTTTCTATAGTTTTGAAAGCTGATAATTCACTTTCCGAGAGACCAATCTCGGCCCCAGAGATAAGTTTACCCATGCTTGAAATCGGTTCCTAACCTCCGTCTTCAGTGGCCCGTGATTGGCAGGATTTGTTTAAGTGAAATGCAGCTGATTTATTCGAAAACAGACGATTTGTTGATTTACCGGGAACTATTTTTAGCGCACAATGTGAGTGATTTGGTAAATACTTGAAATTTCTGAAGAAACGCGAGTTTGAGTTGCATCTTTGATCTTTGTTAAAACGTCTGAAATAAGGTTACCTAACTTGACAATTCAAAATGGCTGACATACATGTATGGCTGGCAAGTTTTCTCAGCGGAAAACAAAGATTAAATCTTATCTCTGGGAGCCGAGACTGACGAGAGACCTGGATATAATTGATGTATCCAATGTAGTAGACCCACTGTGTTTCAATATATCTAACTCTCCATTGCATAGAATATACCAAGGTACATATTTAGAAAGAAAATAATTAAACTTTCCATCAGTGTAATTTCCATTAATAAATCTTTTTGAAATACAGATCTATATTTTGTTTTGTTGTTTTACACGGCCTACCCTACATGGAGTTGTGACTGGTTGTATTGGGAGGTCAAACTTTCAAACTTGTGAAGTGCGATTTATTATATTTTGGATGAATCAATTTATAAATGCAGGATTAACTTGTTTAATACTCTAAGTTGTGATTAATTTGAACCAGTTTTTATTTCAATATATCCAATAACTAGAACACAATTCCGACTCCGTTTTTAATCACACGTGTTTATAAAATATGTTTCTAAAAATAGAATAAAACAACGCAGTATAATATGATTGGTTAACTTAATTAACAACTAAATGTAGACATCTCACGAGATGCGTGAAATGTGCCATTTTTGACGAATGTCTGACAAAAATTTTATGCTGATGGCATATTCTCGGGTTGATAATATTTTGAAGGCGGTGAGGGGGATGTTTTTAAATAAAGACATAGACAAGCAAAGCTACGTCTACAAATATTTCTATTGGAATGGTGAAACTTAAAGTACATGTAGTGTTGTTTAGACGATTATAGTGTTTTTTTTATCCATACATAAGTCGAAGCGGAGTTTACAACGAAGACCGGACTTCGGCGGAAAAAAGTATCCACTTATACCCCGAAATATCAGGATTGCAAATTTTTGTGATGTAAGGCTATGTTTTACTGCTCCTCAAATCTGAGCAAATGCTATTCAAATTTTGAATTGATTAGCCAAATTGTGAATCTGTCACAAAAATTTGCTACTCATTGGCTTTAGACTAAATTGAACCCTGTATTGTACTGCTGGTGTTGAACATATAAAGTGTTGATCGGTTTATTTTCAGAATCAGTACACACATCGGAGAATGAGTGATCCAAGTTCTGGAATTGGTTCGTTTGTAAGAGGTGGATTCCGATCATTAAGTATGAAAAAATCCCGATCAGAAACAGAGAGTGTTGAGGTAACAAATGGTGTCAATTGTCAGGAAGTTGAAGCCGGAACTATACAAGACGGTAATGATTGTAAATTCACATTTTATTTACAATGTTCCGATAATCTTAAACCGTGTATCTGTATCTCAATAGAAACCTGCGGGTTTTCTCCTGGTTCTCGGCTTTCTCCCGCAGTTAGAATCCGCTATGTGGAAGTGAATTACTGAAATAAAATTGAACAATATTTTAGTCCCGAAATGACTTAGCTTATGTTGAGTGTACGTTAAACTCCATTTCTCAATGTCTTTTTCTCCGTTGGGGGTTTGGATGGCTGAATGGTTAGCATGTGCAAGCTCTATCATAAGGTCTGTCATTCAGTCAACTGGTGTGGTTTGGATTACCCGGTTGTATGTTACAAGGAGTAGGATCGTCTTTCCAACCTTGTTGGTTTTGTTCCGGGTCCCCCGGGTGCCGGGGATGTTGATGGCCGAATGGTTAGCGTGCGCACGCTTTATCATATGACCTGCCATTGAGTCAACTGGTGTGATTTGGAATTCCTGGTTGTACGTGGCAAGGAGTAGGGTCGTCTGTCCAACTTGTGGGTTTTCTCAGGGTACTCTGGTTTCCTCCAACTGCTAAAGACCCCTACGCGCACGTGAATAATTGAAATAAAATTAAACCATATGTTTGTGTCGAGTGGACGTTAAACCCTATTTCTCTCTCTCTCCTCCAGGTGCCGTGTTGAATTACACAGTATTAAATCCTTACTACATTATGGGATCAACGAAAAATCTAAACTTGGGCACTCCAAACCTTTTTAGCATTGTTATACAACTGACTAAATACATGAATATACAACTTGTTGTACCGTATATGGTAACTACAGACTACCGTGGGGGGGTTGGGATGGCCTAGTGGTCTAGAGTGCCGCGCTTCAACCTTTAGCTGGCCGGTCACCTCTCGCTTGCGGCTGTGGTTTCGATACCTGGTGTGAGCGTATGTGGAATGGAGATAGGGGTGCCTTCTCAACCTCGTGGGTTTCCTCCGAGCACTTCGGTTTCCTCCCACTGCTAAAGACCCCTACACGCAAGCGAATTATTGAAATAAAATTAAACCATATGTTAGTCCCGAAATGACCTAGTTTGTGTCGAGTGGACGTTAGACCCCATTTCTCTCTCTCTCTCACTGACTACCGTACCTGCTGTGGGTTAGGGTGGAGATACTAGAAGTAGACACAGACCCTTATGTCACAGTACTCCGCCATCACTTAAAGATACATTATGGGAGATTAGATAAAGAGCTAGCAGTTTTCACTTTAATAGTTAAAATCTACATAGTGTAAAGGGAATTTGCTGAAAATTTCAGTCCAATTGATCAACTCTTAACCGAGAATTTAGTGATTGAAATTTTTGGGTCTAGCCTCGATCATCATTACTAAAGTCGGTACGATAAAAATCCTAGTCTTGATTATTCATTTCATGATTAAATCAAGAATGAAAGTTGAGTAGCAAATCGGATCCTGATCCAGCAAATATTGCAGGCTAGCAATGACATCAAGAGTTGATTATGGTCTGGATAAGTTAATTAATGTCCAATTAATAATTTAGACAACATTTCAGGCTTAAAGAAAGATTGGCAATAGGCCATTATACATGTAGCTCTTGCATAATGTATGTTTAATAAAAGGTGATGAATATTTTTGGTTTATTTTACCAGAGTTAGTAGAAGATGCCGATCAATATAATGGATTCTGGGGCAAGTCGTTTGGTCAGGCGTGGCATTGGTTTAAAGAGAAAAGGCGAGCGAGTAGTGTGGCTCTAAATGCTTACCTCACCTTCATTACGTTACCATGGCATCGAATAGTAGCAGGTGATTATAGTTACATCTTTATATCATATTGGTTATAATTTCATTAGAATACACATAGACTCCCAAAAATTTCGTCCTCCCACTGTTAAAGACCCCTGTGTGCAAACAAAAAAATCCCGAAATGACCTAGTTTGTGTCGCGTGGATGTTAAACCCTATTTCTCAAACTCTCTCTCCAAAATCAGAACCATACACCTTCCATTTTTATACGCTCACATGTGAAAGTGGTTGTGTATGATGAATACCATACTGGTAAGTTAAAGCGATAAACTCTTGTCGTATCAGTACCGGGACAGATTGAAGTCCAAGACCTGCTGGACCAAGTCCCATGAGTGGTGCTTTCTAGAGTATATCCTGAGGTTTCTAGATTACCAACTCAGGACTTAATGGACCTCAAACTATTGAGGAAATTCACTTATCTGGGGTCTCCCTAAGCTATTATATTCGTGGACTCGTTCTCAGTTTCAGTTATTTGATTTACATTTATAATTTCTGCGATTGTTCGATTAATCAAAATTTTAAAGAATAGAGCTGTGAATTACTTCCATACTCCTTGCAGTATTTTGTTTGATTAGAGGGGAAGCAAATTTCTGTTCCAAATTATGACTGGTCAGTAGTCCGATTAACTGCTTAACAATATGTGACCTGCTCCCACTAAACCAGACACTTGTTGCACAACTTCGTTTTGTATTATGGGCACAAAAGCATAAACTGTATGCCTTCTTGTTACTATTATCGAGCCGTACACAACTCCAGATGATACAACAAATTTAAAAAGAATGCATTTTTGGAAAACTTCACTGTGGACTATTCAAATATGGTGCCAGCTCTATTTTTATAAAAATGACCACCCGTCTGGTTTTGTGAGAGTGGCTCTCATATGATCACTGTCCAAAGTTTTAAGAAGACCCCAGGATAAATAATTGCTGTACTTGGATAGATTTGATTGAACGGGAAGAATAGACACACTCCCGCAAAAGCTCAAGTATCAGAAGCCAATCCAGCAATGGCCAGAGAGGGATTTCTCAAGCCATTGCTTTCGAATATGATAACTTGTGATATTTCAACCTCTGAGTTGTTGTTTTTATAGAGAAGGAAAATACTGAATGTTTTCTTGGCTTATCATGAATGCAAAATAATGGTTGACATATTGTATTAATTAACTGTATTGATTTATTATCCACAAAATTTGTTTAACATCCTTTGCATGTAAACTATGGTTCGGACTACAGTCTGAACTATCTTGACTGTGCTCCATCGTAGTGTGTGGCTGGTCACAACCACAGGTTGATCCATAGTGCGAAAATCTGTGTAACCAAAGGTCGTCCTGGGTATTGAATTTGCAAAGTGTGCTATGAGAGCTAATTTTTCTCCACCAGTTGGGTATTAAATGTAAGCAAAGTGTGATATGGGAGCTACTTTTCTCCAACTGCTGGGTATTGAATACAAGCAAAGTGCTGTGAGAGCTACTTTTATCCTTGGGTTGAATATTGAATACAAGTACAGTCAGGCACAGTGTGCTATGAGAGACATTTTGTCCAAAAATTGTATTTCTGTCTACTTTTCATTGGATTTCCACTTCCAATGATTCTTGTTGTACATGTATGTCACCCATGTCCGTCCGTCACCAATTTGTTTGTGGATACTCTCAGTGGCGGCGCCAGCCGTCGGTGGTTGAAGGGGCAAAGCTGGGGCAAAGTCCAAGGTTCAGGGGGCAAAGGCACGAGTATCAACTAAAGGGGGGGGGCGTCTCCCCCAGACAATTTTGAAAAACAGGCTGCCGGAAATGCAGCCTGGCAGTATTTCAGGCAATGACCGTTGAGGTAAAGTGTCAAACGAACGGACTTGCGAACCTCGACGAATCCCACTCTCGAGCGCCAATGTCGGGAGTATTTATGGAGGGTATGGGGGACCTCCCCCAGAAAATTTTGAAAAATAGACTCTCGGAAATGCTCTCTGACAGCGTATTCAGTCAGGCACCGATCGTCGAGATAAATAAATCTGACCACATACTGTCCGTAGCCTGATCACTAGTTTATACGATCAGAGACCAAAATAGCAAACGAACGGACTTGCGAACCTCAACGAAGTACCTTTGTGAGCGCTAAAGTAGCGAGTCTTTGTGGGGGTTTTGGGGACCTCCACAAGAAAATTTTGAAAAATAGACTGTTGGAAATGCTGCCTGACAGTATTCAGGCACCGATCGTAGAGATAAATAGAGCTGATCGGATGTCACCTGTGGCCTGATCACTAGTCTTTCCGACCCCAGAGAGGAAAGTGTCACATGAAACTCAATGAAGTCTCCAATAATTTGAAAGGCAGACTGCCCGAAATGCAGTCTGGCAGTATTTCAGGCATTGATCGTCGCGATAAAGATACGGCCTGTTGCAAAATTACTAGTTTATCCGACCAGAGGAGAAAGTGACAAACGGGCAGAATGAGTGACTCAAAGTGAATGAATATTTTCGCCACTATATTTTGTGAAATAAACGGACTTGCGAGCCTCAACGAAAATTTGAAAAGTAGACGGCCCGAAATGCATTCTGACAGTATTTCAGGCATTGATCGTCGAGATAAATAGAGCTTAACAGATACCTTCGTCGTCAAATCACTAGTTTATCCGGTCAGATAAGAAAGTGTCGAGCGGGCGGAGTAAGAGTGACTCAAAGTGAATGAATATTTTCGCCACTATATTTTGTAAAATAGAATGCAGCCAGGTAGCATTTCAGACATTAATTTTCCGAAAATTATTGGGGGGGCAAACAGAGGGCAGGCAAGATTTTTGGGGGGGCAAATGCCCCCCCTTGCCCCCCCTTGGCGCCGCCACTGGATACTCTGCAGGTCACAATTTTTATCCGATTTTGATGAAACTTGAAATATAGGTCTATATCCCAAAGGTCTCGATTCCTCTCGATATTGGCATATATCGGACTGTAACTCCACAGATTATGGCCTCTGATTGTACGAAAAATCATGTTTTTAGCTTGTGGACACTCTAGAGATCACAATTTTGATCAGATTGTGATGAAACTTGAAATGTGTGTTTATAACCCCAAGATCTTGGTTCCTATGGATATTCGCCCATATCGGATCATAACTTTCTGAATTATGGCCCCAGATTGTACGCAAAATCATGTTTTTAGTTTAGATTGTGGTCCCTCTAGAGGTCACAATTTTTATCCGATTTCAAAAACTGTTCTATCATATCACAGTTGCACCCTAATTATGGTTGAGTTCAAATATTGTGAAGTCGGATATAAACTGCCAGAAAAATGGCCACCGCAAAGAGTGTAAAAATATGGTATGTCAAGGTTGTAGACCCTCTAGATGTTACAATTTTCATCCGATCGAAATGAAACGGTCCGACAAAATGGCCACTTTTTGTCTGCAAATTGTGTAGTAGTATGTAAAACAATGGACCCTCTAGAGGTCACAATTTTGGTACGAATTTGAGGAGACTTAATACATATTTTTATATTCCAAAAATCTCAATCCCTTTTGATTTTTGCGTATTTCAGACCATACCTTTCTGGATTATGGCCGCTGATTGTACAAAAAATCGTTTTTGTTTTTAGCTTGTTCTCTATCCATCCCTTACAAAATGTGGGCGTATATTCATGCCAGGTCCTTCGCCCTGCTGCACTGACAAGAGAAAACCACTCTGAACAATCCAAAGCAACATGTAGATTTAAAGCTAGAAATGGGGTTCGATGTCCACTTAACATGACACGGTTTACATTAAACTACCATTCGGTCTCAAATTAATGATTATGCTGTTTGGTTTACTATCAATCAGTGGGTAATGGTAATTAATTCCTTTCCATGTGACGGGTAATTGTAATTAATTACTTTCAATGTAATGGGTAATTGTAATAAATTAGTTTCCATGGAATAGGTAATTAATTAGTTTCCATGTACTGGGTAATTGTAATAAATTAATTTCAATGTACTGGGTAATTGTTAATAATTACTTTAAAGACAAGATAAACATTTTACCATTGGTACACGAATCGTGTACCATAATGCGTTTTAGAAAGAAGGAGGCTACACATTTTCCACAACTCGTGTTAAACGGCGAAGCCATAATTTATCTGGAGAGCATGTGCAATAGACTGGAATAACCAGGCACTAGAAATTTCTGTTTGGTTGAGACTACCGCCGTATTTCGCAGGACATAACTGATCTGTACTATCAGATTACAATTATATGCGTTGCGACCCATTTGGGTCTATTTGTAGGTCCCGAATATTAGCGATTTAGCTCCTTTAATTAATTAATTTTGATGTAATGGGTAATTGTAATAAATTACTTTCCATGTAATTATGATGGGTAATGGTAATCAGTTACTTTCAATAACATTTTGGTATTTAAAAATAAATGAAGTACAATAGGGAATTTCAAACCGATGTTGGTAATATGATACACCGAAATTGATCATTAATAATAAATGAATTGCAAAAATTGAAGAAGATTTCTGTTAATGATAGACAGAAGAACAAAGTAGATACAATTTTTTTTAATGAAAAATAGAACATTTAGCAGCATCATTATTTCTTATGGTTCAAAAGACATTTTGATATCATTTAGTGTTTGAATATTGGTCAGGTTTTATTATTTTTGTTTCTATTTTCTGCTTTTTGATCACGATCAATGATTTTTAATGATGAGATTATTTAAGAATCCTTTTAATGAAAGCTACAAAGATAATGAATCAAGAAAAAATGATTAAATTAAAAAGTCAGTTACATACAGTGTTGAGCAAGGCAGAAAACAAGGAATTAACGCTTGTATGGAAATTGCTCTCTGATTGTGATCAAAAGTTACATGTACAAGAAGAGCCGTCAGAAACAATGCTATTGACTAAAAGATCCATGTATTTAATCCCAGCAGAAACTTCAACAGTTTTCATGCCTGGTTCTTAATTGTGAGTGACAACTACTGAGATGATAAGGAAGAAGCTTCTGGTCTTGTGATTATGACAAAACAGCAGATTTCATGTTACATTCGAACTAGAAAGTAAAACATATTCAAGCACATTTCCTCTGGTACCTAGGGGGTTGGTTTGCCACTTGGTTAAACGGGGCGTTTTAGATCATAAGGTCTGTCATTGAGTCAAGTTGTGTGGTTTCAATTCCTGGCTTGTACATGACAAGGACTAGGGTCATCTGTCCAAACTCGTTGGTTTTCTCCGGGTCCTCTGATTTCCTCTCACAGCTCAAGACCCCTACACACAAGCAAATTATTGAAAAATGTGTTTCTACCGAAATGACCTAGTTTGTGTTCAGGGGATGTTGAACCCCATCTCTCTCTTTCTCTCTCTCTCTCTCTCTCTCAAGCAAATTTTTGAAATAAAATTAAATCATATGTTGGTCCCAAAATGACCTAGTTTGTGTTGAGTGGATGTTAAACCCCATTTCTCTCTCTATCTCTCTCTCTCTCTACATGCAGTGTTTCTGTTAAATGCGGAAATCAGTTGGAATCATTGACACTAGTAAATAACTCTCTTAATTAAAGATACATTATGTAAGATTTAGGTAACGAGTTGACCATTCTTGCTTTAATAGCTCAAACATAGATAATGCATTGTGGTTCTGACAAGATGTGGGCATTGTGGTAACCATGGCGAAATGTTCTAATTTAGTTTAAATCTTGAGTATCCGATGCTGAGAGTTGATTATGATGTTGTTTTGTTAATAAATGTCTAATTAAAATAGCATTATGCAAGAGCAAAATCTGCTTATTAAAGGTCTTTCTTTAGGCCTGAGATGTTATCTAAATAATCAATTAGACATTAATTAACATATCCAGACCATAATAAACTCTTTATGTCAAGGCTAGCCTTCGATGTTGGTGGATTAAATTCTTATATGCCGCTTAATGGCCGTTGATAATTAAATCAATCAAGTGGATGATCGAGACTATGTGTTTATATTAATGATTTGAGTAATGATGACTGAGGCTATGTGAATATTTCAAACGCTTTTTTCTCGGCTAATATTGGATGAATTTGAGTGAAATTTTCAGCAAATTACCTTTACACTATCTAGTGTGAAATTTTCAGCAAATTACCTTTACACTATCTAGTTTTTAACTATTATAGTGAGAACTGCCATCTCTTTATCTTATCTCCCATAATGTAACTTTAATAGTTTATATAACATTTCAGGTGTAAAGAAAGACCTGCAATAGACAGATTTACCTCTTGTATATTGTATGTTTAATTTTTCGTTTCTTTTTCAGACATCTTAGAATCAGGACAAAAACCTGTTTTAACCCATTGATGAAGAAGACAAAAGACACTTTTATATTTGATAAAAACCAGGGCACATCAGACCACTGTCTATATGTAAGACTAAATGTGTTTTAGTAAATGTGTGTTTGTTCTTGAAAGAATCATGTACAATTTCGAAGGAACCAAAATTCGCTTTTTTAATTTCATGTTTTTGCGATCCAAAGATCATTGAAGATCGACCACCAGACGATATGACAACCGCCCCCAGTGCTAAAAAACAATACAGTGAATACTGAAGTCCACAGAAAGATTTGAATTCCAGGGAGCAAGACTAAAAGATAATGCAGTGAATACTGAAGTCCACAGAAAGATTTGAATTCCAGGGAGCAAGACAAAAAGATAATGCAGTGAATACTGAAGTCCACAGAAAGATTTGAATTACAGGAAGCAAGACTAAAATGATGTCTTCCAACTAATTAGTAAATTTGAAGTTTCTAGTGCAATGGAATGATAGCTAAGAATAAATACACTTAAAGTCAAAAAAGACTTGTTCTTAAATCAAATTTGTTTCATGTTCAGGTTTCAAATCATTATATTTTCTTATCTTTGTTATTTTAAATCAAGTGGATTTTACGAACTAGTGTTGTTAAATATTGCCAGACAAAAACTGGTCAAATTTCATTAAATTATGAACATTAACATATGTAAGATGCCTGGCTGAAAAGTACTAAACCTGAAAAAGATAGATGAACAGGGTTAAAACCAACTTTTGCACATCATATCCAATGAGTCAGGAATGACAAAATGGGTGCCAAAGCTCTGCACCGCAGATCAGAAATGTGACAATCTGCTCCAGTTTGAAAATTATTTGTTTCCAAAAATGAAAAAACGGTCATTCTAGTAAAGATAACATTATGTTAGTGCTGAACGAATTTTTGGAAGGGGGGCTGAAGAAAATTTCTTCCTGGTCACCCATTCCTTGCAACATCGTGGCAAAAGTGTGTACACCTCAATGTTAGATTGTGTCAAAAAATAAATAAAGAACATCGACTTTGTACTCTTCTTTGACAGATAAGCTTAGAACTTTTCCGCCAGGAGTTGTGTCATGTATCTAGTCCTTGACCTCATATGTTATTAATGTACTGTTTCTAGAAGTCGCTACGTTATTTTCATTTTCGGAGATTATCAAATTTTCCACGATGGAAAAACACCCAAAATGTATTCAGATTGATTAAGATTTAAGTTAGGAAATCAATGTCAATGGTATTTAATGGATTCAATACCTTAAAATGACATTGATTAAGATACAGATCTATATTTCGTTTCATTTCTTTATACTGATGGGGGGCTTGGGATGGCCTAGTGGTCTAGAGTGCCGCGCTTCGACCTCTAGTTGGCTGGTCACCTCTGGCTTGCGGCTGTGATTTCGATCCCTGGTGTGAGCGTATGTGACATGGAGATAGGGGTGGCTTCTCAACCTCGTGGGTTTCCTCCGGGCACCCCGGTTTCCTCCCACTGCTAAAGACCCCTATGCGCAAGTGAATTATTGAAATAAAATTAAACCATATGTTAGTCCCGAAATGACCTAGTTTGTGTAGAGTGGACGTTAAACCCCATTTCTCTCTCTCTCTTTATACTGATGGCCTCTACTACATGAAGATCTGACGAGTTGGAGTATGAGGTCACGTCAGGAGTCATACACGCGGCTTTTCACCCAATGACATCAGACATCTGATTAACCAAACAGCCTTTGATGTGTCCACATGTAGTGGGTTACCCACAGTTCCGTGCACCTCATGCCAAAAACTCACCGTAACAGACCGTTTCATTGGCTAATCCCATTCATCATCCAGAACGTGGGTTTTATAACAACTCCTAGTGTAGTAAAGACAAGTGAAACAAAAGTTTAAATTATAAAAAAACTAAACGAAATAAGATCTGTGTTTTATTCAAATTGTTATGAAAAGTTAATTGTTTATTTGTTATTAAAATGTGCATGTAATCTAGAAAGACAAATTATTTCTCCACCACAGACTGACAAAAACTACTTAATTGAAATCTCTCAAACAAATTTCACTTTTATCATTTATAGTTGAATCATTGTACATCAAAGAGTTTTCAGGGTTAAATTTATCATCTTTATAATTATAATGTAATATGTACCTGTCGCGGACCCCCTAGTCGTGCTTGTAATTATATTTAATATCATTTATCCTTGACAGGTTGTCTTGGAATTATTTTAGTCTTGATTTGATGCCATTATTTCAGACTATGTTTTAAGTAAATAGATGTTTGATTATTAAATGGACGACTGTTTTGATCCAAGCTGTATCCAAGCCATCCATGGGTCTACAGAGGGGATTTTGCGTTTGTCCTATAAATAAAGACCTAATTTATAATTTCTATGACATCTGAGACCTAGAGAAAGACTGACAATAGGCAGATTTGATTCTTGCATACATTAAAGTAGTTGAATAAATCCATACTACATTGTTGTGTTTTAAAACAGTGCATTTTTGAATATAAAGTCTAAAATTAATGACCAAGAAATACATGGACAAATGTGTTGGGGATAAATTAGAAAAAGGGACGAATTAATACATGTGACATTATTGCAGGAGTCAGATTAGTACACTAGTCAAATTAATTACCATTCAAATCAATACGAGTGAAATTAAAGGGACATTATGGGAAATAAGATTAAGAGTTGACATTTCTCTTTATGATGACATAAATAGAATATGCTGAAAATTTCAGTTACATTGCCCCACTCTGAACCGAGATGTTAACGATTGAATTTCCGGCCTCACATGGACCATCATTACTAAAGTCCGTAAAGTGGGTACGATGGAAAAAAAAACAGTCTCGATTATCCATTTTTACATTTAATTATTTTGAAGAAATGTATTCCAATCCGTTAAATAGCGCAGGCTAGTGATGGCATCAAGAATTGATTAGGGTCTGAATAAGTTATTAATGTCTAAAGACCTAAGTCAAATAATGCATATAATGAATTAATACATGATTGAAATCAATGCATTGCCTAAAAGTATATGTTATATTCGTGGTTAAATGTAAATTTATTGATGACATGTAAATAGTTCAACATGAATGTGGTTTGTAGTCGTACAGCTCTTTATTTACTAGTTATTACCGTATAGTCTTTATCTAGAATTAGCTGGATTAGGTAGACATTTTATCTCCATTTTGTAATATATCTGCCATAGTAACATAATGGGCTATAATTGTGTTACCCAGGGTTACATAGGTAGACATTTTATCTCCATTTTGTAATATAACAGCCATAGTAACGTAATGAGCTATAATTGTGTTACATAAGTAGACATTTTTATCTCCATTTTGTAATATGGCAGCCATAGTAACGTAATGGGCTATAATTGTGTTACCCAGGGTTACATAGGTAGACATTTTATCTCCATTTTGTAATATACCAGCCATAGTAACGTAATGGGCTATAATTGTGTTACCCAGGGTAACATAGGTAGACATTTTATCTCCATTTAGTAATATAGCAGCCATAGTAACGTAATTCGCTATAATTAGTTGTTATATATTGATATGCAGGTCCTACACATAATAGTTAATTGTAGAAAAAAATATAGTGTAATTAAAAAGATGTCCACCGCGTGTCACTGACACGCAGGATAACCAGGTCTGCATAGACTCTCTTATTTCTTATACTTTAATTTAGTTGTTAAGAGATTTGATGTGTAGGGCCTACACATAATTTAAAAGATTCAAACAAGTGATTTAATGTGTAGACTAAACCTCATTTATGACTCTGGGTTTTAGAGATTTGACGTGGACCCATAATTTATGACTCTGGGTCTCTGGGTTTTAGAGATTTGACGTGGACACATGATTTATGACTCTGGGTTTTAGAGATTTGATGTGGACACATGATTTATGTCTCTAGGTTTAAAATTTTAGAGATTTGATGTGTGCATATTATTTAAGACTGTGTTTTGACGTCAACACATGATTTATGACTCTAGGTTTTAGAGATTGGACGTGTACACATGATCTCTGGCTCTAATGCCAGGTTTCCACTGTCGTGCGATCCGTAAGGATATAGAGCGGGAGCCCAGAGGGTTAACCTCGCAGAAAAGTGTAAAAGTGTTTTGAAAAACTCCAAAACATCAGTCAGAACCTGTATCAAATTTGTCCAAAAAATTCAAAACTTTTCCACGGAGGACAAAAATATACTTAAGATATTCAATCCATGACTCTGATTCTTACAAATATGATCTACAGTCTGGTTCTTAAGCGAGGCTTATGTAACTGCTTTCAACCAACTGTATGTGTGCTTATGTGCTTAGAAATTTGATGTGTTCACATGATGCATAACTTTAAATCTTTGACATTTGGTCTACGTCTGGTTCTTTACAGACATGATCTAGATTACAGTCAATCTGGTGAAAATACAGGTCTCTATTTCGTTTTTTTACACGGGTTGTAGTGGAAGTTTGCGTCAGGGCCATGCGAGTGGCTTTTGACCCGATGACGCCAGAGTTAACGTTTCTAGAGGGATATCACTCCCAATTCTGTGCACAGTATGCCAAGAACACGATGTAACAGACTGTTCCATTGGCTAATCCCTCACATCAACTAGAACTCGTTTTATGTAACAACTTTACCAGATCCTAGTGTAGTAAAGACAAGTAAAACGACCTTTTGAACTATAAAAAAGCGAAGCAAAATAGGATCTGTGTTTTAATCAGATTAGATTTCAGAGAGAGAGAGAGAAAGAACTCATGAAATATATGCTGGCCATTAAGGAACTGAAACTTAATTAAGTTGTCTAATTGTCTAATAAATCCTTATTTATACTTTATATCAAAATCACAAATTATTGTTAATTTTTAAATTGTTAAGTTTTTTTTGCTTTTGATTATTTGTAATTATGTTCTTTATAAATCGGGACCAATCATTTATCATACAATTATTATACAATTATTTATAATACTCATTCATCATCCATTTACCATGTGATTAAAAGTTTAGGTCCTAAAGCACGTGAGGGTCTTTCACGTGACTTGTGCGTTGAAATGAAATGAAGTGGGGTTTAACATCCTACACCAACTGGGCTAATGAAGACGGACATATTAGGGTAAATTTTCCTGCTACGGTCTACTCTTATATTGAATTCCAACTGCCAAGTGATCTTTAACGTGTTCACCAATGTGAACACAGGACTTTGGGTTTTCGTCTCATCTGAACAACTATACATGGTTCCTTGCCAGGACCACTGACAAGGAGGTACCACGCCAGAAAATCCCCATGAAATTTCTCGACAAATGCAGGATCGAACACAGTACCCACTGCGTTTCAATAAGGCCTCAGAAGCTGTAATTTCGTCCTGGACCCCGTATTTTTTTTACAAGGAACCGGGATAGTCAATAGGTTGATCCCGTCGCCTAATCGGAGTAGAACAATAGAACGTTAACATAAACTTCATTTCATTTCTCTAATGGGTTAATAAGAAAAATAATCCTATTAAATCTAGGCAAATGTTTATAATAATTATATTAAACCAAATCTAGTCTTCAACATGTGACAGGTAATCTTAGTTGCATGATGAAATTTTGTATATGGAAATGATACATTTGGGTTAGAGATAGTCTCGGTCATCCAGAACCTCATAGTCTTCAACGTGTAGAATATTTTTCTGGATGATAGAGACTAGGTTAGAGATAGTTCAGCATCTACGGGGCAGTTGTAATTCATTTAATACATTATCTACCGAGTACTATTGTAAACACTGTAGTTAGGTTTAAAATGTTCCTAATTATATTTGATACGATTATATTTAGTGTGAAGAGTAACTTTTGATTCCAGAAACATTCGTATTAGAGGACTGGAAGGTCGACGCAGTGGGCTATTGTATCGGCACCCTGACCGTTTGTTTAATTCTTTCCCAAACCCACTGAATATGTACGACTGTCTCTGCATCAAGTTATGTTCTACAAACTAAAACACAGCGGAAATGGACATTGTAATTGGCCTACTCTTTCTTGTAGAGGCAAAATAGATACTTATTCTTGGTCCAAATTTTATTGATAAGTACTTGTTAATTTAACGTGTATTATTTCTGCATCCGGATTTCAGGGAGGGGGGTGGATGGGGTGGCCGGGATGATTTAGTTTGTGTCGAGACGACGTCAAACCTCATCTCTCTCTCTCTCTCTCTCTCTCTCTCTCTCTCTCCTCTCTCTCTCTTTCCCCCCTCTCTCTCTCTCCTCTCTCTCTCTCTCTCTCGCGCACCCCGATTCCACACTTCCCGGAAATTGATCTTTACAAATGTTAATCCTGTTTCCTAACTTGCAGTGATGTTCGGGTACATGTTACATAAATACAAGGATAAAGAACAATTATCAGATTATAATTAGGGGTTAAAACTCGGTAAATATTATTATCTCTCGCGCATTACACAACCCTGTTAGTATATCTAAACGTTATTATAGGAAATATAGTAAGATTTGTTTCTCAATAATGGTTAAACCAATCCATGCCGCCCGTACAGTCTGCAGGGTAACTATGCTGTTGCAAATTATCATAAGAATTAGAAACCTATCTATGTGCAGTTTCAAATTCTTGTGAATATCTTCGTTTCCACTATTGACCTTATAATATATACATGTTAGGTCCGTGTTTCCACAAAGCCGCTTTACAATAAACTTAGTAAAAACAGGAACTGGTTGCTAACCGCTACTCATCTTGTCGTGACGCCCCTCGGAAAAGTCTAAGGCTCCGATCGACATGAAAATAAACATGCTTGTTCTTTGAACAATTCTGCATCGATTTGGTGAATTAAATTTTTGAATGTCATCCAACAACATGGTCAGTTCCTTCCACTGCTAAAGACCCATATGCGCAAGCGAATTATTGAAATAAACTTGAACCATGTTATTCCCGAAATAACCTGTTTTGTGTTGAGTGGACGTTGAACTTCAATTCTCTTTCTCTCTCTACCGTACGTGACAAGGAGCCGGGTAGTCTGTCCAAACTTGTGGTTTTGTGGTTTTCCTCCAAATTCCTTCTGCGACTCAGACGCTTACGCGCACGTGAATAATTGAAATATAAGTTTCGATAAGAAAAAGTGGCACTCAAATACTTTAAGCTAATTAGAAGTGATGGACTGTCTTCATTGACCCATTTCATTTGAACGGTGGGTGTGCCCTTTGTTTGTTCGACTCGAAATCCCCAATCATTTGATTTGACGTCATTGACTTGGTGGAAAAAAACCCAAGATTTTATAATGTATATTAAAGAGATTTATGCGATATTGTATAATGTTTAAGTATAACGTAAGATTAATTTATGTCCAATGTTTATTATATAATTTATTTATCATGATTATATTTAATTAGATTAAATAAATGTATATATTATTGTATATACATCGTTCTGTTTATTTTATTTACCCGCATTAAATGGTCTTCACCCCTGTCCAACCGCCCGCAGTTGCTTGTGGTCACTCTAGAGCCCATGTTCCCAAACTCTGTGTGGCGACATGGTTAGCGCGTGCACGTTGTGTCATAGGATCTATCATTGAGTCAACCGGCGTGGTTTCGGCTGTAAGTGACAAGGAGTAGGGTTGCCTGTCCAACCCTTAGAGATTTCTCCGGGTCCTCCCACTGTTCAAAGACCCCTGCACGCAAGCGAATCATTGAAATAAAATTGAACAATATATTAGTGCCGAAACGACCTAATTTGTGGCGAGTGGATGTGAAACCCAATAATTATTTCCTTCTTTCTCACTCTCTGCCAATCTCTGGGTCTCACTGGGGTCGCGACGCAATTTTCGTGGGTGCGTGGCGAAAAATGCTTTGAAAAACATGTGAATCTCTGATATAAAGACCTTTTGCTACATTGTAAATTGTCTTTCCACACCCACGATTTGTTTCCTCAGTCTCTCATTACAACATGTTGATCTGGAAAGTGAAACTAGTAGTTCAGGGATTCCCAGTCTATCGGGCTGTTACCGGGGGGATTTCAGACGATGACTCGTGATCAGATGCTGGTTTCTGGAATGGGGTCGCAACGCGTCCGTTGTTCCGTCCACCCGAATCCTTCAAACCACAGAAATGTTATATAAACTGTTAATTAGGCATGAACAGACCATAAATCAACTGTCGATGTCATCTTTTGTGTTGATGATAAAATGCAAAAATGGATAGTCGAGACTTTGTTAATTATCGGGACACGGGTAACAATGACAATCGAGACTTTCAACTAAGGGTGAGAACTGCACACGTTTTATCTAACCTTCTTTAATGTATCTTTACAGGCCCGTAGCTAGCGTGGGGGGGGGGGGCATGTTCGTATTGCATCCAAAGGAAAGGGCACGAAAGGCGCCTTGAGGAAACCGATTCTTTCCCTATGGGGGGGGGGGGGGGGGCATAGGAATTTATATGTACCTGATCAGACAAAAGAACTGTGAAGCAATAATATTTTCTGTGAGTCGATAGTGTAAAAAAAACTTCTATCAGTCAGGAGGTTATTGGCTGTGACCACCTAGCCGGAAGCGCACACTTTGCTTGACAAGGTGGAAGTGGACGTGGCCTGCCTGTGTGTTTGTGCTCAAAGAGATCCCCATGTTAGTTCAAGAAATTGAAAACAAGTATGGCGGTTGCTTTGGGCGTTACCTTTTTTCATTTACATGTAATTATTTCGGTAGTTTTATAATCGGAGTTCAGCTTTAAGAATCAACACACTGCGCCTACTGTTTTATTAATTCTTTGTAATTTAATATTTAAAAAAAAAATGTATTCCAGCTTTTCTTGAGTTTTTTTCCTCAGCTTACTTATAAATATTCTTAAAATCATCATAATAATCTTTTAACTCAGACCAACTGATCTTTAGTTGTACGAAAATAAAACAACCGAAGGAAATGATATCTGAAAAAACAAAGGAGTAGATTATATTTACTGCTCTAGGAATGAAAGTTCATCTCACGAATCGTATTTCTAATTTGTTTTGATGGCTTTAGTGACAATATCAATTTAAAGTAATTTATTTATTTCGGGTTTATATTGGTTTGACATCTTTCTGATTAAAAGAAAAATCATCCGATGTCTATTGTCGTTTGACTGAAATAACCTTCTGGCTAAGTGTATGTTTTTTTTTCTTATCGCTTCTGACGTTAGTCGGTCGTGTGTAGAAACATTTATCACACTCCTCTGCTCTGAAGTAGCCACGGTGTCTCAGTGAATAAGACGTTGTTGTTGATTTCCTAACCATGAGGTTCCGTGTTCGATCCCGAGAAAATTTATGTGGCTTTTCCGACAAAGCTCCTCTTTGTCAGTGGTACAGGGCGGAGGACATGGGGAGGGACAATGTATAGTCCCATGTACTCATTGGCACTCGGACTTTCCACGTTGTGAATTTATTTTCAGGTTACTCAGATTATGGTTTCACACAGGAATAACAATGCAACGGTTCGTTTCTACATTTTATATCAAGCACTGGATACATAAGTTACAAGCGTAGGTTATATACAATAAAGCTACAATAAAAGTCATTCTCTCAATCCCACTCCCATCCAAACTCACCAACGCGAGTCTGCAGATAGAACTTACACTACATCTCCCTAAAGAATCTGCCGGGTGTCTCCACTCTCAAGATTCCAATGCCTGTGTCCTTTCTAAGAATCAGCATTTTGTCTGGCATGGCCCCGTTCGTTCCTTAAGTTTAACGTCCACTTTCACCAAGCATGATATCATAGATAATTATGACATTGATTCGTTCGTTCCTTCCTGGAATTTTACGTCCGCTTTCACCAAAGTTGATATAGCAGCCAATCATGACACGCGTTAGATCTAGTCAAATATGGAATGTACATGTCTCATACCTTGCACCCTGACAGGAAATTATTACTCAATTTTGTCAGCAGACACATTCTTCCTGACCATGAAGATGGCATAATAATGTGTTTATTAATATTTAGTTCAGTCCATCTTTCATAATATCACAGACTTCTGTTCTTTCACGTGCTGTTTTGCTTGTGTATGAATCTGTAAACAATAGCTGACCAAGGCCATACAACGCGTTAATAACATGTCCCGTACGCGTTAATGATAATATACACACTATACACGCACTGTTAATAATATGTCCCGTTATGAAGCGTTAATGATAATACACGCATTGTAAATAATATGTCCCATTATAACGCGTTAATGATAATACATGCACTGTTAATAATATGTCCCGTTATAAAGCGTTAATGATAATACACACACTGTAAATAATATGTCCCATTATAACGCGTTAATGATAATGCACGCACTGTTAACAATATGTTCCGTTATAACGCGTTAATGATAATACACGCACTGTAAATAATATGTCCCGTTATATCGCGTTAATGATAACACACACATCGTATCAGAATCGGCTTGTGACCGTTCTAGCTCTGATATTAAGGACATCGGTGACCATTTGTTCATCATTCGCACTACTAGAATGCGACTGGGACATATTGCAGGAAAAAAACGATTTAAAAATGGCGACAAGGCACATCCTATACCGCTTGTTGAATAATATATATATCACTGGGTTAAGTACGGGATTTATAAACAGTAAGCACATGGTGACAGAATGACGTAGTTGATTCTGGTATGGAGTGTTATAAATGACGTCATACATAATACGCAGCTGAAACGATAAAGATGTAATTACGATATATTATTATTGCTCCTAGCTTTTGTCCATAGCAGAATGGGATTTAAATTAGCTAGTTCTTATATCTCTGGCACCAAGAAATGGACAAAAATGAATCTCAACGCATATAGTATAAAAATGCGATTTAAAGTTTTTATTGAAATATCTGATCAGTTACGTTCCACCCGAGAAGCATTCTTTGGCGACTGGTTATTCCAGTCTACATCGGTAGTATTCTCCCCTGTTTAGTTTCGTTCAAACGCATTCTGGTAGGCGATTCGTGCGTCAATTTTAAAATGTTTATTGTGTCTTAAATATTGGATATCAGAATCCGAATATTGATTTAAATTGTCAAATAGTTCGTGTTTGCAATGTCGAAGATTGTGGACGGTGTTGAGTTAAAGACATGGCTATGGTGGTTGAATTTATTGTACACCTCATGTTAACCATTCAAAGGCTAATATCCTCGCTCGCAGTAGAGTAATTTGAATGAAATTTTGAAATTATTCATTTTACATTATGTACTTTCGAACTATACTATTCAAAAAAAGTAGGGGATATTTGATTTTTAAGTGTTATTAAAGTCACCTAATGAAACTGACGAAGAAACAAATGACAAAATGAAATGAAGTTCACATTCAGCGATTTATTCCAAATGATCGTTAGACTAAGTAAGGCACAGACTGACCATTATAAGGGTAAAATGATACCCGGGGTCAAACAGCAAAGTTACCACAGCATCACAACAAAGTCAGTAACGGGTAAATCCTCCTCTGCTTGCCAAACAAGCATTGATCCGACGTGGCATACTCCTAATGAGACGTCTAAGGTTATTTTGGTCCAGATTGTCCCATTCCTGTTGCAACGCAGCAGCAAGTTCTTGGACATTGGCAGGACGTTGTTGACGTTGACGTAACCTCTGTCCAAGCATGTCCCAGACATGCTCGATGGGGGAGAGGTCGGGACTCAGTGCTGGCCAAGGTAATGTGGTGATGTTCTGTTGTTGGAGGTAACCTGTAACGATCCTGGCCCTGTGACATCTTGCGTTGTCATCCTGGAAGATGAAACGGCGGCCATGACGTCGTGCGAACGGCACAACATGGACTGCCAAGATGATGTCCCGGTAGTACTGGCCTGTAACACGCCCTGCAACAACATGTAAAGCCGTTCTTCCAGCAACAGTGATGCCTCCCCACACCATAACAGAACCACCCCCAAATGGATCATGTCTGATGACGTTAACGTCTTGGAAGCGCTCGTTTCGACGACGCCACACCCTCCTACGTCTGTCCAAAAAATCAACAGTGAACCTTGACTCATCTGAAAACATCACATTGCTCCAGCGTCGATTATCCCAGTGTTGACGATCCCTACACCAACGACGTCTTGCCTGAATGTGATGATCTCTCAAACAAGGGATCACGCGAGGACGTCGGGCGCGAAGGTGACCCCTATGCAGTCGATTCCGAATCGTCTGGCCACTCACTCTCACACCAGTGTCTGTTTGAAGACGAGCGCTGATCTGATTTGCTGTGATGACACGATTTCTCAAGGCCAAGGTACGGATAAATCGATCCTGGGCTTGAGTTGTCGCCCTTGTTCGACCTGAGCATGGTCTGTCCTGTACAGATTGTGTATCACGGTATCTGGACCATAGCCTGCTTATGACAGACTGAGAAACATTCATCGTCCGCGCCACAACCGCCTGTGTTGTGCCGATCTGTAGCATGCCAAGGGCACGTAACCTTTCATTTTGGGTAAGCCGACGCATATCAAAATTTGTTTTCTGGTCACTAAAACAATTAAACTGATGTTTCCACCCTGGAATTCAATGCCACAATGACTGTAACATTCAAAGTCAGAGTCGTGCAAATCTTGGGTTGGACCCCATGATGATCCCAAGCATCACCTGCATTCCATGTGGTAGCTATTGGTGCGTTTGGGCGTCACATGTAACTGGAAATGTTTCTTCTGTTAGGTTCTATAGTGACTTTTTTCGTAGTCATTTGCATATTTTAGTATTATGCCCCCAAAATCAAATATCCCCTACTTTTTTTGAATAGTATATTATAGCAAGACTGGCTAGCTCTTTATCTAAATCTTACATAATATATATTTAAATAAATCTCAGTAGGGTAGAGGTGACAAATATGTTAAAGTATGAAAATAAAAAGTATGAATTCTAAAATAAGAGAGAGAGAGAGAGAGAGAGAGAGAGAGAGAGAGAGAGAGAAATGGGGTTTAACGTCCACTCGACACAAAAACTAGGTCATTTTGGGACTAACATATGGTTTCAATTTTATTTCAATAATTCGCTTGCGCGTAGGGGTCTTTAGCAGTGGGAGGAAACCGGAGTGCCCGGAGGAAACCCACGAGATTGAGAAGGAGCCCCTATCTCCATGTCACATACGCTCACACCAGGGATCGAAACCACAGCCGCAAGCCAGAGGTGACCGGCCAGCTAGAGGTCGAAGCACGACACTCTAGACCACTTGGCCATCCCAACCGCCAAAATAACTTAAGAGGGTAAGGAGAACAAATATGTTAATTTATGAAAAATAGAAAGTAAGAATCCAAAATAGTCCAAAATCAGCGGTGGGAAAGAGCGGTATTTTCATATTGCGTTTGCTGTTTGTAGTTTCGTTGTGTCCTGTTAGTAGGTTTGTCTTGCGTAATTGTTTGTGTGTAGTGCCCCCCCCCCTCCACTCGCACACACTCCCACTGCGATTACTATATACAGTGCAAACTACAAAGCAGTGATTCTTAACCATTGTGCCAAGGCACACAGGTGTGCTGCAAAATTTTAAACGGCACACGAAGAAATTGCGAAAACCCACTTTCTCCCAATTAGATATTCACTAGTGTATTTTTCTTTATTTAGTTTGAGTCATTATATGTGCCTATGATTATAAGTCTGTTTCTACGATTGTATACGGTCTATGATTTACAGTGATTATATTTTGCAATATTCAAATATTTTAAATATATATTTAGCCACGTGTGCCACTATTTTTTCATGTGTTGCAAGGTGTTCCGTTGGCAAAAAAGGTTGAGAACCACTGCTACAAACGATCACTTACCAGAAACGGACCATACGTCAAACAATAGACAAACGACACAACAATAGTAACCTTTGCGAATCTGGATCTTTTCTGTAACATGTTGTGTCCCACTGTAAATGTATCATCTACGATATTCGGTATCATGCCAACTTGATTTCGACGAAGCTGTAAAACACAAATATGTAGTTTCAGGAATACAGTTCTATGGAATACAATCAATGTTGTGACTGAGTGAGATTCGGTCTAAATCACAGACCTGAAATGCAGTTTAATATGCTACTGTTCTACGTAGGAACTCGTTTTTACTTCCCATTGGAACGACTAGACGCTATACGCCACGGCCTCAGGCAGTCCTGCGTCACTGACAATTGAGACAGCGGAATGGAGTTTTACGTCCACTCGACACAAACTAGGCAATTTCGGGACTAACACATGGTTTAAGGCCTTGGCAAGTGGCTTATGATTATTTATATACAAATTTTACCAAAAAAGGTGAACTATCAGAACCCGATTTTAATCTTACCCATGCCACGAGGTACCCACATTCAGAAAAGTCGCCGATTTTCTTCTACTTTATGATCAAGTGACAGTGTATTTTATATTACTTTATAGTAACAAACGCTTGTTAAAACATTGCTCGGCATAGGCTACCTCAGGATCCCTCTAGGCCCACTGGGGTTGGGGTGGCCTAGTGGTCTAGAGTGCCCCCCTTCGACCTCTAGCTAGCCGGTCACCTCTGGCTTGCGGCTGTGGTTTCGATCCCTGGTGTGAGCGTATGTGGCATGGAGATAGGAGCGCCTTCTCAACCTTGTGGGTTTCCTCCGGGCACTCCGGTTTCCTCCCACTGTTAAAGACCCCTACGCGCAAGCGAATTATTGAAATAAAATTTTAAAAAATCATATGTTAGTCCCGAAATGACCTAGTTTGTGTCGAGTGGACGTTAAACCCCATTTCTCTCTCTCTCCCCCCTCTAGGCCCCGGGCCCCTGGACAAGTGTCTCAGCTGTCCCCTTCTATTCAGATACCAGTGTGACCTAGGCCAGTGGCCTACTATGTCTATTAGTAAATCCGGCCACACTTGCCATAGAAAGGGGAGCCTTACCGTTTTTATTAACGAGACATTGAAGAATAACACGAACAGAATGGTACCTAAACCCACTAAGGACATGCTACACAGTAGAAATCGATGGCTGACACTGCCACCTGCTCCTGGCGCAAAGTTATACGCACAGACTCTATTATGCAAGTAGTAATGATACGGTTCCGCCAGTCGAAGGACCGGAAACATGGAATATCCGCAGCAAAACAGAAGTGTTCCGACAAGTCCATAAATAATTTTCTTGGTGGTCACTTTGGTTCTGTAGTAAAATGGTTTAACCATAGCCAGATATCTACACGCCGACATAACTATCACTATTCCCGCCGACCACGACACCGTCACCGTTGCTAGGAAACCGATAATGGGGCAAGCGGCGCTTCCGAGTAAAGCCCCACAACTTATCCAGTCAGCCAGCCACATGCACATGTAAAGAATTGTCGATACGGTGTCGTTGCCGCATAACACTCGCACCAAAAGGAAGTCGACTCCTTCTCCGTTCCGTTTTATTTTACACAACGTTATCAATGCGATGATATTGAACAGAAAGGTCAAATGAAGCAGGATGGGTAATTCGGCATGTTTGATATCAAAACGGCATCTATTGGTATATAGGTTGTGAGTTTGATTGACATACATTCTAAAATTCACCCAGAAGTCCATCAATAAAATAAGAATTGTGTTAACGTCATTTCAAAATCCCGCACCACGCCATTTGGCGAATACCGCAACCTCCAAGTCATCCCAAACTTAGGCTACTTGTCAACACTAAGCTCCGCTTCTGTATGCTCGAAGTATGGAGTAGATGGATCACTGCGTGTAGTATGCCCCCAAGTAGGCGGTATTCACAAATCACTACGCGATGACAGCTAAATTCGCACGATTTCGTAAACTCCGCACACTGATCTCACATTTTGGTGCAGACAACGGTCGCATCACACCGTTGATTAATATCGCTATAATATAATCTTTATAAATCTATATTGTTGTAGCAAAATATTTTCCTCTTATCTGTTTTCTGTATTTCCATATTTGAAGATGACATCGTTGTGGAGATACCGCTGTGGCGTTTGAAGCACTATGTCGTAATTTGAAGATCGCTGTTCCGTTTGTAGCATTATGAATGGTTTTGAAGATGATATCGCTAAAGTGTTGAGTGACTATCGGTATAGTGTTTGTATCATTATAAATCGTTTTGAAGATGATGTCGCTGAGAGATGGAGAGGCTATCGGTGTAGTGTTTGGAGGCTACCACCCTTGTTTGGAAGATGAAGAGTTGGAGAGACTATCGGTGTAGCGTTTGCAGCATTATAAATCGTTTTGAAGATGATGTCGCTGAAAAGTTGGAGAGGCTATCGGTGTAGCGTTTGCAGCATTATAAATCGTTTTGAAGATGATGTTGCTGAAAAGTTGGAGAGGCTATCGGTGTAGCGTTTGTAGCACCCTTGTTTCGAAGATGAACTGAAATGAAATGGGGTTAAACGTCCCTTTGTTCTACTCCGACTGGGCTAATCAAGACAGGAGGAGATGGTACCACAGTAAAGCTATGTCTCAGTGTAGCAATTGCGTTTTGAAGATGTTATCGCTGTTGCTTTTGTTGTGGCAACATATCTTTTATTTAAGATGTTATCGTTGCGTTGGTAGCTCTGTATCTTGTGTATGGTTATAATGTTGTTGATTGGTTTCATCAATAGATCTTCTGAAAATAAAACAAATGAAGTATTAAATAAATACGGTCAGTTATAATAAATATATTTACACTCCATCACTTATTGTAGTTATAGCCATATTAGTTTAAAGTTAGTCTCGCTAATTGATCATATGTATGTCCTAAAATTGAAATTCAGCCTCAAAACTGAAATTTTTCGTCATTTTCATAGCTCCTCTCCCCATGTGCAAACCCTATTTTCCATAATATTTCGTCATTTTCTTAGCTCCTCTCCTCAGGTGCAAACCCTGTTTTCCATATTTTTTTTTTGACTTTTCTCCGAAGAGGCGCATCTACGGTGCCGTTCGCCGTGGACCGTCAAGTGTATGTACATCGGCGCCCCCAAACGCTCTTGTCCATCCCGACTTAATGAGCCAAAAATATTATTTTATTTCCTCCGACAAATTAAATTGCAAAACATTTTTGTGTATGTATTAGGGAAGTATATAAAGACGTTTGAAGTATTTGTTGGTAAAAATTATTTCCTATTTAGTGTAAATGGGTATTAAAATGAGCAAAAGGCATCACTCTGCCCAAACCAGTAATGTCTTGTGTAATCAATGCACGCACCATTGAGCCAATGATTGACGCCGCGTGATGTGATTGCACGTGTTGAAGACAGTCATCTTTTACAGAAATATTAGAAGACTTTAGTAATTCTTTGTGAAACAGATTGACCTACTATGTTTTTCGTCAAGTGATACTTGAAGAATCCCAAATGACCACCATATTGAAAAATTAGTGTACTATTTTGTCTGGCAGCTCTAATCCGTTTTACTGCTTTTTTAGACTAAGATCGTCGGTGTGGGAATTCAAATGTCGGTCAACTTTCTGCGTGCCGGTTCTCGAATTGTAGACAGACATGCAAATTTTCGTATGGTTAATTGTTATGCCACCTGCCTTACTATTAATGAGTGCTTCCGATATTAGCCTTTAAAGTAAAAAAAAAAAAGAAAAAAAAGAGAGACATTCGGTAGGCTATTATTTCATAAACTCCGTGTGCAGTGATCTATAGGGGTAAATTTTGACGGGCAACGGCTTGATGGCATATTTGTATTAAAAATTCCAACTGCCAAGGGTTCTTTTGCATAACAGTACACCCTAACAGATATACCACGTGGGAAAATCTCGATGAACGTTGTTGGGCAACACCGAGATGGAACATGGCATCTTCATGTATATTTACTTTTTGCAACTACTTCAGGTACGCCACTGCAGCTTACATGTTGAGCTCGCAATAGATATTGCATTATACGAGATTTTGATAAAGAACTGCCAATCTTACTTCTATATACATCTGTCTGTTTCTTTAAAATCTTATCGTCCTCGGAGTTCCCTTTTTGGTTATTTCCAATAGTTCTCTAATAGTAGAGTTAGTGACATTCAGTCGAGTGGTTAGATACCTGCGAGAACGTAGCTAAAAACGTTGAGATCGAAACACGGAGGGTTGGGTGATGACGTTTGTTATTAATTGGACAGATAACAGCAGAATCGTGCAAATGGTGATACAAGCATTCTTTTACTATGAAATGTTTGTATTTGTTCGATTTGCGTGATCTAAGTGCCGATTCCTATGTTTTAAAGCCTGCTGAACTACATTGTCCTGTTGAAAATGCACTCAGAGACATAATTTTACACAAAAAGCACCGGAAGACATATTTTATATATAATTGTATATATACACAATATACATAATGTATCTATTTTAATTTCTATAACAAATTAATTTACATTGAAAACACGATTGTCTGTCTTTCTACATACACTGAGGCATATCTTTCTCACTTCGTATGTTTATGTTTATTGTTATTATTCATAGAAAAATAGATTTCCATGGCAACGAATTATATATAATATCAGGTAACGTACAGAGAGAGAGAGAGAGAGAGAGAGAGAGAGAGAGAGAGAGAGAGAGAGAGGGGAGGGGGGTAACGAACTAGATCATTTCTGAAAATATGGTTTAATTCTGATTCAATAATTCACTTGCGCGTGGGGGTCTTTAGCAGTGGGAGGAAACCGGAGGACCTGGAGAAAGCCCACGAGGTTGGACCGGCTTTTATGATACAGTGCGCACGTGCTAACCGCTCGGCCACCCAACCCTCTGATTTCCATGGCAACGGATTATTATTAATACAAGGTAACGTAGAACAAAGGGTTATAAAGTATATAATATGACATTAATTTACACAGTCTTCTTGTTATAATCTGACAATAGTAATAATCTGGTCAAAACACAGATCCTATTTCGTTTCGTTTTTTATAGTTCAAAATTTCGTTTGGCTTGTCTTTACTACACTAGGATCGGGAAGAGTTGTTATCATTGACTTGTTTTGAATGATGCGAGGGATTAGCCGATAAAGCGGTCTGTTACGGTGAGCGTTTGGTGTGAGGTGCATGCAACTGAGGGTAATCCAATAAAAATATCAATGCTGATTGGTTAATCAAATGTCCGACGTCATAGGGTCAAAAAGCCCCTCATACAACCGCTGACGCGATAGTTCAATACAACTTGTCAAATCTTCGATCATGTAGTATAGGCTATTGAACGTATAGATCTGTATATTAATCTGTTTGGTACAATACACGATTAATGAGATGAAATGACACAACACTATTTATAGAATAACAATTGGCAAAGTGAAGTTGGCACGTTATTCGGGATTCGAATAACGAATACCGAGCCAGTTCGGGATGCGCGAATCGGGATTCGCCAATAACGAATAACGAGCCGCTCTACCTTCTATCCGACCATTTCCTCGCTACCTCCGACCCAAGGGGTTAGAGAACGTCGGTGGCCGACTAGCACGGATATGGTAGCTTTTCAAGCGAGTAGGGTGCTGACTGGTTTGTTGTGCACGGGTTAGTAAGTGAACGTTGGGTGACCATTTTCTCGCTACCCCCGACCGTAGGGGTAAGTGAACGTTGGGTGACCGACTAGCAAGGAGACGACTGTTTGTCGAGCGAATAGGGTGTTGACTGGTTCGTTGGTGTGCACTGGGCAGTCCTGCTCTCTTGCACTCACCCGTTTTATTGTCGAATTCCGAACGACGAGCCAGTATGTTATTCGGGGTTCGGAAGTAAAACAAGACCGGTCTACCTTATATCCGACCATTTCCTCGCTACCCCCGACTGTAGGGATAAATGAACGTTACGTGACCGTCTAGCACAGAGACGACCGTTTGTTATGCGAATAGGGGGATCACGTAGCTAAGTGGGTAAGACGCTGGCTCTCTAGCCTGGAGGTCGATCCCTGCATTGACCGAAAAAGTTCATTTCGATTTTCCGGTGTGGTTTCCCCTTGTCTGACAAGTACAGCAGTTTATTCGTTCGGATTAGTTATTCGGGATTCGGCAACAAAACCGGTGATTGCTTGAGATGACTGCTCCGTGCACTGCAACAAACCAGTCAGCACCCTCTTCGCGAATCCCGAAAAACCTTGCCATGTAATACATCAAGTGTTTATTTACAGTAAGAAAGAAGCCACAAATACTGTTCAATTACTAAATGCCACTTAAAGAAAAAGCGATGAAATAAATGTCCATAGATGAACCCAATCAGTTTCACAGAGAATTACGAAAGTCTTCTAATGGCCTAGCGAATATTCACTGCTGGTCAGTGTGAGATCAACCCTTCATTAAAAAATATGTCAATGTTATTTTCTAATAAATCGATAATAAAACAATTTAATCATGAATTACATGGTTTAAAATCTCCTTATACGAAATAAAATGAAATGAAATGGGGTTTAACGTCCTACTGTTTTGCTCCTAAACTAGGATAATGAAGACGGGCATACGCAATACAGTGTGCTAGTAAGGAAATTCTGCCCGGGTAGTGTCGCTACGGCCTACTCTTATATCGAATTCCATCCTCCAAGGGATCTTTTATGTGTACGCCAATTTGTACACCTCGGTTTTCTGTCCCATCCGAACGACTAGACAGCTTTTCTTGTCAGGCCCTCCGTCCTGCATCACTGAGGGGGGTTGGGATGGCCTTGTGGTCTAGAGTGCCGCACTTCGACCTCTAGCTGGCCGGTCACCTCTGGCTTGCGGCTGTGGTTTCGAGCCCCGGTGTGAGTGTATGTGGCATGGAGAAAGGGGCGCCTTCTCAACCTCGTGGGTTTCCTCCGGGTACTCCGGTTTCCTCCCACTGCTAAAGACCCCTACGCGCAAGCGAATTATTGAAATAAAATTAAAAACCATATGTTAGTCCCGAAACGTCGAGTGGACGTTAAAACCCATTTCTCTCTCTCTCTCTCTCTCCTGCATCACTGATACGGGGGAACCACGTCGGAAACATGTAGTTAAAAAAAGAATGTTCAGCCCAATGACTTTATTCTGAGCAGCGAAGTTATGAATATCTACTTTTAATCGTGAATACATGTAAGATAGTGGATGCAACAAAACTGGTAATCAATTTATATTTACTTTCATCCCAATCGGATTAAAACACAAAATCTATATGTTAAATATAGATTTTAAGACTATACTAAACAAAAATATATAGTTTAAGACTATATAGAAGGTTAAAATGTATAGTTTAAGACTATACAGAAGGTTAAATATAGGTTTTTAAGACTACACACAACCGCAACATTAGATGTAGGTTTTAAGACTACAAAATCAAAACGTTAAATATAGAGTTTAAGTATACACAATCAAATGGTTAAATATAGAGTTTAAGACAATACGTCTTCAAAACGTTAAAGAGTTTAAGACTACAGCGGATCAAATTGTCAAATTAAAAATAAAAGATAAAATTACTACCTCATAGACGTTGCGCGCCTGTATTCCTTCCAAGATGGTGTTTGTATGAGCATACTGCTGTAGGATCCGTTCGTTCACGATTGATTAATATCACCTTGTTTGTCTATAACACCTCTGATCAGGTAAAAAAGACCAGTACTACCTCGTTCTTCTCATCAATGCAATAAGTCTATTGTTGCGTGGGTTAATTAAATGTCATAATATGTTACTAACCATTACATATAATATAATGAGGTTCGGTCGGTTAGTTCAATTAGCACCAAACAATAACTCATGGGGCTCATTATAACCGTGAGAGCGAGCGAGAGAGAGAGTGTTTCAATTAACACCAAACAATATCTTACGGTTCTGATAACCAAAGGAGAGAGAGAGAGAGTATCAATTAACATCGAACAATATCGGCAAGAAAGAAAGAGAGAGGGGGAGAGGGAGAGACGGGTAACGTTCACTCGACACAAACTAGGTTATTTGGGGACCAACATAATATGGTCCACTTTCATTTCAATAATTCGCTTGCGCGTAGGGGTCTTTAGCAGTGGGGGAAACCGGAAGACTTGGAGAAAACCCATGAAGTTTGACAGGCGACCCTAATCCGTGTCAAGTACAAGCGGAGAATCCAAACCAAACTAATTGACTCAATAACAGACCCTGTGATCTAACGCCAACTATACCATAGTAGCAACACTTATTGTCTGTGTTGTTGTTGTTATTACAGATACATAAGGCATGATATTATGGGCAGGTTGATTCAATCAAATTTTTATTAAATCTGTCACATATTTTACCTCATCAAACAATCAGAAAATGTCTCATGTTGACCATATTGCACGTTCACATTTCCCCACGAGTGCCAGAATGGCGTCATTCATATTCTGAGTCTAAACACTAAAGGTATAATCCATCAAAAACATTAGGTGGACTATATTTCCAGGCTTGTCGGCTTGCTGCCGGACTATGTTGTAGATTTTCTTTCTTCCTAACAACATTACTTAGACTAAGGTCATAGCCAGGGTCGTCCCATACTGGGAGACTGAGCATCACACTGATCAGCAGTGAATATTCGCTTGGCCGCTACAGTCACGGATAAGGATGACATCGATGTATGTATTAGAAATATAAACACGTTTGAAGTAACTGTAGGTAAAACATATTATCTATTTAGTGTAAATGGGTATTAAAATGAGTAAAAGGCATCATTCTGTCCCAAGCAGTTACGTCTGATATAGCAAACAATGCACGCACCATTGAGCCAACGATTGACGCTGCGTGATCTGATTGCACGTGTTGAAGACAGTCATCTTTTACAGAGATGTTAGAAGACTTTCGTAATTCTATGTGAAACAGATTGATGATGGGGGCATATGCCCGGGGCCAATACTTCCTGGGGTGGCAAATTATGTAATTTCATACCAGTTCATATTTCAGCGAGGGAAGAATTATGATTTGTCCGAGATATATTAATCGATCAATAAATAGTTATTTAGATAAAGTGTTGTATTTTAAAATTTCTTAAATCATAAAATACTCAACTGATGCAGAGGTGGGCCTCTCGTCAAAAGGCAAAACCTAGTAACTCACTTTCTTCTTATTTTGAGAAAACAAAGGAAAACGTAATGAATGAATATTAGACCATAGCTTATCCATTGGTTTTACTATTGAGTTACTAGGTTTTTCCGTGGCATACTAGGCAAATGAACGAAGTTGTGTCATGCGTGTAAGCACATACCCTAGTAACTACAAATTTGGTCCTAACTCAAATTTTGATTTTAAAAAAAAGTGTGTTACTAGGTGTTGCCTTTTAACGGGAGTGGGGCGTCAATGGAACCTTGGGTCGCCACATAGGCGTGGGAGAACTGTGGTCATAGAGTGGGTTTAATAAAGACCCAACCAGTAATCTAGATGGTGATTTAATCTTTTAATTTTTTAAAACATCATTTGCTCTGATTTAATATTGCTTTTGATGTTTTTGAAGACTTAAATGTTGCTCAGCCGTCCCCAAGATATTGTATCTTAGCCCGGTATCTCAAATTCTCAAATGTTATTTCGTTGTGCCAGAATACGAAAGACATTTCACTTAGTTCTTGCAATACACGCCCCCTGTTTGTGCCAAATGAAGCTTCCGTTGCTATCTCTAATGCCTGATATTGTAATCTGTCTTGTTTAGCAAGAACTCTTTAATTTGAGGGGCCACAGTAGCTAAGTTGATAAGACACTGGCTCGCCAGCCTGGAGGTCGGGTGTTCTATTCCTGCATTGGCCGAGTAAAAGGTCATCCCGATTTTCCGGCGTGGTTTCCGGCGTGGTTTCCGGCGTGGAGGTCGGGTGGGGCTATACTATATACCGGAAAACACCAAAAAACACCGGAAAACGCCATGTTATACTGAATACCGGAAAACACCGGAAAAACACTAAATACTGGAAAACACCCTAAATACGCAACTCGGAGCCTGGTCCTCCGGAAAACACACAAAAAAAACCTAATCCTAACCCTAACCCACAACGGAAAAACCTAACCCTAACCCCTACACACAGAGGATCAGGCTCCGGGTTACCTATTTAGGGTGTTTTCCGGTATTAAGTGTGTGTTTCCGGTATTCAGTATAACATGGTGTTTTCCGGTGTTTTGTTTTTGGTGTTTTCCGGTATACAGCATTGCCGGGTCGGGTGTTCGATCCTTACATTGGACGAGAAAGTTCATCCAGATTTCCGGCGAGGTCCCTCCTTGTCAGTGATGCAGGACGGAGGGCCTGACAACGACAGCTGTCTAGTAGTTCGCATGGGGAAAAAGAACGAGGTCCCGTGTACACATCGGCGTACACGTAAAAGATCCCTTGGCAGCTGGAATTCTATATAAGAGTAGGCCGTAGCGCCGCTGCCCGGGCAAAATTTCCCCCATAGCACACTGTATGACGTATACCCGTCTTCATTAGCCCAGTTCGGAGCAGAACAGTAGGACGTTAATTATACCCCATTTCGTTTGTTTTCACTCCCAAAACAAACATGGTAACCCATTGATCTTCTCCTGGACCTATTATATTCGTGCTGATTGCTTGTAAGGTACTGTTGACAGGTCTGGAGATTAATTAGACACCTCTATTGGAGATAATTATGACAGGTGTTCATCACGTCATTAACAATAATTAAACAAACAAATCTGTCAATCAAACGGGTACCTATACCATCCCGTGTTAATCGAATGATTTTTTATACGTCCACATTCATAATGTGAACGTATTATGCCGTCGCCCCTGTCTGTGTGTGTGTATATGTGTGTGTGTGTCTGTGGGTCGCCTACAGGGCGCAATTCCTTATACCCCAAGGAAGATCCCTATTGTTTTTGGTGCATGCCCGAGCCCCAGGGGCAGAGCCACGCCCATTTCTAGTATTTGTTTGTTTGTCGTCTACAGGCCACATTTCTTAACTTATAATCTTGAAACTTTGCATACATATTTTTTGTACCCTAAGGAACATCCCTATCGTTTGGGGTGCATGCCCACCCCCCAGGGGCAGAGCCACGCCCATTTTCTTTTCGTGTGTCTTTGTGTCGCCTACAGGGCGCAATTCTTTCTGGATTTTCTTCAAACTTTGTGTACTTACTCTTTATACCCTAAGGATGACCCCTATTGTTTGGGGTGCATGTCCAACCCCCAGGGGCAGAGCCACGCCCATTTTCTTTTTGTGTGTCTTTGTGTCGCGTATAGGGTGCAATTCTTACTGGATTTTCTTAAAACTTTGTATACTTACTCTTTACACCATAAGGATGATCCGTATTGTTTTTGGTGCATGCCCGACTCCCAGGGGCAGAGCCACGCCCATTCCTTGTATTTATTTGTTTGTCGTCTACAAGCTACATTTCTTAACATAACATCTTTGAATGCTTATTCTTTGTACCCTAAGGAACATTCCTATCATTTGGGGTGCATGCCCAACCCCCAGGGACAGAGCCATGCCCATTTTCTTTGTGTGTGTCGCCTACAGGCCAAAATTCTTAATCGGTCATCTTGAAACTTAAAATACTTATTCCTCATACCCTAAGGATGATCCCTTTTGTTTTGGGTGCATGCCCAACCCCCGTGGGACAGCAACACCCATTCCTTGTATTTGTTTGTCTGTCCTCTACAGGCTGCATTTTTCTTAATGTATCATCTTTAAATTTTGAATATTTATTCTTGGTACCTTAAGGAAGATCCCTATTGTTTTTGGTGCATGCCCGACCCCTAGGGACAGTGCCACGCCCATTTTATTTTTGTGTGTCTGTGTGTCACCTACAGGCCACAATTCTTAATCGATCGTCTTGAAAACTTATTCCTTATACCCTAAGGCTGACCACTATTATTTTTGGTGCATGCCGGACCCCCTAGGACAGAGCCGCGCCCAATGCTTTTGTGTCTTGTGTTCGCCTACAGGATGCAATTCTTAACAGATCTTTTAAAACTTTACATACCTATTGCTTATACCCTAAGGATGACCCCTAATGTTTTTGGTGATTTCCTAACCCCCAGGGGCAGAGCCATGCCCATTTTTACTTCGTGTCTGTGTGTGTTGTCTACAGGCCACGATTCTTAAGGGATCGTCTTTAAACTTGAGATATGTTTTCCTTATAGCCTAAGGACGACAACTGCATGCCCCGACTCCCACAGGCAAGACACGCCCAGTTTTTGTGTTTGTCGTTTACAGGCCTCAATTCTGAATGAATCAGCCTGAGGGCGTCCACTATTGATTTTGGTGAATGTCCCGACCCCCAAGGGTAGAGCCACGCCCACTTTTTGCCTTTAGCGTCTGAAAGCCACAATTCTGAATGGATTATCTTGGTATACTTATTCCTTATACTCTAAGGACGGCAACTATTGATGTTGAGGCACGACCCTCAACGCTAAACAAACCAAACGCCTAGCCTTCTTGACAAAGTACCATATCAATCAAAGCAGGAATGTGGACGTATATTGTAGCGTTAGCGTTATGTTTTTATATACATGTAAACAATATTTTATTCAGGATGTCTGAATGGGAGTGGGGAACAGGCTTAGCCTATGTGAAACCTTCTCCCTGGATAATATACATACATAGTATTCAAACAAAGGAACAAAATGGGTGTATATACACAATTAAAATGGCAAACGCATACATATATAATAGTTCGAAAGTAGATAATGTAAAATGAATAATTTGAAAATTTCATTCAAATTATTGCAAGCGAAGATATTAGCCTTTGAAGTTTTGACAGACGTGTGCAATAATTTCAACCACCGTACTGGATGATCAAAGCTAGGTCTCGGTCCTCCATATTTGATTAAATCAAAGTATCGCTGAACCATCCTAATCTGTTTGATATCTGAGAAATCTGATGCCATCGAGAGTTGATTAAGGTCTGGATCAGTTAATTAATGTCTAATTGATACTTTAGAAGCATTTCAGGAATAAAGAAAGACCTGCAATAGGCAGATTTCAGGGGCGGATCTAGGAAAATGAGGGCACTTACCGCGGATATGGGGCACGTCGCTGCAAGGTGGGGTGGGGGTCCCCCAAGACAATTATCCGTCATTGCCTTGCATCTGTAGACATTCCAAGAGCTATTTGGCTGATATTTTCGTCTAAGTAAACGTTCGAAGAGGACATATTTGGGTCTGAAAAGAGGCACTTTCGGCAGTAAAAAAGGGCACGGTCGAAAATTAGGGGGGGGGGGGCGATTTAGCTCTTGCATAAATGCATGGTTAATGAATCGGTGTCTTATTCACTATTCGAGCCGTATGTTGGCCAAGAAAGTTCACCGGAGGGTTTGCGGCGTGGTTTCTCCTTGTCAGCGGTGCAGGAAAGAAGAGGGTGAGAGAGAAATGGGGTTTAACGTCCACTCGACACAAACTTAGTCATTTCTGGACTACGATATGGTTTAACTTTATTTCAATAATTCGCTTGCGCGTGTGGGTCTTCAGCAGTGGGTAGAAACCGGAGGGCCCGGAGAAAACCCACGAGGTTGGACAGGCGGCCCCACTCCTTGTCACGTACAGCCGGGAATTCGAAACTACTCCAGGGGACTCAATGACAGGCTTTATGACACAGCACGCACGTGCTAACCATTCGGCCATCCAACCGTCTGGGAAGGGACATCGTATATTTATTCGAATGGGATGACAAAGAACCCCTGGCAATCAGAATTCGTTGTTCGGGAAAGATTGACGCCATAGCATAGAAACGAACACAATTACTATTTTAATTGCTAAATGTCAGTCAAGAACCCATAGGGCCCGTCTTCATTAGTCCAATCGTGCGCTGGCATAATATACCGGTTATACAGGACTATTCTTGATTCGTATTCCATTTACTTGGTGGAAAATCACACAATCTCCTAATTGGATTAAAATGTGTTTATATGAAAACAGGTTAAAAAATTCTATTTCACAAAAGTTAATAAAGTCTTACACACTTGGTAGCTAAATGATAATTAAACTTTCGTTCATAAAACGTGCTACTAAATAATATCGTACATGCGTAAGTGCCGATGCACTATAGCGACAGTACGGTTCTACTGCGAAGTTAAATGTGTGCCTTTTTGTACTTTTAATAATTTTATACGACTGTGATATTGATTACAACGAACCACTTTTAATGGAAGAAGGGGTCACGGTGGCTAAGTGGGTAAGACGCTGTTTCGCTAGCCTGGAGGTCGGGTGTTCCGATCCCTGCATTGGCCGAGAAAGTTCATCCAGATTTTCGGGCGTGGTTTCCCCCTAGTCAGTGATGCAGGACGGAGGGTCTGACAAGGACAGCTGTCTAGTTGTTCTGATGGGATGAAGAAAACCGAGGTCCGATGTACACATTGGCATGTACGTTAAAGATCCCTTGACAGTCGGAATTCGATATAAGGGTAGGCCTGACAAGAACAGCTGGCTAGTCATTCGAATGGGACGGAAAACCAAGGTCCCGTGTTCACATTGCCGTGCACGTAAAAGATCCCTTGACAGAATTCGATATAAGAGTAGGCCATAGCGCCGCTGCCTGGGCAAAATTTCACTCATAGCACACTGTATGGCGTATGCCCGTCTTCATTAGCCCAATTCAGATGCAGAACAGTAGGACGTTATAAACCCCATTTCATTCATATTAATGAAAGACAAACTGCTTATTTAAGTGTATCATAGTATGACACAAAACTCCCTCCCCTCCCTGCTTACAAAGATGAAACAAATTGTAAAACAACACTTTTTAGGAGAAAAGTGTCATGGTTGTGTTTGGGGCCGATCGGGGGGGGGGGAGGCTGGGGCCCCCCCCCTCCTCCCAAATCCCCTGCACAGCTACATAAAACAAATTATAAAACAACACTTTTTATGATAAAAGCAGATCAAGAGGGGGTGGGGTGAGTTGAGATCCCCCTCCTCCCCAACGCCCTGAACAGCTACATAAAAAGAATTTGTAAAACAACACTTCTATGAGAAAAGTCTCAAGTCAAGGTATTGCTTTATCCTTTATCATCAGATAATGGAATTGGATTAGCATATAAAGCGGGAGATAATGATATAGACATACAGTAAATTATGGCGCTTGCTAATATATTTCACAGGTAAAGGGTGTTAAGATTTTATGTAAGCTTTATGCGATCTTGCTATAATAGTTCCAAAATGAATAATTCAAAATTAATACATTGAAAATGTCATCCCAATTACTTTATTCTGAGCCACGTTATCACTGTATGAAGTTTGGCATAATTATATTATTATTGTTCATTATCGTAGCAACCTTATTTAGTAATCGAGACTCGCCCTCGCTTCCACACTTTCAAATCAAATTATTATGGTAATAGTTTTTTTTTAACCAGTTGATTATATGCTTGTCATGTGAATATATGTCAAATTAATAATTTATATATATAACAACATTACAAGCTAAAATAAAACCCTGCAACAGGCAGATTTACCACTTACATAATGTATTTCCCAAGTAAAGTATGCTAATATATTTCCCTAGTAAAGTATGCTAATATGTTTCCCTAGTAAAGTATGATAATCATAGGCGTATGCTAAAATATTTCCCTAGTAAAGTATGCTAAAATATTTCACAAAAATGTTAATAGTAAAGTTGGCTAATATATTTCACGAGTCATGCTTGCTAATTTTTTTGATTAGTAAAGCTTGCCAATGAATTTGACTGGTAAAGCTTTGCTAATAAATTTGATTCTAGTAAATCCTAAAGCTTGCTATTTTGGGACCATCTTTGTATTATGGTCATCATAAATATTTGAGCAAATTACTTTCAGCAATATTTGACATATGATTAATACATTTATATGAATATTTTTCAATATATTTTATGAAGAGTAGGCCCTAATACACATTTTGCTCCTAATGCAGGGTGAGTGAAGGGGGGGGGAATTGTTAGCGCATGCGCGTAGGGTTATTTAGCAGTGGGAGAAAACTGGTGAACCCGTAGAAAACCCATGAGATTGGAGAGGCGACCCTACTCCTTGTCACAGATAACCCATACTCCTCGCAGTGTTCTGTTTGATTAGAGCTAATCCCACTACTCACTGCTGTAAATAGAGAACATTCTTGTTCTAAATTATTATTGGTCAAGAGTCTCATTAACAACCAATGGCTTACTGCGTAACAAAATCGTTAAATTTGAAACAAAGTTCAAAATTGGACCAAATATGTTTACATAACGTTACGTATAATGACTCACGATTTTAATATGCCCAATTAACCAGCCCATAGCAGAATATTGTAGGAAAACTAATTGTGTGACAAACGAGGCTATTGTAGTAGAGTAAAATACCTACAAACCCACAACTTAATTTTAATTATAAAAATAATATTTTAGACGTTTAATTAGAAACGCATTGTTAAGTAGTAGCCAGATAACTATGATCACAGAAAAAGATTAGGAGATTAAGAGAGTTAAGCTTTACCCGAGAAGCAACAAAGGTTGGATAATTATTAGGCCGCATTCTCGGGTCGAAAAACCTGTCACCTTCGCTCCCGTTAAACGGGTCTAGAAATCGGACTATTAATAATCATGCAATCAACATGTCAACAAAGTTCTCCAATATATTTTGTTCATTTAATAGTTTAAGGTCGAAATTGGCCAGAAATCCATGACCTATTTCTTTATAGTGCGGAGCCATATTTGCGTATATGTGAGTTGGATGCTGCGCAGGTATTTCAAATTTGACCAATCACGGGTGGCGCTTGAGGGGTCGCGGTCAAAAGTTATGGGGTCAAGTGCCAGGTCATAGCATTTGCAAACAAAGCCATGTGCACGATTTACCTTGCAAATTGCTCGCGGTCGGTCCGAACAGAGATCCAGTGAACCAAATAAACGTCCCATCCGTGTAGGGAAGTGTTGTAAGAGAACCATGGAAATATATTTTAAATCGACATGGATTAATTCGATTCATCAAAATGATTAATTCGTTTAAACGAATAATTAATTCGTTTAAACAAAATTACGAAATAATTGATTCGTTTAAACGAATTAATATTTCATTTAAACAAATTTATATTTCGTTATAACGAATTAATAATATTTCGTTATAACGAATTAATAATATTTCGTTATAAAAAGTGGAATCATGTACGAAAAAATTATATAAGAATGGAATCGTGCAATGGGGCTCCGTAGATTACAGAAATTATCAAAGAGCATTTTTAATGATGATTAGTTGAAACCGCGTTTAAACGATTATGTTACGAGTGAATTGTTATTTTTGTTAATGATTAATATACTAATAGTCATTTGTTATTTTTATCAAAGGTAAATCATGTTTGGTACATTATTATGACTACACCCCAGTAGTACAATGCAGTGGCAGTTGCTGAATTGTAAATTTAGTTGGACTGGATGCAGATGTTGCCTTCTCACTCTCTAGTTTGGGTTTCTTTCTCGCATCTTTTAACTGATTTTAAGAGGCTCATTTTGTCCATAAAACATCTATAACACGTTGGGTGAAATCAAACACCACTGTCGACTTTATCTTCAATATAAATAATATAATATCCTTCGTTATCAATCCATTTGTATCGACAAATGGACTGGCCATTTCCATCCAATTGAAACCAGTCTATATACCTCACGTCACTTGTCCCATTTTGTCTTTGTAAAGTATATTTGGCCGTTGACGCCATTTCGTGTAGATTCTACAACTGGAATGTGCTCCTCGTCGAGCACGCTATTTTGTGTTTACCAACAACACACGCGAATGTAGACAATAATGTGATTGGTCGATTGTGGGAAAAGCGATCACGTGACGCGGCGAATAGCTTTGAATCTTGTCCAGTGACCCAGCGCACAATGGAATTTACTATCAATAAATAATCCGGATTTCAAAGACGAATATAATCGAAGAACTATTATATATTTAGTGGAACATTTCAGCAAACGCTAATTACTATATTAACTATTCACCGATAAAATTTTTTCTAGACCCGATTTGAAGGAACGAAAATATTTTTCTAGCGAGAATTTGTGTCCATAGAATGCGGCCTATATATGAAACAAGTAAAATTTCTGCCTTGCCTCCATCATCATAGCTAAAATCGATATGGTAAAAAGCATAGTTTCGATTATCCATTTAATAATTAAATTGAGAAGCAAATTAAAGTTATGCAGTAAATCGGATCACAATCCATTGAAGATTGCAGGCTGGCATTGCGAAGTTGATAATGGTCTGGATATGTTAATTGAAGTATCAAAAACTTTTAACTGGTTTAAACATACCATTTGGAGTTGGAAAGAGGTGGATGGAAAGGACTTTTAAGAACAACAATAAACCAGAAAATGCAGATGAAAAAATCTTTTAAAAGCAATGATGAGTCTTAATACTTAATACATTTATTTTCCAAGGTTTCTAGGTATAAATCGTAAATATAAACCATCTTTAGCTCGAGTAATTATTGCCGGTATTGGTTCAGGTATTCTCGTCTCGTCATACTCTACACGGAATCTAAAAACAACATAAAAACATGAGAGGTCTTATTGTAGGTTTTCAGAAAAGGGAGAAAACTCATGAATGGAATGTCATTGAATGGTAAATATCGATACAGTTTGTCCTCACCATACTGCACACAGCGATCCATCACAGGCAGTATTAGTTTGGGACGCCTCCTCACATGACTCACTCCACGATTGTTATTGAAATAAATCTGTTGAGGGGGAATAACTCCGTAATACAAAGCCGCGGAATGCTGACATTCAGCACAACAGTAGCTTTGATATATATTCCTTGTAAATTCGTCACAAATTATGACTTTTACCTCACATTTTACGAATGAACCGTAAAGTAATCTGGACTCACCTGTGTACAACTCGACTAATCACTGTCTTCATCTCATTCATGGCAAAATTCTGACCAATACAATTTCTGTACCAAATAAAACAAGATATTACTAAACAACAAGACATGTCACATGATATAAGATGGGGTTAAATGTCCTACTCTTCTGCACCAACTGGGCTAATGATGACCATTCTCATTAAAATACAGATCTTATACTTTCGATGGCATACACCACATGAAGATCAGAAAGGTATAGTGGGAGTTTACATTAGGGGTCAGCCGAGCGGCTTTAGACCCTATGATGTCAGACATTGATTAATCAATCAGCGTTGACATTTCTAGGTGTTTATCCACAGCTGTGTGCAGAGAACGGCAAGAAGTCAGCGTAACCGACCGTTTCTTTGGCTAATCCCTCGCATCAAAAAGGACACCTATTATCTCCTATTATATACTTAGCGGCATAGAAAACGCATCACTTAGTTTTTCGTATAACAAAATCATCCTGTAAACATATCTTATTTATTTTGCTTCTTTATTGTGAACAATATTCAAATGGGAACACATCAATAACAACACATTTGTACACTTAAGGATGTTTAATCTGTTATATACGGTACAGAGTCAGAGGGTCAAAACCAAAAGTACGACACAGATGTCAGTAGCGCGTGTGTCCTCCACTGGCTCTTACGCACGCTGTACAGCATGGAATTAACCATAAATAAATAAGATATGTTTAAAGGATCATTTTGTTATACGAAAAACTAAGTGATGCGCTCTTCTAGATCCTATTGTAGTAAAGACAAGTAAAACGAAATTTTGAAAAATAAAAAACGAAACGAAAAAGGATCTATGTTTTAATCAGATTGAATGATGACAGGCATACGTTGAACAGCTTGACATGAGGGAAATCTTGCCAAGGTAGTGGCATTTCGAACTACTTGCCTTCAATTACAGGCATAAACAACAATCTGTTTTCAGTACCTTGGATGGCTTACTCATCCGAAAGACTAGAGAGGGAAAGAAAAATTTGGGTATAAGGTCCACTCAACACAAACTAGGTCATTTCAGGACTAACACATGGCTTAATTTTATTCCAATAATTTGGTAGTGCATAGGGATCTTTAGCAGTGAGAGGAAACCAGGAGGCCTGGAGAAAACCTACAAGGTTGGACATGCAACCTGAAATGAAATGAAATGGGGTTTAACGTCCTACTCTTCTGCCATACAGTGTGCTATGAGGAAAATTTTGCCCAGGCAGCGGCGCTACGGCCTACTCTTATATCAAATTCCAACTGCCAAGGGAACTTTTACGTGCATGCCAATGTGAACACGGGACCTCGGTTTTTCGTCCCATCCGAACGACTAGACAGCTCTCCTTGACATGCAACCTACTTCTTGTCATGAACAAGCGTGGAATCATAACATTAGTCAGTTCTGGGTCAGTTGTTCAGCAGACAAATGAAATGGGTTTAACATGCTACTGTTCTGTTCTGAACTGGGCATACACCATGCAGTTTGCTATGAGGGATATTTTGCCCAGACAGAGGCACTACGGCCTACTCTTATAGTGAATTCCAACTGTCAAGGGATCTTTTACGTACACAGGTCCTTGGTTTTTCATCCCATCTGAAGGATTAGGCGGCTGTATGCATCACTGACATCGGGAAACCACGCCTGAAAATCTGGATGAACTTTCTCAGCCAATGCAGGGATCAAACACCCGAACTCCAGGCTAGTGAGCCAGCATCTTACCTACTTAGCCACCATGATCCCCCTACCCAGGGGACAATTCTCAGCTCCATGAATACATTTATTATTCCATCGGCTCAAAAAGTTGCTGCTGTTTGTTCTCTTACCTTGGTCCAGCAGAAAAAGGAACAAAAGCATATGGATCTCTACTGTCAATGGCCTCTGTGGTAAATCTTTCTGGTTTAAATTCCTATTGAAAACAATTAAATAAATTCTGATTTATTAGTATTCATTCAAATTAGGTCTAGGTCTAAGTATAGTAGGTTTGGGTTAGGCCTTAGGTAAAGGTAAAGGTTCAAAGTTAAACATGCATTATACAAGAGCAAAATCTGCCGATTGCAGGTCTTTCTTTAGGCTTGAACTGTTTTCTAAAGTATTAATTAGACATTAATTAACTTATCCAGGCCTTAATCATCTCTCGATGGCATCAGATTTCTTCGATATTAAACAGATTAGAATGGTTCAGCGATCCTTTGATTTAATCAAATATGGAGGGCCGAGACTTGGCTTTGATCAACCAGTACCATGGTTGAAATCATTGCACACGTCTGTCAAACCTTCAAAGGCTAATATCTTCGCTTGCAATAGAGTAATTTGAATGAAATTTTCAAATTATTCATTTTACATTATCTAATTAAGAGCTATTATAGCAAGAATGGCTAGTTCTTTATCTAAATCTTACATAATTTATCTTTAAGGTAAAGCTTTGGTCTGGGTAATAGGGAAAAGAGTTGGTCTTAGTTCAGGTTTGGTTTTATGTTAGGAAGAAGACTTGGTCTAAGTCTACTTTTGGATTTTAGGTTAGGAAAAAGAGTTGGTCTAGGTTTGGATTCTAGGCTAAGGTAAGGGTTTGATTTAGATTATAGGGAAAAGAGTTGGTCTAGGTTCAAGTTTGTTTTAAGGTTACTTTGGTTTGTTTTTAGGTAAGGGAAAAGAGTTGGTCGAGGTTTGGTTTCTTGGTTAGGAAAAAGAGTAAGTGATGGTTTAGACTTGTTTTTAGGTTAGGGAAAAGTGTTGGTCTGGGTTTGAGTTTGTTTTTAAGTTAGGGAAAAGGGTTGGTCTAGGTTTGGATTTGTTTTAGGTTAGGGAAAAGACTTGGAGCTAGTTTAGTTTTCAAATCATTTATGAAAATTTGAGATCTATTTAAGGCTACCAAAGTAGCTAATGTTCATTTGAAGGATTGTTAATCTCTTGCAAGTAACAAAATTGTGAACGCTGAATCTCTAAAAGAACCATCAGTCAAACAATGATTTAAGTTTGAACAGTATTTCCTGGGTTGTACGTGGCAAGGAGTAGGGTTGCCTGTCCAACCTCATGGGTTTTCTCTGGGTCCTCTGGTTTCCTCCCACTGCTAAAGACCCCTACGCCCAAGCGAATTACTGATGTAAAATTAAACCATATATTATTAGTCCCGAAATGACCTAGCTAGTTTGTGTCGAGTGGATGTTAAACCCACTTCTCTCTCTCTTGAACAGTATTCAGCATCCTCTGCCACCATTTCAGTTATTATACAGAAATACAAGTCTATTAGGACAATTTCAATATTCTTACCTCAAGATCAAACCATATATTATAACTTATTTAAATATTCTGACCTCAAGATCAGACTATATATTAGATCTACGGTGAATATTCTTACCTCAGAATTAGACCATATATTAGGTCCATGGATTCTACCTCAGGATCAGATCATATATTATAATTATGGGGGAATATTCTTACCTCAGGATCGGGCCATATATTAGGGTTATGGTGAATATGAACCATGTTGATATCGATAATGGTATCTTTTGGTATCTTCACATTGTCGATTACCATTGGATCCTTAACCTGGCGACTGATGGCCGGTACAGGTGAATAATACCTCAGTGCTTCCTTGATAAACAGTGGCAAGAAGGTAAACTCTGCAAGATCTTTCCTGTACATAAGAACAAAAACAATTTTGGTTTTTAATTCACATCAAAAATGATTTCCAGAAACATTGTACATAGAATGAGTAACTTGACATTATTTTACGCGTTCCTAGGATTTAGCTATCTTTTTTTTTCTATTACTCTTGGGGCAACAGTATTAAATGAAAGCCTACGGCTCTGCTATTTCAAGTACCATTACGAATGCTTGTTCTTTGTCCAGTTGACATATTATCATACTTTTAATGAAAATATTGAACAGTTTGGTACATATTTCAAACTATTCAAATCTTAAAGCCATTTGCGCAATTGACACATATCTATTTGTAGATATTTCAAACTGTTTAAAAATACATTGTGTCGAAAGTATTTATCGGTTGGTTATTGTCAACAAAAGTATGGCGAATTTGGTGTACATGGTAAGCATAGACACCCAATCTTACTAGAAAAATACTAGATTGCCCGAAAAACACCCATGGAGTAAGCACTGGGCACAAATGTTAGGGTATCACTAACTGGCAACCCAACTGTTTTCGCCAGCTTAATGTGTGCTATCTTGACTTCAGAGGTAGTGGTTATTATTTTTTTGATTAAATTGTTATATAGAAAGATAACTCATGCTTTCCTTTAGTGTTTGTCACTTTCCTTTCTTGATATCTGCATAATGCATCTATCGTAGCAATGATTTCTGTGTTAAAATTATATTTGGAACATGTTTAAACAGTTCTATCACATAATATGTGATAATGACTGACACCAATATTGTCCTTTAACTATGTCGCGATTGTACTCGAAACACCTCCGTTGTCAGGACTGGCAGAACTGTGGCAGTCAATTGCAATTCTGTCAATTTGGGATGTTATGGACTGACAACCGAGCATCGCCAAAGTTTCTAATTATTAAGGGGAGGTAATCTAATAGTAAGCGCCAGGGGACTGCACCACACATCATTCACACAAAAACAAATATAAGGACAAGACATCATACTTAGAAATCACAAACAGATGAACAATTCAAATAAAGTGAATTTATCCAGGGGCTAGCCGTAAGAGTCCACTGCGCTGTACAATCCCGAGCCTGTAGTGACACAGACTTCACTCAAATTTGAAAACAATCAGGAATACAACCCAAAGAAACCACTTTCAAGACCTGCTATATGTAACAAGAAATATAAATGTAAGCTTATTGTAGTAAAATTTAACTCTACAAGTAACCTACCATTGTAAATCTGTAGAAACATCTAAAACTTTAGAAACATCATCAAAAACTTTCTCCTGTATTTTTGGATAACAAGCTAAAGCATAAAAACACCAACTTATTGCAGACGCTGTTGTATCATGACCTAGAAAAGATGGAAGAATGTAATAGCTACATGAAATTACTGAATAATTAATAACTATCTTAAACTCTGTCCCGTAACTTTCCTTTTTAGTTTGCTTCAATCCCTGGAGGGCCTGACAAGGACAACTGTCTATTCGTTCAGATGGGATGGAAAGCTGAGGTCCCGCGGACACACTGGCGTGCACGTGCAATTCTCTAGGCAGTTGGAATTCGATATAAGAGTAGGGCAAAATTTCCCTTACAGCGTTTGGCCAGTGCCCGACTACATTAGCCCAGTCGGAGCAGAAGAGTAGGACATTAATCCCCATTTCATTTCAGGGTTAGGGTTAGGGTTAGGCATTGCTTCAAGGGTTGGCTGAGATAGTTCCTTAGGACTTTCCTGCTCAGTTTTGCCTTGTCAGTGGGGCAGGAAAACGTGCCAAGTCGTTTTTAAGAGACAAAAAGCAAAGTGCCATGGCCACACTGGAGAGCTTATAAACGAACCCTAAATATGTAGAATTCAATGAGGAGTAGACAAAAATACTGCTGACTGGGCAAAATGTCCTTAAATAGCTTGGATGGTGCAGAAAGGTATAATGTTAAACCACTTTTCAATTCTATCGCCTTTAAGTTGTAAACCCAACTTCCACACACACTAAACCTGGGCATGCTCATCTTTATTAGCTCAAATGGTGCAGACAAGGACAACGTAATACCACTTTTAAGTTTCAACTTTGATCCTTTTCGAGCTGCGAAACCAACCTTCACACATATTTAAACTGGGCGGGCTCATCTTTATTTGTTCAAACCTAAAACTGCTTTGAAGTTTTAAATTCGATCCTTTTCAAGTTGTAAAACCAACCTTCAAATAAGAAAGTATCCACTTCATCTCGTATTTCTATATCTGTCAGACCTTTACCATTTTCATCTTTAGCTGTCAACAAAATGTCCAGGAAATCAAGATGGCGTCGCTTCTTTATTTCATCTTCAGATTTATTTTGCTGAAAATCCAGAAAAAAACCATCCTAGAGCTCAAGGCTATTGTGACATGTATTTTTCAGGAGAGTCTACAATCTGATTTCATGTCGTTTGTTATAGTTCAAAATTTCGTTTTACTTGTTTTTACTACACTAGGATCTGGAAGAGTTGTTATATAACCAGCATGTGAGAGATTAGCCAATGTTGCAGCTAGTTCTTGGTGTGCGATGAACGGAATTGTGGGTATCCTGTGGAAAAAAAATTTCATTAGCCCTGTCCGATAGAACAGTAGGACGTTAAACACCATTTCATATTTAGTGCCAACATTAACATTATCGGCAATTGTACCATGAACATTAACACTGTGTATTACTTTCAAGCATCTATATCAGTGATTCTCAACCAGTGTTCCAGCGAAATTTTGAATGGCACACTAAGAAAATGTAAAAAAATACCCCATGTGATCCAACTAGGTATTTACTGATGTGTACTGATAAGTTCACAGCTATATTTTCCTTTATTTAGTTTGAGTCATTCTATGCGTCTATGACTATAGTCTCTGTCTACGGTTATAAACCGTCTGACTTTCCATGTTTTTAATTTGCAAAATTCAGATATTTTTGAAATATATTCAAAAATGTGCCACTATCCTATCATGTGTTCCAAAAAAGGTTGAGAACCACTGATCTACATGTATATGGTACCCACATATTGTAGCTAGGGCATTAACTCTGACATCAATTAACTGAAATTGCCATTTGAACATAAGCACTGTGACCGGAATATTTAAATGGATTACAAACCAATTCAACTTTTCTCTTGTTTATAATTTCTGTAGAAAACTGATGGACATAATCACACATTTTAAAGAACTCTTGACCATTCTTAGTTAATCTATATATTGGTGTAAACAGATTCAACAAACTCCTGAAATATAATTAAAGATACATCATGGGAGATTAGATAACGAGTTGGCAGTTCTCACTATAATAATTAAAAACTAGATAATGTAAAGGGGTTTAACGTCCACTCGTCACAAAGTAGGTCATTTCGAGGCTTGCGCGTAAGGGTCTTAAGGAGTGGGAGGAAATTGGAGGACCCGGAGAAAACCCAAGAGGTTGGACAGGCGACCCTTCTCCTTGTCATGTACAACCGGGGAATGGAAACCAGGCAACTTGACTCAATGACAGGCCTTATGATACAACGCACGTGCTAACCATTCGGCCATCCACCCCCCACCCCCCTCTTCAAATGAAAGTAAATACTTACACACTCCTTAGTACAAATAGTTGACACATTCTCTGAACACAAACAACATAAGGATGATGCTTTCTGTAAAATATTTAATTCAAAACACTTCAAAAATGAATGAGGTTAATAATCATAGGCCCTGAGTTCACAAACCATTCTCAGTTAAGAATCTTCCTTTATAAAACTTTTGTTGTTTTAATGTATCAAACACACACACCAATAAGAAACTATGTGCAAAGTTTTGTGTTTTGGGATCATAAACAGTGATTATTATCATTAGTCTGAGAATGCTTTGTGAACTCGGAGCCCGATTATTATTTTATTCATTTTTCTTTTTCTTTCGCATTTATAAAACTCCATTTCCTGCAGTTCCAATGAAGAGAAAACCTCATTCATTGAAATAAAATAAAATGAAGCTTAACATCCGACATCCTGGTACATCATACGAGTGTTGATATTTCAACATTGTTCTTGTCGGATGGGCCTATGTTTACTGAAAATAAGGGGCATAACTCTTAACATTATTTAAGCAAACAGATTCATTCCACAATTAAAAATCATGTGCATTTTGCGGTTTTCCATATTTATGTCAGTAATATTCATACAAAAGTATGTGTTTTCGTAAAACAGTGTGCTATGAACGAGATTTTTCCAAGACAGCAGCATCTATTCCGCCTACTCATCAAATTCCGACTGCCCTGGATTCTTTTATTAACACACCAATATGTACATGGGACCTCAGTTATTCATCTGATCCAATGTTGAGAAATCCTGAGATTATTTCTCACTGGGTTCGAACTAGGGACTAACTGTTTTGTGCCAGTCGCCGCCGCCAACAACATTTTCAATTGAGCCACTATAGCTTCGATATATCTATATCTATTCCTTGAGTGACATTTAGCAATGATTTATTTATGATATAATACTAGAATAAGTGTTTTATATCTATGTATAATACAGCAATGAACAGCAGACAAACGTCAAATCTTATACAGAAAATAATAGCCATAAAAATAAATTCTCCTCTTTAACTAGGGGAGGAAACAGAAGGACCGACAGAAAACCCACGAGGTTGGACTGGCGATGTTACTCATATACAAGCCGGGATTCAAGGTCCTTTGACTTTGCCGTAAGACTATGAGTACTATTAATACAGTCGACAGCATAGGTCAACAGTTACATTCAAACATCAAATACAAAAGGACAAGAGACAATTATTGTTATGAAGAGGACTATAAGGGCACAAAACTCTAGTCAGTGCAGGAGGACCGCATCGTTCAATTCGAACCGTTTAATAGTTGAATTCTAACTGTTTACAGTTATCTGACGAGTTGTAGGAGCACAAGTGACCGCGGGTCCCTATTTAACAATCCCCTGCTTCGTTTGCAAGACACAAGTCATAATAAAGATGAAATAAAAAGCAGATAGTGAAACAATTGGCTATACCCCAGTTGTTGAATATTTCCTTGATAGGAGAAGGCACACTGTAACATGGTGTCTAACGTGGCCAAACTAACAGGTTCGAACACTTCAATGAATTCACCATTTGCTTTTTCTAACTTTTTCTACCAAAACAAAAGAAATTATTTAGAATCTTAGAAATATGATTTGCATTTACGGAAGATCTTGGTGAAACTTAAAATCCCAATAACGAAATGAGCTCGGACTCTCTAACTGAACGACTTGATACAGTTTCATATATGGCATTCCATTCTGACAAGGGGGAACCACACTATATAAAAGCATTAGAAACTTCAGATTTAATAAATGCTAATGTGTGTTTTATTTTTTGAAATTATCTCACACAATTTAAGTTTCATTCCAGTTTGCTTTTTTTGTGATCTAGTGGTACCAAAAACACACAGAGAGAAATGGGGTTTAACCTCCACTTGAAACAAACTAGGTCATATGGTTCAATTTTATTTCAATAATTCGTTTGCAGACTTTCGTTATTTAGAATTCCAACTGCCAAGGAGAGAGAGAGAGAGAGAGAGAGAAATGGGTTTTAACGTCCACTCGACACAAACTAGATCATTTTGGGACTAACAAATGGTTTTAATTTTATTTCAATAATTCGCTTGCGCGTAGGGGTCTTTAGCAGTGGGAGGAAACCGGAGTGCCCGGAGGAAACCCACGAGGTTGAGAAGGCGCCCCTATCTCCATGCCACATACCACAGCCGCAAGCCAGAGGTGACCGGCCAGCTAGAGGTCGAAGCGCGGCACTCTAGACCACTAGGCCATCCCAACCCCCCTCAACTGCCAAGGCTTCTTTTGCATGCACAACAATGTGATAAAACAGGAGCATGATTTTTTGTCCCATCTGAATGCCTCTATATTGTCTGTTGCCAGGTCCATCATCCCACACTGTTGACAAAGTCAAATCACGCGAAAAAATCCTGATTTACTTTCTTGGCCAATGCAGGGATCGAACACATTATAAATAGGGAGAGATATAAATATAAAGACAGATGGGGTTTAATGTCCACTTGACACAAACTACGTCATTTCCGGACTAACATATGGTTTTATTTATTCTCTTGCTCATAGGGGTCGTTAGCAGTGGGAGAAAACTGGAGAACCCTGAGAAAATCCACGAGGTTGGAGAGGCGACCCAATCCTTGTCACGTACTACCGGGGAATCAAAACCACGCTAGTTGACTTAATGATAGACCTTATGATAGAGTTAGCACATGTTGACCATTCTGTATCCACCGCCACCCCACCCTCTCCAACCACAGGCGTCCTACATAAATAGGGAATCACGGTGGCTAAGTTGGTAAGACGCTGGTTCGCTAGCCTGGAGGTCGGGTGTTCGATCCCTGAATTGGCAGAGAAAGTTCATCTCGATTTTCCGGAGTGGTTTCCCCTTGTCAGTGATGCAGAAGGAGGGCCTGACAAGGACAGCAGTCTAGTTGTTTGGATGGGACAAAAAACCGAGGTCCCGTGTACACATTGGCGTGCACGTAAAAGATCCCTTGGCAGTTGGAAATCGATATAAGAGCAGACCATAGCGCCGCTGTCTGGGCAAAATTTCCCTCATAGCACACTGTATGGCGTATGCCCGTCTTCCATTAGCCCAGGTCAGGTGCAGAAGAGTAGAACGTTAAACCCCATTTCATTTCATTTCCTATATAAATATCATTAAATTAAGCAATATTTAATAATATGAGTCACTTGTACCGTATTTTGAAGATGCATAGGGTGCAAGAACTATGTTTGTGAGGGGGAACAGTGTTGGCTCATCCCCCCCCCCACACACACACACACTATAAATAAAGAGTCATACCAATAAAACTTCTGTAACACTATTATAAACAAAAACATAAGGCTGTAATATCTCAAAATGAAAAGCAGCCGTTAAAAGTTTGCGATTTCTCTCCCATTTTTTACCATCACTTATCAATAAGCCATCACCTGTATAAAAAAAGAAATGAAATGAGGTTTAACGTCGTTGTACTGTTCTGTTCCAAATGAGCTAAAGAAGACATCATGCAGTGTGCTATGAGGGAAATTTTGCCCAGACAGTGGCACTGCAGCCAAGGGTTTTTTATGTGTAAGCCAATGGGTACATGGGGTTCATTTTCTTGGCACATCTGAACGGCTATATGTTATCTCTTGCCAAAATGGACTATAAAGTAAACACAATTTGTAGTTCATTACGCACATACAGTAGAATCTGTATGAGCAGCCACTCCTATTCAGCGAAATCTCCTTGTAAGCGGTCACAATAAATACCCCCCGTAAAAATTCTATTGTTTCATCTCTTTATTCAACGGTCACTCCTCTAATGTGACCAGCGGTCACTATATTGCTAATAAATTTAACAAAGCATGGCCCATTCAACGGCCATTGTTGAATGATACCATCTTGGCGTTCTTTGTAACACCCCCGCTAATCCTGTGAGTAGTAATTAATTAAGTGGACCCCCACTGATCGGGTAATAAGAAATGTGAAAATAACAGTTAATTTATCTTTTGTTTTATTAAACGACAAATGCAGATTCCCGGAAAAATAAGGCACCCCACGAAATGACGCCCCGCCCCCCACCCTCATCCAAAAAAAAATTTATTGGAAAATCTGTCAATTATAAAATCATACACTTGATTATGATCACACAGTGATGCTCTAAAGTAACTGATCAGTCGGTCGGTTTTAAGGCCATCCACACACCAATGGGTTCGTTTTCCCTAATCCAAACTTTATTATGTCACTTACGTGGAGGCTATGGAGCCCCACCACTCTGTTGCACACCCACTTTTAAAATCCTATCTATGGCCTTGATGAGAAATAAACGTTTACTTGTACCTACCTAGCCAAGGCAATAATAGATTGTATCCACCCGCACCCTTGGCTTTAGGTTCTGTAGATTTCAAGATGACCTTGACTGTTTCTGGATTAACAGTGATGAGTATAGGTCTATGAGGACCAAGCCAGTATAATATTGCTTTATGACCTGCCTTCACCAATGGTTTATGTATAATAAATATGTCCTCGACACTTCTAATCTACCCAAAAATAAAATTTTGTACGTCTAATAGAAATGGAATTCTCAAATTTATGTCTTAGACCAATCTGGTTAAAATATAGATCTATTTCCTTTCATTTTTGTTTACTTTCGATGGCCTACACTACATTTTAAACTATAAAAAAAGAAATGAAACATAATCTGTATTTTGATAAGATTGGTCCTAGATTTTCAATCTACAAATAAAAAACTGTACAATTTAATCGTAGAGAGAGATAAAAATGGAGTTTATAATAATAATAATAATAATAATAATAATAATAATGACTTTATTTGAGAAGGGTTGAAGATTAGTCTATAATAGCCTTTCTAACATCCTGCCCTTCATAGAAAATATATCACAAAAGATATAGACTGATACATTAAATAACACACAACAATAATTTACAATAGAGGAAAATATAACGTCCACAAGACACGAACTAGGTCATTTCCAGATTAACATATGGTTTAATTTTATTTCAGTAATTCGCTTGCGCATAGGGGTCTTTAGAAGCGTTATGAAACAGGAGGACCTAGAGAAAACTCACAAGATTGGGACAGGCGACCCTACTCCTTGTCACATACAATAGGAGAATCGAAACCACATGCCGACAGTTAACTCAATGACAGACTTTATGATACAGCGCGCACATGCTGATCATTCGGCCATCCACACACACACCCTATTTTAATAGGTATTAAACTGATTGTCCAGGTATTAATATCATGAATTTACAGTGTATACCTGTAATTAGTATCGGCCAATCAAATTGCTTTATCGCTGCTCATTATCGAAATGAAATGGGGTTTAACGTCCTACTGTTCTGCTCCTACTGAGCTGATGAAGACAGGCATATACCAAACAGTGTGCTATGAGGGAAATTTTGCCCTGGCAGCGGCACTATGACTTACTCTTATACTGTATATTTCAACTGCCAAGAGATCGTTTATGTGGAATGCCAATGTATACACAGGTGCTCGGTTTTCCTATCATCCGAACGGCTAGATAGCTGTCCTTATCAGGTCCTTTGTTCTGTGCCACTGACAAGGGGAAATCTGATGAACATTCTCAGCCAATGCAGGAATCGAACACGAGACTGCCAGGCTAGCGATCGAGCCAGCGGCTTATCCATATAGCCACCCGTGGCTTCGTGCTCATCATCGAAGCCCAGTCATAGCTCATCTTCGATCTGATTAAAATGGAGACCTATATTTCAGTTCATTCATTTATACTTTATATGGCCTCGTGAAGGTGAGACCGATTGTAGTGGAAGGTCGTGTGAGAGGTCATATATATATGAGCAACTTTCGATACTATGATGTCAGACATGCAATTAACCAATCAGCGTGGGCTACCGACAGTTCCGTACACCTCACGCCAAAGACTTTATCTACCAACTAATTTTTTTTTTATCTAACAACAGCTGCAGTCTATCTAATCTCAGACAACTGCACATACAAAACAAATTCACTGAGTGTCGAATGGTAGACAAATTCTATGTCTTGTCTGTATAAAGGAAAACCAACTATAATTCAACATCAAATCCCCACCTCCAACCAAAAAAAAGTATATTACCACGTGCAGAGATCCTAAAAACCAATGGAACGGTAAATGGGCAAAACTTTTCCCAAGTTTCAACCAATCCATGTAGCCGTTTACGAAGGTAGCACATTTGTAAATTAAGTATGCCAGAACGACTGTCAGTCCACAGTAGAGATATATATCGAACGACGCCATGTATTTAACTTCACCACACGTTTCTAAAACGAACTTTCCTTCGTCTATGATGTTTTATTCGGAATAGTGTCCAGCTTTACCGTGTTCTGTTTTGTGTTATCTTTCTTTACAAACAAATAGGTCAAAGGTCATTTGAATTAGAGTTGTTTCCCTTGAATGTTTAACCTGAAAAATTACAATGGTAGGGGCTAACTGATTTTTCTATTAATTGCTGACAGTAGGGACTGTTTGTCGTATAATATAACTCATTATCATTGAGTAATAGAGTTCACAAACAATCTCATTTTAAACGTTCGCTTTTTTGTATTTGTTTTGTGGCCACCATAGGCAACTATAAGTAATATTGACGATTGTTGTGCTGGCCAGAATTGATCGAGATTATCCAGCAAAACAGGTCGATCAACTATTCTGATAATGAGTACTGCCTCGAGTTAATCCATACACGTCTAGGGCTAAGTATTGTTTAATGGCCGAGGGCTAGACATTAAATCTCTTTTTTTTTTCTCCCAGGCTTACCTAACTTTCGTTTCACCTTAGCGAGATTGTTTTTGTAGATTAAAGGACAATATTATATTGGTGTCCGTCATTAACACATAATTGTAACACAGAGTTGATCATTGCTAGGCCTACCAGATGAGTTATGAAGATTTCAACAAACGGAAGTGACGAAGGCAAAAGAAAAACACGATTTATCCTTTTGTATTTCTAACTGAAGTGACGATTGATAACAGCTACACGGGCAGAAAAATCAACAGATTGAAGGCTCCCCGAAACTTTGCGGTGTAGCCTATACGGAGACGGAGAGGTTTCCTTTAGTATTGAGAAAAAAAAAAAAAAGGATATAATATAAAAATCAAATGAAAAAATTCAATTTAAATCAAATAGCCGGACGAATCTCTCACATTCCACTACAAATAGAATCGAATCCTAACAAAATATTCACTTATGGAATACAAAAAGTTCTAAGATTTGAGAAAACAGTATTATCCAACCCTGGCCCCGCGTTCACAAAGCATTCTCAGACCTTAGTTAAGAATTTACTCAACTTTCAACCACTATTTATAAGAAATATCGCTTATCCGAAACACAAATCTTTTCATGTAGTTTTTGATTGATGCATTAAAACAACAAAAGTTTCATAAAGGAAGGGCTATATTTTAGTTAAAATTAGGTGAACAATTTTGAGTAAATTCTTACTTAAGTTTGAGAATTCTCTCTGATTCGTGTCGACCCTAGACAATACTTTTCTAACCTTTCCTGTTGAATATTTCTGTGTAACTGACTTTGTCTACTTATCTCTGCGTAATATTTTATTTTAATACAATACATGTGCGCGTATAAATTTATGTAGTTAAAATTACGTATATTTATGCCCGCACACGTTTTGTTTTCTATTTGATCGAGTAGGCTACCTATCACGAACGTGTGGTTTAAATTGTCTGGTCATGTGAGGTCTCTGGATTTGTGCTTGGTAACGAACGATGAGAGGATATTTGTCGAAAGGTCTTGCTTATAGAATAAAACCAGTGATTGTTTCCCATAAAAACTGTGTTCTGTTACTCTGAATTTGTGTTTGTGCATGATTAGGACATCTCTGAAATAGAATTTTCAGTTAATTGTCGAATCCCGGCCTTGACATAGATTCAGTAATCCTCGAAATTCGAAATAGAGTCGCACGCTGTAGGCCTAGGCCTATGACGTAGCCTACGCCCGTCTTTATTATCCATGTTGGTACAGAAACTTAGGAACTTTCCTTTCATTTCAATTAATATTTTTCAGGTTTGGAGGACATCAGTTTAGTTCAAATCCGCAATGGTGTCACTTGTCTCAGTACTGTTTTCGGCATTATTTCGCCAGAAACCTTTGGTCAGGCGACATGCCTTTAATCTGTGTGTACCCCCAACCAGCCATCTTGTATTAGACACAGACGTCATTGCGTCACGCCCGGTATTTGTAGTTGGTGATATCCATGGCTGCTGTGATGAACTACAAGAAATTGTGTCAGAGGCGCGAAAGGAACACGGGGATACCTTGTTTATTTTTGTGGGCGATATGGTGAATAAGGGACCGAAAAATGTGGAAGTTCTGGATTTTATTTCAACACTAAAAAGTTACGCTGTTAGGGGCAATCATGATGAAGTCGTTTTACGAGAGTTAGCAGAGCTGAAGAAGGATTCAAGTTACGAGTTGAGAGAGAAGAATCAGTGGATGACCTCGTTGAGACCGGAGCATATAAACTATCTGAATGATTTACCGTACACAATATCGTTACCTAGTTTAAATAGTTTGATAGTTCATGCAGGATTATTACCGGGGATTCCCCTAGAACAGATCGACTACAACAACATGACTAATATGAGAAATATTATAACCGAGGATTACTTTGATGGGCGGGGCTTTGTTGCATCCACGGGGATTAAAGTCGGCGTGCCGTGGGCGTCGCTGTGGCCCGGCCCTGAGCATGTTTATTTTGGACATGATGCGCGGCGGAAGCTGCAACAATATCCCCACGCTACCGGACTAGATACGGGTTGTTTATATGGCGGTTGTTTAACCGGAATCTTTATAAACGGTTGCAAAAAAATGATTCAAATTCCAGCGAAAGAAGTTTATGTTGACCCGAATGCATAATTGAACCACCTAAGGTATTTATGAGATGATGTGTCAAGGCTGTTGACTTCTGGATTAAGCGTTTGGGGATCATGGAGACTTATCGGCAATTTTGAAACGTCTATGTCACGTCAATTCGACATGTATGTATTTAATTTCATATGCCACCAAATTAGAAAGATGTCACACCGACCATATATTTATAAATTATGGAATCTGATACCGTCCATATATTTATAAATGCTGTAATGTCACACCAACCATTTATTTATTAATGATGGAATCTGACACTGTCCAACCATGTAATTATGAATGATAAAATGTCACACCAAGCATATAAATAGAAATGATGGAATTTGAGATCGAGCATATGTATAATAATGGACCGAATCTAGCAATAAAACAACGGTCACCATTTTTATACGCCCACATGGAAATGTGGTCGTATATTGTCGTCGGTGCGTCGGTCTGTCGTCCACAATTTCTTGTGAACACTCTGGAGGCTTAAGTTAATATCCGATAGTCTTTAAATTTATACACTGTTTTTGAGGTCAGCCTATTGATTTTCAGCGATATCCGATAATTTCTGCCAGAGTTATGGACCTTGATCACTTTGAAAAATCTTGTGGACTCTCTAGAGGCTAACGTTGATATCCAATTGACTTTAAATTCATACGACTAAGGATCCTAGTAATTTTGAACGATTTTCAATGATTACTACCAGAGTTATGGCCCTTGATCACAGTGAAATATCTTCTGAAACAATTCTAACGATTTCTGATAATTACTTAATGGGCTATTACTCGTAATAAGATTTTCATGTGTTGTAAACGTTCTCCTTACTGACAAAAGAAAAAAATATGCGACAACCCTTGTTGACTCTTAGGACAGTTTAGCTGTTGTGGGCGTATGTTTTGTTGCCTGGCAACCCATCTTTCCATATATCATTATCTAGATAATGTTTTTAACTTCATGAATTAAATTGTTTGATTTTTATAAACAGCATATGAATTTAGTACATGTATGTATATCACTTGATACTTTTGACACAGCAAAGTTCAAATACTGGTGCTTTAATACTTATGTTGGGTGGGATATCTATTCGTTTGTTCGTAGATCTTATCGGTCCAATCTGATTAAAACAAGGATCCTATTTCGTTTCGTCTTATATAGATCAAAATTGAAGGCCACCGAAAGTATAAAAAACGATACGAAATATAGATCTGTATTTTAAGCAGATTGTTAACTTTCGTGTCGACAAACGTATGTTCCCTAGCTCAAAGAACTAGCCGTGTTTGAGAGACTAGTTTAGTATAGGTAGTATGGATAAAGACACCATCGGGCGTATTAAAGCGAGAATTTCATATTTTCAAAGAAAGTCAAAACATAATTATTTATATGTTTTTTGCTCAATACGTTGTCAACCCACTATTATACGATCATATTCAATATTTCCCACACTTAAGATTCACTTACACCGGAAATATTAACACGTGTAAAAGCTATCTTCAAACGTTTGAATTTGAAGTTGAAAATGATATTTTTGCCAATTTCTGAACTGGCAATAGTGAATTATAGGATTAATACGATTATTCTTTAACAAGGTAGGACTGTTTATAGATACCATCTATTTTAATGCTTTATTTTAATATATTTTTAAAATATAACTTAAAAATATGAAATTGTAACTTTGATATAGTTACATTTTCTAATTGGTCATTTCAGAGGCAGCCTCACACTTTCTAAAATCATTCTTATGGACACAAGTGATAGCTAATGGACCACTTAATTGGCTACCCCATGTATTTGATACATTAGTTGTGGCATTCCGGCAATTATAAATGCAAATGTCACCTTTTTTTAGGGTTATCAGATGTTTTAGGTTTACAACTATCATATAACGTTAGAAGTATTTATCAACATAATGTTGGCTGGCAACCAATTTATATCAACTTTCATCTTTAATACACATAACTTTGGCGCCATCTCAGAATCCACATAAGGGTTCGGTCTGAAAGGACACACGTCTGTATAATACTGCGACATAATCCCGCAACGCTATTCAACTTTGGAAAATATAATAAGTGTGAAAATTGAATTCGGTGGTCATTTGAATTAAGGGAACCACAGTGGCTCAGCGAGGAAGACGTTGGCTCGCTAGAAGGTCCCCGAGACAGTTCATCGGGATTTCCTGTCCTGCTTTCTCTTGTCAGTGGCGCAGGACAGCGGGACTGAGTATAGTCGTTCGGATGAGACGACAGACCGGGGTCCTGTATACACATTGTCGTGCAAGTAAAAGATCCCATGGCAGTTGGAAATTGATATAAAAGTTGGCCGTAGCGCCTTGTAGTTGTGGTTAGTGCGTGCACGGTGTATCAGGTTTGCCGTTGAGTCAACTGCCGTGATTTAGATTCCACCATTGTTTGTGACAGGGTCGACTTTCCAGCCTTATGGGTTTTCTACGGTTCCTCTTGTTTCCTTCCACAACTAAAGCCCATACGCACAAGCGAATTATTGAAATAGAATTGAACCATATGTTAGTCCTGAATGGTCTAGTTAACATTAAAACACATTTCTTTCTCTCACACATATGTGACATGTAAGTACATGTACTCTATTATAACCTTCATCATATTGAACGATCATTTAGGTGATTAGAATTACAGAGAGACGGGGGAGCAGAAACCGGCGTATGGACTCACCAGAGGTCATGGGGGGTTGGAATAGCCTAGTGGTCTAGAGTGCCGCGCTTCAACCTCTAGCTGGCCAGTCACCTCTGGCTTGCGGCAGTGGTTTCGATTCCCGGTGTGAGCGTATGTGGCATGGAGATAGGGGCGCCTTTTCAACCTCGTGGGTTTCCTCCGGGCACTCCGGTTTCCCCCCACTGCTAAAGACCCCTACGCGCAAGTCAATTATTGAAATAAAATTAAACCATATGTTAGTCCCGAAATGACCTAGTTTTGTCGAGTGGGCGTTAAACCCCATTTCTCTCTCACCAGAGGTCATTTAAATGTTATCGTTTATTAATCCCGATGTAGTTTAGTTCCTGTTGTATTTGTGTAGCGGTTTTATAATCTGTTCTGATGTAAGAAAAAAAAAACAAAACAAACAAACCTATATGTACGAAACGGATTTCTGTTATCACTAAGATAGTGTTACACATATAAATACGATATATGATATGGTAGATATATTTGTTTATAACAAGCGGTCAAAATGACACAGATAAGAAATACATGTTCCTGTTGTCAGAGATATACACTCCGATGTCATTCAACCGCTAGTCGTTAGGAAAATCCCCAAAACTTGAATGGTTCCCTTTGAATTGTCAGAATTAACCAAACTAATCCACACTTACACAAGAATAGGTTTCCTGCCACTGGTATTGTTTTCAACCCCTTCCTCGGCATTTTAGACAACATTTTGCTTGTAACAGTCTGAACTGAATTGTGACTTAGATCTAGGGCTTTCATGTTAATTTGGCGTGGATTTAATTAGATTATAACTAAAAATAAGTCGGTTAGATTACGAAAATATTTGCCGACAACATTTGATATATTTTGTAATCTACAAACCACTATGTATAATCTTTGAAGAGATTTCAAAGGAGCAAGAGTAAAATTTAGTTTATCCTCGTCTTTAAAGAAATTGTTTTGAGACAAATATAAATTTTCTAACCAATCACACCGATCAATGTATTTTCATTGATTCGATTAGTCATCAGCTGGTTTTTTTAGCGAGTCAGCGTCTTACTCACTGTTCCAGCGTGACTTCCACCTGTTATTATAACATGCCTTATATATTGACATGTTTGAACGAAACGAGGGGTTGGGTGGCCGAATGGTTAGCACGTGGTTTCGATTCCACGGTAGTGCGTAACAAGGAGTAGGGTCGTGATGTAGTTTGTGTCGAGTGGACGTTAAACACCGATTTCTCCCTCTGTTGAAAGAAACGCGCTACTCTGGTTATTTTTAATGCCGACACCACGTGACATAATGTAACACATAGAGGTCATTAATTTGATTAACATTATAGTACTCGTGCAGGCGCGGATCCAGGGGGCCGTGCCCCCCCACCCCGTCAGCCCCAGTGTGACATAGTTGATTTTCGTTTTCGTTTGCTTTGTTACTGTTGTAGTTCACATATCTGCTCTTTAATAGATGATATAAACATGATTTTCGCATTATCTCTGCTGGGGACTACACCAAACCTGATTATTACCCTTTGCTCTAACGTATGGCCCCTCCCTCGACAAAATCCTGGAGGTGGTCACTTCAGTCAGTTATATAGTGGGATTACTCGTGTTTTCCTTTGGCGTTCGTCACTTCCGATTCATGAAACCTTTATTACTCATCTATCGTATAAATGATAACCAGTTTTATAACATATGTAATAATGATTGATACTGATACCACACTCCCTTCAGGGTACCACAGAAAGCATGAAACTTCCTACAAACAAGCCCCCCCCCCCCCGCTTCTGCATCGATTCTGCACCCTTTCATATCACAATTCTAAATATTTACGAAACGCCAGCCGTAAATGTAAAGGCCAAACCAGGAGGTCTAAGGTTCGCTCTTGGTGTTCTTCTGGAAATACCGGCTTGGCTTCTCCTTGTGGTGCAAGAGGGAGAGGGAGGGAAATAGGGTTTCAACATCAACTCAACACAAACTAGGCCATTTCGGGATTAAGACATGATTTAATTCTATTTCAATAATTCACTTGCGCGTAGCTGTCTTTAGCAGTGGGAGGACCCGAAGAAAATCCAAGAGGCTGGAAAGGCGACCCTTGCTTTGTCTAGTCGTGAGGATGGGCCAAAAAACCGAATATTAGCGGTATCAACAAACTCAAGGAAGGAAAGAGTACCGACAAGGACGGCATTATACCGAAAGTGACTTAAAAGTCTAATTCTATAAATTTAGATGCATCAATATTTGTCAGCTGTTCAATATAACATTTAAATCTAGTTTCCTGCTATCTGAATGGTCAGAATTGACCGTTCCCTTCCCGTGACCTTAAAGATCATAATTACCGAGGAATAACACTGAGAATGAGAATAAACTTGGTGATTTGTTGAAATGAAATGAAATGGGGTTTAACGTCCTACTCTTCTGCACCTGACCTGGGTTAATGGAAGACGGGCATACGCCATACAGTGTGCTATGAGGGAAATTTTGCCCGGACAGCGGCGCTACGGCCTACTCTTATATCGAATTCCAGCTGCCAAGGAATCTTTTACGTGCACGCCAATGTGTACACGGGACCTCGGTTTTTCGTCCCATCCGAACGACTAGGCAGCTGTCCTTGTCAGGCCCTCCTTCTGCGTCACTGACAAGAGGAAACCACGCCGGAAAATCGAGATGAACTTTCTCGGCCAATGCAGGGATCGAACACCCGACCTATAGGCTAGCGAGCCAGTGCCTTGGCCACCTGAGGGGTTGGGATGGCCTAGTGGTCTAGAGTGCCGCGCTTCGACCTCTAGCTGGCCGGTCACCTCTGGCTTGCGGCTGTGGTTTCGAGCCCTGGTGTGAGCGTATGTGGCATGGAGATAGGGGCGCCTTCTCAACCACGTGGGTTTCCTCCGGGCACTCCGGTTTCCTCCCACTGCTAAAGACCCCTACGCGCAAGCGAATTATTGAAACAAATTAAACCATATGTCCCGAAATGACCTAGTTGTGTCGAGTGGACGTTAAACCCCATTTCTCTCTCTCTGGCCTTGCCCACCTAGCCACCGTGATTCCCCTTGTTGATTTGTTAATGAAAGTCCTGATTTTCCGGCGTGATTTACCTTGTCAGTGTTGCATGATAGAGGTCCTGGCTATAGACAACGCATAGTCGTGCGGAGTGAATGAATATCCGGGGTGCCTTGCCTTGTACACATTTGCGTGCACGTAAAATACCCATTCATTAGCTCATTCGGGGCAGAACAGGAAGACGTTAAACCTCATTTTATTTAATTAGGGACATTCCCGTTAGGGTAAACCCTTACCATTTACGTACAAGGAAGTATTTAAATATACACTGTAAAAGTTTCATATCAGCTGTGTGTGGTTATAGGTAGCCCATCGTATTCTCGAAACAAAGGTAGGTCATCAATTACCCGATTTCATTTTTTCTAATTTGTAATTTCTGTTCAGTTTTCGTGCACCTGTCACGAAAACACATCCCACTGGTTAATTTTTCAAACATTTGAAGAAATTCATCATGTAGTTTCATATTTGAAATTGTGTAATATTCCAAACAGGGTCGTATCTAGCGGGGGTGCGGGGGGTACATTGCACCCCCAGAAAAAAAAGGCGCCTGTTACTCCCATCAACCCTTTCTAGGGCAGCGCCTGTTACACCACATGACATTAGAGGATTGGTTTTGGTCGCCCTATCCACATTTGATAGGGCCTTATCAGTTTTTGGGGTCGCCGCCACAAAATGACATTATTAGAGATTCTCGTTCTGAACGCCCTATCCACATGACCTTATTGGTGTTACGGGTTAGTTCTAGTTTAGAGGACAAGAAGTGTGCTTTACATCATAATGAGAAATATATCGCCACCGAAATTGACACACCTGCCACCACTCTGCTGCACCCCCACTTTTAAAATCCTACATACGACCCCGATTCCAAAGATTGTGTGACTGGCGTAAACTACCCTAACATCTATATGAATATCGTATATTGATAACATTTATGTAGTCCATATTATCCATATACGAATGTTACACTATTTCTCTACAATTACCACCACTTGAGAACAGACACGAAGTTAATTGGCCCACATTAGTGGAAGTATATTTTGAGAAGTTGGGGGATTGTTTGTTCTGCCTCCATTTGATAAAATCGAACCTGTTTGTTATGTTAATGAAAGATGTCATACGTATTAGACCCACAATACAAAATAGTATACTGATTTTCGAATATGGCGACAAATCAGGGAGGCGATCTATTCCCAAAGTTCACAATGCCCCATCCTTAGTTGCTGCCAAAATGATTGGCGGGGTTTTACCGATAAGTCAAGTTGTTAGAATGTTCTTCGGTGCGATATTGGTAGCATACGTAGCCATTAAAAATAGATATGTATTTTCCATTTTAATTCACAACAAAGATAATAAAAGATTAATATCTCATGTGACAACCACTCCCCCTAGTTTCGGTATTTGTATTACGAAATAGAATAACCTATTCATTGCATGATCAACAAGTATAAACCTATATTACCACACTCCCTTCAGGGTACCACAGAAAGCATGAAACTTCCTACAAACAAGCCCCCCCCCCCGCTTCTGCATCGATTCTGCACCCTTTCATATCACAATTCTAAATATTTACGAAACGCCAGCCGTAAATGTAAAGGCCAAACCAGGAGGTCTAAGGTTCGCTCTTGGTGTTCTTCTGGAAATACCGGCTTGGCTTCTCCTTGTGGTGCAAGAGGGAGAGGGAGGGAAATAGGGTTTCAACATCAACTCAACACAAACTAGGCCATTTCGGGATTAAGACATGATTTAATTCTATTTCAATAATTCACTTGCGCGTAGCTGTCTTTAGCAGTGGGAGGACCCGAAGAAAATCCAAGAGGCTGGAAAGGCGACCCTTGCTTTGTCTAGTCGTGAGGATGGGCCAAAAAACCGAATATTAGCGGTATCAACAAACTCAAGGAAGGAAAGAGTACCGACAAGGACGGCATTATACCGAAAGTGACTTAAAAGTCTAATTCTATAAATTTAGATGCATCAATATTTCGTCACCTGAGAACCAGACTGTTCCATGTCCCCAAAACCACTTTTCGAGAAAATGGCTGTTGAATATTCAAACATACAGAACTTTTTTTCTACGCTTTATGACCCGATGAAAGTTTATGTATGAGTCCATGGGTGTCTCTACTGAATATTTATCACAATTATAGTCATCTAATTTACATAAACATCGTTATATTGACAAATTTAATTTTGGACATAGAACAATTTCCTAAAAAGAAAGCCACCTTTCTCGAGAACCAGACTGTTCCATGTCCAATAAAATACCAAAATAACCCATTTATCGCTATCTGTATTGTGGTATTCTGTGTTATTAAGCCATAAAATAAAACGGGGTTTCAAGTGAAGGTCCCAGATAATTTTTGGAAGATAAAACTTATTAATTTTGTGTGAAAAAATCCTTGTAAATACCTATATTAGCCCTGTACGACTATTTCAAGCTATATTATACGTTTTTAAAAAAGAAATTGGTACCTGTATTTTTGTCTCGAGAAATTGTGCTTCTAAAAAAACTCGACTAAATGTTGATATTTTCAGACAAGGTAAATACACTATTTGTTCATAGTTTGACGTTTAAAATACATTTGTAAACAGACATAATTTTAAGACTCTGTATTATTATCTGGGACTGCCCCTGTGCTACTCTGAAGAGTAAAACATGCATTATACAGTGAATTCTGACTGTCAAGAGAGCTTTTGGGTACACGCTAATTTGAACATAATTTCGATGCCCCTGTCGGATTCTCGGTCCCCCGCCTTGCACCACGGCGGAGACACGCCGAACTTTCTTGATCAAAGCAGGGATTGAACCTAAGATCTCCAAATTAATGAGTCAACGGACAAACAGACAGACAGACGAACCCATTTAAATATCCCTCAATTTTCTTCGAAAGGCGAGGGACAATTAGCAATTAAGTAAAAATAGGTTGCCAAGCAACGAAACATACGCCCACGGGCATATAAATTAATTATCAGAAAATCATTAGAATTTGTTTGGCGTTTATAAAGTTCTGCCCCATGCTAACGTTTAGTATACGAAACGTTTAATATTATGGATTTAGCTGTACAATTATCAAAATTCATTGAAAATCCATATACTTGTTTGTCTCAAGACCTTAAACTCTGTCCACAAGATTTGGCCTCTAGCGCGTTCACAAGATTTTTTGAAGTGATCAAGCTGAAAATCAACAGACTTCTTTCTCTTATGACCAGGGGCGGATTGGGCTCCCGTGTCGGAGCGGCCCCTTTTACTGACCGCGAAGCCCGGACGGGAGGTGGGGCGGAGGCTCTCCCCCTGGAAGGTTTTGGAAAATGAACCCGAAATTTTGACCATTTGATTAACCAGTTAGGAATATTGAATAAGTAGGAATATTTTCATGTTTGTTGCCGGAAGCGCTGGTTGATTACTCTTGTGGTGAAAGGCCACGAGACACATTGGTACAGAGTGACGAAAGTGAAATTCATAAAAGCTGCTTTTAGAATTTTGGATTCTGGCATTTCCCCACAAACAGGGTGCAGGTGACTTTATAATTAGTAAATTTGCGGGCGACAGTGTCGGGGGAATCCGATGAAATTTTCGGATGAAATTCTGAATCCTCATTTCAGGATTCCGAATTCTGGCCCGCACCAAGCACACTCGGCCCAGAGAGTCTATTATACCAGGTCATTTTAGACCCCAATGGCGGCCTGTTAAAGCCTCCGGCCACATACAACATGATCATCATAGCCCCATGGCCGGTCCAATACCCCCCTTCCCCATATAATGTTCAACAGAAAAAGTCTTTTTTTAGACGAATTGGACAAAATTATTTTTTTCATTTTTTGTGAGACCGGCCCTTCAGGCGATCGTCCGATCTTCTTTGATTGGCATTTAGTAATTGAACATATGTGACCCGTCATGGCATAATGAGTCGCAATGAGAAAGTTTTGAAAATTGAGTTATTGTTATTTTCACATTCTTCAACTCAATACCTTCAATTTGATGTATAGTTTGGTTGAATCGCGCAAAAATTGACTGAGCTGTGTCCGCTTGAAGCCTCCCAACTCGCCAAAGTAAGTTTTGAGAAAAGTCAAGTCAAAGATTTGGTATGTTTCAAAACAAAATCCCATAGCAACCAAGCCATTTATTTGCTGTTTTGTCGTTGAATACTTATTCTAGAGGTTTTAAGGTATGCTGAAGACGAAAATTGTAGTAAACATTTCCAAAATGGGCGCGAAAATGACAAATGTTCAAGTTTTCACAAGTTATGTGTTTATTAATGTATAATACCCGCCATTTTGTTTTTCAAAATGGCGACCGAAATGATAATCGTCGTAGTAAAATTTTATCCGACAATATCGACTATTTTGTTTTAAATGAACCCACGGTAACTATCGGTCTTGATGTTACCAGGGACGGACCGGGGTCGAGTTTCCCAAAACCACGATGTACCCTGTAGTTCGGATAGAGAGTCTAAGCTATGATGTAATGTACCCTGTAGTTCGCATTGCGTATCTAAACCATGATGTATTCAGTAGTTCGTATTGAGTCTCTAAACTATGATGTACCCTGTAGTTCGTATAGAGTCTCTAAACCATGATGTATCCTGCAGCTCGGATAGAGTCTCTCTAAACAATCATGTACCCTGTATAGTTTGGATAGAGTGTCTAAACCATGATGTACCCTGTACTTCGATGTACCCTGTAGTTCATATGGTTTCTAAATGGGGGATTGGATGACTGAATGGTTAGCACGTGCGTGCTGTATCATAAAGCCTGTCATTGAGTCAACTGGCGTGTTTTCGAATCCCTGGTTGTACGTGACAAGGAGTAGGGTCGCCTTTCCAACCTCGTGGGTTTTCTCCGGGTCTTCCGGTTTCCTCCCACTGCTAAAGAACCATACGCGCAAGCGAATTATTGAAATAAGGTTAAACCATGTGTTAGTCCCGAAATGGCCTAGTTTGTGTCGAGTGGACGTTAAACTCCATTTCTCTCTAGTCTCTAAACCATGATGTACCCTTCAGCCTCTTAACCATGATGTACCCTGTAGTTCAGATAGAGTTACTAAACCATGTTTATACTGTAGTTGGGATAAACCATAGTTTTGTAAATAGGTGATCGATCATCAAATGAATATGAATTGTACGATACGTTAATCTCGAAATTACATAGTTTCTCTTAAATGAATATATTGTTAACACGCTTTAAATATCTGGATGCAATAGAGGCGGTGTAGAAAATTCTAGGTACATTAAAACATTGACAATAGGAGGTATTTCTTGCTATGGCTTGTTTATAGCATAGGACGAGATTTATTGTTTTGATTATAATCACAATGTTACACAATAAATTATACCCCTTCCCCTACTGAGAATTGTAATTAAATAATGTAATGTTATCTTCGTTTATATTATGTCTTTGAATCTACCTGAGAGGTATGTGCATCGGTATGACACCTTAAAGTTCCAATAGCATTTTTTTAAGTTATATTTTTAAAATGTATTAAAACAAAGCGCTAAAATAGATTGAACCTATAAACAGTCCTACCTTGTTAAAGAATAATCCTATTAATCCTATAATTCACTATTGCCAGTTGAGAAATTGGCAAAAATATCATTTTCAACTTCAAATTCAAACGTTTGAAGATGGCCGTCCATGGAGAGGAATGGGAAAACAAGGGAGGTAATTGAGTAACTATTTTCTCAATCAGCCTGTGTCACCCTTTCTAATGCCCCAAAAATTTTGCCCATGATCGTATAATAGTGAGTTGACAACCTTTTGAGCAAAAGACATAGAAATAATTATGCTTTGACTTTCTTAGAAAATATGGAATTGGAACTTTAGATAAATTAATATGCGTATTTCTACAAAGATCAATTTATTGTCTTTAATTACACACTGTTAACCAGCCATTGGAGTTTTAATGACAATAAATCATTTAGTTTATTCAGCTCGACGTAAGACTTAAAAAATATATAGACACAGTTGGTTTAACTTGAATGTAGATATTAATCATCTATAGTGCATATATATATCACCTTTCAGTTGAATCATGTTATGTTCATATTGTGTTACGCAGGGCTCACACTGGCTTACAATTTTTTTCCGCCAAAATCGATGATAATTTTTATATAAAGAAATGTTCATATTTTTTTCTGCCAACTTGAATACTTTATCTGCCAAAAATGTGTGATAAAAAATACAATATCTAACAATTTTATGTCTCACCTATTCTTATTATAAAATAATTACCGATATATGCAATACAATATACATGCAAAACAACTTTTAAAATCTGTCTTTACATTATATATAAGCACAGTTTGGATTTAATAAGATCAGATTTTATTTTTGGTGAGTTTAATCTACTTGGACATCGTACAACACTATATATTCAGTAGTTACACGTCAAATCTCGTCCAAGGAATGACAATTTTCTATAAATGTATGTGTTGCGTGTACAATAGACCTATTGTTATTTTCAGGTACCGTAAAGGTATCAGAATCTAAATCCCTTATAGAATGATATTACATCAATTATATTTGTAAGAGATGCTTACAATAATACCCGTCGTTCACCTTTAGACCATTTTGGCGACGGTAATATGATACAAATGGCGAACCGTTTTCTCACTCAAGAATCGCCGATATTCAACTAGTTCTTACGTTTTCGACCAGTGTTGATAAGATAAGTCAATCAACTAATCATTAATCCAAGACAACTGATTAGTATTGCTCATTGACTCGATCCGGATTATCAGCCAGTTGATTAATTTATTATGTGTTATGTGTTTAGCCACGTGATTGACACTCAATAATGATTAGAATTTTAAGATTTTTTTCCGCCAGTTCTCAAAAAGTATCGCCAGTACCGCAAAACTTTATCGCCAAAATCAAATTTTAATCGCCACTTTCATATTTTTATCGCAAATTGCGACTTTGGTGTTACGTATTTGCCAACAACAAGGTAACAGTTTTCCAAGCGCAGTTACAATACAATTCGATAATGACGTCACAATGAGAACGACGTAATTCCATCAAAGTGACGTTACGACGTCACAAAAAGATCGTAGGTTAAAAATGTCGGCATTTTTTAACTCCCGAGTATCGATTTCCTATAGGTCGTTAATACATTTATTTGCACTAAAGTCAACCGATTCGGAGATTTCAGCGATTTTCTGGTCCACTGGCGGCCATCTTGGATTTATGTTAATTATGCAAATTTCCCCAAGACCGATAATGGCCGCTTTTGTTATGGAAGTACTAGAGACCACACCTGAACAGTTCCCAAAGAAATGATTTCTGTTGCAGTTTGTTATAGGTGTATTGTTATCTATACCCGCCTAATTCATTGTATGCACACAATGGGATTTTCTGATTAAACGCCATGAAACTTCGACCAGGAAGTCGCCGCCATTTCAATTTACAGCTAATGCTTTGCACCCGTTTTCTGGGCCAATCAGCAAACGAGCCGTGTTGGCAGCATAGCAACAAGCGGAGTTTGTTTACATTTCTAGGGGTTTAAAACCCTTTTGTATTCCTTCAAAATGAACTCAACGGCAATACTGTGGTCATATGTATAATCTAGAGATTCTCTGCTTTACAACGATGCCAAGCATTTTGCAAAAGGATTGACCGGTCGTCCCGCAGTGAGCAGAGGAGAAAAATATCTAATTTCGCTGAGAATATTCAGAAAAAGACAGATTTAAGAATACCGTACTCTTACAAAACGTCCAAATAATGGTGTTTTAAAATGTTTTATTGCTACTTTGATCTTTTGGGCAGATAGATAGTATATTTATACTCATATTTGTGAAAATCTCAATTTCGATCAAAATCAATGTTTTCACTTATTTTGTCTTTATCTCATTATTGGATCGCGCGCATTCCGACTCATTTTGCCGAGGCCGGTCACATATTAACACAAGGTACAATTTTATGGATACACAATTACTGAGTTTGATACTAAGTGACGTTTGGACGAGGATGCTCTCGTCTTTATCAAGCAATGATACAAATTGGTGAATAGTGTAGGCAAATATATACAGAATATGCAACAAAGATAAAAAAAATCAAATACAATTAAAGTTTAACACCTTGATTACGGGGGCATTAAGGACTAATCCCACACAACAGAAAACCCTTTACGGGGATTAAAAGGAGGCGAATGCTATTATTTATAAAAAGATCAGTGTATTAACACTATTAATGGAAAACCAATTAACCTGAGCTATAGAGAAACAATAATATAAAGAGAAGTGTGTATGTATAAGTAAACAAGAGTGGTCGTTGAGCATGTGCAAAGAAAATTAAATAATAATTTGAAATTACGAAATAGAAAATATAAAATATATAATCATGAAAGATATCCTGAAATATCGATATAAACTGAAAATCGAGGATTGTAAAACGGGTTAAGTACTGAAAAGAAACATTTATAAAATGTATGATTAGATTATGTAAAAACCCACAAAAAACTGGATAAGCATTGACAGAGAACAAAAGTATTGGAACCAATAAGCTGCAAGTCCTGAAAGATAAAACCTATTATTACAGTATAAAATCTGGAAGAAAGAAGCCGTAAATATATTATTCCCACGTATTAAAGGTCAATACATATGAACTATATTCTGACTGTAAAACTGGATAATTACTGCAAACCAAGATATGTAAAGTATATAACCAGACTGTGGAACTGGATAATCAATGAATTGTGTTAATCCTGAAAGCTGAAAATCATGAAAGAAACCTATTATTAGACTTAAACATGGGTGGGGGGAACCTTAAATATATTCTTCCAATAAACTGAAACCAATAAATGTGAAAAATTATCCTCCGACTGTTAAATTGGATAAGCGCTGAAAGTTAAGATATGTGCGTTGTGTAATTAGACTGTGGAAACCGGATAAACACTGAAATAGAAATAAAGTATTAGAATTAATGTATAAGTTGGTCATAAGCCCTTGGTATAAATAGTCCGACATCCCGGTTTAACTTGGGCTTGATCTGTTTTATATTGATGGCCTCAAGAAGTTTCCTGGTTTTCTTCTGGTGATGATGTACTGCAAGGGTTCTGGTTTTGTCCCACAGGATTGTATGATCTGCGTTGTTAATAATATGCTCTGCTACTGCTGAGGGATTGATGGAAGCTAGTGACTTGTGTTCTTTTATTCGTACATCAAGTGGTCCGATCGCCCGACGGCCCAATCCACCCCTGCTCATGACCATAAACACTGTGTATACATTTAAAGTGAATCGGATATTAACTTTGTCTTCTAGAGCGTCCACAAGATTTTTGAAGTGATCATGGGCCATAACTCTGGAAGTAATTATCAGAAATCGCGGAAAATGAATAGCCCTCTTTGCCTCAAGACCAGAAACACTGTGTATAAATTTAATGTCAAGCGGATATCAACTTTGGCCTCTACAGTAACCACAAGAATTTTTGAAGTGAACAACGTTTTTTTTAAATCGGGTAATAATTTTGACCTCCAGAGGGACAACAAGCTAATAAAGGCGATTTTGCATACAATCAGGGGCCATAATTCAGGGAGTTACAATATCGAAAGGAACCAAGATCTTTAGGTTATAAACATGTATTTCAAGTTTCGTCAAAATCGAATTAAAAGTGTGACCTCTACAGGGTCCACAACTTTTCAAGAAATTCAAACTCAACCTTCATTAAGGTGTAACAGTGATATAATCAACCTATTTTTTTTTTAAATCGGATAATAATTGTGACCTCTAGGGGGACCACAAGCCATAAAAGGCGATTTTTCGGACAATCGGGTGCCATAATTCAGGAAGTTACGATGCGATATGCGCAAATATGAAAAGGAACCAAGATCGTTAGGTTATAAACATGTATATCAAGTTTCATCAAAATCGAATTAAAATTGTGACCTCTATAGGGTCCACAACCTTGATATAACATATTTTTACAATATTCGCGTACAAACGGCGGCCATTTTGTCCATCAATTTTGGTCCGATTTTCACGAAATTCGAACTCAACCTCATTACCATGTAACGGTGATATAATCAAACGTTTTTTTTAAATCGGATAATAATTTTGACCTCCAGAGGCGATTTTTCGGACTATCAGGGGCCATAAAGTTATTGTTCTATGTCCATTGACAATATTTCTTGTTTATAAATATTAACAGAATGCGATAGAACTTTGAAAGTTTTTTTTGTAGTGTCTTGTTGACACAAACCTTTTAAAATCTTTAAACATCGGTCAATCAAACATTAAATAGAGGCATAACATCAAATATGTAGAAAGTCACTTTTACAAAGAATTGAGCAAGGCTTAAAAGCCTTAATGTTCTATCTCCAAGTCACGTGACCAAACGCTAACTAGTAATTGGCTACTGGAGATAAAACAGTCTGGTTCTCAGTTCAGTTTTAGAAAGGGGGATATAGGACAATTAAAAATTGCTAAAAAGTCCTTTAAAATGACTATTGGGGTATAAAATTATGCGAGGACATAGAAATTATAGTATATAATCCAATAAATATCATATCTCAATTTTTACCAAAAGTGGAGATAGAACAGTCTGGTTCTCAGGTGACGATTTGTCAGCTGTTCAATATAACATTTAAATCTAGTTTCCTGCTATCTGAATGGTCAGAACTGACCGTTCCCTTCCCGTGACCTTAAAGATCATAATTACCGAGGAATAACACTGAGAATGAGAATAAACTTGGTGATTTGTTGAAATGAAATGAAATGGGGTTTAACGTCCTACTCTTCTGCACCTGACCTGGGTTAATGGAAGACGGGCATACGCCATACAGTGTGCTATGAGGGAAATTTTGCCCGGACAGCGGCGCTACGGCCTACTCTTATATCGAATTCCAGCTGCCAAGGAATCTTTTACGTGCACGCCAATGTGTACACGGGACCTCGGGTTTTCGTCCCATCCGAACGACTAGGCAGCTGTCCTTGTCAGGCCCTCCTTCTGCGTCACTGACAAGAGGAAACCACGCCGGAAAATCGAGATGAACTTTCTCGGCCAATGCAGGGATCGAACACCCGACCTATAGGCTAGCGAGCCAGTGCCTTGGCCACCTGAGGGGTTGGGATGGCCTAGTGGTCTAGAGTGCCGCGCTTCGACCTCTAGCTGGCCGGTCACCTCTGGCTTGCGGGTTTGGTTTCGAGCCCTGGTGTGAGCGTATGTGGCATGGAGATAGGGGCGCCTTCTCAACCACGTGGGTTTCCTCCGGGCACTCCGGTTTCCTCCCACTGCTAAAGACCCCTACGCGCAAGCGAATTATTGAAATAAAATTAAACCATATGTCCCGAAATGACCTAGTTGTGTCGAGTGGACGTTAAACCCCATTTCTCTCTCTCTGGCCTTGCCCACCTAGCCACCGTGATTCCCCTTGTTGATTTGTTAATGAAAGTCCTGATTTTCCGGCGTGATTTGCCTTGTCAGTGTTGCATGATAGAGGTCCTGGCTATAGACAACGCATAGTCGTGCGTAGTGAATGAATATCCGGGGTGCCTTGCCTTGTACACATTTGCGTGCACGTAAAATACCCATTCATTAGCTCAGTCGGGGCAGAACAGGAAGACGTTAAACCTCATTTTATTTAATTAGGGACATTCCCGTTAGGATAAACCCTTACCATTTACGTACAAGGAAGTATTTAAATATACACTGTAAAAGTTTCATATCAGCTGTGTGTGGTTATAGGTAGCCCATCGTATTCTCGAAACAAAGGTAGGTCATCAATTACCCGATTTCATTTTTTCTAATTTGTAATTTCTGTTCAGTTTTCGTGCACCTGTCACGAAAACACATCCCACTGGTTAATTTTTCAAACATTTGAAAAAATTCATCATGTAGTTTCATATTTGAAATTGTGTAATATTCCAAACAGGGTCGTATCTAGCGGGGGTGCGGGGGTACATTGCACCCCCAGAAAAAAAAGGCGCCTGTTACTCCCATCAACCCTTTCTAGGGCAGCGCCTGTTACACCACATGACATTAGAGGATTGGTTTTGGTCGCCCTATCCACATTTGAAAGGGCCTTATCAGTTTTTGGGGTCGCCGCCACAAAATGACATTATTAGAGATTCTCGTTCTGAACGCCCTATCCACATGGCCTTATTGGTGTTACGGGTTAGTTCTAGTTTAGAGGACAAGAAGTGTGCTTTACATCATAATGAGAAATATATCGCCAACGAAATTGACACACCTGCCACCACTCTGCTGCACCCCCACTTTTAAAATCCTACATACGACCCCGATTCCAAAGATTGTGTGACTGACGTAAACTACCCTAACATCTATATGAATATCGGATATTGATAACATTTATGTAGTCCATATTATCCATATACGAATGTTACACTATTTCTCTACAATTACCACCACTTGAGAACAGACACGAAATTAATTGGCCCACATTAGTGGAAGTATATTTTGAGAAGTTGGGGGATTGTTTGTTCTGCCTCCATTTGATAAAATCGAACCTGTTTGTTATGTTAATGAAAGATGTCATACGTATTAGACCCACAATACAAAATAGTATACTGATTTTCGAATATGGCGACAAATCAGGGAGGCGATCTATTCCCAAAGTTCACAATGCCCCATCCTTAGTTGCTGCCAAAATGATTGGCGGGGTTTTACCGATAAGTCAAGTTGTTAGAATGTTCTTTGGTGCGATATTGGTAGCATACGTAGCCATTAAAAATAGATATGTATTTTCCATTTTAATTCACAACAAAGATAATAAAAGATTAATATCTCATGTGACAACCACTCCCCCTAGTTTCGGTATTTGTATTACGAAATAGAATAACCTATTCATTGCATGATCAACAAGTATAAACCTATATTAACACAAGGTACAATTTTATGGATACACAATTACAAAATTTGATACTAAGCGACGTTTCGACGAGGATACTTTCATCGTTATCAAATGCCAATCAAAGAAGAAACCTGTATAATATTTGTGACTATCGTGTGTCTAGTTGTGTGGCTGTTCATGATTAGCGACTACACAAGGGCCAAATCTGATTAAAATACAAATCTATATTTCGTTTCGTTTTTATACTGTCGATGTCCTACACTACATGAAGATCTGACCAGTTGTACTCAGAAGTCGTGTCAGGGGTCATACGAAAGGCTTTGGACCCTATGAGGCCAGACATTGATTAATCAATCAGCGTTGGCGTTTCTAGGGGATTACCAAGTCTTTATTATCTTTACTAATATAATAAGTGAACTTGGCCCGGGAAAGGTGTCATGACGAAATACATATATTTCATACCAATAACCAATGTTGGCATTGTTGATTGTTTAGTTAAATGATCTATCTATTCATCTTAATATTCAAATAACCTTTTTATCAATTTATTTTCCCCAACAGATAGAGGACCACAATGGCTGTACCCTTCATCGACGAAGGTAAATTGTAAATTATTTCTTTTCGCACATCAATTGAACTTAGTCTACTAATTAAACTTAGCTGTAGGAGTTTCATCATATTCTTTGATCTAGCATCTGGTCGACCAGAAAAGCTAAACACTCAATATTAAGCTAATAAAAGACGGTGAGATTCATTTTGAAAAAAAAAAAAACCAAATGAGTTGTTGTTAACATAATATATTACACTATAGGGGTATTTTAGTTCGAAGAAAGGTGTTCTGTTTAATAAAGAAATTCTTTACCTACATGATGTGTGACGAAAACTAGGGTAATGAAGTAACTTGCATTATTCTACCACTAACATAGACTAACTCACAGACAGTTATGTCAGTATCAATTTCTGGAAAGTAGGGTATGATTGTCCAGGCATCTCGTGCAGGTATTAGTACAATTAAATAGGATAAGGTTGATGTAAAACGGCGCCTAAACAAAACGCTTACTTAAAACTGGTTATTGTCCCGCCCTAACAGCCTACGCATTATTCTTCCATATAGGAGAGAGTGGGTTTGATTTACCTCAGACATCATAGAGGGTCCGAGATGAGAGCATCATAGCCCGCTGGGCTTACAGCCTAGGATGAACACGTCATCCTAGCGCGAACGTTATGTAGAACTATCAAGAAGTACGATGCTCTCGCCACGTTTAAGTCATTAGGTCTGAGTTAGAAAGGATATTAAACACAGAGCGTGGATATTTTAATAACTCCTAAAGTAACTTCCATAGATATTGTAGTTTCCTGTATGTAACCTTTGTAATTTGCCGTATTCGATGTATAAACATAGTAACAACATAAACGGTGTTCCAGAGTCAGTTAATTGAAGATTGAAAAAATTGATACCACAACGTGAAGTCGAAGACAGGTCTAGACGAAAGTGTCACATCCATAATGTCACAATCCGTCCCCATAATGTCACAAATACACTCAAAGCCATTAAAAAGGATATGCCAAATTTAAAGTTTATTACTGCAACAACTTTTAACAATGTACATAACAATTGACAAAATCGAGATAAGAAACATCTGTTGGTAATTTCATGAAAGAATGCACTACAAATGCACAAAAACGAAAGGTCAGAGAAAGATGAAACAACGCAAGGGTCAGCTGAAGTCAATATTGGGTATGTCCAGCCTAAGCTCTTACACATGCCCCAGGTCGCCTTGGCATGGACTGGCACATCCCACTACACGCTGTTTGACAATGACTCTTGAGTGCCAGTGCCAACTCTGCAACAGTTCGTGGTGGCACGGCTTGAGTTCGAACCCGCCGTCCAAGTTCATTCCAAAGGTGTTCGATTGGGTACATGTCGGGAGACATAGCGGGCCAATCCATAACACGGACATGTTGGTTGTTCAGAAAGTCTCTGTCAATCTGGCAGTGTGGGGTCGGGCATTGTCATGCTGGAAAACCATCTGCGACGGACACCATGTTGAGCCAGCAATGGAAGCCTAGTTTGTCGTTTGCCACTTTCCTTTTTTTGCCAGTCCAACCTCGTGGGTTTTCACCGGACCCACTGCTAAAGACCCCTACGCGCAAGCGAATTATTGAAATAAAATTAAACCATATGTTAGTCCCGAAATAAGCTAGTTTGTGGTTTGTGTCGAGTGGACGTTAAACCCCATTTGGTTTTATGTAATGTCAGCCTGCCTTGGTATCAGCAGGCAGTGCGAATTCCTGCCCTGACTGAATGGCTGGGGAGAGGACGTGGTAAATAAAATACTTATTAATATGAGATACTAATTTAAATGCACGGTTTTTATCTGTTACCTCATTTTATATTGCCCGTTCATTAGGCAGTGACCATGTTGAAGCCAGCGTCCAGATATTCAAGAGAGCAGGAACACATTCACAAGTTGAAATCATTAAATGTGTGAATTATTCCGAAGGGATGTATTAATAACAACAATCAGATTAAAACACAGATCCTGTTTCGTTTCGTTTAGTATTGGTCAAAAGCCGCACGTACGACCCCTGACACGACCTTCGAGTACAACTTGTCAGATCTTCATGTAGTGTAGGCCATCAAAAGTATATATAAAATAAAGAAACGAAATATAGATCCGTATAGCCATCAGATTGAATAACAACCGAGCTAAATACTAAATAAACTCTATCTGGAGTGACCTGGTTGGTTTTAATAAAGCAAATATAAAATTGTATAGCTGTCCCGGATCTTGACTAACTTCTCTTGTGTTATTCGAGATTAGTGTCGCGTCAATTTTGTTGATATTCCATTCTTCTTACTACAATACAGGCTTCATTTTATGCATTTAAATGAAAGTAAACTCTAATGTGCTTGCACCAATCTGAATGATAAAGACGAGGATACTGAATGCAGTTTGATGAATTAATGAATTGTTTACTTGATCTCAACCACATAAATTTGCTAACAATTTTTCAATTTACCATATATTTCTTAATGGCCGAATGGTTAGCACGTGCACGCTGTATCATAAAGCCTGTCACCGAGTCAACTGGCGTGATTTCGAATCCCCGGTTGTACGTGACAAGCAGTGTAGGGTCGCCTGTCCAACCTCGTGGTTTTTCTCCGGGGCCTCCGGTTTCCTCCCACTGCTAAAGACCCCTCCGCGCAAGCGAATTATTGGAATAAAATGACCTAGTTTGAGTCGAGTGGACGTTAAACCCCATTTTCATTCTCTCTTAATAAAGGTGCAGTGTTGAGAACTTAATTATACAAGCGAGTTGTTTGTATTTCATTCATAGACCACTCGTTAAGATCAACGCCTTTCATTTTCTTATTCAAGAACAGCAAAATAAATGTCACGAAATTAGTGCTTAAAATTCATTGCTTCAATAATTTTATCTAGACCTGAAGTCAACCCGAAACACAATAAATCCAACAGAGCACCTACCACAAACTAGGTATAATGGGTTCCGTAAACTGTGAGTATATTTAAAGATTTACACTGCCTTTATCTTCGTACCAAACATTTTTTTTTAAAGTGTTTAAATATATACTATTCAAAAAAAGTAGGGGATATTTGATTTTTAAGTGTTATTAAAGTCACCTAATGAAACTGACGAAGAAACAAATGACAAAATCAAATGAAGTTCACATTCATCAAACTATTCCAAATGATCGTTAAACTAAGTAAGGCACAGACTGACCATGATAAGGGTAAAATGATACCCGGGGTCAAACAGCAAAGTTACCACAGCATCACAACAAAGTCAGTAACGGGTAAATCCTCCTCTGTTTGCCAAACAAGCATTGATCCGACGTTGCATACTCCTAATGAGACGTCTAAGGTCATTTTGGTCCAGATTGTCCCATTCCTGTTGCAACGCAGCAGCAAGTTCTTGGACATTGGCAGGACGTTGTTGACGTTGACGTAACCTCTGTCCAAGCATGTCCCAGATATGCTCGATGGGGGAGAGGTCGGGACTCAGTGCTGGCCAAGGTAATGTGGTGATGTTCTGTTGTTGGAGGTAACCTGTAACGATCCTGGCCCTGTGACATCTTGAGTTGTCATCCTGGAAGATGAAACAGTAGCCATGACGTCGTGCGAACGGCACAACATGGACTGCCAAGATGTTGTCCCGGTAGTACTGGCCTGTAACACGCCCTGCAACAACATGTAAAGCCGTTCTTCCAGCAACAGTGATGCCTCCCCACACCATAACAGAACCACCCCCAAATCGATCATGTCTGATGACGTTAACGTCTTGGAAGCGCTCGTTTCGACGACGCCACACCCTCCTACGTATGTCTAAAAAATCAACAGTGAACCTTGACTCATCTGAAAACATCACATTGCTCCAGCGTCGATTATCCCAGTGTTGACGATCCCTACACCAACGACGTCTTGCCTGAATGTGATGATCTCTCAAACAAGGGATCACGCGAGGACGTCGGGCGCGAAGGTGACCCCTATGCAGTCGATTCCGAATCGTCTGGCCACTCACTCTCACACCAGTGTCTGTTTGAAGACGAGCGCTGGTCTGATTTGCTGTGATGACACGATTTCTCAAGGCCAAGGTACAGATAAATCGATCCTGGGCTTGAGTTGTCGCCCTTGGTCGACCTGAGCGTGGTCTGTCCTGTGCAGATTGTGTATCACGGTATCTGGACCATAGCCTGCTTATGACTGAGAAACATTCATCGTCCGCGCCACAAACGCCTGTGTTGTGCCGATCTGTAGCATGCCAAGGGCACGTAACCTTTCATTTTGGGTAAGCCGACGCATATCAAAATTTGTTTTCTGGTCACTAAAACAATTAAACTGATGTTTCCACCCTGGAATTCAATGCCACAATGACTGTAACATATAAAGTCAGAGTCGTGCAAATCTTGGGTTGGACCCCCATGATGATCCCAAGCATCACCTGCATTCCATGCGGTAGCTATTGGTGCGTTTGGGCGTCACATGTAACTGGAAATGTTTCTTCTGTTAGGTTCTATAGTGACTTTTTTCGTAGTCATTTGCATATTTTAGTATTATGCCCCCAAAATCAAATATCCCCTACTTTTTTTGAATAGTATATAATGGGCACTTTCCTGTATGAGATACAACTAGGAACTTGCATTGTGCCCTTCACCTAGTCCGATCGTTCATCCGGTGTCATAAGTCCCGTGCGATCTGTACAACATCCGGATAACTACAACCCCGTTATCCTTGGCTCGGCTCTCCCGCCCAGGCACGTCTTGTCCATTCAGATGCGGCTACCTAACTGATCTGGGGTTGATTAGGCAGCATTTGGGATACTAGTAGGTTGCTGCACGGTGTGATGCCAAAATGTATTTCCTACTTAGCAGACACTGAACCTCATGTTGGGTTTAACAGCAGTGGTGTCACCAATGTGCCTTGACAGTGCTCGACAATCATTCCTGAGAAGTTCAAGATCATCATCAATGTACAATTGAAATTTTCGGTCAAATGTACATCGCACACAGAGACCGTCTGTGTGCTACCCTAATCTAGTTTAGCCCGCCAGCCAACGTGGTTTATCAAGGTGTGGTGGATTCTGTGCAGTAGCATCTTCTTGGAGCCATAGATCAGAGTTGGACCAGTGGTGAGGACCAGTGTCATTTGGCTGACTGCTAAAACAAAGGTACTACCCCAACACTACACCCCACACACCCCTTACATTGCAAAGACATGCAAACTTATGAAACTCATGAATAAATATGCAAAGTGGGAAAAATATGTCTCGGAGTGTGAAGAAAGACAGACATTCGTGTTTTTAATGTAAATTTGTTATAGAAATTAAAATAGATATGTATATGTATATGCATATAATATGACTCAAGTGGTTTTCCTGTGGAAATATGTCTCGTAGTGCATTTTGAACAGGGAAATGTAGTTCAGCAGACTTTAAAACATAACAATCGACACATTGATCCCTTTGAGAACAATTGTGCCAAATTTGATGCTTGTATCATCATCTGCACGATTCTTCCCAAAATGCTCTTATCCGCTCCACTAAATAAACAAAGTCTTTATTATCCATTTTATGATAACCCCATCAACCACAAAGAGTACTTAAATCTACTTAACATCGCAGCCTACTGATGACATCGATGGTTGATTTTTGTCTAATTAATAATTTATATAGCTTTTCAGGCGTACAGTGAGAAATACCAGCGATAGACAAATTAAACTCTTGCTTGTTTAAATAACGTGTCAATCGACTGGTATTATGGGGAACCCTGGCGTATACGTTCACGGTCAGTTATTTACGTATCTGTCATCGCCATCTAACCAATTTTAAAAACCATAAATGCCAACTTTGATCCTTATTTCGAACCCTTTGTAATTTTTTTGCATAAAGTGGACGGGGCCCGTTTGCAGCATTTCATTATTGTATTTATCTATATTGCAGTGACTCTAAAACGTGTCTATGGATGTGTCTTGTCCTGTCATTACGGGGCAGTCTATCTACTGCTTCAGGTATGTATCAGGTGTCATATGAACCATACATTTTATTGTGGTTGGTTGTTTATTTTTTAGCGTTCCGGCGTGCTTTCCTCTTGTCAGTGATGCAGGACGGAGGGTTCGACAAGGACAGCTGTCTTGTCGTTTTGATGGGACGAAAAACCGAGGTCCCGTGTACACATTGGCGTAAAAGATCCCATGGCAGATGGAATTCGATATTAGAGTAGGCCGTAGCGCCGCTGCCATGGCCAAATTTTCATCATAGCACACTGTATGGCGTATGCCCGTCTTCATTAGCCCAGGTTAGGTGCAGAAGAGTTGGACGTTAAACCCCATTTCATTTCATTTCATTCACTCGTAGCGTATTAGGTGACTATTAGTTCAGCAAGGATCACCGCCAGTATTTTAGGAATCCACACAAAGATTGTTGCACGACAAAGTCAGGATTGAAATGAAATATTTGTGTATCAGTTTAATTTTTAGTCGTTAATTCGTTTTAACGAAATATTAATTCTTTTAAACAAAATATTAATTCTTTATAACGGAATATTAATTCTTTATTACGAAATATAAATTCGTCAAAACAAAATATAAATTCGTCAAAACAAAATATTAATTCATTACAATGAAATAGTAATTGGGTTTAACGAAATATTACTTCGTTTAAACGAATTTGTTTAAGCGAAATATTACTTCGTTTTAACGAAATATTAATTCTTTTTAACGAAATATTAATTCGCTTTAAACAAAATATTAATTCGTTTTAAACGAAATATTAATTCGTTTTAAACGAAATATTAATTCGTTTTAAACGAAATATTAATTCGTTTTAAACGAAATATTAAAGCTACGTTATCACACTGCAGTGCGTCACATTGCAGTTTATTTGGATTAAATTCAGAATTAAAAGCGTCACACTGAATGCGCAGTGGATGTCATTCATATCCATGATGGCTGGTGGTTTTATGCTGCTTATGTTTAATCTCCGGATGCAAACAACGCTACATAATCAAGATGGGCATTTTCGGTCAACAAAGGGGGCGAACCCGTTTGGTGAATAAGGTGATTTTGAACGATTTACGATAATTAAATGTGAGTATAAGGCAGAATTTAGTGTGTTGTAAATGGAAAAGTCATACTCTGCGCAGCATTTCGTTTGAGGTAATCTCACTACACACTGCTATTATGAGTGGATATTGTTGTTTTAAATTTTGATTGGTCAGTAGTCCGACTACCAACCATAATGAAATGAAATGGGGTTTAACGTCCTACTCTTTTGCACCTAACCTGGGCTAATGGAAGACGGGCATACGCCACACAGTGTGCTATGAGGGAAATTTTGCCCGGGCAGCGGCGCTACGGCCTACTCTTATATCGAATTCCAACTGCCAAGGGATCTTTTACGTGCACTCCAATTTGTCCCATCCGAACGACTAGGCAGCTGTCCTTGTCAGGCCCTCCTTCTGCATCACTGACAAGGGGAAATCACGCCGGAAAATCGAGATGAACTTTCTCGGCCAATGCAGGGATCGAACACCCGACCTCCAGGCTAGCAAACCAGCGCCTTATCCACTTAGCCACCGTGATCCCCGACTACCAACCAATCAATACCTACCATAACAAAAGCTTTACATTTAAAACGAGTGCCAGTATTGGACCAAATATGTTTACATAACGTTACGTCATGGCTCACGCTTTTATTATGCCTAATTAACCTGTGCATAGGAGAATACTGCAGTAAAACTAATTGTGTGACAAACGAGGCTATCAAGTCGAATGAAATGTAAACAATACTCTTTGGAAACGAACCATGTTCCTGATGCAACGGTATACTAGTTTTATAATAGTTATAAAACTAGTATACCGTTGCTTCAGGAACATGGAAACGAACATACTTTCACCGTTTGTAATACCTTAAATCACTGTCCAAAGTTTTAGGGAAGACTCAGATTAAACGAAGGACTGTCATGTTGCTGTACTTAAGTGATAGCTTTCATTTAACGGGGAGAATAGACACACTCCCGCAAAAGTTCAAGAAACAGACGCTATTCCAGCAATTATGGAGCGGAATTTCCCCCATAATTCTAACTTCTAACCTTGTAATGCGTATGCTAATATGCTTACTTCTATGCATGTAACTTCTTACTTACATATGTTAAATTGGCTATTTACACATGTAAAAATGCTAAGTTATATGACTTATTTCTTAAATATTGCAGTTATAATTTGTGTTTTGTTCTATTTCCATTATTACTTTTAATTTATTGTAGTCAGTTCTAGCCCGTGAACATTTTCACATTTCACAAATCAACCACCAAATAATAGTAAACAGCGCCATCTGGTGTCATAATGAGCGTTAGAATTTATTCTTACTCGTATTATGCTAACAGATGGCGCTGTTTAAAATTGTATTTTACAATGACCCGTCCCTAAATTAGGAACGGAAATGCGACTCATTTGCGGTAAATAGATCAAGGTCAGGGTCGAATTTATTTACAAAAATGTCCGATGCATAAAACTGATGACAGCATAGTATAATCTAGTCGCTTCGGGATGAAAACAAAGATGTGGAGGGATTTATAGAGGAGTAGGCTTCATGTTTTTGTCTTAGTTACTGCCAGCACTGCTTAATAAAGTCACTCTTTATGTTTTCCTCGTCATATTGAGCAACTGGATTATTCGACTGAATTATCTGCCAATTTTATTTCGACTGAGCAACTGGACAGGTTTTATCGATATCATAATCATGTAGCCCCACTCCCACGTATCCCTGACTAGTATGAGCATACTCAAGTCAGAAAATGCTTTGTGGGAGGGGGGGGGAGATGAAGGTCATTTGTGTTGATTTATCTAAAGACAACTTTTACTTTCTTAGTTTACTCTCATCAGAATATTTTTTTCTGTTTTTCACCATCAGGTTCAGTAAATGGTTTTATTGACTGAGATATTCGACTGCTTTTATCAACTGATGTATTCGACTTCTTTTATTGACTGAGATATTCAACTGGTTTTATCGACTGAGATATTTGACTGGTTTTATTGACTGAGATATTCGACTGGGTTTTATCGATTGGATATTCAACTGGTTTTATCGATTGAGATATTCAACTGGATTTATTCGACTGGGATATTTGACTGATATTGAGCAACTGGGATATTGAGTGACTACTTTTATCGACTGGTATATTTGACTTTTTTGACAATAAAATCAGTCAAATAATAATTCAGTTGACAAAACCGGTTGAATAATTCAGTTGATAAATCCAGTCAAAAAATCCAGTCAAAAAAAAAAGTCTAATAATCCAGTCAATAAAACCAGTTGATTAATCCAGGCGAAAATAAACAGTCAAATATCCAAGTCGATAAAACCAGTTGCTGAATATTAAGCACCGGTGGCAGTTAATTAAGGTATTATTGAATAGCCCAATCATGCCTGTAGCCATAGCTAAAGGGGGTAGTCTTATGATCTAGGTATATTTAGGTGATACATGTACTTATAACTAGAGAGTAAAAAATAGAATCCTACATATGCCTGTAGTCAGGGGCTTGGGTTGGACGAGACAGGTTTTTTTGTGACCTCTAGTCGAATATTTCAGTGTATATTTCAGTCGAAAAAAGCTGTCTCTTGACTTGATCGGGGAGAACCATACTTTATGAAGCGTTAATGGGAGTGAACTAAGATAACAATAAGTAGCCTGGAGCCATGGTGGCTAAGTGAGTAAGATGCAGGCTCGCTAGCCTGTAGGTCACAGTTTCGTTTCCGGTATTCTTCAGGATTTTCCGAATGGTTTCCCCTTGCCAGTGGGGGAGAGCGGTGTCCCTGAAAACAAGGACAGCTGTGTCTTGTCGTTTGGATGAAATGAAATACCAAGGTCCCATGTACACATTGGCATGCATGTAAAAGATCTCCGGGCAGCTGGAATACAATATATAAGAGTAGGACAATGTTTGATGTTAAACACCATTTCATTTCATTAATGCTCATAACATGCTTCTTGGAATAGATCTTCAACACTTTATTTCAGGAGCAAAACACCAACAAGTAAACAACTTTTAACTTCCCATAAATCAGTCCTTCAACTAGTATATATGTTCCCTAAGCTGGTCTCTCCAACTATAATTCATCTTACATACATTTGTCTTTTTCATATAAATTAGTTACTATGAAAGTGTTGATATAAACATAATTATTGAAGGATCAAAAAAAAGTTAAAGAAACTGAACAGATCAACCACTTTAGTTGCCAGTCTGTCATAATTGCAATCGACAGACAAATTAATTACTGTCTGGTTCTAATGACAAATCAAGCATTAAAGCACTAATGAGAGTGTACTAAGATAACAATAAGTAGCCTGGAGCAACGGTGGCTAATCGAGTAAGATGCTGGCTCACTAGTCTGGAGGTAGCGGGTTCGTTCCTGATATTGGCCGAGACAGTTCCTCAGGATTTTATCCTTGTGGTTTCTCCTTGTCGATGGGGCAGGACCAAGGGCCTGACAACAAGGACAGCTGTCTAATCATGCAGATGGGATGGAAGCAAAGGTCCCATGTACACATTGGCGTGGATGTAAAGACCCCCTGGCAGTTGAAATTCAATATATTATAAGAGTAGACTGTAGCGCTGCTGTCGAGGCCAAAATTCCCTCGTAGCACACTGTACATATTCTTGAAGCAATGGCCCGAACAGGTCAAACGAAATGCTGCGCGCAGTATGCACACTGTATGGCATATGCCTGTCTTCATTAGCCCAGTCGGTGCACAACAGTAGCACGTTAAACCCAATTTTATTTTATTATGTAGCAGGAGTTTATGTTGGCTAAGTGGGTAAGACAATGGCTCGCTAACCTAGAGGTCGATCCCTGCATTGGCCGAAAAAGTTCATCCGGATTTTCCAGTGTTGCAGGACAAGTTAGGTAGTACGTTCAGATGGTACGATAAACCAAGGTCCCGTGTACACATGAGTGTACGTAAAAGATCCCTTGACAGTTGGACAAAATTTCCCTAGTAGCACACTGTTTGTCATATGCCCGTCTTCATTAGCCCAAGAGTAATAGTTAAACTCTATTTCATTCAATTTCATTGAGTAGCCCTTTCATGCTCATAACATGGTTTGACTTCAGAGAATGTTGCTCGTCAAGTGTGTTCTGTAAGTATCGGAAACAAATACAGATTCTTGGAATAGATCTTCAATAGCAACAATCAAACAACTTATGACTTCCTATAAATCAGTCCTCCAAAGCTGGTCTCTCCATCTTACATACTTTTTTCTTTTGATAAAGATTAGTTAATATGATAGTGTTACCATAATCATATAATTATTGAAAGATTAAACAAAATTTAAAGAAACTTAACAGATCAACCACTTTAGTTGCCAGCCTGTCACAATTTAAATCGACATGACAAATTTATTTGCTGTCTGCCTCTAAACAAGTACTATAAAGCACTAATGGGAGTGAACTAAGATAACAATAAGTAGCCTGGAGCAACGGTGGCTGAGTGAGTAAGACGCTGGCCTGGAGGTTGCAGGTTGTTTTTCCCTTGTCGGTTAGTTAGGACTTCGAGATTGACAACAAGGACAGCTGTCTTGTCGTTTGGATAGGACGAAAAACAAAGGTCTCATGTACACATTGGCAGGCATTTAAAAGATTTCCTGGCATTTGGAATTCAATATATAAGAGTAGGCTGTAGTGCTGCTGTCAGGGCATAATTACCCTCGTAGCACACTATATGGCATATGTCCGTCTTCATTGACCCATTCGATGCACAACAGTAGGATGTTAAACCCCATATCATTTTATAAATAGCAGTGTATTACAGTGGCTTAGTGTGTGAGATGCTGACTTGCTAGCTAGCCAGGAGGTCGGGTGTTCGATCAATACATTAGTCAAGCAAGTTCTTCCAGATTTTCCAGCAAGATTCCCTGTTGTCAATGATGCAGGACGGAGGGACTGACAAGATTAGCTGTCTATCGTTCTGATGGGATGAAAATTGGCGTTCACGTAAAAGATCCCTTGACAGTTGGAATTCGATATAAGAGTAAGCCGTTGTGCCGCTGTCCGGGCAAAATTTCCCTCATAGCACACCATATGGCATATTGTCTTCATTAGCCCAGTTTGGAGCAGAACAGTAAGACCTTAAACTCCATTTCATTTCATTAAGTAGCCCTTTCATGCTTATAACAGGGTTCCACTTTTAGGGAATGTATCTGGTGGAGTGTGTTCTTTAAGTATTGGAAATGAATACAGATTCTTGGAATAGAACTTCAACACTTTATTTCAGGAGCAATAACAGCAACAAGTAAACAACTTATAACTTCCTTTAAATTGGCCCTTCAACTAGTATATATAGGTTCCCCAAGCTGGTCTCCCCAACTATTAATCGTACATGTACATACATTTCTCTTGTTATATAAATTAGTTACTTACTATTAGTTACTATGAAAGTGTTAGCTTAAACATATAATTATTGAAGGATTAAGTCCAGGGGCGGATTGGGGCCTTGTCGGAGCGGCCCCCTTTTACTGAGCGTGGAAAAGGGAGGGGGGTCCAGTGGCTCTCCCACGGGAAAAGTTTGAAAAATAAACCCCAAATATGCGATTTCGTGGCATATCTGATTATAATCTCTGTCAAATAGTAGACGTATTGGACAAAAAAATATTTTTTTCATTGTTTGTCTGACCGGCCCTGCCTGATCGCCAGATGGCCCAATCCGCCCCTGATTAAGTCTGAAGCCATTTAAACAATATTTAAAGAAACTGAACAGATCAACCACTTTAGTTGCTAGTCTGTCATAATTTAAATCGAGTGACAAATTAATTGTTGTCTGCTTCTAATGACTAACCCAGCATTAATGAATATTAAAATATAGATTTGAAATTAAAAATAGAATTAATAATAAAATAACATATTACCTATACATTAATCATATGTATCCACCCTACTTCAAACAAAAACATGTTTTAAATATTAATACAATCAAAATCCTTACTTAATCTATAACTATTTTCACAATAATAAGGCCTTAAATTTCTAAGGGCTTGTACAGGTGGATCTGCTGAACAAACGTCTACGTGTCTACTGAGCGCCATAGAAAACGCATCGCATATTTTTTCTTATAACAAAATGATCCTTTAAACATATCGTATTTATTTTGCTTCTTATTGTGAACAATATTCAAATCTAAACACATCAATAACAACACATTTGTACACTTATGGATATTTAATCTGTAAACAACGGTACAAAGTCAGAGGGGTCAAAACCAAAAGTTTTGCTACTACTGCTGAAGGAAGAATAAAGTTGATATATCCACCCTTTCGTCTTCAATATATAATATGTACAATTTATGTCGCTTAGATGTATCGCTTTCCCCCACCATATAACACATTTTGACTTGCAGGGAATGTAGATCGTCGGCCTGTGTTCTCTTAGTATCAGAAATGAATACAGATTTTTGGAATGGATCTTGAACACTTTATCTCAGGAGCAAATAAAAAAAAAACAGCAATAATTAAACAACCTATAACTTTCTATAAATAAGACCCCCAACTAGTAATATAGGCTTCCTAAGCTGGTCTCTAGAAGTAACGATTCGTCTTACATACATTTGACATTTTCATGTGGCCTCGTCTAAATGAAATAATCCCCCACATATATCTGTCGATAAAATCAGTCACATAGTTCAGTCATTTATATCAATCGGTTTTCTCCGGGTCCTCCTGTTTCCCCCAACTGCTAAAGACCTCTACCCGCAAGCGAATTATTGAAATAAAATTAAAAATCATATGTTAGTCCCGAAATGAGCTAAGCACTTCTACTGCCTATGCCTGTCCTTAATAGTTCAAACCCTCCTCCGTTCTTTAATTTCGGATATACATTTACTAATTTTTCCCGGAATGCCAAGGCGTCATCGTGTTTTACAAAAGATATTTTCCGTTCACCTAAACCGGCATTATACACAGTTTTTTTTTCTTCTCTTGAAGGCACTGTTTCCTAAAATAAAAAAGAATATTAGTTCACAAAAATCAATACAATATGTGTTGAATTCTTTCAGATCAATATCTACATGTTCAGGGAAAAAGACATGCATTATCAGAATGTAACTTAAACATGAATCATCCTGAAAAGAACTGGTGTCTGACAAGAACCAGGTCTATTCGTTTGGTCCAGTATACACACAAGAACCCTAGACATGTCATGCATGTATAAGAAACCTTGAAACTGGGTCCCGAATAGAAGGAGGTTAAATCCCATTGCATTCATTCAAAAAAAGTAAAAAAAGAGAGGTCTTTGTGGTAAGACTCTAGCTCGTTAGCCTCGAAGCAGCGTGTTTGATCCCTGCAGTGGAAGAGAAAGTTCATCAGGATTTTCCGATGTGGTTTTTTCTTGTCAGCAGTGCAGTACAAGAGGTCTGACAAAGACAGCTGTCTAATCATTTGGACAGTATAAGAAACAGAGGTCCCATGTATAAATTGACGTGCACGTAAAAGATCCCTTCGCAGTTGCCGGTTGGGATTGGATATAAAACGGTGAGAGAGAGAGAAATGTGGTTTAACGTCCACTCGACACAACTAGGTCATTTCGGGACTAACACATGGTTTTTAATTTTATTTCAATAATTCGCTTGCGCGTAGGGGTCTTTAGCAGTGGGAGGAAACCGGAGTACCCAGAGGAAACCCACGAGGTTGAGAAGGCGCCCCTATCTCCATGCCACATACGCTCACACCAGGGCTCGAAACCACAGCCGCAAGCCAGAGGTGACCGGCCAACTAGAGGTCGAAGCGCGGCACTCTAGACCACTAGACCATCCCAACCCCCATATAAAACGGTAGGCTATGCCTGTCTTCATAAGCCCAGTCGGAGCAAAACAGTAGGACGTTAAACCCCAGTTCATTTCTCTCGTCAGGCAATGTCTATTACATCTTAGGCCTATAATAATATTCATTAGTAGGCCTATTCAGTGAAGGTTTTGACATGTCACATTAGTTTTAAGTTTTGATTTCTCATCCAGAGGAATTATCAAATGTTTGTGAGTGAGAAAATAATATTTATTTCCAAAACAGCCCGAGGTTTGGAACAAGTCGCGGGACTCGAGTTCCCAACTCTGACATTGCCAAACAAAATATATTACTCACCAACAACGTCTACAATATGTACTGTAATCAACTGTGTCTGTAGCTATCCTGTTTGAAATAAATTCGACCCTGACCTTGATCTATTTACCGTAAATGAGTCGCATTCCGTTCCTAATTTAGGGACGGGTCATTGTAAAATACAATTTTAAACAGCGCCATCTGTTAGCATAATACGAGTAAGAATAAATTCTAACGCTCATTATGACACCAGATGGCGCTGTTTACTATTATTTGGTGGTTGATTTGTAAAATGTCAAAATGTTCACGCACCTGAACTGACAACAATAAATTAAAAGTAATAATGGAAATAGAACAAAATACAAATTCTAACAGCAATATTTAAGAAAAAAGTCATATAACTTAGCATTTTTACATGTGTAAATAGCCAATTTAACATATGTAAGTAAGAAGTTACATGCATAGACGTAAGCATATTAGCATACGCATTACAAGGTTAGAAGTTAGAATTATGGGGGAAATTCCGCTCCATAAGCAATAGTCAGAGAGAGATTTCTCGGGCCATTGCTTCAGGAATATGTGGGAAAGTATGCTACAACCCGTTTTGTCAGTTCGGAGGACTTAGCGCCGAGGGCGTAAGTTTCGTTGCCTGACAACCTATGTTTTAGCTTGTTATGTTACCGCATTATTTATCATGGCGAACTCTGAAGAGAAAGCGATCGGCGAGAGAACCTTCGCATGATAAGGGCTATATACGTTCGAGATAATATGCAGTTTGTTATAAGGCTAGCCAATGCAAAACAAGATACAAGACTCCAGATGCCAGTGCCTCGCCACGAGCGACTGGCTGTAACACTGTGGAAATTGGCAACAGTTACACGACTCTTGGGCAGAGATTTGGACTTAGACGGTCCACAGCTTGATCTGAATCCAGCGTGTCACACTCAAATCTTGACTGTGAATACTCCGTTCGGAATAATTGTTTCGGGTTGAATTCGAAAAAATATACGGCTTCGTTGATTCAGATTCAGTTCGGTTTTTATCGAATTAAGTGTGACGCCAAAATCCGGAATAAAAATTTACACAACTTTCAATCACTGCTTATGAATATATCCTTGCTCCAGAAACGCAAAACTTGACACATAGATCTTTCTTGATGAATCTGATCATGGACTTCGAGCGATGATTTTGAGAGTTATAGCGTTTCGAATTGTATGGTTCAGTACTCACGGATGCATGTATATATATCCTTTCGGTTGGTGTAGGGTAAGATAACTTTCGTGCGGTAAATTTCGTCCAGTGTATGAGTTTAGTCGTTGAAATTAAGAACGAATTCCGAACTACGCGGTTCCGAAACTTTGTGGCGAAATCATTCCGCCCATTATTTTTCAAATCAATTCCGGTCGTAATTTCCTGTAATCGGTCTTAAATTACATTTTTGTACAATTATAAGGTAGTTCCATGCAGCTGATAACCACAGCTGTAGGACATTTCGAATTTAATGTGCTAAAACCGTTCAGGATCTATTTCATCTGACTTATTTTTTTGTCTCGTGATTGGTCCGTGCTAAAACCCCAAAACTTAAGAGATCAGCCGCGGTTTACGGAGCTAATTTCTGCCGCTAGTAACATAGATGCTGATTGTGTGTCTGATAAAATGCGCACCATGTGCTAATAATACATATACGACCATGCGTGTACATGTCCCGGTGGAAGCTTGTAGGACCCGGAATTCCTATACACCGGTGGGGAGGGGGTGACTAGTAACCCTAGTCATCCCCCCCCCCCCTGGATCCGCCCCTGCTGATAAATTAAAACAACAAAAATTATATAAAGGGGTATACCTGATTACTTAAAAGAAGCCGGACAATTTTGAGTAAATTCTTAACTTAAGTCTGAGAATGTTTTGTGAACTCGGGGACAGGATAAGTTAATTAATTTCTAATTAATAGTTTATATAACATTCCAGGCCTAAAGATTTAGCTCTTGCATTAAGTATGTGTAAATATTTATATATTTTAGAGTTATCCTTCCAATTGAGACATCGTACAGATAATGTGACCAGTACACCCCGTCAGCCAGTTTCATTCGACTGGATATACGACACCAACCAAAAAGTTGATCGTTTGAGATTTACACGATACAGAAATAGATCCAGTACTAAAGTAAGAAGATGTTTACATGTTGGATTGGGTCGCTGTGACTCAGTGATTGAGCCAGTGGTTCATTAACCAGGAGGCCTTTGTTCCTGGGGTTTAACGTCCACTTCCACCTGGGGTGATATCGTATACAATTGTTTCCTAAGAAACTAGCCTATGCCAGCCGCAGAAGAAAGGGCTGGGTTGGGTTGGTTTTTGGATACATAATGTCTTTGCAGGGTAGCACACAAGGTTTGTCTCATCCAAAAGAGAAGCTCCGGGGTAGGAGAAGGAAGAATGGCATGCGGACGCTTGGAGAGGAGAAGGCCTTGGATTAGACCTCGAATTGTACCCCTTGTCAGAGGTGCGGGACAGTGAGTACGCCACTGGCTCGCTAACTATGAGATCTTGGGTTAGCCCTCCTATTGTTTTCAATTTGTCACAGCTGCAGGCCAGTGTAATGCTGTTCGGGTGGGACAAACAAATTAAGGTCCTGTATACACATTGGTGCCCACGCAAAGAAACACTAACAACTGGAATTACATGTACATATAACAGTAGGCCATAACGCTGCCGTACATGCAAAATTGGTCTCATTGGTCTTCAGGTGTTATGTTTGTTTCCAGGAGCCTATAGGAGAATGGACAAGAACAAGTGGATTTACTCCCGATCCATTTGTGTCAACTATATTACGTCTTAAGGTTGAGCCGTTACCGAACTCGACGGAGGTGAAAGTATCTTTAACACTGGTAGACCCCATCAATTATGACTTTGACCGCTACTACAATTGTGAACTCGGCTTTGGTCATCCGGAATCGAAGAATAATTCGATAAAATTGATAATGCAGGGTGAGTAACCGTAAACCATTTCGAATCGCAGAAACGTTTAATCGGAAGTTGTTCAGGCAGACGGAAATGGTTGTTGTGTTTTTATTAGATAATTTACATTGACATGTTGTAAGATCATTCGATAACCATAATAAACCACGACACGTGAACTTCGTAATTTCAAGAACACAGACTTTGACATTTGACTTGGTATTTAATATATTAAACCTGAATTTGTTTCTTTGCCTCATTGTGTTCTTCAATGCAGTGGCGGACTGGTCGTGTTGTAAGCTTGACGATAGCAAGTGGTCGCTGAGGAAATGAAATGAAATAGGGTTTAACGTCCTACTCTTCTGCACCTATGGGCCCCTGAGAAAGCCCCCCCCCATCCCGTACAGCCAGCTATATAAACAGTACATATCAACTGTAATTACTGAAGAAAACAAAATCGGGAAAATTCTAATAACATTTTTTCGTTACCACAAATTATATTTATTGAAAATTAAATTTATTCGTTTTAAAAATTAAAAAAATAAAATTGTATTGGTGGGTGCCCCTCCCTTATGGTGGTATATTAGTGCCAAAATTCTAACATGCTATCGTCTAATTTCTTACTTCTATTCATGTAATTTCTAACCTCCATTCATGTAACTTCTAACTTCCATTCATGTAATTTCTAAATTAAGACAATGTATAATTCAACTTCTTTATTTGTTCAGTGTAAATATCAATTCTATTTCATCTTATTTCTATTATTGGGGCGGAAAATGTCTACTTCATTGTGGTATTACATGTTAAGCATGAACGGCAAACAAATTTAGAATTATGATACTTCTACCTGGCAACCATCATTATGATGTCGTTTGGTGTCGCCATCATGTGCTCAGTTTGGCGATTGAGCACCTGATCGGGACCATTCTATTGATACAAACGACTCGCTCTTCGTCAGATTGAATGGCTTGCCTGAGTGTTAAAATTGAAAACAACATCGGGAGAGACAGATGGGGACATGGGGTTTAACAACCAGGTCATTTAGGTATTAACACCGTTCAATTATATTTCAATAATTCGCTTGCGCGTTGGAGTGTTTAGCAATGGGAGGAAACCGGAGGACCCGGAGAAAACCCACGAGGTTGGAAAGGCGGCCCTACTCCATGTCACGTAAAAACGGGAAATCGAAACCACGCCAGTTTATTCAATGACAGACCTTATATGTTACAGCGTGCACGTGCTAACCATTCGGCCATCCTACCCTCTAAACAACATTGAACGTGATATAAATGTATGGTTTGCAAATACTATTTCGAATACCGTGTCTAAGCGGGTAAGACGCAGGCTCGCTAGGCTGTGGGTCGGGAGTTCGATCCCGGCATGGGTCGAAAAAAGTTCATCCAGATTTTCTGGCGTGGTTCCCCCTTATTAGTGTCTTGTCGTTCCGATGGGATGAAAACCCGAGGTTCCATGTACATGTTGGCGTGCACGTAAAAGATCCCGTGACCGTTAGACTTCGATATAAGTCCAGGTCGTAGATCCGCTCTCTGGGCAATATTTCCCTAAAGCACACTGTGTGGCGTATGTTGGACTATATTAACACAGGGTATAAATGTTATGGATAGGCCTACACAGATACTGAGTTTAATACTAAGTGACCTCTCTCTCTCTCTCTCTCTCTCTCTCTCTCTCTCAGCACGCCTTCCAACCTTCAACCAAAAGAAGAATGGGTCGTTTATACCAAATAATGGTCCCGACCAGGTGCGCAATCACCCAATTGAGCACGCAGTGGCGACACCAAAAGTCTTCATAACTATGGTTGCTAGGCAGAAATGTATAAATTCTAAATTCGTTGACGTTGATGCTAAACATGTAAAGCATCTATTAAGAAGACATTTTTCGTTTAAATAATAGAAACAAGTTGGAACAGAATTGAAATTTACACTGAACAAATAAAGAAGTTGGGTTATATATTGTCTTAAATTAGAAATTACATGAATGGGAGTTAGAAGTTACATGAATGGATGTTAGAAATTACATGAACAGAAGTAAGAAATTAGACGATAGCATGTTAGAATTTTGGCACTAATATACCGCCATATTCCCTTGTCTCATTTCAACCAGTCCGCCACTGTTTTGATGTACCGGCATTGCAATACATGGTTGACCAGGACATACACTTGAATAATGCAATATTATTAAGGAGTATTCCCCTTTTCCAAGATTACCCCAGTTTTAGCAAGGCAGTTTTTATTTTGATTGAAGTCTGTAGCAACTATTTAAAAAATAAAACGCCAATTTTTGTAAAAAGAAAAACAGGGGGGGGGGGGTCTATTTAATTAAACCAAATGTTATTCATATAATTCCAACGCAGATTCTGTTTAGTTTCGTATTTTATAGTGTATCCACTTCCACTGCCACCGGCTATATCATCATGTAGTGGAGACCATGGAAAGTATAATAAAATGAAACGAAATATAGATCCGTATTTGGATCAGCTTGGTCATATTGTATTCTCAATAAATGTAAACACACCGTCCATTTTTGTAACACTGACAGGTGTCGTGTGCCGGAAGAATGGATACCTTAGTATTATCACGTCATTCCCTTCTGACGGTATAAATGCATAAAATAGAATTTGAGCTGCAGGCTGAGGTTTAACTTCCTAGTGTTTTGGCCCGACTGGGCTGATAAAGACTGGGAATACGAACATATATCGACACAAAAATAATATTTCGGCATGTTTTGTTATTATTTGAGCATCACGCCTTTAGATAAAAAGTATAAGAACACATAAAATGAAATGAGGTTTAACGCCCTACTATTCTACTCGGACTTGAAAAATATAAAGACGAGGAATAGAAACACGCAACAGGTAATATTTAGGAATGTTTCATTTTAATCTAAATTGTTACAGTACCAGAGTGGAACGTTTCCGGAGATGACGTTGAGGCAGTAGTTGGTCAGGATGTTGAATTTCTATGGACATATACATATCCTTTTAGATCCGCTGCTGTGATAACAACAAAACAGTTGCTAAATAACACGGAAGATGTGGTGAGCATTTTCGTGTATTATATTGTGGTCAGTAGGCTACTAACGTCGGTCCGTATAACCATTGATCACAATCGCTAAATGATGTGTTATAATCACCATATTATAGAAGCCTATTACTGCCATTCATAATTTCTACTTTTCGCCTCTTCAAAACACGAAAGTCGAAAAGTCGAAAAGTAGAAGTTACGACAAAATGTGGGGCGACAACACGCTATACTGCAATATACTCGAAAATAGGAAATTAAGAAAAATACACTGCGATAAAATTACACGGTATACGACAGCAAGTCAAAATGATAGGTCGCTAATAGAGTGTTGTGTTTATTTCCTAATTTCTACTTTTCGAGTTGCATTATGGCTTGGTATGCCTGTTGTCGCCTTCTTACTGACATCAATAAATACAAAAATATGACTAAGTCGAAAGTCGACGAGACGGTACACAAGCCAAAATGCAAGTCGAAAGTAAGAAATTAGGAAAAATCGCGGGCGCTATCGCAGTGTATTTTTCTTATTTTCCTGTTTTCGATACCATTTTGGCTTGTATAGCGTGCTGTCGCCTTCCATTTTGTTGTAACATCTACTTTTCGACTTATCCACTTTTCGTGTTTTGAAGGGGCGAAAAGTAGAAATTATGAATGGTAGTTATAGGCTTCCATACCACATACATTTGGTCGTATATTGTTGTCACCATTGTAGGCTGCTAACGTCGGTCGGTCTAACCATTATTCGCTGTTCGTGACACAATCGCTATACAAGTCATTGCATGTCCCATCCATCTGAACCTTGTGTTAATTAAACGTAAAATCACCCCTGGGCGTTAATATATCATTTTTTTAAAATTTATTTGTTCAGGCGGAGATCGGGTTTTGGTATGGAGGATTGTTTACGACAGCAGACAGCTTTATAAAAAGAGTTAATTTCAGCTTGACAACACAACACAACCATGATACTGAGATAATTAGTCTGAAATTGATGAATGTCACATCGGAAGATTTTGGATGTTATTATATCTGCTATATCGTTCTAGGTGACGGAGAACAAATAACAAACAAACAAATACTGAAAGGTAATATTTTAGAATACCATTAAAGGTGCATTAGGTTAAATTTGCATAAAGAGTTGATAGTTCTCGTTATAATAGTTAATGAAAAGCGAGATGTTAAAAATTTCAATCTAGTTATTTCATTCTGAGCTAAGGTTAAAGAATGTAGTCTCGATTGTCATTGCTATCGTAGTTACGATAATACACAGTCAAGATTATCAAAATTTTTAATTCAATCCGTTGAATACCAAAGCCATCCGATGTACCAGAAAATCGTTTGGGATATAGCGTGTGAATAACTATGCAATAATCTCCAAACAAGCATGTGACGTGCCCATGATATGATCAATCAGACCACACTCCCGACTGATCTACGTACAGATCGTGTTATTTTCTTGACGATAATCTGCCGGAATGTCACAAACTGGCTTATCATATCGCTTGGAAAGGGAAATGTAATGGTTCACTGGCTATTCATACGATTCAAGCGACCAATGAATGCACCTGATATTGGTAATACAGTGAAGATAATCGTGTTGCAATAGTCCAGTGGTTAAAGTTTGGGACCCCAAACGGTTGCATATTGAATCGGGCTCGCTGAATCCATTTGTCGCCTCTGGTTCGCTGTCGGACTGGAGTGGTCTGATATTAGAAAATGGATCCAATGATTCCTATTCTATATAAAACCATGGACCGTGTATAGTTGCCTAGTTGGGCAGGCTACGATCTCGAAGTCTTTAGAAATCTGTGCCGCGGCAAAAAGCAGACCTGACAATCTTGACTAATAAACAATTAACTCTCTTCGTGCAATTATCAGTATTAAGTTTAAAAGCAAAGAAACAAAAATCAATCAATTCATTTTCACGTGGACGTATTATGCCGTCGCCCTGTCCGTCTGGACACAATTTGTTTGTGGACTCTCTACATGTCACAATTCTTATCGGATTTTGACGAAACTTGAAATATAGATTTATCCCCGTAAGATCTCGGCTGCTTGCGATATTGGCATGTTTCGGATCGAAACTTCATAGATTATGGTCCCTGATTGTACGAAAAATCACACTTTTAGCTTGTGGACCCTATAGATGTCACAGTTTTGAACCGATTTTGATGAAACTTGACATGCATGTTTATAACCCAAAGATCTTGGTTCCTTTCGATATTTGCGCCCATCGGATCGCAACTTCCTGAATTATGGCTCCCGATTGTCCGAAAAATCGCCTGTTTTAGCTTATGGTCCATCTGGAGGTCATAATTATTATTCGATTTAAAAAACCGTTTGTACAGGTTAATGAATGTTAAGTTTGAATTTTGGACAATATGACCGCCCTATGTACGCGAATAGTGTAAAAATATGGTATATCAAGATTATGGACGCTTTGGAGGTCACAATTTTAATTCAATTTTGATGAAGCTTGAAATTCATGTTTATAACCCAACGATCTTGGTTCCTGTCGACATTTGTGCATATCGGATCCTAACTTCCTGAATTATGGCCCCTGATTGTACGAAAAATCACCCTTTTTTTAGCTTGTGGTCCCGCTGGTTTTCACAATTATTAAAGGATTTTAAAAAAAAACCCGTTTGATTATATCACCGTTACACCGTAATGACTGTTCGAATTTCATGAAAATCGGACCAAATTACTGACGGACAAAATGACCGCCGCTTGTACGCGAATACTATAAGAATATGGTATATTAAGGTTGTAAACCTTGTAGAGGTCACAATTTTAATCTGATTTTGATGAAACTATAAATGCATGTTTATAATCCAAAGATCTTGGTTCCTTTCGATATTTGCGCATATTATATCGAATTGTAACTTCATGACTTAAGGCCCCTCGTTGTACGAAAATCGCCTATTTTAGCTTGTGGTCCCTCTGAAGGTCACCATTATCATTCGATTTAAAAAAAACCCAAACGTTTGATTATATCACCGTTACACTGTAATGATGGCTGAGTTCGAATTTCCTGAAAATTAAAGCAAAACTACCGAACAAAATGGCCGCAGCTTGTACGCAAATAGTGAAAAAATATGGTATATCAAGGTTGTGGACCCTGTAAAGGTCACAGTTTTAATCTGATTTTGATGAAACTTGAAATGCAAGTTTATAGCCCAAAGATCTTGGTTCCTGTGATGATATTTGCACATATCAAATTGTAACTTCATGAATTATGGTCCCTGATTGTAGGAAAAATCACTTCATTTTTAGCTTGTTCTCTATCCATCTCTCGAAAATGTGGGCGTATCCTGCCTGTCAGCCGCTGGTTTATTAATCTTGCTACTCTTATTTTTCAACCAATACATAGATAGACTACTGATAATTGGGATTGGTATGTATCAAAACATCGTTTTTGAGTATTAAAGTGACGCCCATGTAAATCCTCAAAAAAATCATTTCGAGTTTTCACTAAAAAATAACCAACTAAAAACACTCTTTTATTTTTTACTTCTGTGCAATTAATCATCATACGAGACAGTATTATACCTAAACTTTATTTTCATAATTTTAAAATTCTTCATACATGCGGGAATTTGGATTATTAAGCAAAACCAAAATGCCTACAAAAATTACGATAATACTGTTCAAAATCGATCATTTCACAATTTTCAAATTCCGCATTTGAAAATTTCAAAGTTCTAAACTGGAGAAATTCGTCACAACTGGATAGAAATACTTATCAGGTTGAAACAATACCGTGTAACTATAAGATTACCGTAAAATCTGAGGAGGAATTCGAGAGATTAATCTGTATAAAATCCCGCAATATCAAGAATCACTTCGCCTGGGTTATCGCTAACATTGAAATCTCTTCGTGTCTCGCGCGAGCGACAGAGAACCCAACCAAAAGGATCCGTTGCCTGTCCATGTATATACGGTCCATGATAAAACCAGCGATAAAGTCTCCAAAAATTTGCACTCCACCCCCGTTATTTCCTAAATGACTGCCCCACTACACGCGTATGATATTTATCGTCTAAACAATTTTTATATTATGTATGTTTTATGTATGATATAACTTACATCAATGTTTTATGTATAATTAATATAGAAAAGCTGGTTCCCCCAAACACAAGATCTACAGATGACTTATCAACATCATCTTCATGTTTCACGACAAAACCAGTTGCTGCTGCTATCGCAACCTCTATTGTTTTTCATTTTATCCAGCTGTTGATGTGACACTGATACATTTTCTTTGACTTTCAAGTCTGCTTTTGTTCTCCGCGCTACCAAATCTTGGATCCAATAGAACTATTTTAAATCTGCAATAACTGTAATTTTCTTCTGTGTAAAATCTGGTACACTAGTTTTATAATCAACCCGATAAATCTATTATTTTGGGGGCCGAATAATAAAGAGTTAATTAAAGGTACACTGGATGTTTAAATAAAGAGCTGGTGGGTTTCAATATGATAGTTAAAACCTACATTGTGTATAGGGAATTTGATGAAAATTTCAATCAAATCGATCAACTCTGAACCGAGAATTTAGCGATTCGATTTTGGGCTTAGCCTCGATCATTAGTACTAAAGTCAGAACGATAAAATAGTCTCGATTATTCTATTTTTTTGATTTGATCATCAGCAGCAGACCGGGTTCTAATCTAGTAAACATCACAGGCTAGTGATGACACCGAGAGTTGATTATGGTCTGGATAAATTCATCAATGTCTAATTAATAGTTAATATCTATAAAATTATTGTAAGTGCACTACAACACATATATTATACAAAACACCCGATAACAAATATGTCCAATTACGTATTTTAAATTGAAAAATTATAATAATCAAAATATAACATCCGGTTTGTATAACTCCTAATAATGGAATAATATGTTTTGTCCGGGAAAGCTTATCGGGTTTCCCATTGTCAATGATGCAGAACGGAGAGCCTGACACGGACAGCTGTCTAGTCGTGCGGACGAAAAACCGGGGTCCCTTAGGAATTATAATTCGATATAAAAGTAGACCACAGTCCCGTTGCCCTGACAATGTTGCCCGGGCAAAATTTCGCTCATAGCACACCTATATGGGGTATGCCAAGTATATAGCAGCAGGGTAGTCGGATTTATTGTCCCAATTTGAAAAGGTAACAACATGTGAAATCAAAAAAGTAGTTTTTATCCAGTTCATCTGTTGAAAACCGGATGTTTTCCCGACAACTTAAAATCAGCATTAGTTTTTCCGTTGATCAAGAAGTGTAAACTCGACACGAATATACTTAAAAACTATAGACCTGTATCCAACTTGTCATTTGTTTCTAAATTAATCGAGAAAAATCGTTTCCGTCCGCTTTAAACAACATCTTCAGAATAACAATTTGAATGAACCTTTTCAATCAGCATATAGAACTGGCCACAGTACAGAAACAACCCTCCTTCGAGTCTATAACGATATTCTGTGCAAATTAGATGGTAAAAACGCTGTAGTATTGATTTTGTTAGACCTTAGTGCCGCATTTGACACCATTGATCAGAATGTGTTACTGAAAAGACTTGAAAGTCGATATCAAATACAAGGATGTGCACTTAGTTGGTTTGCGTCATACCTAAAAAACAGAAAAAAGCAAATTGTTATTAACCAAGCTAAATCAAATCCGGTTAATCTCCAGTTTGGAGTGCCACAGGGATCCGTATTAGGCCCGCTTCTGTTTACAGCCTACACTACACCTTTAGGTAATATTATTAGAAACCATAATCTAGACTATCACTGCTATGCCGACGATACACAACTATATTTAGCTATCAAACCAGACTCTCAATGAAGTGATATTTCAAATCTTGAAAACTGCGTCTTAGCAATAAAAGAATGGATGACAAACAATTTCCTGAAACTAAATGACGATAAAAATGAAGTGCTTATTATTGGATCAGATCAAAAACTAGAAAAAATGTCCATTGATAAAATTCATGTTGGTAGTTGTGAAGTGTCTCCTGCTAATAATGTTAGAAATTTAGGTGTTTATTTTGACAGTAAATTTAACATGGGTAACCATATATCGTCAATGTGTAAATCAATAAATTTTCAACTGTATAACATTGGCCGGATAAGAAACTTCATTGACACTGAAACCTGTAAAATGCTTGTGCATACTCTTGTTACATCTCGTTTGGACTACTGTAATTCCCTGCTATATAATCTTCCCGGAAATAAGTTATCCCTCCTCCAAAAAATTCAGAATAAAGCAGCACGAATCATTACTAGAACTAAACCCACCGATCACATAACCCCTATTCTACAAGATCTACACTGGCTTCCTAAATCACACCGTATCACTTTCAAAATACTTACACTTACTTACTCTACATTACATTCAGATAATTCGCCAGATTACCTTAAATCTCTCATCTCCCTATATACTCCATCCCGTACACTCCGATCTCAAAATAACAACTTGCTTACACCTTTTTATCCTTTCACATCTTATGGTAAACGCTCTTTTTCCTATGCTTCTCCTTTTCTTTGGAATACCTGACCTCCCAAAATTAAACTATCTGATAGCATTGAAAGTTTTAAACGCAATTTAAAAACACACCTTTTTGTTGACTACTATAGCTTTTAATACATATATTCGAGTTTATTTTATTACGTTTTAGGCGTTGTTCTATTTTTTCCTATATTACTTTTAGCTATTTAAATTTGTTTCTTATATGTCGTATTTTATTATAAGCTTTATTACCATATTTTGATTGTTATCGTATGGCATGTTTACTTATTTCATCATCCATTTAATTTAATTTTATTTTATTTTTCTATGTGTGACATCCACAAAATGTTAACTACGCCATTGAGCAGTATTTTATATTGGTAATAGGCTCATTATAAATAAATTATTATTATTATTAGGCTTATTATTACGTTAAACCTCATTTCATTTCATTTCATTTCTAATTCATATATCTTAACGAGTATTGATTAGGTATTGTTTATATTTTGAGATAATATATATCATGTAATTAATTACTGTTGTATTGTAGATGTATATATATTTTAAAAAATTTATTATTCTTTCTTTTTATTTCTTGTTACAACATCTTATGACTAAATTTGTCACTTTTGGAAATTAAGTTAGCGGGCGGGTTAACCTTAGTTGTTTTAAAAGTAAGGCTTCAATATCTTTCGTTCTGTTTTCGACACCTCTACTTCGCCGAAGTATATCACCTCTTTTCTTTTCCTTTTTAATCAACAACTTCCTCACAATATAGCGGGTAATTTTTCAACTCCCCAACCAGCACTTGTATCCAGCATGAAATAGTATTATGCAAATCCAAGGATGGCAAATCATTCAAAGGGTCAAAGCCTCAAATGAAAAAGGGGGCGACACCTCTCTCTGGCATAAGGATTCTGTCAAATGGACACGCCAAGATAGCCTTCCAGCTATGCTGCTATTTAAGTGAATCTAATTTTCAAACCAAATGATATTTGAAATGTCTAAAACATTAATCCAGCTTAAGAGTTATCTGACTATAACTAATGCCACTAATGGGCCTTCGTACTAATAAAATAAAAGTAAATGAAAAATTGAATCCGAATGCGATTGTTAATGACTAAGGGGTTTTAAAAATTATACTCCTTGTTTTTATTACAATTTTAACGTACAATATGTATGATATTATGGACAAATTGGTTTATTAACTTATTTACATATGAACAAGTAATAATAAATTTATATACCTAGCAAAATATCACGTTAAAAAACCCGAGTGTCCTATTTCGTTTCGTTTTTATAGTTCAAAATTTCGTTTTACTTGTCTTAACTACACGAGGATCTGGACGGGTTGTTATCGTTGACGTGTTCTGAATGGTGTGGGGTATTAGCCTATGAAACGGTATGTTACAGTGAGCATTAGGCAAGTAGTGCACGGAACTATGGGTAATCCACTGATTAGTAAATCAAATGTCTGACGTCATAGGGTCAAAAGGCACTCGTATGACCCCTGACGTGAACTCCCACTATAACTTGTCGGATTTTCATGAAGTGTAGGCCATAATTATAGTAATGTACATAATTGCAGTAGAAAAATCAGTCATTTATTAAGGGGGGTTGGATGGCTGAATGGTTAGTACGTGCGTGCTATATCATAAAGCCTGACGTTGAGTCAACTAGCGTGGTTTCGAATCCCCGGTTGCACGTGACAAGGAGTAGGATCGCCTATCCAACCTCGTGGGTTTTCTCCGGGTCCTCCCGTTTCCTCCCACTACAAAAGACCCCAACGTGCAAGTGAATTATTGAAATAAAATCAAACCATATGATAGTCCCGAAATGACCTAGTTTATATCGAGTGGACGTTAAACCCCACTTCTCTCTCCCCCTCTCTCCATTTATGAAAATAATAATATAAACAAGATTAGAGCACGCAAAGAGGGTCGTACCCCTCTTTAGGTTCAAATAAGTCAAAATATAATACTGATCGCAAGGAAGTATTTCTACTATTTCAATAGCTACACACTACATCAGGCCGGTACATGACAAGGAGTTCAACGTTATGTAATACATGGAAGCATTTCTAAACGATAACGTGCATAAATTACTCACTGCATTAAGGTACATGACTATACTGAGACTAGCTAAGGTTAAATGTAGCTTTCAGATTTGCTTTATATCAGTATTCTCCCAAAAAAGTGAGAATCTTATTTTTAGTTGTTTTCAACGTGTCGCTGTATTCTTTTCTGCCAAAGCAGTAGTTAGTTTACCTGGACCTAGCCCTAATGTTTACCCTAAGCGAAACCCACCATCTCGCCAACAATCACGTGCCCTAACCATATTTACGCCTCAGCGACCTTGGTGAAAATTGAATTGGCCTTAACAAATAGATGAAGCCGTATTAACCTATACTTACATAGTCATACATATGTGGGTATTTGAACATTTTTCGAGGGTAAAATTCATGGTGTTACAAAGTTTTATTTAGCTGGATTTTAGCATAGGTTAGTCCCGATATGACCTAGTTTGTGTCGAGTGGATATGCTATATTTAAGACACAATAGACATTTTATAATCAGTATACGAGTTGTGTACCCTATGGTTTAGAACACCATTTGCAGTGAAGGCAAAACAAAATGGCAGATGCAAAAATCATAATTAAGAACGTGTCCGCAAGAGGACCATGCAAAAATTGAAAAAGATGATAAGACTGGGGGTCAGCAATTTTCAATCATACTTGGTCTATAGGGACACCTAGGCGACAGAAGTCACAAGATGCAGTGGAAAAAAGTTTAAATGACAACTTCCGGTATAGCTGAAAATTGTTGTTTTTGGGTCAAAATTTGCCATATTTGGACCATTTTTTGCCCAAATTTCAACACGCTCTTTCTCGTACTGGTGTGACGATAAAATTTTGATATTGGTCAGGTATGATAGGCCAAGTGGTCGACTTAAAATCCTGCAGTCGTTTGGGGATGGATGGATCGTGTGGACATTTTCTGTGAGTTATCATAAAGTGGTCATTTTACGTATATTGAAAACTGTGTCATCCCAAAACGCATGTAGCTGCTTCTTGGTGGGTCTGGTCAGGTGCGGATCCAGGAATTTTTGCAGGAGGGGGGTTGTCAGGTTTCTGTTACGGAAATCTGCCATCATCGTCTCTAAATTACATAGGCATACATACAAATTGAGCTTTTTAAACAGAGAAATCATTTTTATACTAATGTAGGATCAATGTGTGATGTAATTTCATTGATGCAAGACATTTTTTTTATGTAGCTGAGCGGGGGGGGGGGGGGGGTGGACCCCCCAAACCCCCCTCTGGATCCGCGCCTGTCTGATCTAGAACTGTTGGCTGTGATTTTGACGGGCATATGACCAAGTATATGTCAGAAGATAAAAATTGACCGGCACTAAACCCACTATTGTGCTACAATATTCTGAAAATGTGTAAAAATCAGTATTTTCCATGCTATTTTTCTTTTACTAATGACCGACGACAATCTTAAAGAGTAACAATTACCATCGATTATCAACATTAGTAATATATTATATTGTTATTTGAGCGTTCCTCGTGCCAAATATGTTATTTTAGTAATAAAAATAAAGTCTTTGTAACAAAATTGGACTTCCACGATCATCGTATGAAAGGGACGTAACTGGTGTACAATATTTGCGGAATCAGACAACTATTATTCTCATTTGTATCCTGTGGTTAGTAGCAGGGAAGTGTATATATGTATGGGCTGGCATGGGCTCGCTGTATAATTTTGCAGTGATCAGACCACGATTAGTAAGATCATGGACCGTTTATAGATAGACAAGCAGCAAGTCCCTTTGGTTGCATTCTCAGCCGCTCGGATGGGACACAACAAGATTTCAATGTCAATGGTACACCAAGCAAAGTGATTCTAGATATTGCAGGATTTCTTACAGATTAATTTCTCGAACTCCTCCTTAGATGTTGCGGTATTCTTATAGTTACACTGTAATTTTTCAACCTAACAATTATTTCTATCTATTAGTGGCAAATTTCTCCAGTTTAATACTTTGAAATTTCCAAATACAGACAGCAGTTGAAAAGATCAATTTCAATATTTTCGTAGTTTTTTTTAAGCCTTATGGTTTTGCTTAATGATCCAAATCCCCGTAAGTATGAACGATTTTAAAATTATCGAAAATAAAGTTCAGGTATAATAATGTCCGGAATAATGATTAATTGTGTAGAAGTAAAAATTAAAAGAGTGTTTTAGTAGGTTTGCTTTTAACGAAAACTTGACATGTTTTTTTTCGGATTCACATCGGCGTGTCCGCAGTACGAAGTACACAAGACGATGTTTTGGTACATTTACACCCCAATCACCAGTTGTACATCTATGTATAGTTTGAAAAAAAAGAGTAGCAAGATTAATAAAAATAATATGAATTGATTTCTGTTTCTTTGCTTTTAAACTTAATACTGGTAAATGTGCGTGGGGGATTCTAAAGGCTTCGTGGACGTTGCCTGTCCATCTATACAGGGTCCATGTTAAGATCTATATTTAGGAGCAGATCATCGTATAGATTTATGGGCTGCCATGACTATCATAAACATGATGTATCTATTATCCACATTCTCATGTGAGAAGAAATGATATTTTCAAGTGTTCATGGAGAGGCATTTAATATCTGGTGGTGTCCTTGTTTAGGAGATCGTCATGCTTCACATATTGAAATCCCCGAAGGGGAAGATATCATAGATCACAACAATTTCATGGCACTCCAGACAATCAAGGATAATTCTGACTACACATGCCAACCTGCAGCATGTACCTATGTTTGAGCAGAGGTGTTCACTTAGTAAGATTATGTTTCATTTCATTACTATAACATATTCGTACAAGATTTATTCTGTGTAAATTTCATTGGGCATTCGTGAAACTTGTCCCTTGGTTAAGTCAAAAATGGTCTAATACATGCGCTTTCAGATCATAAGGTATATAATAGAGTTAAGTGGCGTGGTTTCCATTACAAGCTTGTATGTAACATGGTCTAGTTTTGTCTATCCAATCTCACAGATTCTCTCTTTTCGCGCACTCAAATTATTGAAATAAAAGTGTATTATATGTTAGTCCCAAAATTAACTAGTTTGTGTGGAGTAGACCTTAAACCTCATTTCTCTTTCATGTCAAAAGCATCCTTGATGATGACTGAATGGATTATATAAACTTTGTAAAGATGACCAAACATGTGCATCACCATATGTCCATCCCAAAATGACCTAGTTTGTGTTCAGTGGACGTTAGAACCATTTTTCTTCTCCCTTTCAAGTCTAAATCCTTCTTGCTAATGATTAAATGGAATATATTACATTTTATCCCAATATATGACATTTTATCCCAATTTTTTTTATTATGTCTGTGACGGTCATTTTTATTTTTTAATTTATTAGTAGGAAGGTTGCTTGTAGTGGGTAACATTCAACTTTGGTCCTAGTCACTGCCAAGAACGAACTATAGTCTCACTAACTTTGGTTTTTATTAAATTCAATTTTCAGAGCGAGTTGAGTATCTGGTCAGTACCAAGACATCATTGGCATTAGAAACTTAAAACTTTGTGTGTAGAAGGATCTCGGATGGTCCTATTAATGCCCCAAATTTCGTCAGTACAGATCAATTATTGTCCGAATAACGGATCATACAAATTTAGTTCCAAATTTGAACATTTTTGAGTTTTTTTCTATTAAAAATATATATTTCCAATTTGCCAGGTTGGTATCAACTGAATCAACCTAATATTTTGTGGGAATGTATCTGGGTACTAACCCATTTCACAGAAAAAATTGGTCCAAATCCGCGACCCAAGGATTATCACTCTCTGCATGTTGTTCTCGCGGACACGCTCTTAAAAAGAAAATGTGTAGAATACACTAAGCATAATCGATTAAAAATTAAAAATCACTTTATATACGTGCTTTAAACATATTTTCGTTTATTTAAGGTGTCAAAACTATAGAGATATACGGACACTAGATGTTGGCGAGAACGTTCATCGGCATTTCCTGGCGCGGTTTTCTCTTGTCAGTGGTGCAAGGTGGAGGACAGTTGTCTAGTGGTTCTGATGGTCCCGTGTATATATTGGCGTGCACGTAAAAGATCTCTTGGCAGTTGGAATTCCATGTAAAAGTAAGCCATAGTGCCGTTGTCCGGACTTATTATTAAGTTTCCCTCCGGGCAGAACCAGGTTGTGAGATAGCTCAGTGATAGAGCGCTGAACCAGCAACTGTGACGCGAATGGGTGGCGTCATGTGTTCGATTCCCGTAAGGGTTAGGAAACTTTAGATCTACGACCTGTGCTTTCTGTGTGTGTGGAGGGTTGGGTGGGGGGCTGTAAAGAACCCTTACGTATAGGGCGATAACACTAACGCAAGACTAAATCATCATAGCTACCCCAAAGAACATTTATTTAAACATACAATATACAAGAGCTAAATCTGCCTATTGGCCTGCAATGTTATCTAAATTATTAAGTAGACAATAATTAAATTATCAGCAAGACCATAATCAACTCTCGATGTGATCGCTAGCCTACGATATTTACTGGAGTAGATTTCCGATCAGCTGCCCAACGCTCATTGATGATTAAATCAAAGTTTGGATAATCGAGACTATGTTTTTTTTATCGTACCGACTTTAGGAATAATGATCGAGACAAGGCCTAAAAATCAAACGTTACATTCTCGTTCATAGTCGATCAATTTGACTGAAATCTTCAGCAATTCTATTTCCATCATATAGTTTTTAACTGTTATAGGGAGAACTATTACCTCTTTATCTTATCTCCCATAATGTATCTTAAAAATAAACACAAATTAAGTAGTTCACAACAAAAGTTTATATAATAAATAAATAAAGATTTATTGTACATGAATTACATAACCATATAGAGGATAAATAAATAATAGTAGTCTCTTCAACATATTATTGCACGAAACTTTATAGATGTAGATTAGTTAGACATCGTAAGCCAGGATTGTGAATTATTTAAATTAAACTATGTTAGTAGACTATGTTATGCTCTATTATAATTCCTTTGCCTTTCAATTTTTCTAATGTAACGTTTATTTGTAGTATTTATTCCACTGTAGTGTATGTAGCACTGGACAACTATAGATTAGTAGTGTTATCAGACGTTGATGCTATGTTAGATGAATCGAATGGAATAAACTCAGTATCATTGGATGGAAGATCCACACTTCTTGAACTTCTCATTTTATACAGAACAATGGCTATACCTGATATTATTATTATTATAGTTCCTAATATACTGCCAACTGTTATTGTAACTTCTTGCTGCGTTAAACCATCCTGCTCGTCATTTTCCCTTTCTATAAGTGAAGTTGTTTCCCTTTGATCAGTCGATGGTGTAGTCGTGGGTGTAATCGTGGATGTAGTTGTTGGTGTAGTCGTGGGTGTGGTCGATGGTGTAGTCATTGGTGTAGTTGTTGGTGTGGTTGTAGTTGTTGGTGTAGTCATGGGTGTTGATGTTGGTGCATTTGTGGATGCGGTTGTGAGTGTGGTCGTAAGTGTAGTAGTTTGTGTGGTACTGGCTGCGGTCGTAGGTATAGAAGTTGGTGTGGTCGTAGGTGTAGTAGTTGGTGTTGTCGTAGGTGTAGTAGTTGGTGTGGTAGTAGGTGTGGTTGTAATTGCAGTAGAACATACAACACCAGCATCATTTGCATGGTTACAACCGCTATAAGAATACTCCACATCAACGCATTCTGTTATATTATTCTCACTACCCGCACAAGTCATTGATGACAGCCAGATTGGCCCTTGTCCAACACCAAGACCACCATGTCTCACAGCAGTTCCCGAAGAATATCCCAGTTGACGACACACAACATTCGCTTCTCTGTCATCGAAATATTGATCACACACCGTGCCCCATTCGTTAGGTCCTTGAAGGAAAACTTCCACCCTTCCAAAGTTTTGAGAGTTATGACCAGCAAGGCGAACCTGTGTTATTGCTGAAATAAAATGGAAAGAAATGGGGTTTAAAGTGTCTCTGTCAAACATAACACTGACTGAGTTAAGAAGGAATCAGCAAATGAATATTTGGACAAACACTGCTTAAATTCTGTCGACGTCATCAAAGGATTCAGACAGCACCAAAAGTAGGAGATTATTGCCTGTACATTATTTGATTGAAATTAAAAAGTAAACAATAGAAGATATTTTAAAACACCCAACTCATATTTCATCCAATGGCAAAATTTTCATTTCACTTTAAACAACAAATCGGCTGTAAAAAAGCGTTTATTTGTACCGATGACTACTTTAAAACGCCGTCTTCCACTAGCACAGGTTAGGTGCAGACGAGTAGGATGTTAAACCCCATTTCATTTCACGCAAATCGATACAGATCTAAGGAGTCTAGCTATATTTACAGCTTATTTCAAAATAAGTTTACATGTAAATAACTCTATCATACTCACCCAAGCTTTGATTAAAACACCGCACATTAGTTGGTATCGTACATGATGTATATATTGTATCATTAAAACCAGAAGAAAAACATTGTGTAAAGGTTGTTTCGTATCCATAACAAATGATGTATCTATACCAAAACGGAAGGTCGTCATTGCCATCGATACTGCAAAATAGAAATAAAAAGAATGATTTCTAATAGGGGTGATGGTGTTTGGAGCGGAAGGGCGTGTCTAATAAGAGAGAGAGAGAGAGAGGGGGAGAGGGAGGGAGAGAGAATAACATATGAATCTATTCTTATTTCAATAATTCGCAGTTGAAGGAAACTTGGGAACCCGGACAAAAGTCACAAATTTGAACAGGCGACCTTACGTTCAAGCGATGCGGGGAATCGAAACCACGTCACCTGACTCAATGACAGACCTTAGATCAACATTAGAACAAAGCAGATACAAAATATTGGGTATCAGTGAAACAGAACGGAATGATATTACAGCATAAGACGGGAATTCTTTTAGAATCAGTAATTGCATAGCGCTACAATAACCTAAAAAGGGTCTTCGTTGTTAGCCAATCCCAATTGAGACAGAAATAAAATGAAATAAAATGGGGTTTAACCTCCTACTCTTCTGCACCTAACCTGGGCATACGCCATACAGTGTGCTATGAGGGAAATTTTTGCCCGGGCAGCGGCGCTACGGCCTACTCTTATATCGAATTCCAACTACCAAGGGATATTTTACGTGCACGCCAATGTGTACACGGGACAACGGTTGTTCGTCCCATCCGAACGACTAGGCAGCTGTCCTTGTTAGGCCCTCATTTTGCATCACTGACAAGCAAGGGGAAACCACGCCGGAAAATCGAGATCAATTGAGACAGTATTTGGCCATAATCTCTTACGACTCTTACGACTAGTATTATTTCATCTTAAAACGGTTAATGACTTATAAATATTAAGAGGAGAATCAGTCCATTTAAATTTTTTACCTAAGTATCTGACTTCCAAGCAAAATGCCATCTTGGTAACCAACTTCACGACACATCATACCAGCAACTTTATTGGTGGACCGTGTTCGGTGAAATATACAAGTATTAGTCCAGTTACCATCATAATTCATTTCAAATCGTCCTACACCATCTGTGTCTCCTCCATACAGACGGTATGTTATTCCTATTTTAAAAAAAACCCAATAGAAATACAAAATAACATTAAAAACAAACAAAAGATTTACCTTTGAACTTTGGTGCACCATCCAAGCGATACATGGTTCAATCATGCTGTAAGTGGTGCAAAGAACAACGCATAGTCATTCGGATAGGACAAAATATCGAGATCTATAGTACACGTTGGAGGGCACGTAACAAAATTTGGTAGTATGGTTTTGACGATGGTAGAAACACCAGCGTGGGAGCAAAATGTCCCAATTAAAAAACTGCAAGCTGTATACCAGTCTTTATTCGACCGTGTGCGAAGCGGGATGTTGAAGACGAAATGATGTTATATGAGACCGTGAGAGGATATCGGACTGCTCATAATTGACTGACACTAGATAATAGAAAAAGGCACGTACATTTCCTGGTTTTTATATTTAGTCTCACAGACTAACATGTCACGTTTTCGTCATCGAAGAAGTTGTCATTGAGCAGAAATTCGCCATATATCTGTTATCGCTCGTTACTTAAGTCATTATAAGGATAACGCATGTTTTCTCTTTTTTTGCGTCACTTTCAAGTCTTCGTTACGCATCTATTGTAGCAATGACCTCTGTGTTAATATTACATCAAATCTGATTAAAACACAGATCCTAATTCGTTTCATTTTTTATAGTTTAAAATTTCGTTTTACTTGTCTTAACTACGCTAGGATCTGGGAGAGTTTTGCACGGAACTGTGGGTAGAAACATCAATGCTGATTGGTTAATCAAATGTCTGACGTCATAAGTTCAACAACCGCGCGTATGACCCCTGACGCGACCTATCGCTACAACAGGTCAGATCTCCATGTAGGTTAGGCCATCGAAAATGTAAAAAAAAAACGAAACGAAATATAGATGTGTATTTTAATCGAATTGATATTATATCTGGAACGTGTTTAAAAAGTTCTATCACTTATGTGATAAGTGCTGACACCAATATTGTCCTTTGAATTTTCCTGTATGTGGTGAGTGTTTGGTATTTCATAGCTATTTTAGTCTATCTTAAAGGGACAATAACACTCTTGTTGGCTTGGCAGCTCAAGAAAAAAAATAATAGCCTTATTCTAAGTACTAGATGTTTAAGTGTCCTACCTGTTGTGTAAATTATCCATTACATCATATTTTACTTGTCCAGAGGGTTCGAAAATATTTTAAAATCCAATGTTTACGTTAGGCTTTTCAAATCATTTAGTTGAATTTTCCCATTTTTTTAAATTAGGTGTGTTAAGATGAAATGTGAATCATCAATTAATTGGAATATTGTAAAATAATACAATTTGTTGACCAGAGTAAAGATTTGGACATATTATTCAGTTACAACAAGAGTGGTATTGGGCCTTTAAGGTGTATTAAAGTTTTAAGTACAATAAGAGAGAGATAAATGGGGGTTAACGTCCACTCGACACAAACTAGGTCATTTCGGACCTAGCATATGGTTTAATTTCATTTCAATAATTCGCTTGCAGTGGGAGGAAACCCCAAGAGGTCGGACAGGCAACCCTACTCCTTGTCACGTACAGCCAGGGATTCTAAATCACGCCAGTTGATTCAATGTCAGGCTTTGTGATACTAACCACGCGGCCATCCATCCCACCTTAAAGTACAATAAACATGACGGTATATAATACATACCTGACCGATAGCAAAGGAGACCAACATGTTTCGAGAGTATCCCACATGACGTATTGTTGATAGAACGTCCTTGATGATGTGCACACTGACTTAAGCGACTCTCATTACCGATACATTTCACGTCGGACATCACCACGGGATAGAACAGCACCTTCAACTGTACGTTATAAGGCCGGTATGGCACACCACCAGCATAACCAAGCTCCCCGCAAGCTACTCCCGCCTCTGTCTTCCCAAAACCTGCAGCACAAACCCCGCCATTCACACCATCTAATTTCACCACCAGAGATCCACTAAATTCAGTCGTATCTTTAGAGATGGACACCTCAAAATCTGAAATGTAAAACGGGAACACGCGAGTCAATATTAGATTTTCTTTTATTTCACAAATAGTCTAATATTGAAAATTCCAAAATCTGAAACGGAAACGCGCGAATTAAGTTTTGTTTTTTGTTTATTGTACACGTTAATGCTACCAGAATAATGATTCAAAAATAGTGTCACTCGCTTAAATCATGGCGAATGAAATGAAACTGGGCTTACGCCATACATAGACCAGGATCCCAGGGGGTCAACCTAGCTGACAAGTGTACCAATTTTCTCCAATATGTTATCAATGCATGTATGTCTGGTATCATCAAAATGTAAGCCTGTATGGTTTCTGGCGGTGGGTGTGGTATTCTACTCCCAAAATGCAATACCCCTCGACGAGTCTATATTAGCTCAAAAGTGTACCACATGAACTTCGCACAGCAGTGTACCGTGCATCTTCACGTATCACAAAAATACCCTGACAGACATTTCTAGTGGTGGGGTACCCCTGACAGAGCTATGTAAATACCAGACATTTGTAGTGGTGGAGTATTCCAGCTACTCTGGATTAGTTGAAATCTGTACCATCTAAAACAACTTTTGAGTTGTTCAGTACCACCGCAGGAGTCCTGAATGACCACAACCAGACAGTTCGTGCGTTGGGTTACCCCTAACAGACACGACCAAAATGCCACACTCCCAACTGGGTGACATTAGCGGACACTGTTACCGTGTTCTAAAAAATTAAATGGTTAGCCCCAGATTGCGTAGAATATTAATACCCAGCATGTATGGAAGAGGCGGTAAACTGCGGTTGCAAGAAACTGAGTTTTGGAGCAAAGTGAAACGGGGTTTACGCCATACAGTTTGCTACAAGGGAAGTTTTGCCCGTCAGCGGCACAATGGCCTACCTGTATATTGAATCCCAACTACCAAGGGACCTTTTTTTACGTGGACGCCACCTCGGTTTTGGGTCCCATACGAACAAATAGATAGCTGCCCAAGTCAGGCCCTTCATCCTGCACTACTGACAAGGGAAAACCACGTCCGAAAACCCCAATGAACACGCGACCTCCAGGGGTTTAACGCCCTACTGTTCTGCCCCGAATTGACTAATAGAGACGGAGAAATACCCTAGTGTGCTATGAGGGGAAACACTTGTCTGGGCAGCGGCACTATGACCTACTCTTATATTGAATTCCAACTGCCAAGAGATCTTTTACGTGCATGCCAATGCGTACACTGGACCTCGGTTTGTCGTCCGCCATGCATCACTAAGGGGAAACCACGTAGGAAAATCGGTCAATGCAAGGAATCGAACACCAGCATTTTACAAACTTAGCCAGCATCCCCCTGTCATTCAACAGTTATATTGAGATACTTTAATAAGAAATATATAATACCTGACGAGGGTTCTGTGTTAGAACATTGAACTGAAGCATAAGTTCGTGATGGACAATCTGTACCGATTATTTGATTACAATCCTTCAAGGAATCGTTGACTGAAGCACAATATAGACTCTCTATACCAATCTGGGATTGCATAACCCCGAATCGTGATCCAATAACGGGCCTACCATACTGATATCCCATCTCCTTACAAACCACAGTAGCCTCTGTTATCCCGAACACCTCATCACAAACTAACATCCAGTTCTTCGTCAAGTTACTATAAACCTCTACTGGACCCTGATCGTTCAGGTAGTTATCTGATATTCTCACTAGAAGCAAATATAAACACGCCATATTATTATACTAACCCCTGACCATTCAGATAGTCATCTGATATGTTATAGTATTATAAACAATACTGGACCCTGATCGTTCAGATAGCCATCTGATATTCCTACTACAAACAAATATAAACATGTTATTATACTGAACCCTGATCATTCAGATAGTCATCTGATACTGGACCCTGATAGCCCAGATAGTCATCTGATTTGCTCACGAGAGACAAATACGTCATTACCGTATTCACATTTACAAATGTATCTTAACCAGTATTGCGAGCTACTACAATTATGTTTTAAACAGCATGTAGAACCGGTACAATACAATTGTGTTTTGAGCAACATTGAGAGAGAGGGAGAAATTGGATTTTACGCCCACACGACACAAACTAGGTCATTTCGGGACTAACATATGGTTTAATTTTATTTCAATAATTCGCAGTGGGAGGAAACCGGAGTACCCGGAGAAAACCCACGAGGTTGGACAGGCGACCCTACTCCTTGCCACGTGCAACTAAGGATTCGAAACCACGCCAGTTGAGTCAATGGCAGGCCGTATGACACAGCGCAAGCACGCTAACCATTCGGCCACTCAACCCCCCAGCAACACTAAGTGCTATTACAGTATAAATAGGCTATTAACCAATATTTAGAACAAATATGTCTAATATTGTACTATCTACCTTTAAAGGGATTTAAGTTCTGTCTAGCAATGTATGATGAAGTTTAAAAGGCAAAGTAGTATCAGGCGTTCTGGGATCTGCATGTCTGATTTATTTATCCTTTTTAAAAAATGTTTGTTGGCAAACTTGATCAAATATTGTCCGTTGGCATGTTTATAAACAATGAGTTGATAATACAGAGGTGGCTTTAGAGCATATGCATCATTTTAATGTCATAGAATCATTTACATAATACAATAGTGTGAAAGACAGATCTCTATCAGTCCAAAATTGGTTCACTTATTCCTTTCAGTAGTTACAAAGATATATGGAATTCCAATCTCGTAGATCTATGCTGCTCGTCTAACAATAAACCATTTTGTTGTTCGAGAAAATGTATAGACCGATCTTATTCAAATCCGATTTAATCCAAGCCGAGGTATTATCTAACGTTGGAATATTGATTTTGTTTTCCGTGTCCATATTAACGTGAGTTAAGCCGTGATAAATTTGTGCTGTTTTATCGAAAAAATGAACATGGCACAAAACGTACCAGTAATCTTTGAATGACATTTAGCCATTGAGTATAACATAACACAGCCCAGTTCTATGGTCAACAATTGAGAGAGAGAGAAAGAGAGAAATGGGTTTTAAAGTCCACTCGACACAAAGTAGGTCATTTCGGGACTAACATATGGTTTAGTTTTATTTCAATAATTCGCTTGTGCGTAGGGTTCTTTAGCAGTGGGGAAAAACGAGAGTACCCGGAGAAAACCCACGAGGTTTGACAGGCGACCCTACTCCTTGCCACGTACAACCGGGGATTCGAAACCACGCTTGTTGACTCAATGATATAGCGCGCACACGCTAACCATTCGGCCATGAACCGTATTGGACGTTAAATTGTTTCCTCATTTGTAAATGTGTAGCCTTAATAACTATCAGTGAAATCTGAACGAATCGCTGCGAGTATATAATACAGTGATTGTTATCCATAGAACTGTGTTGTATTATAAACTTACACGTATTGTAACAAATGGTTTTCACCGCCATACTTTCCCTCTGGCACGATCTACTCGCCTCGGTGTTTGCATCAAAGCTACCGTAGGCACACTGTTTTAAGTTGTCTTCCGTGCCTGTACATGTTAACTGACTGATCCAAATAGTACCGCTTCTAGAATATGCTGCATCCACATGACCACCATCAAAACCTTTTTGCCTATTGTCACAGTTTAATAAAAGAAATGAGTAATAATAAATCTGAAACATCATTTACAAAATAAATCTTAACTCATCAAATTACCTCTCGAAACTATTAAGATCGACGTATTTTGTTTCAGCGTCCAAAATTGACAGAGAAACAGAGACTCATATTTTGCTAGTTTATCAAATTGGTCATGATTGCATATTAGACGATTCTAAGTATTCTAAGACTTTTCGGAACTAACACATGGTTTAATTTTATTTCAACAATTCTCTTGTGCGTAGGAGTCTTTAGCTGTGGGACGAAAGTGGGAGACCCGAGAAAAAATCCCACAAGGTGGCACAGGAGATTCTACTAATGAAATATTAGATACATTACCGACAAAATACTTCAGCTTCTCTTCGACCCCACGTTTTATAACAAATATCAACAGTATTACCATTGAGATTCACTTGAACTAAGCCCTTCACAGTTTTGTTATCATTATAACGATATTCCGATTCAAACTCATACCTAATGTCTAAAAAACACAAACAAATCAATTATAATTACATAGTTTTCGAATTAAAAAGTGTACAAAAAGTAATAAAGGAAATGTGGTTTAATGTTCCACTTTACAATTTCTGAAGTGGGCGTGATCGACTTGTCTTATACGTGCACTTTAGATCGCAAAGTCTGTCATTGATTCAAGTGGGTTAGCGTTTATTACCCGATTTGTTCGGAACGGGTAGAATACCAAAACACATGGATATTGCTTAAAAGGTCTTTCCTGCACCCCCACTGCTTAAAAAGCCAACGTAAAAGTATTACCTTCTTAAGTTCCGAAACGCCCCCCCCCCCCCTCCTTTCAGGATATGTTTGATAAAGAAGAATATATTACCTAAAGAACCGTTATAACATATCACTGCTGCCTGTTTGTGTGACGTACAATCACCAAGAGAAAAGCGGGACTTAAAGGGGCAACGCGACAGTGTTCTCTCTGTTCCGGAACAGTTCATTCCACCAATCCAATATGGTCGTCGATCACGTTGTGGCGTTGAATAGGATAGTCCATTTAGGTATCCCTGAGTTCGACAGAAAACAGTGGCATCAACGTCATCCCAAGATTCAGAGCAGATGCGTCCTTCAACACCAAACTGAGATACACCAACAGTGCCAGATGTCAGTTGTCGTGATGATGACTGGATAAAAGTAAAGTTGTAGCTACTCCCGACATCTTGGAAAAACAAAAACAGAATGATATATCAAATGCGTAGTGGTAGCATTTGGTGAGATTGAGTTGTTAAACCAATATTAATATATCGTAAAAATAATTATTTTATGAAACTGTCACAAAATATAAAGTTTGGAATTTGGTGTTATTTCGTTCAGTACCACAAAATCGATTACGTTAGATAAAATTGAATATACAACCAGTAGGTATAATTTCTTAATCATTTGAAAAATCATTCAGGAGAATCTGTTTGTTTTCGCCCATGCTTATACGACAGATTAACCACAGCACAAAAGCATTTCAATATCGACACACTTGGACGTAAGTTTTGACCATTTTAGGATTATAATCGTTTCATTTTTTATCTTAATAATTAACGCCACATTTTACAAGGAAACACTCGAAGTACACAAATACAATTGCAACGCAAAATTGACATCTTATCCGTAGAAATGATTCCCTTATAATAATTACATCCGTTTGTGTAAATGCATTTAAGCTCTTGTAGATGTGTGGCTCATCCCAAACATCATTTAACGGTTACAGTAATGCACATACTGGTGTGCAGTATCAATTATACTGTTGCAACAGAAGAATCAGTGTAAATTAACACGGTTATGGGCTTTATTCCCCACTGATAGTTACATCCTTTGGTGTAAATGCATTATAAAACCCCGCAATCACACCTATTCGGGTGTTCAGTATTCATGCATATAGGCGCAGTTCTTGTAATCGGTCCCCGTCCGTGGGAAAGTGTTACATTTTAAAACCATTACTTGTTGTGTAAAGTTTACCCTTAATTAACACTGCTTATAGTTTTTAACTGTGTGACCGAGACTGGCATCTGTCTGTCTGTATGCCAGTTCACAGCCACGGGTGATATAATCGAAGTCGCGATGCATTACTATTTCCAGTTTCGCATTTTATACTACTTTCAGATTCATGAAACCCCATAAGATACGACCACAGGGTTCTACCCGGTCAATGCCATGAAGACAGCTTATAAATAATTTTGTCTCTTGGGATATACACCTGTATGTGCCTGCAGTACCTTTAAATGAAAACTGTACTCACAATTATCAAAGCAAACGACAGAAGCGTAACGGGAAGTTGAACAATTGTAAAGTTGTTTAATGCATTCTGTGCTCTGTTCTTCGCTGCCATTACATTTTAGTTTCACGGTAGATATCGCCAAGTTCTTAACATAATCTGTTCCAAATGCCGAGCAACAAACTGCTTTTCCATACTCGTAGCCCAGGTCTTGGCACACTCTTTTAGCAGATGTATCATCAAAGTCAACATCACAGACCAGGTTCCAGGAATTATTATAATATATCTGCACTGGACCGTGACTCATTCTTTCCAAATTACTTGGATCCTGCACAAGTTTAACTATCGAATAAAAATGGTTTGTTAGTGCCAATGATTGGCTGTTTCAATTGTAATTGGAACTTGTAGCCACTGGTCATAGTTTGCACTTTTCGGGAATACCAAATTGTTGATTGCTTAATCTGCGCCAAAATATACACACATTGCTTATTCATCATTACTTAAAGATATATTATGCAAGAGCTAAATCTGTGACTATCGAAGGTCTTTCTTTAGGCCTGAAATATTATCTAAATTATTGATTAGACCATAATCAACGCTAAATATCGTCGATAGCCGGGGGTGGAGAGTGGAAGAATGGTTAGGGCGTGCGCGTTACATCATAAGGTCTGTCATTGAGTCAAGGAATAGGGTCGCCTGTCGAACCACGTGGGTTTTCTCCAGGTCCTCCCATTTCCTCCCACTGCTAAAGACCCCTACACGCAAGCGAATTATTGAAATACAATTGAGCGATATATTAGTCTCGAAATGACCTAGTTTGTGAGTTTTTGTGTCAAGCGGACGTTAAGCCCCATTGCGCTCTCTCTTTGTTTACTAGTCATAGCAAAATTTCAGTATTCGACCAATGGAAAATTGTTATAGTCCAGTTGCCATACCCCATTTTAAGCCTTAACCTGGAAATATAGTTCACCTAATGTTTTTTGGTGGATTAAGAATTCGGGTGATGCCACCCGGGTGCCCTTTGGGAAATTTAAATATTCAAGATGGCCGCCATGAGGCATTTTCTGGTTATTTAGTGGGGTAAATATGTAACAGATTCTCTCGGACCTCGGTTTAAAGATGGGTTTTTTTAGAATTCGACCTACCCAATACAATGAGCATGGGTATTCCTCCTACAAGTGGCCGCTAATTCCGCTACGGGGCCAAATTCAAGATGGTGGCTTATTTTGGCAGGAAACTTATACAGTACCCTAAAACGCTGTGTGATATATTGTAATAGGTTTTTGGTGTTTATTTATCTTCAATATATGTAGTTTAAGAATCCGGATGATGCCACCCTGGCATCCTTGAGGAAATTAAAAAATTCAAAATGGTCGCCATGAGACATTTTCTTGTTATTTGCTTTATTTTGGTGGGGTACAATTCGGGACAGAATCTCTCGGACATCGATGTAAAGGTTATTTCTATTAGAATTTGACCCGCTGAATGCAATAAACTTTGGTATTCTTCCTAAAAAAGCTGTCTAATTCCACCAGGGGCCAAATTCAAAATAGAGGCTACTGTCGCCGGGAAAACTCATAAAGTTCCCCCAAAAAGCTGTGCAATATATTAAACTATAGGTTTTCGGTGTCATTTACTTCAGATATAAAAATAAAAACATGTTCCGACCATTTGGCAAGACATAACATATTAGTAATGTATAAAACTGTAGGTTTTCAAGTTCGTCGAATTCAAATCTGAATGACAAAATATGCCATGACCGAACGAAACGCCAATGTGGTTCCCAAATTCAATAAAATAACTAAATTTAGTAGACCATAGAAGATATTAGAACCGTTAATGTAAAAACCTATGTATCAAAGGCCTAAGAGCACAAATTACAGAGCCATACGAACAGAAGCCACCGAGAGCGAATTGTCAAACATAAATTATGATCAACTATGACACCCGTCCCTATAACCTTCTTTAGAATTGTATCCCATTGAATTAAAGTAAATAACCAGAAAATGCCTCATGACGGCCATCTTGAATATTTTAATTTCCCCAAGGATGCCAAGGTGGCATCACCCGGAATCTCAAACTAAAGATATTGAATATATATAATACACCAAAAACCTATATTTCTTTTTTAGAGATCTTTATAAGTTTCCTGCCAGAATAAGCCACCATTATGAATGTAGCCTACTCGCGGAATTAGCCATCACTTTTAGGAGGAATTCCGGATTCAGTGGGTCAAATTCTTGTAGAAACCACCTTCAAACTGAAGTCCGAGATAATTTGTCACACATTTTATCCCACTAAATAACCAGAAAATGCCTCATGGCGGCCATCTTGAATATTAAAATTTCCTCAAGTGTGCCAGGGTGGCATCATCCGGATTCTGAATCTACACATACTGAAGTCATATAATCCATCAAAAACATTAGGTGGACTAAATTTCCACGTGTGTCGACCTGCTGCCGGACTATCAACCAAATAATAATTATTTAATAAGGAAACTAATCTGTAGCGAGTCGTCACGGTTCGATAAACATTGACGACAATTCTACTCACCGTCAGTTACACATTGAACAGCTTCATGATAGCGGCAAGTTGAAGTCGAAGTCCAGCTGGAATGTGGACAGCTGTTTAAATCCTCTTCGAATCCCACACAACTAAATACAGTATTGTAAATTGTTCCTGTTAAGTTGGAAGATGACGTTGATTGCCGGAATGATGGATATCCTGTCGTATAGCCCACAGATTTACAAAAAACATCGTAGAATTCAGTTGACCGGATGTTATCACCTGTACACAATGTTCCCCATTCACCGTCTAGTGAAACTTGTATAACACCCACGTCATTCTGTCCATTTAAACGATAAAATATACCTGTTGAATTACAATAAAAATATGTTCCACGCGTGAGTTCATCAAGCGAGATTTAGCATAGAAAATATGCCTTTCAAAATTCAAAATGAAATGAAATGGCGTTTAACGTCCTACTGTTCTGTTCCGAACTGGGCTAATGAAGACGGGCATTCGCCATACTGTGTGCTATTACGGCCTACTCTTATATCGAATTCCAACTGTCAAGGGATGTTGTACGTGCACACCAATGAGTACACGGGACCTCGGTTTTTTGTCCCACCCGCACAACTAGACAGCTGTCCTTGCCAGTCCCTCCTTTCATAATTCAAAGAGAAGTATAAATATCTGCTATTTAGATATGTGAATTCCTTCAACGAGAAGTTGCTTAAAAATATTTGACAACTAGCCTTAAGAGCTATGGAAGTCCAAATCATTAAACCTATGAATCAATAATGAATTCTAGTTCGTGTTTTGAAATTTCGAATATTTGATATTGATAATATAGAACAAGTGGTGTATCCACTTCAAATATTATGTGACACATAAAACATTTACCTGTGTCATCTGTGCATATAATACCAGCAATTTTACCAGAATTACAATGCGTTACATCGCCTATTTGGTAGTCACAATCAGCAAGCCTGCTCTCATTTCCCGTGCAATTAATCTTAGACATCCAGTATGGTTCGTCACTCAGCCCTGTCCTTTTAAAATAAAACATTCAATTGAATGTCCATGCGAATGATTCTAAATCGTATCATCATGATATATATAACATCATTTCTAGAGTACTACCTCACCTTTGTTTGGGAAACGCAGAAACCGGATGCAGTTGTCCCTGTCTTGCAATAATATTCAACTGAGTATGTTCTGTCAATGCCAATTTAAAATCTTCGAGTGTTCTATTGGTTTACAAATGTATGGCTCTAAACAGGAACAAACAGTTTGTGGATTGATAGCTCAATAACGGATACGCGACATTGAATTTGAATGAAGTTGATCACTAAATACGACGAGCTGAGGATTCACGATAAGGTACGTAAAAGATGGGATGGGCAAGAACAACACGACGACGATGCGATTAGTAGCTAACATATGTGAAATTTGTCCAGATGATACAATGGAATATTAACAACGAGGGGCAGAATGAGAGAGAGATAGAGAGAGACAGAGAGAGATAGAAAGAGAGAGGGGGTTGACGTCCACTCAGCACACACTAGGCATTCTCGGAATCGCTTGTGTGTAGTGGTCTTTAGCAGTTGGCGGAAACCAGAGGACCAGGAGAAAAGGCAGCCGACCCCACTTCTTGTCACGCACAAGCGCCGAATGGAAACCACGTCAGTTGACTCAATGACAGATCTTATGATGCAGGGCACATACGCTAACCATTGTCTCCACCCCATGAATTTTAACAGGAACAAGCACCACTTACGATGAATGGGAGAAAGCTGTACCAGTTGTATAGCCTTTCTCTTTACAAGCCACGGCAGCATCATCGTCATCCCAGTCATCAGAACAAATCTTTCCTCTTTTACTAGAAAATTGAACTCTAATATATCCAGTATATGCATTGCCGCCATTTATGTACCATGTAAAATCTTAAAAACACAATTCATCACAATTTATCAGCATTAAAAGTAAGGAACATTGGAAGGCGATGTGAACTGTCCAGATGAAAATACCGGGAACTGTCTACGAGGTCATCGCAATCATCTTAAAGATGTGTAGTGATATACAATGATGCGCGTGTGGACAAGGAACAAGTATGCGAAATGTCATGTAGATCGTGCACGAATTTAGCAGAGCAGCATGGAACAAGTTGAGTATGCATGCATGGTAATATGAAGGACCTCAATGTTTATAGTTGGGACTTGGTATTCTCAAGGCTGGATAAATGGGTAGAAAGTCACGAGTGCCGACAGAATCACACGAATACGTGTTTCAATAACTGTGAAAATGTTTGAAACTATCTAAATTTGCTCTTTTAAACCAGTCCCCAGGAAGCTGTACAAATGTTTTAGTTATTAGCCATATACATAACTACCAGTTTGGCCTAGAATTATTTTCAGGAAAACATTTGGTACTTTCAGGATTTTTTTCCCATAACTTTGACCCAAACTAACTTTATATTTTATTGTTATTATTATTATTTGCTATCAAAAATAGACTTAAACAACATCGTCATGTTTGATTATTGTAATTTGAATTTAGCACTATATGTAAAATAACAAATAAAGTACTATTCACAATACCTTATTTTCAACGATAATATCAAAAATGTAATTGCACGTTGATTGTGACCCAATGTGATCAAAAACCACAGATTCTATTTCGTTTCGTTTTTTACACTTCAAATTTCGTTTTACTTGTCTTCACTACACTAGGATCTTGAGGAGTAGTTATATAACCGGCGTTCAGTGAGTGAAACGGTCTGTTACGGCCTGTCCTTGGAGTGCGACCCTTGACGCGCAATTCCAATACAACAAGTCAGATATTTATGTAGTGTAGGTCATCAACAGTATAAAGCACAAAACGAAATACAAATCTGTATTTATTACACAGATTGGATTTCAAATGTACTATAGTCGCCTCACCTCTTGTCAGATTACCATTAAAACATCGTAAACCCATCGGTTTGTCACAGTACTCCGTGTACGGCAATGTGTACGGACAGGTTATCAGGTTTGTTTCATTTCCATGACAACGAACACGACTCATCGTGGCGCTTGTACCACTTTTTCCATATCCCACCATTACATATCCGTTATTATAGTTCAATTCTTTACAAGCCACAACTATAAAAAACATTAAACATGTCTTAGTAAGGGTCTCAATATGTTCCAACTAAATATTGCACATTCGTTATTAATTGTTTAATTCCTTCACTCTATAACTATATAAACATTACATATCCGTTATATTTCAATTCCCAACACTCTGTCTGTAACTATATAAACATTACATATCCGTTATATTTCAATTCCCAACACTCTGTCTGTAAGTATATAAACATTACATATCAATTCCTACACTCCCCAACTATATACGCATTACATATCAGTTATATTTCAATTCCTTAGAGGCTATAACTAAAGAAACATTACATAATATCCGTTACATTTTAATTCCTATACTTGGCAACTATACATGTATAAACATAAATATAGAGCCTTTATTGAAGTTCAATTCGCGACATGGTATAACTATAAAATAACAGTCAATATATTTGAATTCTAAACACACTATAACTAAATAATACATTGCATATCTATTAATAAAGGTTATACATAAATAATTGCTTTCAACGTTAAAATGGGAGGTTTCATCATCATCTTTGATTTCGTATCTTACAAAAAATTACTACGAAATAGTAGGTGCTATCAATATAATAGTATTAGCCTGTTGTAGATATTAAATATAACGATGTTTACTTGAGTAGTTTATACATTTAGATGAGCTAGCTATATAGTTTATATTCACACGGACAAGCTATATAATTTATATTTAAATGAGCTAGCTATATAATTTATATTTAAATGAGCTAGCTATATAGTCTATACATTTACATGAGCTAGCTATAGAGTTTATACATTTACACTGGCTAGCTATAAAGTTTATACATTTACATGAGCTAGCTATATGATTTATATTTACATAGGCTAGCTATATAATTTATATTTACATGAGCTAGCTATTTAGTTTACATATTTACATGAGCTAGGTATATAATGATATTTACACGAGCTAGCTATACGTTTTATATATTTACACGAGGTAGCTATATAGTTTATACATTTACATGAGTTAGCTATATAGTTTATACATTTACATGAGCTAGCTATATAGGCTATACATTCACACATGCTAGCTATATAGTTTATACATTCACACGTGCTAGCTATATAGTTTATACATTTACATGGGTTAGCTAAATAGTTTATATATTACATGAGCTAGCTATATAGTTTATATATTTACATGAGCTAGCTATATAACGATGTTTACACGAGCTAGCTATATAATTATATTATTTACCTGTGTTTTGACGAGTCCATTGATCACCACACACAGTTCCCCATTTATTATTGATGTAGACTTCTAGAAACTCGTCTTCCATTCGCACTGATAAACAAATAAATATTAATCTTTGGCCTTAGTTAACCGATTTGGTAGGAAATAAACATATATTTCTTCTCAGATTTGAGTCATTCTGAATGTGGTTCTCGATCCAGGCCCCGGTGTCATTGATAAAACATACAAGCCATACCTTGTAAAATAACCCCACCAGACTCTTGTTCGTCCGGGGCGTGATAGGATGTACTCTCCAATCCTTTTTCTTGTTTTTAACCCACACAATTTAAGTTTTTGGATTTTGGGTTTTGTATATAAGCATTGAAGATTATCGCATCTGTGAGATCCTTGGTCAATGCTATGACTATATATATGAAACCATTTTGATGCATTTGTAATGTTCCTCTATTACATGGCCATGGTGTACTTCAGTTAAAATGAAAATGACTTTTCAATTTTCAAATAAAATACTACACTTGTGATGCTGATAACCCGCCAATCTCAGAGCGACAACTAATTCACACAGCCCAACTCAAAATGCATTTTCGGACCTTCACAACACGCGGGATGTGGCAGGTAAAACATGACATCTAATGCAAATCTATATTTCGTTTCGTTTTTTTGCGGAACAGAACAGTAGGGTGTTAAATCACATTTCATTTCATTTAAACATACATTATATGCAAGAGCTAAACCTACATATGGTATATAAAGTATTAATTTGACATTTATTGTAAGACCATGAACAACTGTCGATGCCGTCTTATGTGTCCAATTGTCATTGTTCAACGCCCATTACTATTTAACCGCAAAATTGGTTAACCGAGACTTTGTTAATTATTGTGATAATGGCAACAGTGATACTATGGGGATACAGTGATTTAAAAATAAGTTTTTCTATGCTTGACTGAAAATTTTCGCATATCCCCTTTACATTATCTTCTTTTTAACATAATATGGTATTGTAGTGAGAACTGTCAGCTCTTTCATAATGCATCTTTAATACTTTCAATATACTCCACTATATTAAGATCATGTCAGGGGTCATACGAGCGGCTTTTAACCCTATCACATCATGTTTTTCGATTATCCAATCAGCGTCGATGTTTTAAGTGGGTATTCGGAAATATAACTACTGATCAGATTTCATTGCATCTGGCCCTGTTTTCTGTTGGGGTGGAATTCATAAAGGAACCCTACCTGTGTTGAAGCACTCAGCACCGGCATCAGGACAATAATAATATGATGATGGTGAGTCACTCTGGCAGAAAAACAGTGATGATTCGTCTCCGCGACAATTCATGTTTGTCCAGTACTGCTGTGTACGTCTAGAAGACGAGGTAGGCGTCTTAGTGGCTTCTCCATTCAGAAAACCAAGTTGTCTGAAAACACGCGAAGGCCAAAAATCAGAAAGAAGGGCTTAGAGTCCACTTAAATTCTATTGTCACGTGAGACAGAACGACAACCTTACGAACCATTACCATCAAGTTGAACCAAATGCTCACGTATATTCAGAATGTATTTCTGGGTTTTATTTCCCAATGTCAGTGACGAAAAATATTAATCATACCCGATAACATAGACCCACCAGAAACTTATATCTACTTCTCAAAACAGATATATTAGCATATCGAATCGAGTCAATCTGATTAACATATATATCTATATTTCGTTTCGTTTTTTATACTTTCGATGGCCTAATTTTAATGAAGATCTAACAAGTTATAGTAGGAGTTCGTGTCAGCTGTTAAACGAGCGGAGTGTGACCGTATGACGTCAGAACCTGATTGATCAATCAACGTTGACGTTTCTGGTGGTTTACCAACAGTTCCGTTCATCAAAAGGCCAAGAACTCGCCGTAACAGAGCGTTTCATTGGCTAATCCCTCACATCATCCAGAACACGTCAATGACAACAGCTCCTCCAGATCCTAGTGTAGTAAAGACAAGTAAAAAGTTTATAAAAACGAAACGAATTAGGGTGTGTTTTAATCAGATTGGGAATTGATTAAACAGAAGGAAGGTACATAAATATGTATACAACCTGCAGACAACTTGGGAATCCTTGTCATCCCAACCAGTAGAACAGATTTTATATGTTCTATCGTTGATGGTAAGTTTTACTATTCCATTACTTGCCACCGTTATAGTTGGTTCTGAAATAAATAAACATTATTTCTTTTTTTTATCAGATTTTTAAGTCAAATTTATAGAAAATTGCGCTTTGGGATGAAATGCGAGACTTCAAAGCCAGCGGATATGAGTGAATCAGTGAGAAAACTTTTGTGATAGGTTACTTTGTAATAATGAAATGAATTAATATGTTTGACCTTTCAACAGAGTATAAAATAAAATCTATTGTGATCAACTTGGTATGTTCGGTGATCAACCTAAAGTATGCAGTTATCAACCTTATATCTACAGTGATCAATCTAAAGTATGCAGTTATCAACCTGACGTGTACAGTGATCAACTTGAAATATACAGTGATCAACCTGGCATATACAGTGATCAACCTGGCATGTACAGTGATCGAACACAAACTTTGGAAAACGGCTACTGAATTATTTTGGCAACGGTTCGAAGAGTATTCTCTCGACGTTATAAAGTCAATACAATAAAACAAAATGTGAAGCAACATATATAGACAAAACTACAAAAACAACGCTGAAATCGTACATAACCACATCATGACGATTAGTGTGTGTTATAGTTTATTTATCTACCTTGTAACTAAAGGGTACTTAAGGAATTTTGAAATATATAGTGATCAACCAGAAATATACAGTGATCAACTATAGGAATAAACCTTAAATGTGCAGTGCTAAACCCGAAAGGAGCAGTGCTAAACCTGACATGTGCTGTGCTAAACCTAAAATATGCAGCGCTAAATCTGAAATGAGCAGTGCTAAAACTGAAATGTGCAGTGCTAAGATCTGAAATATGCAGTGCTAAACCTGAAATGCGCAGCGCTTAACCTGAAATATGCAATGCTAAACCTGAACTGTACAGTGCTAAAACCTGAAATGTGCAGAGCTAAATGTGAAATTCGCAAATCTGCAGTGATCAACCTGAAATGTGCAGTAAAAATCTTCTAAGTGATCAATGTGTATGAAAATGGTTAGATAGACCGATCCCTGAAATTAGTCTCGGCCCGAACGTAGACTGTGCAAATTTTTACAGTAATCAAATTTTCTGATTTATTTTATATCCTGTTCTACTTTAAAATGTAATCTATTTCGCAGGAATAAAAGTAACATCGAGAAGCAGAATTCGAATAATCGTTGACAGGGGTTTCGACTTTCTACGGTTTTTCACACCAATTCTGTATTCATGGCCCGCATTCATTCAATTAAAATTATATTTCGTTCCGTTTTATTTTCCAGCAGTTTATTTTTTAGTGTATAGACCTTTCTTTATAGGGGGTGATTGATCAAACTACCTACTTGTTCCACTTGAATAACACGTTACGCCAGCAACCAGACCAGTTGCACTTATTGGTCTCGAACAACCAGTACTAACAGTGAGTCTCTGACATTGATTTACATTTGTTTCGTTTCCGCTGCATTTAAAATTCCCGTAAATAACAGGGGATTCCATGTCATTGACAGCATAGCTAGAAATCCCTGAAAATACAAGTATAAATAACAGAACAATGCCTTTAAAACATAAACTAAGCCTCTTTATTGTATTTTATACCCTGTTTGCCAAGGTATATCGTTGTTATACATAGTTACTATCTCGCTCGGCAAACCCTCAGAAGATTCCAGTACCCTACATCTAGCCTCGGCTGTATGACGAAGTCCGCCATTAGAACTACTTTCAAGTTCCCGGATTACCAACGGAATTGCCCATGACGACGCCTTTGAAGAATGTTTTGTCTTACAAAGTTTTCAAAGTTTGAAGCTGTTTTTCTTTCAATTTTATCCGATTTTCTTTAAACAAAGACAAGTTTGCACTGACAATTCCACACACCCTTCGAACGACGCAATTTTGAGAACTTTTGTCTTAAAGCGACAAGTTTTCCTAATAAGGAAACCGGCGCGGCATCGCAATTGTATAAGCGTAGGTACATATCACTTACTGTCATACAACCGAGGCTAGATGTAGGTTCCGGAATCTGCTGAGGTTTGCCGGGTGGTTAGGAGATAAGCACTTCCTGTTTCGCATGTAGAGTGATGTAATTGTCCAATAGACATGTCCTGAGATCATTAGGACCCAAAGAGCTTTAGCGTCGCGGGTTCTAATGTAAAATGTCAGGATTACTAAAATAGAAGGGTGTTATTGTCATTGATACCGTTACCGTTGTTGCTATAGATTGTTGCCCGCCACATGTTTACAAATAACGCTATTTTTAATAATTTTACAGATAACGGTAATTTTCATATTTTACCACCAGTGCCCAATAACTAATGTTTACAGATAGCGTCAGTTGTAATGTTATACACTCACTGTCCTATACCAGTGTTTACAGATAACACTACTTGTATCCCATCTTTACGTAAAATGTTTATGTTTTTTTTAAATATTTTTTTTAATATTTTCATTCAGGCTGTCTGAATGGGATTGGGGAACAGGCTTAGCCTATGTAAAACCCCTCTTCCTGTTTATGTTAATGTTATACCCTCAGTTACATATGACGCTAGTTTGAATGCTATATTCATTTATACCCTCAATACTTTACAACAACTGTTTACAGATAACGCTATATTCATTTATACCCCCCAATACCTTAATACAATTACAACTGTTTACAGATAACGCTACCTGTAATGTTATATTCCAACATCAACTTGAAGGGATTAAAATAAAACTTCGTACTATATAGTCAAGCAGTAGTAAAAAGTTTTTTTTTAATCCCTTCAAGTGCCTTTGAATCTAACCTATCTTTACGAAAAATGTTTATCTTTAATGTATGGCCTGTGTACCATATATCAACTGTTTACAGATAACGTTAGTTTGAACGTTATATGTTATATTCTACCCTCAATGTAACCTATCTTAATAGTAAATTTATATTACCTCCCATGTAATATGCCTGTTTACATATAACGTTGGCATTGGCATCATTCCATCCATCAGCACAGATAGTACCAGCAACACCATTAGAAGAAAGTGTAACACGTCCGTGAGATGTATCCTTTATCGTCACTATTAATGCTAGATATAAAACGATAAAAATATATACATGGATTAAGGGTTATATAGGTTAACCTACGGAATTTTCACACGGCAAACAGTTGTCTCTTAGCATAAAGTAGAACCGATCAAGTTGGCGATGAAACTAATAAATTAAAAGAGATGAAATGGTATTTAACATCCTAGTGTTCTGCGCCGACTGGGTTAAAAAGACGGGCTTACGACATACAGTGTTCTATGAGAGAAATCTTGCTCGGACAGCAGCACTACGGCCGACTCTGATACCAAGTTCCAACTGTCAAAGGATCTTTTATGTGCATGCCAATGTGTAGACAGGACCCTATTTTGTTCGTACCAACAAACGACTAGACAGCTGTTCATGTCGGATCCTCAGTATTGCACCACTGACAGGGGGAACCAAACCGGAAAACCCCGATGAACTTTCTCCACTAACACCGGGAGTGAACCCGCGACCTCCTGGCTAGCGCGTCAACGTCTTACTTAGGTGTTGAAATGAATACATTTAACTTTACTACAAGAACAAGAGCAACTCGGTGTCTAATTATTACATTATGACACAAGAAATCACGAGGCGCGTGGATGGGATATGATAAGTTTTTCCACTGGGTGACAGTTTAAAAAGCAGATACAGATGTATCTATTCACGATGCAAGACAAAGACCACTTCTTTTCTAGAAGCTATGTAAAATCTACTTGAATAACGTTTTTGGATATTTAAATGTTTAACAAACGGATATATCTTAGTGTATGAGAGATGTAAGAGACAGACCGATACTGGAATCGTGTATCTGTTGAACAGCTTCCCTAAATGTTGACTTATTAATGACGATGGGGCCGAAGACCACTGATTTTCGGGAATCCTCGTTAGGTGTACCCGAATTATGATTTTGCTGAACAGCTTCCAAAGGGTTTACCTGTTTTGTTTATTTGGCTATTTGAACAAATTAAAGTTGTGTAGCTGTCGGACTGACAACCAGAACTGAACGTGCATCCAGTTTTAAAGCTCATAGCATTATCGTCCATAGAGCAGTTATTTATTGTAATAAAATCTGCAGTGACATTTCCACCCAGTGATGAACAGCATCTATATTCGCCATCTGCATATCCAGACACTCTACACGCCCTTCTTGCCAAGGCATCATTAAAATTACTATCGCATACAGCCTTCCATACATCGTTGTGTAGCACTTCCAGTCTTCCATAGTTTAGGTGAGAAGGCGTTGACCCCATTAATCGAACTGAAACAATATAAAAACATGAAATTTACTGTCTCAAATCTTTGAGACATAAATATAATAAAATAGAGTAAGTATATTTATATCACTTAGTGCTAATTTTTTGTTATTCCATTTCATTGATGAAAAGCATGAATTATTAAGATATAACATATGTCTATATATTATCTCGCGCTGTGAATACCCGCCCCACCCTACTATTTGATAATAAATAATACAGCACACGACTGTGACACTTTTCTCATAAAGCTTTGTTTTATGTTGCGGAGGAGGGGTAGGGTTGCACCCCAACAACCGCTCCATTGGATCCGCCCCTGGCCTGGGGAGACAGTGCGACCATGGCATACGAGTTACAGTGCTACCAGTTTCGCTAAACTCAGAGTGTAAGCGTTGCATTACTCACGCCAGGAACATCACGTAAACAACTAATATTAATAAATCCAATGTCGGTTGTACTAACCATCGGTATAACATTTAATTTTGGCATCACCATGACGAAGACAGTCGGCGTTATATACACCCAAAATCATTCCACAATCCAAAACTGACTTCTCCGATCCATTGCAGTTCAGGTTTGTAATATGCATCCGACGTGACAAGCTGCCTCTACTTGGCGTTTGCACTTGTCCACCTAAAAAAAATAACGAAATAAATATGCAGACAATCCGGATGACCTGCCTTGCAATAAAATTGGACTCACGACTGTATTAAGTTTGCAGTCAAATAGTGCTTGTAATTAGAATTTCTTTACAGGGTTTAAAGTAGATAATTGTTGGTTGTAAGGATGGTACGCGCAGTTGGAATTCAATATAAGAGTAAGCCGTTGCGCCGTAGAATTCTTCAACAGCATTATAATCATGACTTAGAATATGTCAATAGTAAGACCAGCATTCTTCGAGACCAAACGATGTGAAAGAAATCCGACTTTGTGAAATATACTTAATATAATTATATATCTACAAACCAACCGGAGGACTGAATTCCATCTACAATGGAATAGTCCTACAGACCTACTTTCTGAAATAGGTCTACAAGCAAACTGGTGAACTGAAATAGTTCTAATGACCAATTATTTTAAAAAATACATTGATCTACAAGCAAAAAGATGGAATGAAATATCTTACAAACCGTCTATTTTAATCAGATCTACAAGTAACCTTTTGACTGGAATATTTTTACAACCCGACATTCTGAAATATATCGACACTGGAATAGTTCCACCAACTGACTACCTGAAATACTGGAAAAGCTCTACCAACCGATTTTCTGAAACAGATCTACACTGGAACAGCTCTGTCAACACACTATCTGCACTGAATCTACACAATACGCCAATAAAATGGAATAACTCCATCTACATCAATGTATCTGATGAATGTCGAAATAAAGATACCGTGTACTTACCATTAAAGTTCAACATTCGACAAAATACCGAAGCTTCCTCATTACCGATACCATCAGCACAGACAGATCCCGACACACCATCAATCGTTACTTCTACACGACCAGATGAATTCGTTCCATCAACCAGTCTCACCTCAAATCCTTTAGAATTGAGAAACAAAACAAAAAAAGCCTGGTTTAATGTTTACAACAGCCCGAATCGCTTAAGACACAAACTCCATTATGTCTGTAGGTGAAAAACAAGACATGTATTTCTGGCATCTTCAATAGTAGTCTTGATCTCGCTTTAACTGCGTACAAGTTATCAAGACCTTCACGTAATACCCTGCATATTTCTGCACAGATTTCGATTGGGTACAAACCCAACTTATGAGCCTACCAGATGCCTCGGTCGTCGCCCATAAGAAGTCTCGCGCTTTCCAGTTAAAATATCTACCTGCGGTAATCGAGTTGCAAAGTTCAAGGTTTCCGTGGGGTCAATGTCAAGGTTCCCGTGGGGTCGCGATGCCACACCCTCTGATGGAACGCTACTGTTTATGTGTCTGTAGATAACGCAACTGTAAGTTCGGGAATTGTAAAGTAATTTAGCTAGTCTACGATATCACCCATGGTGGAATTGGACGTCAAACTCCAGAAACCAATGAACGAAGTAATCTAGCAACGTCCAGATGTTGTAAATCTCGCAGTCGTTGCTTAAGAAACGTGAATTATTGGGGAATGGTGCAGTCTAGCATTCGCGTTGTAGATCATTTGGTTTGTTATGGAGTATCCGCCAGTATTTAAAATGACAATGTTGTTTACCATCGGGTTACCCGGTATTACAAAGCACAATGGCGGCACGAAACCAAAGGAAGTAAATACACCACGTGCTGATCCAGGAGGTTTAGTGTCGAATGGGCTTTACGTTAAATCTCATTAGCTACAGATGATAGTAAAATATCGCAGTTGTGTACGTAACATGTGTACGTAACATTAGGGAGGGTCGCCTTGCCAAAGCGCCGTATCTGGCCAATACCAGCAATTGATCAATTACTGCAGTATATATCTACAATATTTTACCCCTACAAAAATGACAAAAATAATTTCTTAGGTTCCCTCGGTACACACTGCTTTGCGTATGCCCGTCTTCTTTAGCCTATCTGGAGCAGAAGAGTAGGCCTCTGCACCCCATTTTAATTAATGGCGTTATAGGGTCCATATTCGTATCATTATTGCAACAGACCTGAGTTGCCCACTCCCATTTTCATGCCCTTGTATATTCGCGCTTCCTACCTGAATTTCTATAACAATAAACAGCAGCGGAAGTGTCCATGGAGCAGACTGAAACATTATCCCAGTTAACACCACCACATTGACTAATATACGACTCATTACCCACACATTTTACATTTGTTAACCATTTTACACCAGGGTTAATTAATTCATCTCCTTGGTTGATTAAGTTATAAGCAAATCCCCCAATGTACGAACTATCGCGGGTTTCTGTACAGACCACATTAGCATCCTGATCATCCCAGCCGTTGGGGCAGACTGTACCATCTATTTGAAGGTGGTTGATTTTGACCCTGCCATAACTTGTGGATTGTATACTAATATCGTATCCTGAAAACGAAACAAAGTTTTGTCAACACTAATTAATAATATCTAATAGACCAGCATCGATCTTAACTGTGAAAGAACACAAACAATGCATCAACCTATACGTTTTATTTAAAATAAGGAAGCTGTCCCTTCAGGGAAGATATAAGCACAGTTCTTTTTTTCGAAGCGGTAAAAGCATAGTACCCATGTAGTAGTTTCATAGATATCAACGTTGGTGATAATGAATTTTAGTGACATTGCAACTGTATTATTTTAAATCGTTTCAAGTAATTGCGGAATATTATGAGGTTGCAGGCTCCAGGCTATTAAACGATATATGCACAGTTCTTTTTTCGAAGCGGTAAAGGCAGAGTACTCATGTAGTGGTGGTCATCGATATCCACGTTGGTGATAATGAATTTTAGTGACATTGAAAATGTATTTTAAGTTGTTTCATTTTATTACGGAATTTATTGAGGTTGCAGACTCTCTGCCATTAAATGCACAATTCGTGTTTATTCCAAGAGAATGTTTGTAGGGCGTGGTCTGTATTATAGAAAGGGCAAAGCTTACCCGTATTATGCGGTAGATTGGAACAAGTAACGTAGGCAGGTCTGTTACTTCGGCAGGAGTGTTGATCATAAGAACATTCTTCTAACTTGCTTTCCATACCAGTACACTAAATAAACACAGAATTCACAATACAATATATCCCAAGAGCCCCAACCCAGGATACGATGTTTTAATACACAAGGATATCAAAATGTGCTTTTATCCATGATAATATGTGTTAATCCACAAATATGTGAAACTGTGATCACCCCGGATAACATTTGTTAATCCACAGAGGCGTGAAACTGTGTTATTAACCAGAATATATTGTGTTAACCCAGAAGGGTATTAAACTGTGTGTTAGCTTAACACAATTTGTTTTTTTTTTTTTTATTAAACTCAGGGAAAGGTGTGTTAGTTAATCATAGGGGTGTAAAACTGTGTGATATGATAAAATGTGTTAGTTCACAAGGGTGTTAAAATGTGAAATACAACTGGTAGTAGTTTTTTTCTTTGATGTCCATAGCAGTTATATCTCATAACGTCATGCAAGGTCGATATATTCGGCTCATATCAAACGCTGATAATGTAGATGATCGAAATAATACAAAGAACGCAGAAATAAAATTTTATTCTTTTGACAATAAAAAAAAGTTATGGTACAGTTTGTAGCATTCAGTAACGAAATAAACGGTGTACTTATCGGCATATTTAAATCGGTTATCCATACTCCATGTCTCAGATATCTTTCAGAATTTTCTTTCCGCCAACATTATTTCTCCACACACTCCAATACTTGAAAGTATTTATCGCTCAAAAGTTCCTCTGTAAAGTATTTTTGGATACAGTCCACTTAAACCAGTCGGTCAAATCCGTCTCTGAACATACCTAAATTTCAATCACGGTTCATTGTCAGAAATATCGGAAAAGATTGCCTTTTGATCCAAATTTTCTTCAGGCTTTGGATAGGTCCTCATCATATTTGCATCCACATCTATTCCATCGTCAATATGATGACCAAAAAGGATTGATTATTCGTCTGACTTCGTTTAATTATCCATTTTGTTCTTGCTTTCAATTCAATTTCCCCAAAATGGCGACGTGTAAACAAAAACACGCGCGAAATTACATCGGTAATTCTCGCTATTTGGCGGAAACTACCGAGCAATGATCCAATCACTGTTGCCTTTTTTAGAAGAGTCCATTGAATTTAAGGGTGAACGTTGTATATGTCAGATATAAACCTACTCTCCCACGGATTGATATGATAGAGAACCCTTGGGCTTCGCCCGCGTGTTCTCTTATATCAACCTTGGGTAGGTTAATATCCTATACTGATAACCAAGGATGATATGTGTTAGTTCAAAAGGGGGCGAAACTGAGATAACTCCAGATAAGATGTGTTAACTGTGTGGTAACTCGGGATAAGATGTGTTAACCCACAAAGGTGCCAAATTGTGTGAAAACTCAGGATCAAATGTGTTAATCCACAAAGCTGTGAAACTGTGGGGGAACTCTGGATATGAGGTATTAATCCACAGGGGTCTGAAACAAACTGTGATAACTAGGAATTGGATGTGTTAATCCACCCGGGTGTGAAACTGTGTAGTAACTCAGTATAAGATGTGTTTAATCCACAAGGGTGTGAAACTGTGTGGTAACTCAGTATAAGATGTGTTAATCCACAAGGGTGTGTAACTCTGTGGTAACTATGGATATGATTGGTTGATCCACAGTTGTGTCACTCTGTATGTATGGTAACTATGGATATGATGTGTTAATCCTTAGGGGTCTGAAACAAACTCCGGGTAAGATTTGTTAACTCACTTGGTTGTATGCTATAACTCAGGCTAAGGTTTGGTAATCCACAAGGGATTGAAACTGTGGGATAACTCGGGATAAAAGGGAGTTAAAATGGGAGATAACTCAGGATAAGATGTGTTAATCCACATGTATGTTAACTTGAGATAAGGCATGTTAATCTACATCATTTCACAATATCGGTAAGAGTGTGTTTATTCACAAATCTTCCAACATATGCGGTCAGAGCGGTCAGAGAATAAGGTTTATAACGTATAAGACACCCTGTTTTCATCAGCGTCATATGCAACGTGTGTGTTATTCATAAAGGTGTGTGTTATTCATTAAGGTGTGTGTTATTCGTGAAGGTGCGAAAATGTGTGGTGTAAATATAAGGTATATATGACGTTATATGATAAATATACGTACCTGGAAATTGTTATAACGAATTGTTTCACTCAGTGTATACGGTGTATAATGTAAAATGTTGCTGTATATGTAACCCAGCTGCCGACAGGTTATCATAGCAGTTGTAGAATCAAACCCATCAGAGCAAACCAAACCAGTTGATTGATTTACAGACAATTGAACACCCCCAACATTTTGTTTAGGCAGTAACTCAACTGAAATAGAAGGAAGCAAATTGATATAAGCCTACTTGGCTTGTTTTTGTATCCTATAAATACTGTTTAAACCAACTGAGATATATATTATTTATGTATTTTACTTTAAATATCTCGCTTAAAAAGAATTCATCTCATATATTCTGAAAGCAGTTTCTCAGTTTTGTAACCATCCTTTGTCTGCAAACTTTAAACGCGTGTTTTGAACTGTGGAAGTAAAACTTTGGGTAAAATTTGAGTTAAGCATAAATGATGTATTACACTCCCATCCCGTCAACTCAATAAACGAACGGTCATAATAGATATAAACGTTCAACCATGTTAAACTAGCAACATAACGTTTTGTATCAAGGTAAAAAGTGGTATAATTATGATCATAAGATAATAGACCAGCTCCTAATCTGATACCTGTATAAAGTTGATCATCACTTCTAAATTATCTAATAATATCAAACCGTTCATTAAACCTCGTGGGTTTTCTCCGGCTCGTCTGGTTTCTCTCTCTCTCTCTCTCTTTCTCTCGATTTGTCAAATCTAACTGTTAATTTAACCACCAAAACACACGAGGTGATTGTATTACTCTCTCTCCCTCGCCCTCTATCTCCCCCCCTCTCCCTGTCTCTCTCTCTCGAAGTGATTGTATTACCTGAAGTATTGCACCTTACAGCTAAATATTGTGATACACAATTTCCCGTTTGATTAAATCCTTCTATCGAACAACTGCCAAAACCTGTAACGTCTGTGCAGTCATCTACTCCGTTCAGCCATATTTGACCGGAGGGGGTATATGATGTCCTATTGAAATTTCCTGTAGTGTACCCCAGTCGTTGACAAGCATATCTTGCTAAAGTTTCCCTTGAAAAGTATTTAACACAAACACTCCCCCATTCTCCATGAAGGCCTAATTCTACCAAACCAATGTTTGCACTGTGGTTTCCTTGCTTTAGCCGCATCTGAAATTCTGGAGAATAAATAAAATATAACTTCGATAGAGAATGCTGCCGCGTCATAGAGTCTTGGCAATTTGTTTTTTTAGGTAAGAATCGCGACCATCACGTGTTTGGATAAGAATTCGGACAACCCGAATCCCTAGCACTGGCAAGATGTTAATGTTGGCTTATGAACCTGGGCATTATATTAATGACTTTTTGTCATTAAACCATTCAATTGATCATTATTCTAAACTAATGTTTCATATGTATATAAATTAATGGTCATTAATTAGCAGGTGTGTACCTAGCTGTAACACATATCACTATTGGTGTAAAATCCTGGTTGCTATTAAAGCAAACCATAAAATAGGTTGTATGTATCAACAGTCCTACCTTGTTAAAGAATAATCGTATTAATCCTATAATTCACTATTGCCAGTTGAGAAATTGGCAAAAATATCATTTTCAAATTCCAATTCCAATTCACATGGAGGATAAAAAACTGGGGGGGGGGGGGGGTAATTGTGTTATTATTTTCGGTGTGAATGATTTGAGAGTGAGAATAATACTTATGATCGTATAATAGTGAGTTGACAACCTATTAAGCAAAAGACATAGAAATAATCATACTCCGCGCAGAGCTAATCCCACTACTCACTGCTGTAAAGAGCTAACATTCTTATTCTAAATTATGATTGGTCAGTAGTCTCATTACCAACCAGTAACTGACAGCGTTACAAAGGTTTTACCTTTAAAACAAAGCGTCAAATTGGACCAAACATGTTTACATAACGTTACGTCATGGCTCACGATTTTATTATGCCCAATAAACCAGTGCATAGCGGAATATTGCAGTAAAGCTATTTGCGTGACAAACGAGGCTATCAAATCGATTAAAATGTAAACAATAGTGTTTGGAAACGAACATACTTTCACCGTTTTTAATACCCCGAATCACTGTCCAAAGTTTTAAGGAAGACCCAGATTATCATGTGGCTATACTCAAGTGATAGCTTTGATTGAACGGGAAGAATAGACACACTCCCGCAAAAGTTCAAGAATCAGAAGCTAATTCGGCAATGGCCAGAGGGGGATTTCTTGGGCCATTGCTTCAGGAATATGAGAAATAATTATCTTTTGACTTTCTTAGAAAATATGAAATTCTGGCTTTACTGCGGTCAATAATAACTGCACAATCCTTGACAATCGTGGTATATACATGTATCTATCAAAATTCACGGTTTTAATGACCTTAAATATCACCTACTTAATGACTACAGCCTGATTACTACCAATTTTAAATTAAAGGAGCTAAATCGCTAATATTTGGGGCCTAGAAATATACCCAAATGGGTCGCGACGTATAAAATAATCTTATATATGAATGTATATAAACGGATTTACATTCATTCATTTCCGTCTTTACTGTAATTTCAAATCACTTATGTTCGGCGAAATACGCCTGAAGTCTCAATAGCATGCCAATCTCTAGTTATTCCAGTCTACATTATTATGTATGCTCTCCATACACCACCATCTAGCCTCGTTCTCCAAATCCCGTATTAAAAGTGGGACTGAAACGGATTATGGTACACGATTCGTGTCCCACTGATAATTCTTTCATTTTGTCCTAAATATTGGATATCAGAAGCCCATCTTTTCACGGTAAGATCATAACATCAATATTGAATTAAATAGACAAATAATTTGTGTTTTCATTGTCAAAGATTTTGGATGATATTGAGTTAGACACTTAGCTACTTTAACTAAATAAACATTATGTATATATTATGACAACTATGATGTGTTTGTGGCAAATATTATCATTTATGGAGTAAGTGGCTAATAATCCCGACCGTCACGTGTAGGACCAGAATCTCGACCACCATGTTTTGACTTAAGGTTGTGGACCATCACGTGTTAGGTTGAATTTTATGGCCATCTTGTGTTTGGATACGAATCTGGATCATCACATGTTAAGATAAGAATCTCCAACACAACGTGTTAGGGTAGAATATCGACATTCACTCAATGGCATAGGAAACCGGACCATTACTAGCTAGGGTACGAATCCCGACCCCATCCCATGTTCGGATATTAATCCTGACTCACATGTCATTATAAAGACCTACCCATGGAGATGTTAGAACAGAGAACGTTCGCTGATTTTTGTCGGCTTTGACATCGAGTTAAATATGTGGTATTGACACCACACTGGTTTAATGTTTCTTCAGAACCTGTACATCGGACATCTGTGGCTAATCTTGGTTTGTAAGGGCTTGATCCACCGGAGGGCTTAAATCGTCTACCATATTGGAAACCATTTTGCCGACATATAACCCGGGCATCGTCATCGTCCCAGCCATCCGAACAAATAGACCCATTGATGTTATAAATGCTTATGTCTATGGAAGGACTGTAACCTTCTGTCAGAGGTCGGACTTCTATTTCTAAAGTAAAAATAATAGGAATGATACAGTAATAATCATTTTTATTATAAACATTTTTAATGGGATCATTTCAGATCCCTACATGGATACATATTAAAACTGAAGAAATTTCTTCCAAAGTGTTCAGTGTTGCGTTGAAGGTGATTGCATGGTTCGATCTGTAATATTAACATGTGTCATGCATGATGTATTATTTGGTTACATCGATTGTCCGTCCTCATTAGCCCAGTTTAGGAGTAGAACAGTAGGACGCTAAACCCCATTTCATATCATTTCATTTTATATCAATTATTCCTTTGTCACTTGACAGACATATTGTGTTGAAACAATAATTGGGTTTGGCACACCGTGAGAAAAACGCACCATGCTAGCTGCCATGAATGTTATGCCAAATGTGGGCAAAGACTGAAAACATATTGTAAGGTAGTCCACAAATCGATCTTCATTCAACGGCGTAATAAAATGCACAACTGTTATATAGGCAGTAACAGTTTAAACACCGTGAACATTAGACTAAACAAAGTGAACACTAGACTAAAACAAGGTGAACATTAGACTAAAAACAAAGTGAACACTGGACTTAAACAAAGTGAACACTAGACTAAAACGGGGGTTGGGATGGCCTAGTGGTCTAGAGCGCCGCGCTTCGACCTCTAGCTGGCCGGTCACCTCTGGCTTGCGGCTGTGGTTTTGAGCCCTGGTGTGAGCGTATGTGGCATGGAGATAGGGGCGCCTTCTCAACCTCGTGGGTTTCCTCCGGGCACTCCGGTTTCCTCCCACTGCTAAAGACCCCTACGCGCAAGCGAATTATTGAAATAAAATTAAAAACCATGTGTTAGTCCCGAAATGACCTAGTTGTGTCGAGTGGACGTTAAACCCCATTTCTCTCTCTCTCTCACTAGACTAAAACAAGGTGAACATTAGACTAAAAACAAAGTTAACACTGGACTAAAAGAAAGTGACAAAAGGTGATCATAAATTGAAATATGTTACCAATCAGCGACAGTGGACTATGAAAGTTAAAGTTATAGTCAAGAACGTATTCGAACTTTACCTTCTAGAAATGGTGTTATGCTACAAGCGAGCGATGAAAACCCTTGGTATGTGGAACAGTAACCAGGGCTAGACATGCTGCAGTCAGATACAAATTTTTCGGTTCCCCTGCACACAATGTCTTTCATACTGTAATAAGAGCTGCTCTGGGTACCGAATAGATTGTCGGATAACAGCTAAAAGAAACAATGGCGTCGATATAACTTGACAATAATAATTGCGAGAGGTTGATGTGCACGAGACTGGGAAAGCTTACATCTGATACAACTTTGTTGCGTGAATACCAGTTACTTTGATATATTTCTCTTGTGAAGTCCAAGTAATAAACCACAGGGTGTAATCAAACACAAAACACCATAAGGCCAAATCAAAGGCAGTTGAAAAAGGGTTGGCAAGAGGGAATGCAGATACAACTGAAGCAATGGCCCGAGAAATCACTGTCTGGCCATTGCTGGACTGACTTCTGATACTTGAACTTTTCAGGGTGTATGTCTATTCTTCCCGTTCAATCAAATCTATCACTTGAGTACAGCAACATGATAGCCCTTCGTTTAATCTGGGGTCCCCCCTAACACTTTGGACAGTGATTTAAGGTATTAAAAACGGTGAAAGACTGTTCGTTTCCATACAGTATTGATTGCATTATATCAATATTGATTGCATTATGTCAATATTGATAGCCTCGTTGTCACGCAGTTAAGTTCACTGCAATATTCTGCTATGCAGTGGTTAAAATCGTGAGCCATGACGTATCGTTATGTAAACACGTGCGTGTCGTATCATACGGCCTGCCATTGAGTCAACTGGTGTGGTTTCGAAACCCCGGTTGTACGTCACAAGAAGGGTCGACTGTCCTACATCGTGGGTTTTCTCTGGGTTCTCCGGTTTCCTCCCACTGCTAAAGACCCCTACGCGCAAGCGAGTAATTGAAATAAAATTAAACCATATGTTAGATCCGAAATAACCTAGTTTGTGTCGAGTGGACGTTAAACCCCATTTCTCTCTCTTTCTCTGTCTTTCTTACATCAAAACAAATGACGTTTTATAAATTGTTTCTAAAGGCCCGGTCCCAGTGGCCGATGGACACAAAACGTATGCAAAAAGGACACGGCGGACGAGCAAACCTTCGGGGGTGGTTCTAAACGTTTTCATCCGCTCCAGAAATGGACACAATTGACGACAAAATTTGCGAAAACGGAACGGCAAAGAACGAACGTGGGAAGTATGTAGCGGGGATGATAAATGGATGTTCATCGGAAGCCTAGCGGATGGAAGTGGATGAGAGCTCTACATACTCTAGGCAAACTCCAGATATCCTTCAATATACCAGATACATCCCAGATATAAATGCTTTGTCCGTTTTGGAAACTTTGTATACGAGATGCATACGCTTACATCCTTTTTATTTCCGCGCTACTAGCGATGCATAAACGTTACATGTACCCTATCTTTCCCCCCTCTTTCCGTTTTCAGCTGGAGCGAATGTTGCGAGGATGCCAGAGGATGCAGAGAGGATACAGTGGACTTTTAAAGGATGATAACGGACATGGAACGTTTGTTGCTCGTATATACATCGTTCATGGCAGAAAGTTCATCCGTTATAAAAGTTTTGTGCAGCTCAAAACTATTTGCGCGGATGAAATCAAAGTGAACGGATGCTCGATGGATAGAGCGTAGTAAACACGTATGCAATGAGTAACAACGGATGCATGGCGTTTTGAATGTCTCATCGTTTGTATATTAAATGAAATGTCCTAAAAAAATCAATACCTACTTTAAAGTACGGAGCTCCTAATTCTCGACAGATAACTTGGGCTGCTCGATCATTTAGACCAGTACACACAGGATTCCAAAACCTGTTATTGTAATGTATTTCAATCCTGCCTGCCATTACAGTTGTGTCACCATCACGGTTCAGACGAACTGAAAAAAAAATAAAAATGGACGTCGTGTTTAAGCAGTTGTTGTACTACAATCCTCATTCTGCGTCATCTGATATACGGATGTCACATTGTTAGAGTGATCAGGGCATTGGCTTATCAACCAAGAGATCCAGATATCTATCCCGACGTGGTCCGAGAAAGCCGGTCTGTTGAAGTAGTAAGGTCTCGGGGTGGTCTCGGCTTATGCCTTATTCTTACGTCATTAGTTCAGTCTATAGACCGGTATGTGCAGACAACTAGGACGTGAAACCAAATTCATGCCAATCGTATGCTCTTTCTAAAGTATGCAAAGAATTTCCCCCGAGGAATTTCCCAAATGAGTTCATTACAACATTTAGCGAGTCATAAATATATTGATATCTTTGAAGTTAATCAGACCATAAAAAGAAATGGATAGTTTAATCATTAAATATTTTCCGTCACAGTTGATTACCAGTTTAGAATAACATACCTCCCATGGAACATGTTATGGGATATGTTCCGGAATTGCACCTAAACTGGTTATTGGTTTTCCAACCCGAGTTACTGCACTGGAAAACAGAGTCTTCACTATCTGAACAATAAACATCGTCCAAAAAAACGGGGATACTTCGAATGGTGGGATATACCCGAGTGGTTCTGAAATTAATAAATAAGCTGGTTTAACACCCTCGTCTGAGGACTCCATGGTCTTTAATCCTGTCTAATAGAACAATGAAGTGAGAACTGGAGGCTTTGTGAGTAAGGCACCCACTGGCTAGCTAAATTGGGGACCCCAGGTTCGAATCTGACGTCGACTGAGGTGTTCCTTGGCATTTCCTTGCCAAGAATGCAGGAAGGAGTGTCTGGTAAGCCAAGCGACTAGGACGAATACCCCGTATACAGACTAAAAGAGCCATTGGACGATGTATTTCAATGTAACAAGAGTAGACCGTGGCGCTAATAATGTCATTATACCCATATACCACAATGCATGGCGTATGCTCGTCTTCATTAGCTCGTCTTCGTAGCAGAACTATAGGACGTTAAACCCCATTTCATTTCATTAGCCCGTGCGTAGCAGAAAAATAGGACGTTGAACCTTATTTTATTTTCAGAACAATGAATATGTCTCACTCTGCTTCTCCCGTATTGTATCCCATCTGTCTACACAATACTTGAGCGGTCGTGGTTGAAGATGAAGATATACATACAGAACCCACATCTTCACCATCAACAATTTCGAAATTACCACTAGAACCACCATCCGCAAACCGCAACACCGGAGCTGTGATATCAATAATAACAACAGTAATAATAATAATACTAAGAAGAAGTAGAAAAAGAAGAAGAAGAAGAAGAAGAAGAAGAAGAAGAAGAAGAAGAAAAGACACCGAGTTGGACATTGAAATATATATCCGAAAATACTATCACAACCGTAAAAATCAACTACTTTGTTTCACGGTAAACGATGAATAGATAAATGGTATGCAGACACAAACTGATAATTTTGAGAGAGGTGCGAGTGGGATCACCAAGGCAGAAAGGCAGAAGAGTTGGAATTGTCTGGTTAAGAAACTTGCTATTTGGTCAATGAAATTTGCCTTAGCTAAATTCCAATTAGACATATATGGTTGTGCAAGAGAATGTACGATATGGCTATAAACAACAGTTATTTCACATTCAGCATCATTTTATCAAGAATCGTCCCTATAATGAATAAAGCCTTGACCCGTTTTTAATGGCACCCTACGTTAGTGTTCTGTCGTTGGTAACCTGGTCATTAGTCTGCTGTACCTGTATTGTTATAACAAAAAACACCAGCTGGTCGACTAAAACTTGAACATGATTCAGTTCCTGGTTCACAATCAAATATTGTCGATTCATTTCCATAACATCTTGTTTCTTGAATAACATAAATCCTTCTGGCCAGCTTTGGATACTTAAATTCCATTCCATTACGGTATCCAAGCTGTTTACAGACCACAGTAGCTTCTGAAGGACCAAAGAACTCTCTGCAAACCGATCCCAGTAACCCGCGATCATTTACTGTAATAACACCTGTTTTGCGGACATCTTGAGAATTCTGGACAGATGATAACGTTAGTGATTTTTCTGGAAAAGTTAAATTTTTGAGAATTCAGAATTAACAAAAACGCATTCCTTACAGTGGAAACATAAAGTGTCAATGTTAGTGTAATGAAATAGGATGATGTTCATAATCCCACAAATAATGTAAATATTTTTTTTTTCATTTTGAGTGAAGCCTGCATAATCACAGCTCCAGGTCTACACAACGCAGTGGACGCTGACGGCTGGCCCCCCGGATCCATTCACTTGATTTGATGCTTGATACTTATTTAGGGGGTAAGTGGGTAAGATGTTGGCTCGCTAGCCTGGAGGCCGAGTGTTCGATTCCTGCAATGACCGTGAAAATCATCCAGGTTTTCCGGTGTGGCTCCCCCAGTGGTGCGGTGACGAAAACCCGAGGTCCCCTGTACACATTGGCATGCGCGTAAAAGGTCCCATGACAGATGGAATTCGATATTAGAGTAAGCCATAGTGCCGCTGTCCGGGCAAAATTACCATCATACCGCGTATTGTATGGCGTATGCCGGTCTTCATAAGCCCAGTTAAGAGAATAACAGTACCCCAATTCATTTTATTTGTTACTTATTTGTTGCAATGTCTATAAGTTTGTGATCTCCTCAGGTTTATATGGTCTTTTTTTTGTAGTGCGGTCCTCCTGCACTTACTATTAGTGTAGAGTTTTAGCGTTGGTCGGATTTGTTTCTGTTTGTTTCATACATTTTCTGGGGTACTATCCGGATTATTGCGCTCATTGTTAAAACTGATTGATAGCCTGGTCGAGCTATCCACAAATCCCGCATAAGTGGGAAAAAATTCCTACCCAAGCGATTATTATTTCATATGAACAAGTAGGGTGAGTAGCCTTCCCGGAAAATTTTCCCCGTTGATCGGCCTTGGGGAAAATTTTTAGGGGGCTTTTTTGTTTGGACCCCCGAAATCGCCCTAAAATCCGTTAATGGCTATGATAACTCGCTTAATATTCATATTTGGGGTTAATAATGTACTACGAGCCTATAGGAAATCGATACCATGGAATTCAAAAATGACATCAAAAATGACCTATGGCGTCACTGTGACGTCCTAAGTCAAAATGGCGCCAAAAATTTGAAAATTTTGAAAATTTACCTCATTCTTGAAGTTTATCATATTTCACAATAAATGAATTAATATTTACAATTAAAACACACTGATATAAACAAACATTGATTTTATAGGTAAATGATAATATAGTCAGATTTCATAGAATGATCATTGATCGTCATCTTCTAGGTCAACTTCCTCAGAATTCCTGCAAGATTCACCATGACAGCCCCCACACGCGCTGACGCATTTCGGGCCATTTATTCTTCCTGAAGCTGAATATTAGCGACTTGCACTTACACTACAAAGTTTAAAACGCTTTCAGGGGCTGCAGGAAGGTCTGTCATGATGGGTTCGTAGCCTTCTGGTGTCTTTTTCCAGCATCACTCGCTCGCATTCAGCTCGCTATCATTTAATTTTAACCAAACGACGACCTGCAGATGAGCTCTGAGCGCATGGTAATAAGCCACCCGAAAAGTGGGTGGTATTCGGGGCAGGGTAATGGAATTTTTCTCCGCCATCATGGAGTCAAATCTCTGGTGTCGTAGTTTAGTTAGGCTCACACCTGGTTCTCCGTACATTAAAGAGAATAGCTTACATCCGGCATCTCCTACAGTTTGCTGATTGGATGATGTCACAATATCGAATTCGTGACATCACTATACCCGCTGCATTTAAGCAGAACATGCTCTTCGCACATGCGTGGTCAGGGTGCGATACAACGTCGCACTGTTACGGATTCGGAAAAAGCGATGAAAAGGCCCAAAAGCTTAGTAAACTCATTGTGACATCATCCAATCAACAAACTGTTGGAGATGCCGGATGTAAGCTATTCTCTTTACTGTAAGGAGAACCAGATGTGAGCCTAACTAAACTACGACACCAGAGATTTGACTCCATGATGGCGGAGAAAAATTCCATTACCCTGCCCCGAATACCACCCACGGTTAGGGCTCAGAGTTCATCTGCAGGTCGTCGTTTGGTTAAAATTTAATGAAAGCTAGCTGAATGCGAGCGAGTGGTGCTGGAAAAAGACACCAGAAGTCTACGAACCCATCATGACTGACCTTCCTGCAGCCCCTGAAAGCGTTTTAAACTTTGTGAGATGTTAGTGCAAGTCGCTGATATGCAGCTGCAGGAAGAATGGCCTGAAATGCGTCAGCGCGTGTGAGGGCTGCCATGGTGAATCTTGCAGGAATTCTGAGGACGTTGACCTAGAAATGAAATGAAATGAAATGGGGTTTAACGTCCTACTCTTCTGCACCTAACCTGGGCTAATGGAAGACGGACATACGCCATACAGTGTGCTATGAGGGAAATTTTGCCCAGGCAGCGGCGCTAAGGCCTACTCTTATATCGAATTCCAACTGCCAAGGGATCTTTTACGTGCAATATGTACACGGGACCTCGGTTTTTCGTCCCATCCGAAAGACTAGGCAGCTGTCCTTGTCAGGCCCTCCTTCTGCATCACTGCGTTGACCTAGAAGATGACGATCAATGATCATTCTATGAAATCTGACTATATTATCATTTACCTATAAAATCAATGTTTGTTTATATCAGTGTGTTTTATTTGTAAATATTAATTCATTTATTGTGAATTATGATAAACTTCCAAGATAGGTTGACAGGCAACGAAACATACGCCCACAGCAGCTAAATCCTCCGGGCAGTCAACAAGGGTTGTCGCATATTTTTACTTTTTTTGGTAACGAAACATTTGTAATACACTAAAATATGATTAAGAGTAACAACTCATTATGTAATTATCTGAAAATCATTAGAATTTGTTTTCTTTTTATAAAGTTTTGCCCCACGCTAACAATTAGTATAGGAAACATTTAACATCATGGATTTAGCTGTTCAGTTATCAAAATTCATTGAAAATCAAAATACTTGTTCGTTTCAACACCTTAAACTCTGTGTATCAATCTGAAGTCAATCGAATGATAAGTTTGGCATCTATAGCTTCACAAGGTTTTTTGAAGTGATCAAGGGAAATAACTCTGGAAGTAATTATTTGAAATCACTGAAAATCAGTAGGATTCTTCATCTCGTGACCTTAAACAGTGTGTGTAAATTTAAAGTCAATCGGATATTAACTTTGACCTCTAGAGCATCCACAGGATTTTTTGATATGATCAAGGGCCATAACTCTGGCAATAATTATCGGAAATCCCTGAAAATCAATAGGCTTCTTCGTGTTATGACCTTAAACACTGTGTATAAATTTAAAGTCAATCAGATATTAACTTTGGCCTCTAGAGCATCCACAAGATTTTTGAAGTGATCAAGGACCATAACTCTGGTAGTTATTATCGGAAATCGCTGAAAAACAATAGGATTCTTCGTCTCATGAACTGTGTGTAAATTTAAAGTCAATCGGATATTAACTTTAGCCTCTAGAGCGTCCACAAGCAATTGTGGACGACGGACGGGGGCGATGACAATATACGACCACATTTCAACTTCGGCGTATAAAAATGAGGTAAATTTTAAAAATTTTCGGCGCCATTTTGACTTATGACGTAACAGTGACATCATAGGTCATTTTTGACGTCATTTTTGAATTCCTTGGTATCGATTTCCTATATGCTCCTAGTACATTATTAACCCCAAATATGAATATTAAGCGAGTTATCATAGCCATTGACGGATTTTAGGGCGATTTCGGGGGTCCAAACAAAAAAGCCCCCTAAAAATTTTCCCCAAGGCCGATCAACGGGGAAAATTTTCCGGGAAGGCTACTCACCCTACTTGTTCATATGAAATAATAATCGCTTGGGTAGGAATTTTTTCCCACTAAATATGTACCTCGACCACACTATGAGTTCTATCTCATGACGTCAATTGGCAGACTGTCGACATTCAAGATAAGACCACCGACAAGATGTGTTCTGTTTTTTATATAACGTTGATGATCTGGAGATTTCGCCTTGAAAACGATGATCGCCTTCTCTTAGGTCACTTGAGAAGATAATCGTGCTATAAGGAAGCGAAAACAATCTACATGAGGCCTTTAATTAAGGTGGAGAGAAAGGGTAGTGTGTGAACTCCTCAAATGAGAAGTGGTTTTCAGGTACATACAATGAAATTTGGTATCCGATGTTCTAGAAAGGGTGAATATATTATGAGGACTTGTGGTACTTATGGTCCCCGGATCCACTCACTTGACTTGATACTTGATACTTATTTTTGGGGTCACGGTGGCTAAGTTGGTAAGACGCCATCTCGCTAGCCTGGAAGTCGGATGATCGAATCCCTGCATTGGCCGAGAATGTTCGTTCAGATTTTGCGGCCTGGTTTCCCCTTGTGAGTGATGCAGGACGGACGGCCTGACAAAGACAAAATCGTTCGGATGGTACGAAAAACCGTGTACACATTGGCGTGCACGTAAAAGATCCCTTGGTAGTTGGGATTCGATATAAGAGTAGGCCGTAGGGCCGCTACCCGGGCAAAATTGCCCTCACAGTACACTGGATGGCGTATGCCCGTCTTCATTGGCCCAGTTTAGGAAGAGAACATTCGGACGTTAAACCCCATTTCATTTCAATTATTGCACCAGATAGAGTAAATCCCAGTCAGCGCCCCGAGCACAAGACCCCTCACTAATCATCTCAAAACGCATCGGCAGAGTGTATCTAGTCATTAGATTTGAGAGTTACTGGGTAGAAGTAAACTTCTGTGTCCAAGTCACATTAACAGTGTCGGATACTTAAACGTTTTGGCGTGTCGGATACCTAAACGTTAACCACCGACTTAATTTTAATCAGATTGGCGTGAACGTGCCGTAAAGTGGCTATACGAACATGAAATTAAGATTTTTCATCTTACGTGATCTTTAAGTACAACATGAATGTCTTACCTGTCCCCAGTGTACCATCGTAGCAGTGAACAGCTGCATAATTTCTGGCGCAATAGGATATATTGGAGTAGCACTGAGACAGCGATGTCTCGTTACCTAGACAATGATAATCCATTTGATCAAAAGCAATACCAGATAATCCAAAGGTTCCTGTTGGCAATATCCGACTGTGTTCATACCCCATCTCTCTACAGACAATATCTGCTTCCATTGTATCAAAACCTTGTGCACAAACCATCGCCCACCAACTGGTTCTAAATATCGCCACGATACCGCTATCAACTGTTCCCTTATAAAGCCGTACTGTAATACAAATATAATCACAAATTTGATTAAAACACAGATCCTATTTCCTTTGTTTTTTTTATGATTCAAAATTTCGTTTTGTTTGTCTTTACTCCACTAGGATCTGGAAGAGTTGTTATATTACCGGCATTGGGGATTAGCCAGTGAAACGTTCTGTTACCGCCTATTGATTAATCAATGTATGAACGTCATAAGATCAAAAGCCGCTCGTGCGACCACTGACACGACTTTAGGGCACAACTTGTCGAAAGTATAAAACTAGAAACGAATTATAGATCTGGGGCCTATTTCACGAAATTTTAACTAAGATAAGATCCCAATTTTAGTAATTTGATTGGATAATATTAGATTGGTTTTAGTGCTTAGCCAATCAAAATTGAAGTATCTACTAAAATTGGATTTTATCTTAAGTTAAAATTTCGTGAAACAGGGCCCTGTATCTTAATCTGATTAACAAATTACAAATGATAAATTATCCTATTGTTCTGTTCTGACTAGGACAATGGGGACGGATATACATCATCTAGGCTACAGTGTGAAAATGTTTTACCCGGACAGCGGCGGTACTGCCTACTCTTATATAGAATTCGCAGCGCCAAGGGATCTGTTACGTGCACATCAACGTCTATATGAGACCTCGGTTTTTCGTCCCATCCGAACGACTATACGCTGTCCATTGCCAGACCCTATCTCCTGCACCACGGAAACCGCCCGACGAACTGTCTCATCCAATACCGTGATCGAACAGATGAACTCTGGACAATGTCTTACTTACTGAGTCACTGCAAACCCAAAACAGAATTAGAAATACATGGCTGCATATATAGGGGAACCTAACTCTCCCGGTTAAAATGGTTCAGAACCGTTTGGTAATCACAACGATTGCCTTAATTGCAGCATTCGCCATCCTCTGCAGAAGGTATCAACAAGCCAAGCTCACCTATAATCCGAATGAATCCCAGCCAAGAGCTTATCTACCATTGTTAAATAAATCATTTTGCGCCCCTTTAAGAGTGAGAAAAAAGGTCTAGATATTATCCGAAACGATGTCCGACTTTACACATATTATAATCTTTCATAGATACACAGTAGACCATATTAACAAGGGTTTCTTTCGGTTCAAGAGAATGACCTGGGCACGCATAACTAACTGACAGCCATTGTGACGTCATTGTCTCGGTTTATATTTACCTTTGAAATATATGTACATGGTCTTAATGTTATTTACAATTTTACAAAATTTAGGTCGTGTGAATGTTGAGTTCTATGCTGATAATGTCAGCATAATTATCTACTGTTTTAAAAGCACACTTTTCAATGTACCATCCAATCAATAAAAATGCATTAAATAAAATATTAATAGTTTTAAACCTTAGGAAACCAATACATTTACAAAAGAAGCGTCCCCAAATGTAAATAATATATTGTGTTCATCAAAGTTTTTTTTTAATTTGTCACAAATCTTACCGTCGCCGTGACAATGCACAGCCATGTCACGAGAATGATCCAAGCATGTAGAGCTAACTGACAACCACGGTAACGTCATTGTACAATCAAAGATGGAGGATTCCTTGCATGTCTTCTTAGCTTCCAGATATATGAGTCCATTACTAGAACCGAACGATCCAGGAATTAGAGCCGTCCCACGCGTAAAACCGAGCTGGCGACACACAGTGGTAGCATATTCATCGTATTGACTGTTATCACATATCGCTCCACGTACACCATCAAATATCAGTTCCACTCGTCCAGATGTAGATGTTCCATTCACCAATTGTATGCGTGGGGACTCTAAAAAAAAAATACAATCATAATTATCAACGAAATGAAATGAAATGGAGTTTAACGTCCTACTTTTTTGCTCCGAATTGGGCTAATGAAGACGGGCATACGCCATACAGTGTGCTATGAGGGAAATTTTGCCCAGACAGCGGCACTATGACCTACTTTTATATCGAATTCCAACTGTCAAGGGATCTTTTACGTGCACGTCAATGTGTACACGGGACCTCGGTTTTTCGTACCATCCGAACGACTAGACAGCTTTCCTTGTCAGGCCCATAATTATCAACAGGTTGGGCGGTCGTATGGTCTTACTGCCTCAAGTTGACTGGTGTAAATCCCACGCTTATAAACAATACTGTGTAGGGTTGCTAGCGCAATCTCTCCTCCCGTCCGGCTTGGGTTGCCCTCTCTTCTAAAGAACCCAATGTGCAAAGGAAATTATAGAAATAGACTTGAATTATATTTTAGTCCAGAAATGACCTAGTCTGCGTCGAGTGGTGGGCATAATCCTCTCACCTACATTCCTTTGAGTAAAGGAGATATCTGGCCGTTTGAGACACGGAGTCTATAGGACTATTCAATTCTGTTGGTTTCAATTAGGGGCAAGCCGCCTGTGGACCAATATTAAAATGGTATGCGGTCATGTTGTAGTTGTATATTGCTTAATTACAGGCTTTCAGGTGGATAAGATAAGCATACATTTACAGATGAGTACAAAAATGTTACCTAGCTAGTATTATAGCACACCTGGGCCCTAAATTTGAAAACAATTAACCTTGAACTGACATTACTATTAGATTCCATGAGATTTATTTGTAGGAAACTGGTTGAGCATCTCGCTTACGGCTGGCCCTCGGATCCATTCACTTGATTTGTATTTGTTTATTTTTTTGGAATGTCTTTTTCTGTCCTGTACGCGGGTTCATCTTGTAGATTTTTGTTTTGCGTGTTGTGTGGTCTTCCTGCACTTACTTTTAGTTACCGTGGTTACCTTAGAATATCAAATTATCAAAACAAGCAAAAGGGTTCCCAGAGTTGGGGACCTGCAGTTGTGTCATTCACTCCATTCAACCTAAAGTAACCCTTTTACATCCGCACTACAAACAGAAGTCTAAAACCAAAACATTCCTACACTTTCGCTTCGGTCAGTCAGGTATACAGATTTCGATTCCCACATTGTGACGTACCAGTTTTATAGCATATAACTTCAGCAGCATCACTTGATGCACGAACGACTTCTCCCCATGAGACAACACACTGGTCTAACTGAGTCTCGTTTCCTATACAATCCAGCTCGGTTATCCAGAAAGGTATACCCGTTGCTCGTGTGGAGACTGAAACCAGAAGATAATCGTTATTGGTAAAAGTTAATTATGTGTGTGCATGTCTGAGTGGAGGGTTGGGTATGAAACATTCCTAGTAATTTGCCCGCACGTAGGAGTCGTAGTTGATTGAAACTGGAGGATCCAGCAAAACATTGATGTGATGTATAATATACTATTCAAAAAAAGTAGGGGATATTTGATTTTGGGGGCATAATACTAAAATATGCAAATGACTACGAAAAAAGTCACTATAGAACCTAACAGAAGAAACATTTCCAGTTACATGTGACGCCCAAACGCACCAATAGCTACCGCATGGAATGCAGGTGATGCTTGGGATCATCATTGGGTCCAACCCAAGATTTGCACGACTCTGACTTTGAATGTTACAGTCATTGTGGCATTGAATTCCAGGGTGGAAACATCAGTTTAGTGACCAGAAAACAAATTTTGATATGCGTCGGCTTACCCAAAATGAAAGGTTACGTGCCCTTGGCATGCTACAGATCGGCACAACACAGGCGGTTGTGGCGCGGACGGTGAATGTTTCTCAGTCTGTCATAAGCAGGCTATGGTCCAGATACCGTGATACACAATCTGTACAGAACACACCACGCTCAGGTCGACCAAGGGCGACAACTCAAGCCCAGGATCGATTTATCCGTACCTTGGCCTTGAGAAATCGTGTCATCACAGCAAATCAGATCAGCGCTCGTCTTCAAACAGACACTGTTGTGAGAGTGAGTGGCCAGACGATTCGGAATCGACTGCATAGGGGTCACCTTCGCGCCCGACGTCCTCGCGTGATCCCTTGTTTGAGAGATCATCACATTCAGGCAAGACGTCGTTGGTGTAGGGATCGTCAACACTGGGATAATCGACGCTGGAGCAATGTGATGTTTTCAGATGAGTCAAGGTTCACTGTTGATTTTTTGGACAGACGTAGGAGGGTGTGGCGTCGTTGAAACGAGCGCTTCCAAGACGTTAACGTCATCAGACATGATCGATTTGGGAGTGGTTCTGTTATGGTGTGGGGAGGCATCACTGTTGCTGGAAGAACGGCTTTACATGCTGTTGCAGGGCGTGTTACAGGCCAGTACTACCGTCATGGCCGCCGTTTCATCTTCCAGGATGACAACGCAAGATGTCACAGGGCCAGGATCGTTACAGGTTACCTCCAACAACAGAACATCACCACATTGCCTTGGCCAGCACTGAGTCCCGACCTCTCCCCCATCGAGCATGTCTGGGACATGCTTGGACAGAGGTTACGTCAACGTCAACAACGTCCTGCCAATGTCTAAGAACTTGCTGCTGCGTTGCAACAGGAATGGGACAATCTGGACCAAAATGACCTTAGACGTCTCATTAGGAGTATGCCACGTCGGATCAATGCTTGTTTGGCAAACAGAGGAGGATTTACCCGTTGTGATGCTGTGGTAACTTTGCTGTTTGACCCCGGGTATCATTTTACCCTTATAATGGTCAGTCTGTGCCTTACTTAGTCTAACGATCATTTGGAATAAATCGATGAATGTGAACTTCATTTCATTTTGTCATTTGTTTCTTCGTCAGTTTCATTAGGTGACTTTAATAACACTTAAAAATCAAATATCCCCTACTTTTTTTGAATAGTATAGTAATAAATTTAATTGTATGATTTAACTCCCAGCAAACACAATGCATAAAAGGACACTGTCATTAATAACTGATATTATAGGTTTGGTCGGTCAAATTCTACTCTAGCGGGATCTTCTACGTGCGCTATAAATACATTCACGGAACCTAATTTTCTTCGGCCAGGCCCACAGACAAGTGTAACCCAGGTGGGTAAATCCCGAGAAACGTAAATTTATTTCAAGTACCTTTCAGTAAAATGGCAAATAAAACGAGTTTTACCTCTTTTGTACATTACTCCACCCGCAAATCCCATGCTCTTGCAAGTTATATTGGCTGCCACCTTGTTCCAGCCAGATGATCCAATAACTCGACCCCAAAGGCCAAACCGTCTTACCTGAACACCCCCATATGATCCGTTTTCTAAACGTATTGCGAAATCTGAAATTAAAAAAACGGACAGACACTGGGTTTAATGTCCAGACAAACTAGCTCATTTCGGGACTTAGATATGATTCAATTTTATTTTAATAATTTCCTTTAGCGCAGAGTCTTTAGAGATGGGAGGAAACCGGGGGGCCCGAAGAAAACCCACGATGTTGGACAAGTGACCCTATCGAAACCATGCCACCCGCACGCGCTAGTCATTCGGCCACCTAACCCCTAACATTATGAGGCAACTCTAATTGTTATAATACACCCGTGGTTATAAGTTGAAGGAAAGCCCTTGACCTCGGTAAATCTTTGACCCCTGCAGATGAAATGTCGTTTAACGTCCAACCTTTCGACACAAATCTGGCTGATGAGGACGAATGGCTGATGGGGAAAATTTTGCCTAGTCTTCATCGACTTCCACCTTTTAAGGATTATGTTAAGGGAGCCATTTCGTCTCAGTGAGCAGGGCGTTGACTAACTAACCCGTAGTTCCCGTGTTCGATCCCTGTCTTGGTCGAGAAAGTTCAACGGTATTTACAGGCATGGTTATCCCGTGTCAGTAGTGTATGACGGAGGGCCTGAAACGTGACAAAGTATAGTCGTTCGGTTGGGACGAAAATCGGAGGGCCTTGACAGTTGGAATTCGATATAAAGAATGGCCAGAGCGCGCTGTCCGCATAAAGGTCCCCTCATAACACACTGCGTGTCGTGTGCCCGTCTTCATTACCCCATTCGGAAAAGAAGAGTAGGACGCTAAACCCCATTTCATTTTCGTTTCATTTGGTTGTTCTAATTTTCAACCACAGTAGACACAGGACGCTGGTGTTTCGTCTTAAGCAAACGACTAGTCGATGTTCCTTGCTAGGCCATTCGTCATGTCTATACCACGGACAACGAAACGCCACAATTAAAGATAACGTGATTCCTTATCTAACACAGGGATCGAAGAGGTTAGTGAGTCAACCCCCACCACTTCTCGTATTTCGCATTTAATCATTTCCTAACACAATTTCCTAACTTTCCTGGAAAGTTAAACATTGGATCAATTTGACTGAAATTTTTCGAAAATTTCCTTTACATTGTCTAGTTTTTAACTATTATAGTGAAAATTGCCAGATTGTTATCTGATCCCCATAATGTATCTTAAGATTCCAAATAGTATATTACCGTTATCCACTTCATCCAATGAGGTGTTGTAACAAATAACAGAAGCCAGATGTTTGGTTGCGCATTTGCCAAACTTTCTGGTATATTGACAGGTCTGTAAACTAGTGTCGTTATTTATACAATTGAAATTGGTATGTACAATACTCTGTGAGGTATTATTAGGATTACGCGTTAGATACGTCAGTTTCGAACAGCATAAAGCTTTCCCGGACACAAATCCCTTCTCTCTGCATACTACCCCAGCATCAGTATCGTCCCAATCTTCATCGCATACATCTAGCCACCCAGAGTTGTCTTCCATTACCAACACTGCTCCAGCTTGAGAGGGCTTTGAGCTACCGTCAGTTATTATTCTAACTAAAAGGAATACCAAAAAACGAAAAATAAAATAAAAACACAATTATACGATTGAGCAATGTGATACAACTTTAACTAAAAGGAATTCTAACTAAAAGGAATACCAAAAAACGAAAAATAAAATAAAAACACAATTATACGATTGAGCAAAGACGTGATCAAAATCAACATGGAAATATGTCTGTAATGTGTTCTCTTTTGACTTTGCCCAAGATACAATCAAGCGGTATCAATATTTTCCTGCTAACGCATCAGTCAAGAGTATCTTTTTAGGTATACAGTGACTTCAAACTCGGATTGATGGTCCATGAGTACCATGATATATAGTTGCTTTAACTCACGAGTCAATGCGTTGTTTCGAGCCATGAACAAATACCACAGCGGTATCGCATCAAACCACACTGTTTCTTTGAATAGAGGCGATCATCATATATAGCTGCAAAGTTATTTATTCGAAATCTTAACGTTCCCATAATCTGGCCAGCTATCAGGAGGTCGCGGTGTTCAGACGGCAATACTATATACCGGCAAACACCGGAAAACTACCGGAAACACCATATTATACTGAATACCGGAAAAACACTAAATACCGGTACACGCCTTATACCGAAAATCACCCTAAATAGGTAACCCGGAGCCTAATCTTCTGTGTGTGGGGGAGGGGGGAAAGTTAGGTTTAGTATAACATGGTGTTTTCCCGGTGTTTTCCGGTAGTTTTCTGATGTTTTCCGGTAGTTTCCCGGTGTATTCCGGTTGTTTTCCGGTGTTTTCCCGTTGCTTTCCAGTGTAGTCGACCACAGCTATAGTAATAGTATCTCTAGTTTGCTTCAAAAGGGGTGGATGGCTTAATGGTTAGCACGTGCGTGCTGTATCATAAAGCCTGTCATTGAGTCAACTGGTTGTACGTGACAAGGAGTAGGATCGCCTGCCCAACGTCGTTGGTTTTCGCCAGGTCCTCCGTTTTCCTCCAACTGCTAAAGACCCCTACGCGCAAGCAAATTATTGAAATAAAATTAAACCATATGTTAGTCACGAAATGATCTAGTTTGTGTCGAGTGGACGTTAAACAACCTCTCTCCCCCTTCCTCTCTCTCTCCCTCTCTTGATTCAAAGGTGTTTAATGTGGGCTACACAGCTGAGGCGAAAATTCTGACTAGCTGTAAAAGCAAACGCCTGGTGCGGACATTCCAAGTCGAATACTAACCTGAATGGTTGAAACACGCAACGCCAACATCATTGGAGTGAGAAGCTCTCGACCAAGAACTTCCACTTCCCCACGTCAGAACACAATCAAACAGGGTTGACTGACGTCCACTACAATAAACCGCGGATATCACAATAGGATCATTTCCTTTGCCGTAAAACGCCTTTGTTTTAGCCTTTAAAATAAAACAAAAAGCTGAACATAATGTAAATACGAGTTGCTATAAAATCATAATTCTTCTTTGTCCTGGTGTCGTAAAACGCTTTTGTTTTAGCCTTTAAAATAAAACAAAAAGCTGAACATAATATAAAATCATGATTCTTCTTTGTCCTGGTGGCTTTGTAGTAAGAGGGGTTGGATGGTGTAGTGATTGAACTGGTGTAGTGATTTAACGCGTGTGCGTGAAATCAGAAGGAGTAGGCTCGCCTGTTTAACCTCGCAAGTTATCTTCGGGTCGTCCGGTGTCCTCCCCACGTTAAAGGAGCTAAATCGCTAATATTTGGGACCTCGAAATTTACCAAACTGAGTCGCAACGCATAAAATAATCTTATATGAATGTATGTAAACTGATTTACATTCATTCATTTCCGTCTTTACTCTAATTTCAAATCAGTTATGTTCGGCGAAATACGCCTGAAGTCTCAATAGCATGGCAATCTCTAGCGTCTGGTTATTTAAGTCTTACATTATTGCGTACGCTCTCAATGCATCACCACCTAGCCTCGTTCTCCAAGTCCCTTTTTAAAAATGGGCCTAAAACGATTCGTGTACCAATGATAATTTTTTTTTATTTTGTCTTAAATATTGGATATCAGAAGCTCACATTTTCCCGGTAAGATCCAAACATCAATGTTGAATGAAATTGACAAATAATTTGTGTTTTCATTGTCGAAGATTTTGAAGATATTGAGTTAGAGACTTGGCTACTTAAAGATCACTACGTACAAGCGCATTATTGAAACACCAGAACCTTACGGTAGTGACAATGTTAATATCCATAGATGAGATAAAATGGTCTAATAATATAGGACTGACACAAACATGGACGTACGGACTGGATGGAAGTGCCAGTGAATACGGCAACTTCAGTTCAAAGTAGTCTAATACAGCCGACATCGTAATTAAGACCCAAAAACCAATAAACCAACAACCACTCAAACGTTTACAGCCACTTGGACGGGACATTCTCGAGGAAAGTTTGAAGGTTTAATTGTCACAAACGCGTTTTTCTCCAGCCCGTGAATACAGCAACTTCAATGTGGTCCAATATTGTTTACCTTAGGTGACTTACCGGAATCCAAAATACCAAACAACCAATCAATTGTCGCTGTGTAGGGGGGGGGGGTCAATCGCTGTAAATGTGTGTTTAGCAATTCTAGCCCCTGAAATTAGCAACTTCAAAGTTTCCGACTTTGAAAACCAACTCAGTGCCGACCTGAATTCCAGCCATCCAATCATATTGCTGCAGCTGTATTCACAAATAATAATCGATGCCTGAAAATGTCTGCTCGAAAAGTTAGATTGCCTGAAAGGTAGGGAGGCAACTGGCCTCTGGCCCTTGTCCCCGGGCTCGTAGGCCTATGGACACTAAATCTCCCGTCAGACGTCAAAACCTAGTAACTGACTTTTTTTTAAAATCAAAATTGAGTAAGGACCGAATTAGTAGTTACTACATATCCCAATCTTTTGATTTTGTAAGAAGTTACACCCATGACACAACCTAGCAACTTCCCTCGTTTACCTAGTATGTCAAAGAAAAGCCTAGTAACTCAATGTCCAAATCAATTCATTCATTACGTTTTACTTTGTTTTATAAAAACAAGAAAAAACGTGAGTTACTAGGTGTTGCCATTTGACGTGAGAAATGTGTATCTATTAAACACAGCTAATAATTTTACCTCTGCATATCGGTAGTTCAACATACTACATACTACCATGGCTTCTTCGCGACCCCAACCATACCCTGCTGCCACAGTACCCCATGAAGCGTTGGCTGTTCTTCTCACTTCAACACGTCCATACGATACTCCATCCCCCGCCGCTAGCCGTATTTCCGCCCCTGAAATAAAAAATAAATAATGTCTGTAGTACTACTACTACTACTACTACTACTACTACTACTATACTACTACTACTACTACTACTGCTGCTGCTGCTGTTACTACTACTGCTACTACTATTACTGCTGCTGCTGTGCCCACCACTGGATGCGACAGATCAGTAAACAAAAAGCGAGAATGAGGCCGGTTTTTCGTGCATGATTTTACACCCCCCCCCCAATGTAATGAAATCATTTTCGCAGCTTTTATTCTTGCATTCACTATTTGAGCAGATACTAATTTGATTCAATCAGCCATTCTTGGTGCTGCATTTACATAGACATGTCCAAAAACTATACCTCCCACAACTACAATAGCAACAAGGGTCGTTCAAATCCCACCGTTCTATGCTGATCTCTATGGTAAAAGTCGATCGCCACCTTTATTTGCTATGAACCAAATTGATGGGCTTGTTTTAATCCGATTGAATCCAATATGAGAGATTATCTAGCGCATGTTAAATATAATATTTCTCGAAAAACGAAAATCATCCATTGTTATTTAATTACAATTTTATTTTATCTTTTTGCCTAGTGATGGAAATGAAATGAAATGAAATGGGGTTTAACGTCCTACTGTTCTCTTCTTAGCCTGGGCTAATGAAGACGGGTATACGCCATACAGTGTGCTATGAGGGGAATTTTACACGGCTTACTCTTATATCGAATTCCAACTACCAAGGAATCTTTTATGTGTACGCAAATGTTTACACGGGACCTCTGTTTCTCGTCCCATCCGAACGACTAGACAGCTGTCCTTGCCAGGTCCCCCGTCCTGCATCACTGACAAAAGGAAACACACCGGAAAATCTGGATGAACTTTCTCAGTCAATGCAGGGATCGAATACCTGACCTCCAGGCTATCACTGTTGGAAATAAGTGTTAATTTATCATAAGAATGTGGTAAAATATTTACGTAGTTGTATGTTATTTTGTTTTATTGCATCAACATAGGAGTGATAGTACAAAAAGTCGTATATAAGTGATATTACCTTGAAATAATTCACTTTACAAACTTCAAAATACAGTAATTTACAGAGAATTCCGAATGTTGTAAGATGTACCGTAGCGCAAATTGATTGTCGTAAAAATTTGATATCACAGAAATATTTTATCCAGTAGTAATGAAATCAAAAATTGAGATATTTTTGTTAACATTTCTCAACACACAACCAATTATTAACAATGATCGTTGAAGTCCACAACCAAATAGCAATTGATGTTTTTGTATTCGTGTATGTTTATCGAGTTTCCTGTCCGTTTGACAATAAGTAAAATTACAGCAGTTAAAGTATTTGTTTTTACCTTAAAATGTTAGGAATATTTACCAATATGATATATATTTGCCAAGTTTCATTTGTTTTTACAACAAACGTTGATGAAAGCAAAGGCAATTTCAAATTTCGGTAAAAATACATGCTTATTACGTAATATTTCAATATTGAACGGAAAATAACATAGCCAGTCTGTGATTTAATGAATTTACGTTTATTCACATTATTTTGTAAATTTATTTATTGGTAGTTAGCGTTGTAATCGGTAAATTTACTATCTCTTATTTCATTTTTTTTATTCAATTGCAACGAAATATTTCTAATAACTATCTTCTTATAGTATTCTTTTCAATTTGTTAAACATAATATGGACAATAACATTTTGTAAAATTTGCTATATCACGTGTCATATGTATATCTAATTTCCATTATTTATAAGATTTATAATGTGTATTGTTATTTATCGTACATAAATCAGTTTGTAAGTATTTTCTTTAACGTATAAAAAAATGTTTTTACTTTCTGGTCATAGGTTCTAATATCTCGATTTCAAAATCGTTTGAAGACGAATTATTTAACCGATTGGCCAGAGTTAGCTGGGCTTTCTGTAAACCAGGGTAATGATGCCTGCAAATAGATAGTACTGCAAGTTTACATCTGAAAGTCTGGGACCATGCTTTCGTCTCCCAAAAAGGCTTGAAATTCAATAAAAATTAAAGCATTATTAATACGAAATTTTACACGAGGGCTACTGGTTGCTAACTCGCAGCAAATGTTGCCCGAATCCTGCATGTAAAATTACCAATGTTTAGTATTTTAAACAAAAATGTAAATAAGCACCGTGGTGTATTTTTACAAGAAATGTAAATGAACATTGTTATGTATCTTAACAAGGAATGTAAATAAATATATATATATATATATGTCGTTCTACAGTAAAAAGTTAAATAACTAATGGTGTAATTTTACCCATGATTTAGGGCCAACTTTTGTTGCCTGTAGTTTTAGGGTAACATAACCAAAATATTTTTAACAGTGTATCGAGAGAGAGAGAAATGGGGTTTAACGTCCGCTCGACACAAACTAGGTCATTTCGGGACTAAACAGTGTAGCGAGCCAGCGTCTTACCCACTTAGCTACGAAATATAGATCTGTATTTTAATCAGGTTGTGAGAGATTCAACAGTGTACCAAATCCATATTGGTCGCTACAGTATTCGTCAGTTCAATCAGCCATCGGTATGAATTATTATATAGGTATGCATGGGTCATAGGCTCCCACTCAATCTAGTTTGACAATTTCTGTGTTTTTGCATTGGCGCTAGAGACCATTTATTTTTTTTAAAAAATCCAAACCTGGACGGGGTGGTGGTGGTGGTGGGTGGTTCTGGAACCCCTAGAGTTAACGTTGCCAGAGGAACATGCTCTGAGAAAAATTTCCTTAAAATAGACCTTCATAGCTACAGTTTGAACTGATGATATACGTCTGCAGCATAAACTACAAATACGCCACTATTAACCTTTGTGCGTACACGTCGCACGAAAAACGTTGTCGGCAACAAGGGGTAATCTAAATAAACAAGTTTTTGGATGAATAATTTTATTCAAATAAGATCAAACTACAGCTTCATATCAAGACCGAACAATAATCAATCAGGCTAAAACCAAAAAACAAAAATATTTCACGTATTATCAGCGACGATAGGAAATATGAGGGTTTTTTTTGAAACCATACAAATCTAAAAATATCGTAATTATCACGTTCCATGTAGAATCGTCTTTTGATTTGCTTTCAGATCTAGATTACTAAAATAACCCAAACAGCATCATCAGGAAGAAAGATTCCTTATACAAACAAAACTAGCACCGATTTCAGAACAGATTAAGCACCGGTAACAAGCAAAATGTTGAAAGGAAAGGGGAGGGGTCCACAAGACCCCTAGTGTCCGATAATGTAATACTCGAAGTTTCTTGTCAAATGATGAATGTTGCCACTGCCTCATGTCCATTCTATTTGCAGCATTATACTCAACATTAAGTAGCTGAAAACGTATAAAATTTTCGCTAGACAATTATGAACCAATTTCTCACCAACCTTAAGGATATGGTTGTGGGGTCCCAAAATACCCCTTGTATACGTACAAGGGTTAAAGCTGGGAATCAGAGAAAACAAACCCCCTAAAACAACTAAGCAAATATACTCTCCCAAAAAAGAAACGCAAATTTACATTTCGTCGTCGGTATATCCTGGCACTACCATCGCCTTGATGCAGCAAGAACAGCGACACGTCGCTGAACCAAACTGCTCTCCAGTGTTGCTGTGGTCATACCCTTAGTGTCTGAACCCATTAAAGTTGGATTTCATGGTGTCGGCGTATTTCAAAACAGAGGCTCTAACGGGGACGTTTGCCTCGTTATTCGGTTTCACGTAGGCGTTTACGGACTGTCTGGTACGAGATTTTACGCCGTCCGGGGATTGCTGCTGCAGTAGAGGTCGCTGTTGAAAACCATTTACGCCAATGACGTAACCGGAAGTGGCGATCCAGGACAGGTGGGGTCATTCTTGTTTGGCCTGAGCTTTGGCGCTCACGTGTTGAACTTCGCTGTCGGTACCTATCCAAAGGCGAAAAATGAAACTAAGGGAAACATTCAGCAGTCTGGCTACACCTGTCGTGCATTCACCTGCTTGTAATCGACCAAAAGCGTTGTTGCGTTGGTCTTCGTTCAGAAGTGGCATCACTTGGTTCCTTGAGTGTTTTGGGAACCGAGAACCCCGGGATTTTAAAGACCTTAGATGTTGGTTCCATGCGAAAAGCTCGTGAAGTTGTTAAATTCATGTTTCTTGGTGCAATCAAACGATAACAAATTTCGACAAAAATGATGACCAGTCACAATTAGTAACATTACATTTAAAACCAATAATGAATTTCTTTTATCCTTACATAATGACATTAAAACAAGTACGATTTATGGAAAGAACGACTCCATGTAAATAAAAAAAAATGATGAAAAATGGGTTGTGCGTTTCTTTTTATGAAGAGTATATTACAGTACTGATGTTTATAAGCCTAATGCAGAGAGTGAAATGAAATGAAAATGGGTCTAACACTGTAACAAAAATATCCGTGATAAAACGGAAAAAATTCCGTAAAAAAAAATTACCAGGAAAATTTTATCCGTATTTGTTTTTCCTGTAATCTACAAAAATTCCCTCAATTAACATAAATTCCATTTTCAAATACAGAAAAATAAATCCTGGTAATATCTGTGTCCTGGGAATGATATAAATTTCATTGAATTAAGCGTTGACTTTATACGCGTTTGAAATAGCTTTATTTAACGTCCGTTTCCACCGAAGTGCTATCGCTGACGATCTTTATACGTAACTTCTTTCCGCTAACAAAAGATTACCCTGATAGAGAGAGAAGTATCTCAAACAACTATTCGTCAGGGTTTGGACCGGTTAGAGATTTTCAGATGTATAAGTTTGCGGTACTATCACTGGGCAGGTATGTTAACTCTGCCATAGAGACAATCTCGGCTTACACTGGTCAAACGGTTATATTATCCGAATTTAAGGGTGCATGGTTACCAGATATTACAACCTCTACTGTCTACTCGCTGAGCGTTGAAACATATTTTTACAGATTTATGAAAATACTTACAATCTGATTACCGTGTGATGAATAGCAATAGACTTTATAGATCTTATAAATGATGTAAATTAGATATACATGACCATTAATATACCAAACTTTACACAATATGATTCTTATATTATGGTTAATAAAATGAAATGAATACTATAACATGATAAGTATTAGGAATGATTGTATATGTTTACGATTACTTGTCGTTGCATTTGCAAACAGAAATATAATCAGTTATAAAATGGAATAAAACATTTTATCCCAAAATGTCAGGGAACTTTCTGTTCATTCCACTGTTTATTCCGTAAAATAACAGAATTAAGTCCGTTCTAGAAGGGAATAAAATATTTTATTCCTAAATTTCGCGGAAATTTCCTGTTTAATACTGAATATTCCACAGAAATACATAAAACACGTAATTTGAAGAAATAAGTCACACTTTTAACACACTTTCTCAAAAAAATCCATTGATTAACAGAAAAAAGGTGTTAAACTACGGAATTCGGTCACATAAAAAATTGGAATTTTTTTACAGTGTACTGGGCTAATGAATACGAGAATACGTCATACGGTGTGCTACGAAGGATATCGGCGCTAGGTTTTACTCTTAATTCAAATTTCATCTCCAAATGGTTCTTTTACGTACACGCCAGTGTGTACACGGCAGCTCGGTATTCATACCATCTGAAACGACTATACGGTTTCCCCTGACGGATGATTATCTTTGTGTAGCCAAATATTTGATGCCCTATAACGGAGTTTTCGCGTGAATTGTTATTTCTATTATATATTACATCAAGGCAAAGCGAAATTTTCAAGTGAGGGTCGTTGTGATTAAATCAAAACCCTGGTGTTGTAACTGTGTGGGTTTGAAAAATGAATTGACAGTTAAGTTAAATCGTACTCAACTCAAAGACTGGTTTGCCTCGATACATTGTTCGGCATGACCGTGAAAAGATGTTTCATGTAATTACACCAAGAAGTGTCATGAGAAATCTAATCTTTATTATAGCAGGTGCGCTCTTGTGTGATCACTAATTTGTTCTGGTGTCAAATTCGAAGTGTACTGGGTCGAGGGTCAAACACAAATTAATCCGATTACAATGGATATTGATATTGGCATTGGTTTAATATTAATATATAGATATTATAAACGCGTAAGTTATTTAGAGCTAAATCATGTGTGTGTGTGAGAAAAGGGGGATGGTTTAATGTCCACTCGACACAAGACTAATATATTTTGAGTCAATAATTCGCTTGCGCTTAGGGTTCTTTAGCACTGGATGAAACCGGAGGACCCGGAGATAACCAACGAGGTTGAACAATACGAAGACATTGAACATCCTTTTTTAAAACCTAGCTAACTTATTTAGGGACTAACATATGGTACACAATTTGAGATGAGCTTTACCATTGGATGGAAACCCGGTTACCCGGATAAAACCCAGCACACGCTTATGATCGACACCACGTCAATTGAGTTCACCTATTTATAGATTACCTGACGAACCGCCAACCTAATTACAGTAAAAGGGACTATCCCGATTTGAACAAAGTCTCAGAAATAAAGGTACGCGTACGTATGAAATTTAAGCGGTAAAATACAGATGACGGGTGCATTTACCTTGTCTCAAGATTTCCGCTCAAAATAGTCAGTCGTTTGGACGTGAACGTCAAGACCGCTTTTCCAAACACATTCATTCAATATAAAATCTTTATTTAAAAGTTCGTAAAAATCGTAAAAAATGACTTGTAAATTGGACACTCATTATCAAAATTTAGTCAGTCAGTTTTGAACTAGACACAAGTACTAATTACATGATTTTGGATGATTTTAAATGATTTTTGCGAAGATATTAAACGAATGTGAAACGGCAGATCGTTGAAGATGACAAATTGCCCAGTAAAATGATGTAGAATATTTGCATATTTGATTGATAAAATTTAATCTAGATGACTAAACGTAAACAATTTTGAAACATGCATTTCGTTCTGGTAATTATGGTGATTATTGGGAGACATTTAAGCACAACGGGCAACATTCGTATAAACGGATGTGACGTCACAATTATTTTTATTAATCTCTTTATCAAATGTTTGAGTTCCCCTTATTTCACAATTCTGCCATAAAGTATATAACTGGCAGTATATTATTACGATTCGGGGGAGACATCTAAACATACCGTTCAATATTCGTATGAGATCCTGATATCACAAAAGCTATATTTCTCCTATATTTATAAACTAATAAAGGCTACCTACCAGATTTCACAATTTTGCCATTTTGTTAATTAGCCGAGTTATTATTTATCTTTCGGGGGGGGGGGGGGCTAGTCGTCTAGAGTGCCCCCCATCGACCTCTAGCTGGCCGGTCACCTCTGGCTTGCGGCTGTGGTTTCGATACCTGTTGTGGGCGTATGTGGCATGGAGATAGGGGCGCCTTCTCAACCTCGTGGGTTTCCTCCGGGCACTCCGGTTTCCTCCCACTGCTAAAAAACTCAACGCGCAAGCGAATAATTGAAATAAAATTAAAACCATGTTAGTCCCGAAATGGCCTAGTTTGTGTCGAGTGGACGTTAAACCCCATTTCTCTCTCTCTCTATTTATCCATCTTACCTTGTGCTGATATAATTAAAATATAAATAACAGAAATATAAATAATCAAATTGTATTCCATTCTTTTTTCTAGGCCAGCATCAATCTATCGCCTTTCCATCTCTCCACACTTTCCTCCTCGAATTTTCCTGTCCAATACTTTACTTAACTTAATCTAATCAGGTGATGAATCAATTACTACTGATAAACTATTATCCAATATCCAATTACCGAAAGGAGGAATGGTATCCGATGTTCAGAATCGTGTGATAAATAAATTACAACGGATAATCGGTTTAGAAAGGAGAAATGGTTTTAGATAAGCATGTATACAACATATAATCATTATCCAAAAATTTAGCTACATGAAAACCCCGAAAGGGAAAATAAATGGTATGGGGGGGGGATCAAATATGGGTAACCTGTTTCCAATATCCAATTAGTATTGCTAAATACATCATTAACTCTAATTATAGACGCATAGCACACATTATTTGTGATCCACGAAGTCCCTGAAAGGAGAAATGGTGTCGGATAAGCATGTTTATAACATATAATTATTATCCGAATGTTTTGCTACAGGAACGCCTCGAAAGGAAGTCCAAAAAACGATAATCACGTGAAAAGATAATTAGTTTCCAATATCCAATTACTATTGTTAAGTACATCATTATGAACTCTCCGAAATGAGAAGGGTAAGCACGTGTGTCACTCCGACGCTGCTTATACCAAAATATTAGCGATAGATATCTTGGACTAAAATCAAAAATTGAAATATTCATTAGAGCAAATAATAAAACAAATGATAATGATATATTGTCTTGGAGTTCACCAATGCAAGAGGTACTTCATCTTCCCACAATCACCTAGTCTATTGTTTTCCAATCTGGGCTACATGAATTAAATAGGGTTTTATAAAGTCTTGCATTTGTATTAAAGACGTGCAAGGGCAATGCAGTGTGATATTTGTTACTTTTTGCATTGATATAGGCGCTACAGTATACTGTTTTATGAAATTCCAACTTTTAAGGGTTCATTTACGCACCCGTCAATGTGTACACGGGTCTTGGTTTGTTCGTCCCGGGGGTTGGGATGGCCTAGTGGTCTAGAGTGCCGCGCTTCGATCTCTAGCTGACCGGTCACCTCTGTCTTGTGGCTGTGGTTTCGATCCTTGGTGTGAGCGTATGTGGCATGGAGATAGGGGCGCCTTCTCAACCTCGTGGGTTTCCTCCGGGCACTCCGGTTTCCTCCCACTGCTAAAGACCCCCACGCGCAAGCGAATTATTGAAATAAAATTGAAACCATATGTTAGTCCCAAAATGACCTAGTTTATGTCGAGTGGACGTTAAACCCATTTCTCTCTCTCTATTGTTCGTCCCATCTTTCGAAATGTCACGGTGCATTGTCGGGAAACAGTAATTATGCAAGTTAGCAGTGATTGGGTGGTGATTGGGCGGGTGGGGAGTATGGTTACTATTTTTAGAAATCTACAGGCCAGTACTACCCGTCCAAGGAGTTGGGTAACTTTATGATGCCATTTTTAATTTTAGCCCAAACTAGTCAGAGTTCAATTTACTGAACGCGAGGCTGACAATTCCAGAAGAGCCTTCTCGGCTCAGTCAACACTGGGGCTTAAACCGGGCCCTGAGTTCACAAAGCATTAACTCGTTCCTCTTATTTTAACTAAAATATAGCCCTGTCTGTATAAAAAAATGTGGTTTTAATGTATCAAATACTTGAATAAGAAACTATGTGCAAAGCTTTGTATTTCTGCATCAAAGATATTTCTTATAAACAGTGATTGAAAGTTGAGTAAATTCTTAACTGAAGTCTGAGAATGCCTTGTGAACTCGGGGTCAGGTCGTTCTTACTCATAAAACTACCATGACGTTACTCATAAAATCACCGTGATGTCCTTACTCAAATAACCACCGTGACGCCCTCATACACCCATCCTGGCGCCCTGTATAATCATAGAACCATCGTGGCGTTATATATGCTCATAGAAACCCACATAGGCGTACGGGGTCAGAACCTGAAATGCCTGGAAAAAAATTTTCGGGTTGCTAACGCCCCCCCCCCCACGTCCACCCACAGTACATGAATATTTGGATAATTAGACAGCCGCAAACGCGTGTTCCTTCTGTTCCAGCCAAATAAATGTTCGAATACCATTTTGAAAGCTTGTTGTAAAAACTTGAAGAGTAATAAAGTTTGACATTAAGTAGGTGGTTATAGTCTTACAAATTAAATGGTCATCATGGCTGACTCAATATGACGAGTTAAATGAAAGACAGTTGTTGATATTCCATGCTATAAAACAGTAAAATCACTTAGCTTTAGATCTTTTGTGTATATTGAAATATAAAAGTTAGTGTTGTCCTTCTGACCTTTTCTCATATATGAAGTATCATTTAGTATCAGGTCGTTGTTGTAAATCACTCTATAGAAGACTCTTCAACATGGTCTGTACAGTATATAAGACATCCATTGATAGATGGAAATCGTCATCATCTGTATACAGACTGAGATACCATTCTTCAAGATGCAACTCCTTGTATGTCTCTTTGCTTTGGCTGGTGAGTTTGTGGGGGGTTTGTTGGTTGTTAGCCTCATTGTGTCGAATGATTTTATCTTGTTTTTTTTTTGTTTGTTAAACGAAAGACGGACTGTTAGCAACGACAATGTAAGAGTTAGCTAGTCAGATCTGTGACCATGGCGACATCCACAATCATGGCTGTGTGTCCAATGATTGTATCCTTGATTAAGACACGATGTGATTGTCTTCTATGTTATCAAGCTAAATTTGGGCACTGGTAAGATTGTCCAAGTCAAATGTAGCTTAAAACTCCAGTATCTGCTTTATAAAAAAAGATCTCAAAAGTGTAGGAACAATATCATTGATAATGCATCTTTTATATGACATGAAGTTTAAGAAGTAATAATTCTAAAGATGCGCACATTACCCAATCTCTTTAAATACAGATCTGTAGTTCGTTTCGTATTTCGATATAGAGGGAGTTCATGTCAGAGGACAAACTCGCGGGATTGGACCCCATGACGTCAGAAATGGATTAATCAATAAGCGTTGACGTTTCTAGTGGTTTTCTCACAGAGACCGTTTCATTGACTAATTCCTGACATCACTGAGAATTATTATAACTTTTTAATATCATGCAGGAATTGCCTCAAGTGAATTATCACAGCGAATTGTAGGGGGAGATAACGCCTATGCTGGACAGTTCCCGTGGCAAGTGTCTCTCCAGAGAGGTTCAGGAGGCAGCTGGTCTCATATATGTGGTGGAAGTTTGATCGCCAACAACCGAGTTTTAACAGCTGCTCATTGTGTTGATCCCTACAGGTTTGAATATTTTCTACAAATATTTTCAAAATCTATCTAAATTATATACGTTGCGTGGTCCATGCAAGTTATAGTATTCCTCAACAATAGTATACGTTAAAGGGCATAATGGGAGATCAGATACAGAGCTGGCAGTTCTCACTATAATAATGTAAAAGCTAGATAATGTACAAAGAATTTGCTGGAAATTTCAGTCAAATTGATCCACTCAGATCCGAGAGTTTAGCGTTTTAATTTTCGACCTAGCCTTGATCATTATTACTAAAGTCGTGTCGATAAAAAAACGTATTCTCGATTATCCATTTCATGATTTAATCATGAATGAAAGTTGAGCAGCAAATCATATCTTAATCTATTAAATTTCGCTGGCTAAAGATGGCATCGAGATTTGATTATGGTCTGGATAAGTTATTTAATGTCTGATTAATAATTTAGATAACTTGTCAGGCCTATAGAAAGACATGCAATAGGCAGATTTAACTCTTGCATAATGTATATTTTTAATGCATGGGGGAATATTCTGGACTAATAGCATATTCTAAGCAGTCATTACACGGGAGAATAGTCAGTCAAAAGCCGTTGATCGTCATTTGAATTTGATAACCAATATCTAAATCTCCACGATTTGGGACGGACATTTTATTTATAGATTCAACTTTCACAAGAGTAAATGTATGCCTATCCGTTCATTTTATGTTTTTTTTACAATCCTCAATTTAATAGCCTGCGCGTTTAACTACGTTTTATGTTTCATATAGGACAGCCAAGGTATGAATACCTTCCGGTAGAGTCTAGTTTGAATATGGTCATTTAATACGAAGCTATAACCAACCAACATTTACCCAATAACCTGATATATATCTTGTTATTGTTACCCGGTTTATAATTCCATCTGTTTTGATTTCATTTATTCAGTCCCGGATCATACCGAGTTGTTCTTGGTGAACACAGACTTAACAATAATGATAATACAGAACAGATTATCTACATCAGTTCCATTGTAAACGTAAGTAATTACATAATTTATTAGTTTAGTAGTGGAGGAGGGGTGGGGTATTGGATGGCCGACGCATATAATAACGTAATCTGGTTGTATATAAACTGATTTACATACAATTGTTTCCGTTTTGACTCTAATTCCAAATCAGTGATGTCCAGCGAAATATTGCATGAACCGAATTTCAATTTCTAGCGTCTGATTAATCCAGTCCATTGCACATGCTCTCCAGATAAGATTTGGCGTCCCCGTTTGACAGGAGTTGTGGAATATAATGAGCCTCATTCTTTCTGGTCACTTGTTACAAATGTTTATTTTGTCTTAAATATTGGATATCAGACACTCTTTTTTTCACGGTAAGATTATAACATCAATGTTGAATTGAATTGACAAATAATTTGCGTTTTTGATCCTGTATTACTTTGGATGATATTGAGTTAGAGACTTAGCTACTTTAAAACAAATATCAATGTGTAATTTACCATGATATATTATAGCATCCCAACTACAATGGTAATGCCAATGGATTCCCTAATGATATTGCTGTTATGAGACTTTCATCCAATGCCAATACCGGAAGTTCAGCTGTCAGTACCATCAGTCTCGCTTCCTCTAATTCCGATTTTGTAGGCCAGAAATGTACTATTAGTGGATGGGGCAGAACATCTGGTACGTGAATTTACTTAATTATATAAAAAAAGGCCCAATATGTCTACATCATGGGGTCTAACCCACACTGACTAAACCCACAAGGAGTAGACTTGAATGTCAAACCTCGTGAGTTATCTCCGGGTCCGACGGTGTCCTTCCAACGTTAACGACCAGTACGTGAAAGCGCATTATTGAAATAACAGAACTGTACACGAGTCCCAAAATTACCAATTTAGTGTCTAATGAGCAAGTTCATTGGGATTTTCCGTCGTAATGCCCCCTTTGAAGGATTGGATGCCCGGTAAGGCAAAACGTATAGTCGTTTGGATGGAACGAAAAACCAAGGCTTCATGTATGCATTGGCTTGCAAGTAAAACAACCCAAGGCAGATGAAAAATGATATAAAAGAAGCCCGCTATGCCACTCTCCGGGCTAAATGTGCCTCATAACACACAGTATGCCCCTTTTCATTAGCCCAGTCGTTTCAGATCACTCGGAGACTAATTAACCTGATTTCGTTATGAATATTTTGTTGGTTTTTGCCAGGCGGTAGCAGTTTACCAAACACCCTTCAACATGTTGCTATGAATCAAATCTCACAGAGTGAGTGTACAACCAGATGGGGTAGTTCTTACATCAACAGTGGACACATCTGTGTTTATGAATCTCCTTATTCAGCCTGTAACGTAAGTTCTTCTTATAAAATTTTTACCTGATCTGCACTGCTTCCATGGTAAATACAGTTCTATCAACTGTACTTTAAAACAAGATACATTATGGGAGATAGATAATCATTTGGCAGCTCCCACTATAATAGATAGATAATGTAAAGGGAATTGGCTGAAAGTTTCAATCAAATGATCCACTTTGAACCGAGAATTTAGCCTCGATCATCATTAATAAAGTCGGTACGATAAAAAACATAGTCTAGATTATCCATTTCATAATTTAATCATGATGTAAAGTTGAGCAGCAATCGGATCCAAATCCAGTAAATATCACTGGCTAGCGATGACATCAAGAGTTAATCATGGTCTGGATTAGTTGATTAATGTCCAAATGATAATTTAGAAAATATATCGGGCCTAAAGAAAAACCTGTAATTGGCAGATTTAGCTCTTACATAATGTATGTTTGATTAACTTTGTTAACTGTGGGGTGAGCGTTGCACAGTATTCTGTTAAACTACAGGGTGATATATGTATTAAATATACATTATGCAAGAGTTAAATCTGCCCATCGCAAATCGTAAGTTAGGCTTCGAAAGTATTAATTATAGAAATGATTAATTAGACCTTTATTTACTCGATAAGCTCAAAATCAACCCTGTAGACCCACTGATGACTTGGATACAGTTTGAATTTACACAGTCGTCCATTTAAAATTAAATCAATAAATGGCGGACCAAGCTAATGTTTACCGTTAGTCACTGATGTCAATACCTGAAACTGGTGCAGACGGTGCAGATACAATTGGTGTCCATTTCTAGTCCAAACTTCCAACAGTGGCAATTCCGAATTATTATAGCAAGAATAATCAACTCTTTAAACAAAACTCTTAACTAATGTATCTTTACTATTTTAAACTGTTGTTTGACAGTATTAAAATAACTGCGGTAAACCGCTGGCAGACAGTTTTGTCATATTATTGTAACAACAGAGTGATAGTGATACAATACTTTTTTTAACCGCAAAGTGATAACATTGTTTTAACTGTAGAGGGGTAGCAGAATGATTGTAATACAATATTATGCTTTAACTGCAGGGTGATAGTGGTGGACCTATGGTCTGTAGTGGAGTTTTAGCTGGTGTTACATCATGGGGAGCAACAGGTTGTCCCGGTACACGCCCAAGTGTTTACACCCGAGTATCTGAATATCTTAGTTGGATCGCTTCAATTTAAGATGTAAAATATTAGCTGGGTCGCTTCTATTTAATAATATGTACGTTGTTAACATGGTCGCTTCTATTTAACATGTTAATTATGTGTCTATGTTTATTATGCACATATACATTACGATCCATAATAAAATTATATCTTAAATTCATCCTATTATTCTTTAAGCCTTAAAAATGTATTCATCATCATCAGTTATCTGTATCTGGTGAAATATAGTTCTAAATCCTCAACTATATATAATATGCTAGTCCGATGGTCACCGACAGTCGTCTATGTGTTACTATGCCATGTCAAACTATCCTGCTGTGGACATTTATATTCCACCTTCTCTGGTCTTCACGTTGTGAACTTTATTAATTAGTCATTTATAAGCTTTAACGGAGGTATTGTCTAAGAACTGCAGTTATGAAATTCATTTAACGGTACAACAGTACATCTTTACATAGTCTTAAGATCGCTCTCATCGGTGGCAATCCCCGATAAAATTGTCTCTATCAACCCCGTGGGACAACACTGCTAATATTTCTCTGACGACTGCATGACGATCGGATGGCTTGTTGTCGGGGCTACTATTTTATATAGACCAGCCCCCTAATTTAGAGGAGCATGCTTTTGTTTCTTGATCAGAAGGGACGAATGAAGTGTGCCCAGTTTTCTAGCACGAGAGACCACATTTGAATTACCAAAATATGACGACACAGAGCTAGTTTAATCTGCGAGGTGCCTTATTCTGCAAAATCTAGTTGTTATCGATTTCGTGTAACAAATTTAAAACATTAAGCAGAACACTCTTCAGAGAACTTGTGACAAAGTGCTGAATTTTCTACTTTATAAAATACGAACTTTTATTTAGATTCTCTGAACTTATTGACCCTAGTTGGTTTTGATAATAGATGATACTGTCTTTTCAACTCTGTATAATTCTGTTTAGCCACATGCTAATTAAGCAGGTAATTAATCCCATATGCCATTTACAAACTACATATGATCTATGTACAAGCCTCGCATGACTTCAAAGAAATACGCACTGGTCAGTAACCATACGATAACGAGATAAGATGAGAGAGGGAGAGAGAGAGAGAGAGAGAGAGAGAGAGAGAGAGAGAGAGAGAGAGAGAGAGAGAGAGAGAGAGAGAGAGAGAGAGAGGGGGGGAGTTTAACGTCCACTCAACACAAACTAACATAATAATATCATTTTATTTCAATAATTTGCTTGTGCGGAGGGGTCTTTAGCAGTGGGAGGAAACCGAAGGACCCGGAAAAACCCCACGAGAGTGGACTTGCGACCCGACTTCTTGTCACGTACAAGCGGGGAACTATTGGAGACAAACAAATATTTGCTTTTATCTTTAAAATATTATTACCCATGTCCTAAATGAGACGACAATTAGGTTTTATCAAAACAATATTGTCAAACATATCCCGAAGGAGACAAACAAAAAAAAGTAATTATTACCTATATGAGACAAAAACATATTATAATTTTTGGAATAGCCATATTAAAAATTTGGCAGCTGACAGTTTAACCCACATTCCTGGGTTGTGAATGTAACTTATAATGTCTTTTCACCAACCAATGTACGAACTACCAGGCCCGTAGCTAGCGGGGGGGGGGGGCAAGAGGGACACGGGAAAATGGGCTCCCTCAATCGGCGCCAAAGGACGCACTACTATTACACAATGACATGTGTCATAGAAGCGTCCTGCCATATTAAAATACGTGTAAGTGATTGTAACATAAATCTGTTGCTATCAACACCCGGCTGGAGATCTTGGTAGCATTCCTTATGTCATTGTGTAACTTTAACTTGTTGTAGGCATGTCTTATCTAACTTTCTTTGTCTGATAAACTATACTGAATGTTAAACCTGATATGATGCATGATAAATTAGACAGGTCTCTAATGAGCTCCTTTGTCTTGAATACTTATATAAACTCAGAACAGAAACGAATCGTCAGTTAGGTCCAGTCAGGGCTAGGAGTTAGTTCCGGCTAGGACTGAGCGAAGGCCATGGGCGCATTGGCACGAGACGAGACGAGAGCTTCTGGCGTTAGCACACTTGTGCTAAGCCAAGCTAAGACATTCGACCCCATCCATTTAAGTTAGTTCTAAGGTCGTTTATATTACGATGTTTTTACCTAATATTGTAAGAAGCAAAATAAAAGTATTATTATAAGTTTATGCCAGTGTTGTCATCCACAAGTTGTTTAAAGAACCAAATACTGTCACACTACGAGGCCAACGACCAACGTCTCCATATTTGTATGGGCGCCACATAAAGCCGAGTGGCATTGGGGTGCCCGATCCAGGAGGGGCGCCCATAATGACGAGATCATGGGCGCCCATTATATAATTCTAGTGAGATTAGTTAGGCGCCAACGAATGAATTTGGCGCCCAAAACGGCTTGATTCACGGAGCGCCTTATCCCGGAGATGACATGATTGGTGGGGCGCCTAATGTGTGGCCGCACATAGTGATAACGCTGAATCAGATTGGTTGGCCGCCCACGACTTGGTCAATGGGGCGCTCAAAACGGCATGATTTGTGGGGTGCCTCATCCCAGAAGGGCGCCCATGATGCCGAGATCATTGACGCCCATAATAAGTCGTATTCTTCCTTCAAACGTTTATAATGTTTATATCCAAATATCACAGTACGCCAATATCGCAAATTCAGCTTCAATTTTCCGTCATTTTCAGGTGTAAACCTTATTTTCCAAAAATTTCTTGGGGAGAGCGCCATAGGCAATCTGACTTTTCGGGCAGACGGGTAAAGTAAAAAAAATTATTCCATCTAGTTGGCAAAATAAAGTGCCTGAAATCTATTAAAACACTAATTTTACTTTTTTTAAAATTGAATACCACGAATTTGCACTAAATTGACTATGGATTAAAACATTTTGTTTGGAGCCATTCTACTTTGTGACACATTTTTAAGGGAATCGATTATTATTTGTGAATGCAGCTGCAACAGTCCCATCGGATGGTTGGAATTCAGATGGGAATAGAGTGGGATTTCGGTTACAAAACGATTGAAAAATTGGAAGCTGCTTTACTCTTGGGTAAGAATAGCAAAAAAAAACAAAACAAAAAAAAAAACGCATATGCGGCGGTTGTTTAGGATTCAGGTAAGCTACTATTTTCCTGAAGCAATGACCCAAGAAATCCCTCTCCGGCCAGCAACATGACAGCCCTTCGTTTAATCTTGGGTCTTCACTAAAACTTTGGGCAGTGATTTAAGGTAGCCTATTGTATCTCTTTGGATAGCCACGTGTGTCACGCAATTACTTTTTCTGCAATATTCTGATATGCGCTGGTATAATAAAATCGTGAGCCATGACGTAATGTTATATAAAATTTGTTGGTCCAATTTTGAGCCCTGCTTAAAGCGTAATGGCATTGTTACACAGTTAGCTATTGGTTGTTAATCGGACTATTGACCAGACATAATTTGGAACAGAAATTTGATTCCGTTACAGCAGTGTTAAGTGGGATTAGCTCGAATTAAACGAAACACAGCGAGGAGTATGGCACGCCACCTAAGGTAGGACTATATTGAACCACATTTAAGTTGCTGTATTCACGGGCTGGAATAGCAGAAAAACACCTTTCCGGCAGTCAAAATTGGCTCCCGACGGCCCTGTCTCCGTGAAATATAAACGATTGATCGGAATTCGACTCAGCCACCTAAGTTAGGCTATATCAGACCACCTACTGTATTCAGGGACTAAAACATCAAGAAAACGCGTTTGAGGTCGTCAAATTTTCCCTTGGGTTGGGGGGGGGGGCGCCCCTTGACGTCTGTAGGCCTAACCCGAAATTTGTTCGGGCATTTTAGGTTCTGTCCTCTAAAATTCATCGAGCTCGTACGCCTATGGAGAGCACGTTATAGACCCGTCCACGGTACCGTTCGCCGTGGGCCGTCAAGTGTAGGTACATCGGCGCCCACAGAAGCCTCATCGGCGCCTACAGAAATCTTTGCCCCCCCCTCCCCCTAACAATTTTGGGCTAGCTACGGTCCTGACTACGCAATTTTCCACACGCCTTCCCTTTACTTAACATGGGAGACTAAATCCGTCAAAATGTAAAGAAGTGTATTGAAGACAAGGAGACATAGAGAATTTTGCGTGAATGTATATCCATACACAATAAACTAAAGTAGTTTACTATTGAAAACATCCGACAACTCACCATCTTCTCTGTTCCCGCCTTCTATCCGATAAGCAGACGGCGCTGCTCCCCACTTAAATCCACTGGGGAATTCACCGGAGACATAACGCAAATCGCCATTAATATCCACACCAGATACTTGGCATAACCAAATAAATAAGAAAATGAACGAGAAAGACTTCATGTTACTGTGAGATTCGTCTGTACAATGTTTCGTGATTAGTTTACACCCGGCTTGTGTTTACTCCATGCTATCTGTTATTGCGACACGTGATAAGGACAGGATATAGGTCGTTACTAAGAGTAGCTGTCGAGAAAGTAGTCCGGGTTAAAATTGACGGAGGTAGAAATTCTCATGTGTTTTTTCTAGACCAGATTTTTATGCTGAACAAGAATATATGAGGTAAACAAGCCATATCCTGAATCTTTTTCTGTTAGGGCGTTTTTTCAAAATGGCCGCCAAAATCTCATATATAGAGTTACTATATGGGTTATGTAAGTAACAATGATGCATGTTTGACCACTTTTTGCATTAGTTATCATTAGAGCTATTCCCAAACAAGCTGTGATTTTATTTCAGACACTTAAAAGAAAAAAAAAAGCGAGGGCGCTCTTCCTATGCCGCCTAAAAAACGTAGATAAACTGTATACATTTTAATGAGCATTTATTAGGCCACGCAATGGTCACATTTTGCATAAGGTGTGATTATAGTTGTTCACAAAACATCTTCATTATTATGTACCACACATTTTATGGAGATATAAAACGATGAGGGCGCTCTTCAAAATGGCCGCTAACATCTCACCAGAAAAAGGATATGGGCCTATTTAGGTTAAGAAAAGGTTATCGCGGCGCTTTTGATCTCTTTTTCCATTAGCTTTACATAAAGTTATTTGAAATAATCTACGTGTGAAAAATAATCTATAATCTATATGCTCTTCAAACTGACCGCAAAAATCCAAGTTGGTAAATTGTTTCTATAACCACTGAAAAGATATTTGACATCTCATTTTTGAGGGAGCTTAAAGTGTAAGGTTTATACTGAATTGTCCTTAGAATGTATTCTGTATGTCAAATCACTCACAATGCTATAGCATTAATTTTCCAAGTCGCTCAGATCACTGCATGCTGAATTGTCCTCGAACTCATTGTCAATAAACAGTTCTGGCATATCTTCAGGCATCATTGTCTCCATCCACTTTGACTCACTTTCGTCATTCTAACCATTGTCACAAGAATCTGTGCCTTCATAATCATTGATGCCGGTTGAACGCCTATGAAATGCGCTCAGAGTTTATGAAGTTGCAATGTTTGACGACAGGGTGGTAGCAATGCTATATCCGTTGATATTTTATAACACAAAACACAGTTCTATGGATAACAATCACAATATTATACACACACGACGTTTCGCTAAATGCCATTCAAAGATTATATCCGTTGATATTTGCTTCATTAAATGTGCGGTACATAATAATGAAGATGCCTGGTGAAAAACTCCAATCACAATTAGTACAAAATGTGAGTAATTGCGTGGCCCAATAAATGCTTACTAAAAGATATGTACAGTTAATCTACGTTTTTTGGGGGCCATGTGAAAAGTGTTCTCACTTTTTATCATTTTCAAGGGTCTGGAATACAATCGAAGCTTCTTTTGGAATAACTCTAATAAAAGCTAATGCAAAACGTGGTCAAACATGCATCATTGTTACTTACTCAACGCATATAGTCACTATATATATGAGATTTTGGCGGCCATTTTGAAAAAGCGCCATAACGGAAAAAGGTTCAGGATATGGCCTGTTTACCTCATATATTCTTGTTCAGCATAAAAATCCGGTCTATAAAAACCACATGAGAATTTCTACCTCTCCAGATGGCACCTCCCTCAATTTTAACCCGGACTAAAGGTGCATTTTCTGTATTTTTCCCTATTCCCTTTTGTAGTAAGACGCAAGTGGCATTGTATTTATTATACCTGATCGTCTAGACTTTTTAACTGTTTACTACACGGAGAGCTTTCTCGATTTGTAGTTTCGCATGCTTAAACGTAGCACAGTCAAAATTGAGCTGGGTGCTCTGGTATGGAAGACCAAATGAGACAATATTATTGATATTTGTTGACGATTTTATATACGAAAGTGATAATGTAATCTGATGATTGTTGTATTTACATTCTTATATCAACGGGCCATTCACACCATCACCAACATTTTTATAAGAAATTAAATGTACGTTATGCAAGAGCTAAATTTGCCTGTTGCAGGTGTTTCTTTAGGCCTGGAATGTTATATAAACTATTAATGAAACATTATTAACAAAACAAGAGGATGATCAACTATAGATGTTCTTGCAATAACAGGCCCGTGGCTCGCCCAAAATTGTTAAGGGGGGCAAAGGTTTCTGGGGGCGACGATGGGGCTTCTGTGGGCGCCGATGTACCTACATTTGACAGTCCATGGGGAAAGGTATCGTGGAATGTTCTATAAAGTGCTCTCAATAGGCGTACGGGCGACATGAATGTTAGTGGGGGGGAAGCTGAAATGTCCGAACAAATTCCTAGTTAGGCCTACAGACGTCTACCCCTCCCCTCCCCCCGCTTTCTTGCTATTCCAGTCCCTAAACACAGTAAGTGGTCTGATATTGCTTAACTTAGGTGGCTGAGTAGAATATGTTTATATAACGTTACGTCATGGCTCACGATTTTGTTATACCCAATTAACCAGCGCATAGCAGAGTGTTGCAGGAAATGTAATTGCGTGACAAAAGGCTATATAAACGGATACAATTTAAATCACTGCCCAAAGTTTAAATGAAGGGCCGTCATGTTGGTGTCCAGAAATGGCCAGGGAGAGAGAGATCTCTTGGACCATTGCTTCAGGAATATGGTGGCTTACCGAATCCCAAACAACCGCCGCATATGCGTTTGTTTTCTGCTATTCTAACCCGATCGTTTGTAACCGAAATCCCACAATGCCGACCTGAATTCTAAGAATCCAATCGGGCTGTTGCAGCTGCATTCACAAGTAATAATCGATGCCCGAAAAATTTAGCACAAAGTAAAATAGCTCCAGCTGACCAAATGTTTGAATCTATAGCCAATTTAGTACAAATTTGCGGTATTCAATTAAAAGAAAGGTCAAATTTGTGGGGTTTTTTTTATTTCGGGTATTTTATTTTGACAACCAGATGAAATAATATTTCTTCTGCCCGAAAAGTCAGATTGCCTAAGGTGCCAGCCCCCCCCCCCCTGAAAATTTTGGAAAATAGGGTTTGTATCTGACAATGAATTTGCGATATTGGTGTATTATGATCTTTTGATCTTTTGACCCCATTGCCGAGTTTACCCGAGTGAAACATCCCGAACGGTCCGAGTAGTCTGAGCAGTCACATGACATCAAAACAAAATGCCGAGACACCTTTATTTATTTTGTTATATTTTTTCGCAATGGCTGCCTCCATTCGGAATCTTATTTTAATTCAGGAACTGTTAGAGGACGAAGAAGAAGAAGATTCCGAAACAACCGACTTACCTCTACCTCTTCAAGCGAGCCTGGTGACAAAGGACGTCATTTTGTCACGTGACGAACCCTTTTACTCTCCGTTCAACGGGGAGTAAACGGGTTGGTCACGTGATGCGACTCGAGTCAGTCATGTGACCAACTCGATTCAAAACGCGAACGGTCTGGTGTCGACTCGAGTGAACTACGAAAACCTTACCTAACGGAACAATGATAATTTCTGAGAAATATGGAAAGTTCGGAATCGGGTTAGATTTTGAATTTTGAAGAATATCACGCCGTTTTAGGCGCCCAATTCATAATCTCGTCATTATGAGCGCCCCTCGACAAATCATACCGTTTGAATTTTGAAGATTATCACGCCATTTCGGGCTGCCAATTCATTTGTGGGCGCCTAACCAATCTTACTAGCATTATATTATGAGCGCCCATGGTCTCGGCATTGTATTTAAGAAAAATATCTCGCCGTTTTGGGCGCCCAATTCATTCGTGGGCGCAAATCCAAACTAACTAGCATTATATTATGGGCGTCCTTCTGGAATGAGGCACCCCACAAATCATGCCGTTTTGGACGCCCAATCCGATTCGGTATTATGCACTATGTGCGGTCCAACATTATAAGCGCACCACCAATCATGTCATTGTTGGCGCCTCTCCGAAATAAGGCACCCCACAGACCAAGCCGTTTTGGAAAGCGCCTCATATATAACGACATGATTGGCGAGGCGCCCATAAAACCAAGTGGCATTCATGGTTGGGCGCCAATCTCGTCGAAGAAAGGGATGTGTTTTTTAACAACGTGTTGTGTTTCTCATACTGGTTTTAGTGGGGTAAGCAAGGTCTTATTTTCTCACTAAGATGTTCATTTACATTTGTCAGGGACTGACACGCGACCGTCTAGCAGTAAAAAGTTACCAAGTAAAATTGACTTGGAACTCAAACTTTTTCGCCATGGAGTCAAGTACACGGTCTCTGGACGTACACGAGACTGACGTTCAGAGCTGGACTACACTATGACCTACTCTTTTATCGAATTGCAACTGCCAAAGGGGTCTTTTATTGGCACGCCAATGTATAAAGGGGACCTCGTGTTTTTGTTCCCGCCAGTGACCATAACTAATTTGTTATCTTTGATGGTTTTCGTGAATATATCAGTTTCGTAGAATAAAGATATAAATAAGTAAATAAAAAAGTATAAATGGTGTCCAAATCTGTATTTGCCGTTAATTATTTATTTATAGGTCTCATCTTTATAAACGATATTTTGTTCTTTTACATTATCAGGCAAGGGCATAAGTACTTGGGATACATTTCTTAGAAGTCACGGACATTTGTTTGATCATGGTAATGGTGATATAGCGTCTGATAGTTACCATAGACACCCGGATGATATCGAAAATTTTAAGCTTATAAAAGTATTTGCTCATCAATGTATATTTTAAGATGTTAAAACAGCGAAACCATGTGACGACGAAACATTAATAGATGGTAACTGTTCAAACGACCGCCTATACATGCATTCGAGGCAATACATATAGAGAATCTCCTACGAGTGTTTTTTGATATCAAAAAATATCAACACAAGTTGAAAATGTAAAAAAAAACAAGGCTCTGCTGAGTTTTTTTTTTACTTTATCAACGAGTGTTGATATTTTTTGATATCAAAAAATACGAGTTGGAGATTTTTTTTTATCACCCAATCCTTTCTTACATGCACAAATAAATAAATATAATTCTTTGGTATAGATTACATTACTGCGTAGTTATACATCAGAGTTTTGACAGCAGTTTAGCTATTGCAAAAAATTCCTATATATTGACCCAGTATTTCCTTCAAGGTCAATTAAATAAAAAGAGTTTTTTTTTAACAAAAAAAGTCACCTTTTTTTAAAAATAAGTGGTTTCTTTAAAATAAAAGAAAGTAGTTCCTTTTTGTTTGACCAATCAAATTCATGTAAAGCGATATCTCCTAAGGAGATATCGCTGTAGATTATGTAATTTATCATATATGCGATATCTACTGTCAAATAAGATATTGGGTGATAAACACCTTACACGATATTATTCATCTATTATTTTGATAATCAGAGGTCTGACCCCGGACTTCCGATATTTCTACATAAATGTCATATGTTTCCTTTAAATTATCCAGGGCAAAACTCTACATTTGTACTTGGCAAGGAGTAGGCCCACCTCTCTCTCCCTCTCTGTGTGCAAATAATAATGAAATTCCCAATCTTATCTCCGTTGATACAAACTGGAACATGTTTTATCCCTGGGCGATATGTAAACAATCAGATATAAACCCTGTATATGAACTTGGAAACTATAAGTTTGACTTTCACAATTATAGCTTACATAAATGTAGGTGTACTCATTGATCAAAGATCATTTTTTATATTCTCTCTCCGCAAGAATGCAGGACCCCCATGAACTCAAACACGTAGCTGTACACACTATTTATGTATATCGTTTTGAAAGTTAAAGTAGCTAAATCTCTAACTGTGATTCCTGTGTGATAGTGTTTGGATAATAAAGCTATACAGAGCGATAGTGTGAAAAAACAGTGAAGTACTGGCGTTAATTGCTAAGTGATTGCAATATGTCGGGTCGTCTAATCTATGAGCTTCGTCTTCTTTTGCCGATAACACTAATGTTTCTAGGTCGTCAAACAAGTCTATTCTCACCCTTTTTCTACCGGCTGCCTGTGCATGTACACTGCCATTAAAATACCAACATTTTTCTACTGTTGGTTTAGCGTAAGCCCTGTACTGTTGATGAGACTGAGATTCATTTTGGTTATATCATCAGCTAATTTAAAATTGTGTTCTTTAAATAATTTTCGATGTTTCATTATTTTTGACTTACAATCCGTGTTCTTCATCTTAATAATAACTTGTTAACTTCTGTTCTGATCTTGACTACGACACATTCACTATATCATCTCTACTTATCATATTCTGTATTTCTGTTTTTAATTGTTCTATAGCATCGAGGACACGGGCCATATCTATCACACCCTCGTTTCTATCAAAATCTGCCTTCGATTGAGATGTTGAGCTTCTTGTTAGTGGGCCTTTCGGGTTTTCTACTTTATCGCTCGATTTAGATGACATGTTTATTTACTGTCTTACTGCATGCAGTTCAAGCAGTTGTACAAAACACAGTGTCTAGGTCGTTAACACTGATCACTGATGACTATATAAAGGGTCTCGATGAACGAGATTAGATGTTGACGCCATATTCTAATCTGCGCAATAAATACTATCGGTGTAGACTGGAATAACCAGGCGTCAGAGAATGCCATTCGATTAATAATGGTGTATTTCGCCGTACATAAATGATTAGAAATGACAGTAAAAGCAGAAACGATTGAATGTAAATCAATTTATGTACATTGGTATTACATTATTATATGCGTTGTGACCCATTTGTGTAAATTTCCAGACCCCGGAGAAAAGAGATTTAACTCCTTTAATATAAATTTGAGACTATGACTATGAACAATTAATGCTAAAACTCAATTAGCTAACACGAGAATCGAACGTTCGACCTATTAGGTAGTTAGTCAAGTCAAGTCCCGATTCCTACCCACCACGGCTCCCTAGTCTTGAACGGGTATGTGTAATTCCCAGTTGGCACAGTTTAACTTTTAAATATGTATAGGCAAAATGTACACAAACATTAAAAACTGAAGTTTAGAAAAATTGGCTTGTAAATTTTTCAGCATGTCTTAGGTTACAAGTGTAAAATATTTGTGCCTAGACACCTTAGTTTCCCGTGGGCAAAATGTACACAGACATCAAAAACTGCATTTTAAAAAAAAATTGGATTGTAAATTTACCAACATGATTATCCTTTTTGTAGGCTACAAGCGTAGAAAACTTGTGTTGGGAAACCTTAGTACCAACGATATAACAAACAAAACACGCGAATACACACCAACGGTGCATTTATTCTTTATCAGGTGCTGGTTCAGGGTATTTGAACAAGGGAGTAGGGTGGAGACGCTACAGCGTGATGTCTGGAGATTTACCTGTGAATTGTACAGAATAAGAGAAAAGAGATTTAACTCCTTTAATATAAATTTGAGACTATGACTATGAACAATTAATGCTAAAACTCAATTAGCTAACACGAGAATCGAACGTTCGACCTATTAGGTAGTTAGTCAAGTCAAGTCCCGATTCCTACCCACCACGGCTCCCTAGTCTTGAACGGGTATGTGTAATTCCCAGTTGGCACAGTTTAACTTTTAAATATGTATAGGCAAAATGTACACAAACATTAAAAACTGAAGTTTAGAAAAATTGGCTTGTAAATTTTTCAGCATGTCTTAGGTTACAAGTGTAAAATATTTGTGCCTAGACACCTTAGTTTCCCGTGGGCAAAATGTACACAGACATCAAAAACTGCATTTTAAAAAAAAATTGGATTGTAAATTTACCAACATGATTATCCTTTTTGTAGGCTACAAGCGTAGAAAACTTGTGTTGGGAAACCTTAGTACCAACGATATAACAAACAAAACACGCGAATACACACCAACGGTGCATTTATTCTTTATCAGGTGCTGGTTCAGGGTATTTGAACAAGGGAGTAGGGTGGAGACGCTACAGCGTGATGTCTGGAGATTTACCTGTGAATTGTACAGAATAAGAGATAAAACATTAAATGAAGGAAAATGGGGTTTAACGTCCTACTGGTCTGTCCCGACTGGGTTAATGAACAAAACAGCCGCACTACGACCTACTCTTATATCGAATTCCCACTGTCAATGGAACTTTTACATGCACACGTAATGTGTACACGTGGCCTCGGTCTTTCGTCCCATCCGGACGACTAGATAGCTGTCCTTGTCGGACTCTCGATCCTACACCTCTGATAAGCGGAAACGGGTGAACCAGGCGTAGCACGTTTAACCCCATCTCATTTCATTTTGAAATGGAGCATGCGCGCACATACACATACATTTATGTTCTCATCTTTTTCAAAGGCCAACCATTATAAATTCAGCCTGTCTTGGTCAAGGATTCTACTAACCGGAGACATCAATGACGTAAATCAACATGGCGTGGATTATTACAACTCCCTGATAGATGACCTACTTCAAGCTGACATACGACTAATGGTTACATTATTTTCTTGGAATATGCCAATAAACCTAGCCAAACATGGTGGGTGATTGGTGGAGTCAACTATGGCAGGATTTTGTAGCATACTCTAAGTTGTGTTTCCGATTATTTGGAAATAGGGTAAGACTTGTTTTTGATGTTATTTTATATTATATTGGCGTTCGTTTAGATTTTGTTGTGTTGTTTAGTATTGTTACGTCGAAGTTGACTAATGTCGAAGTTCACCCATGGTTTGTTATGTCGAAGTTCACTAATAATTAGTTATGTTTATACAAGTTCACTAATATTTAGTTATGTCGAGAGAGAGAAAAATAGAGGTTTAATGCCCACTCGACACACACTAGGTCATTTCGGGACTAACATGGTTTAATCTTATTTCAATAATTCGTAGTGGGGGGGGGGAACCAGAGTACCCGGAGAAAACCCACGAGGTTGGACAGGCGATCCCACTCCTTGCCACGTACAACCAGGAATTTAAAATGACTCCATGGTTTGTGTATATTTTAATCATTGTGTGTAATTAACTACTGTATTATTATATAAGATGGCCAGCAGTCTATAAATAACTATTTAAACCCTTCCATGGGTATCGTCAGGAGGTATGTCCATTAACAAATAACAAACAAAAAATTCGTTTGTTTCTGGGGTTTAAAAAAATACTTGCTTTTCTTATTTTAATTTCGTCGATTTGGAAACCAACCGCAACGCAAAATAAGATGATTAATCCGCAAATTACATCGGTAATCGCATTTGAAGTACAATTCCCACGGTATAACTAATTATTTTTGAAAAAATTCAATTGATATGCACATTTTGCAGTATTATGTTGTACTATTTGGTAGTATGTGGTGATTTTGAGGTAGTACTGGGGTGGTATTGGGTAAATCGTCCCGCCGCTGTCTCACGAAGCGCCCAATTTCCTTTAATTGTATATGGCTACATTTCCGTTAACCAATTCTTCAATTGGCCAAATATTACATAATTAATTATAATGATTGGTTAAAGTTCTAATAGCATTTTTTTAAGTTATACTTTTAAAATGTATTAAAATAAAGCCTTAAAATAGATTGAACCTATAAACAGTCCTACCTTGTTAAAGAATAATACTATTAATTCTATAATTCACTATTGCCAGTTGAGAAATTGGCAAAAATATCATTTTCAACTTGAAATTCAAACGTTTGAAGATGGCCGTCCATGGTGAGGAATGGGAAAACAAGGGAGGTAATTGAGTCACTATTTCCTCAATCACCCTGTGTCAGGCTTTCTAATGCCCCCCAAAAATTGCCCATGATCGTATAATAGTGTGTTGACAATCTTTTGAGCAAAAGACATAGAAATAATTATGTTTTGACTTTTTTAGAAAATATGAAATTGGAACTTTAAAAAGCCAATCACGTGTTTTTAGACCCCATACCTGGCATACCAGTAGGGACTCATTCATTACCAAATTTGGTCACCACACACATTCCATACTTGACCATATGATAAAATGTGTTTACTAACCTATAGTTCAAATCATGAATCATATCAGCACAGACTTCCCTTCTGTTTTCCTCTATATATTTCATAACTAATTTAATTTGTGTTTCCAATAAACTCATACCATAACATATTTTGACAATGGTGATTAAATAATCCTAATATTATTTTGCATATGTTTTCTTTAGTTTCTTTAGCACAAATCCCTGCCACCCATATTACTATAGCGAATAGTTGTACTTAAAGTATTTGTTTCCTCTAGTTTTTAGACGCTCCAGTACCATGGTGACCCCCTAACGACAACGTATCGTCATATATTAAGTATTGCTGTCGGACAGATGTTTTCCATTGCGCATTACCGGAAGATTCCCCTCGTCTATATAATACCCCCGAGATGCATTATTTCCAACGGATAATCAACGTATCCCTGTTGTAAGGACGATAGATAATCGGAAATAAAACCCCATTCACAAATGATTTATTTGAATTGTTAGAATCATGATACTCTTTATCATGTGGGGTCAGAATTTGACCCTCTATGATAAAATCAGAACAAAGGACAACTAGATAGTTTGACATGGCATAGTAACACATGGACGACTGTCGGTGACCACCGGACTAACATATTATATATAGTTGAGGATTTAGAACTATATTTCATCAGATACAGATAACTGATGACGATGAATACATTTTTAAGGCTTAAAGAATAAAAGGATGAATTTCAGATATAATTTTATTATGGATCGTAATGTATATGTACATAATAAACATAGACACATAATTAACATGTTAAATAGAAGCGACCATGTTAACAACATACATATTATTAAATAGAAGCGACCCAGCTAATAATTTACATCTTAAATAGAAGCGATCCAACTAAGATATTCAGATACTCGGGTGTAAACACTTGGGCGTGTACCAGGACAACCTGTTGCTCCCCATGATGTAACACCAGCTAAAACTCCACTACAAACCATAGGTCCACCACTATCACCCTGCAGTTAAAGCATAATATTGTATTACAATCATTCTGCTATCCCTCTACAGTTAAAACAATGTTATCACTCTGCGGTTAAAAAAGTATTGTATCACTATCACTCTGTTGTTACAATAATATGACAAAACTGTCTACCAGCGATCTACCGCAGTTATTTTAATACTGTCAAACAACAGTTTAAAATATTAAAGATACATTAGTTAGGAGGTTTTTTTTAAAGAGTTGATTATTCTTGCTATAATAATTCGGAATTGCCACTGTTGGAAGTTTGGACTAGAAATGGACACCAATTGTATCTGCACCGTATATGAGAATGAGCGATCGTTTGACTGACAGACGGTAACTCCATCCACATATTCTCGATTATCAAGTAACATGCTCAATGGCTGTGGTAGCCTTGCTTGTGTGGCCTTTCATCACCAGTTTCAGGTATTGACATCAGTGACTAACGGACGACTGTGTAAATTCAAACTGTATCCAAGCCATCAGTGAGTCTACAGGGTTGATTTTGAGCTTATCGAGTAAATAAAGGTCATTTCTATAATTAATACTTTCGAAGCCTAACTTACGATTTGCGATGGACAGATTTAGCTCTTGCATAACGTATATTTAATACAAATATCATCCTCCAGTCAAACAGAATACTGTGCAACGCTCACCCCACAGTTAACAAAGTTAATCAAACATACATTATGTAAGAGCTAAATCTGCCAATTACAGGTTATTCTTTAGGCCCGATATATTTTCTAAATTATCATTTGGACATTAATCAACTAATCCAGACCGTGATTAACTCTTGATGTCATCGCTAGCCAGCGATATTTACTGGATTTGGGTCCGATTTGTTGCTCAACTTTCCATCATGATTAAATTATGAAATGGATAATCGAAACTATGTTTTTTTTTATCGTACCGACTTTATTATTGATGATCGAGGCTAAATTCTCGGTTCAAAGTGGATCATTTGATTGAAACTTTCAGCCAATTCCCTTTACATTATCTATCTATTATAGTGGGAGCTGCCAAATAATTATCTAATCTCCCATAATGTATCTAGTTTTAAAGTACAGTTGGTAGAAGTATATTTACCATAGAAGCAGTACAGATCAGGTAAAGATTTTATAAGGTGAACTTACGTTACAGGCTGAATAAGGAGATTCATAAACACAGATGTGTCCACTGTTGATGTAAGAACTACCCCATCTGGTTGTACACTCACTCTGTGAGATTTGATTCATAGCAACATGTTGAAGGGTGTTTGGTAAACTGCTACCGCCTGGCAAAAACCAACAAAATATTTATAACGAAATCGGGTTAAGTCTCCTACTGATCTGAAACGACTGAGCTAATGAAAAAGGGCATACTGTATGTCAGGAGGGATATTTAGCCCGGAGAGTGGCATAGCGGGCTTCTCTTATATCATTTTTCAACTGCCATGGGTTGTTTTCCTTGCAAGCCAATGCATACATGGAGCCTTGGTTTTTCTTCCTATCCGAACGACTATACGTTTTGCCTTACCAGGCATCCAATCCTTCCAAGGGGGCATTACGCCGGAAAATCCCAGTGAACTTGCTCCGTGAAGATAGGGATACACCACGGGATCTCAAGATTAGCGAGCCAACATCTTACTCACTGAGCCAACGGGACTCAAAAACTCGTACGGGCGTCACAATATAAAAAACAAGATGACTACAGATGACAACCAGTCACCACCATGCACATAATTCCATAAGATAGGCAGTGAAATCCCGTAACACACACAATTAGTAAACTAATCATTTATTTATTTGAACTCACAGATATTGTTGGATATCCTATTTCTCCACGCTTAGGCTTAGCTAAATCATTTCCTATACAATTTAATATTTAGCATCCACTAGACACTAAATTGTTAATTTCGGGAATCGTGTACAGTTCTGTTATTTCAATAATGCGCTTGCACGTAATGGTCGTTAAGGTTGGGAGGACACCGGAGGACCCGGAGATAACTCACGAGATTGTACATTCAAGTCTACTCCTTGTGGGTTTAGTTAGTGTGGGTTAGACCCCACGATGTAGACATATTGGGCCTTTTTTCTTTATATAATTAAGTAAATTCACGTACCAGATGTTCTGCCCCATCCACTAATAGTACATTTCTGGCCTACAAAATCGGAATTAGAGGAAGCGAGACTGATGGTACTGACAGCTGAACTTCCGGTATTGGCATTGGATGAAAGTCTCATAACAGCAATATCATTAGGGAATCCATTGGCATTACCATTGTAGTTGGGATGCTATAATATATATTGGTAAATTACATTGGTATTTGTTTTAAAGTAGCTAATTCTCTGACTCAATATCATCCAAAGTACTACAGGTTCAAAAACGCAAATTATTTGTCAATTCAATTCAACATTGATGTTATAATCTTACCGTGAAAATGGGTGTCTGATATCCAATATTTAAGACAAAATAAACATTTTACCATTGGTACACGAATCGTGTACCATAGTGCGTTTCGGTATCATTTGTTACAAGTGACCAGAAAGAATGAGGCTCATCATCTTCCACAACTCCTGTCAAACGGGGACGCCAAATCTTATCTGGAGAGCATGTGCAATATACTGGATTAACCAGACACTAGAAATTGCCATTTCGTCAAAATGTAAATCGGTTTATATACAACCCGTTTACATTATTATATGCGTTGCGACCCATTAGGGCCAATTTCTAGGTCCGTAAATTTAAGCGATTTAGTTCCTTTAATTATAGACTCCACTACTAAACTAATAAATTATGTAATTACTTACGTTTACAATAGAACTGATGTAGATAATCTGTTCTGTATTATCATTATTGTTAAGTCTGTGTTCACCAAGAACAACACGGTATGATCCGGGACTGAATAAATGGAATTAAAACAGATGGAATTATAAACCGGGTAACAATAACAAGATATATATCAGGTTATTGGGTAAATACTGGTTGATCGCGCATTATAGCTTCGTGTTAAATGACCATATTCAAACCACTCGGCAAATCTCGGCAGATTCCGTAAACTACATCTAGCCTCGGCTGTATGACAGTAAGTGGTATGTACCTACGCCCATACATTTGCGATGCGGCTACCGGTTTACTTTAACAGGAAAACTTGACGCTATTACACAAATTGGGAACCTATTCGGCTAGCGACCTAATCGACCGATCGAGCTGCAACCTGTTCGTTGGAAACCTATTTAGAATAAAGACAACAGTCGCCTTAACTGATCTATTTATCAACCAATAAAATCCAACGTTATGTCTATCAAATGAAAGTAGAATATATTATTTTTTATCCATTCCTTTAGCTCAGAATTGAAGTGTAATTTCGTCATTATCTTACAGCTGGATCGGTCGAATAGGTCGCTAGCCAAATAGGTCGCCAACTTGTGTTCGGAATGGGCGCAGCCATGTTTCATCCGGGACCTTTAAAGTAGTTCCAATATGGCGGAATTCATCATACAGCCGAGGTTAGATTGTCCGAAATCTACCGAGGTTTGCCGAGTGTATTCAAACTGGATTTACCGGAAGTTATTCATACCTTGGCTGTCCTATGTGAAACATAAAACGTGTGTAAACGCGTAGGCTATTAAATTGAGGATTGTAAAAAAAAAACATAAAATGAACGGATAGGCATACCTTTACTCTTGTGAAAGTTGAATCTATGAATAAAACGTCCGTCCCAAACCGTGGAGATTTAGATATTGGTTATCAAATTCAAATGACGATCAACGGCTTTTGACGGAATATTCTCCCGTGTAATGACTGCGTTTAGTCCGGAATATTCTCCCATGCATTAAAAATATACATTATGCAAGAGTTAAATCTGCCTATTGCATGTCTTTCGATAGGCCTGACAAGTTATCTAAATTATTAATCAGACATTAAATAACTCATCCAGACCATAATCAAATCTCGATGTCATTGCTAGCCCGCTAAATTTAATAGATTAAGATATGATTTGCTGCTCAACTTCCATTCATGATTAAATCATGAAATGGATAATCGAGACTATTTTTATCGACACGACTTTAGTAATGATGATCAAGGCTAGGTCGAAAATTCAAACGCTAAACTCTCGGTTCTGAGTGGATCAATTTGACTGAAATTTCCAGCAAATTCTTTTTACATTATCTAGCTTTTACATTATTATAGTGAGAACTGCCAGCTCTGTATCTGATCTCCCATTATGCCCTTTAACGTATACTATTGTTGAGGTACTATGGACCGCGCAACGTATATAATTTAGATAGATTTTGAAAATACTTGTAGAAAATATTCAAACCTGTAGGGATCAACACAATGAGCAGCTGTTAAAACTCGGTTGTTGGCGATCAAACTTCCACCACATATATGAGACCAGCTGCCTCCAGAACCTCTCTGGAGAGACACTTGCCACGGGAACTGTCCAGCATAGGCGTTATCTCCCCCAACAATTCGCTGTGATAATTCACTTGAGGCAATTCCTGCATGATATTAAAAAGTTATAATAATTCTCAGTGATGTCAGGAATTAGTCAATGAAACGGTCTCTGTGAGAAAACCACTAGAAACGTCAACGCTGATTGATTAATCAATTTCTGACGACATGGGGTCAAAACCCGCGAGTTTGACCTCTGACATGAACTCCCTCTATAACGAAATACGAAACGAACTACAGATCTGTATTTAAAGAGATTGGGTAATGTGCGCATCTTTAGAATATGTGAGAGGGTCTAATTATTAATCTTCATGTCACATAAAAGATGCATTATCAATGATATTGTTCCTACACTTTTGAGATCTTTTTTTATAAAGCAGATACTGGAGTTTTAAGCTACATTTGACTTGGACAATCTTACCAGTACCCAACTTTAGCTTGATAACATGGAAGACAATCACATCGTGTCTTAATAAGGATACAATCATTGGACACACAACCATGATTGTGGATGTTACCGTGGTCACAGGTCTAACTAGCTAACTCTTACAATGTCGTTGCAAGCAGTAGCAGTCCGTCTTTCGTTTAAGAAACAAACCAAAAAACAAGGATAAAATCATTCGACACATTGATGATATCGCCTTGGTTACAGGTCTAACTAGCTAACTCTTGGCAAATAAACCAACAAAAACCCCACAAACTCACCAGCCAAAGCAAAGAGACATACAAGGAGTTGCATCTTGGAGAATGGTATCTTAGTCTGTATACAGATGATGACGACTTCCATCTATCAATTGATGTCTTATATACTGTACAGACCATGTTGAAGAGTCTTCTATAGAGTGATTTACAACAACGACCTGATACTAAAGGATACTTCATATATGAGAAAAGGTCAGAAGGACAACACTAACTTTTATATTTAAATATATACGAAAGATCTAAAGCTAAATGATTTTACTGTTTTATAGCATGGAATATCAACAACTGTCTTGCGTTTAACTCGTCATATTGAGTCAGCGATGATGACCTTTTAATTTGTGAGATAGTACCAACATACTTAATATCCAACTATCAATTATAGCTACAGAATGGTATTATAACAGTTATTTGATCATGTAATATTTCATTTATCTATTATTCATTCATTCACACACGCAATTATTTATTTAGGTTTCTTTATTTAATGTCTTTCACTCATAAGACCTTACAATATACATATTTAAATCTTATAACAATTAATGTTTACGAGCAAAGGTGACTTCGGTTCATTTGCATCTTGGAGATGTGCATGTTGGGAGGAGATTATTGGTGAGCTGGAGAACGTGCAACTGGGATATTTAGATGATCAGAATATTACTTTTCCGGTACAGTGTTGTTTAATAGAAGATAAAATAGATGCTTTTTTCATCTTTTCCTGAATGATATAGGTATCGACATTTTTTCCATTATGTATTTTATGTGTTCGATGAAAAAGGAATTTCTTGGTAAATGCACAAATTGCATTCTTTTTTAATGTCCTGACATTTCTACATTTGGGTGTGGGTTTATATATCCGTCGGTCCGATATAAATTACAGTTTTAAACAAATTCTTTTTTTTCAAATTTGGCCTGTCGAAACATCGGGGTCACGGAAGGACGATATTCAGCGTTTCGCGACTACCCTTTTCACACTTGGGAGTTTGGATGGTCGAATGGTCAGCGCGAGCGCTTTGTATCATGAAGTGGCGTGGTTTCAATTTCCCGCTTGTACTTGACATGGAGTAAAGTCGGCTGTCCAATCGCGCGGGGATTCTCCGAGTACTCCAATTTCCTCCCACTGTCAATCTCTCTCTCTCTCTCTGGAAGTAAACAAAATCGAAATTAAAAAAATTGGTTCCCTAAGAATTGTTGCCATTTGGAGTAGGTACAAAACAAACAAAAGTTTTCGAAAATCTGAATCTAAATGGCGGCTGAATATCGATTTGAAGGGGTTTTTTTTTTATATAAAATCGACTAATGCGGCCATAAGGTTGAAAATGTTATGGAATAAGGTGAGAGCGAGAGAAATGGGGTTTAACGTCCACTCGACACAAACTAGGTCATTTTGGGACTAACATGGTTTCAATTTTATTTTAATAATTCGCTTGCGCGTAGGAGTCTTTAGCAGTGGGGGGAAACCGGAGTGCCCGCAGGAAACCCACGAGGTTGAGATGGAACAAGGTAATGTCTGGGGCTAACACCACCAAATATCATTTTTAGTATATTTTTCTAAAATGGAGAGAGCTATTCATATTCGGGAAATATCGGAAGGCTTCGGTAATTTCCGAAATTTTCCGGAAGCCAACACAAAAGCTATTGATATGGGACGGTAGAGCCTATTTTCCGAAAGCCGCCACATAAGTTATTTACGTGCTATTTGGAAGCCATCAATGCGTTCCGTATTCCTGCCACGCTTTATCTTGATACCTAAAATACTAACGGACATAAACATTCGCAAATATTTGATGCTACAACTAATCCAGCTAAATAACGAATTTTGATAAACCGTCAACCAGAGTCCACATGACATTCGTCTTCATTAGCTCAGTTTAGTCCACATGACATTCGTCTTCATTAGCTCAGTTTAGGAGCAGGACAGTAGGACGTTAAGCTCCATTTCATTTCATTCCGACCTAAGATGAAAACTCGACGAAGATCCGTTGTGAAATAAAGGAGATATAGGCAATCTGAAATTATATTTTGTCCCATACGTCAAACGCTTCCTGATTGTCAAAAATGACCCAATTTATATTTAATAAATAGATCCACGGAATTCAACCACATCTAGGTTGGCAGAATGTTTCTGCCATGGACAGTTTTGGCTGCAAACGCTTACTAAATCCCCCCTCCCACCAAAAAAAAAAGTTTTAAAAAATTAAAAACACTCACGAAACCAGTACGTCCGAAAATAGTAGAAATGACCTAAAATACATTGTTGTTATTTGTTCGCAACCGATTTTGTCTGTAGCAGCTGTGGTTATAAGCAAGTTATTATGTAAGTTTGTCATAGTGAGGGGAAATTAACTCCAAAGAAGCCTGGATGCGGTTTTCAAAATCATTTCATGTTGGAGATATGCATCCACCGAGGAACGGTGGATCATGATGTACCACATCTGTCAAGGTTCAAATTATAGGAAAGTGAAATATAAAGGATGGGATATATATATATATATAGAGAGAGACATATCTTTAAATGTGCGCAACACCTACAAATAAAATTTCAAATTTTCCCGTTTTATAAAATGAAAGTCGATGACACCACGAAAAGGAAATTAATGGAAAATCATTTTATTAAAAAAATACGTTCCTCGACTTAATAGCCAATAAGTAATAATTGGCGATTAGTTTCATTAATTTTCTTAAATCAATCCCGTGATTATCTTCCACTCATTGTTCCTATTGAACCTATATACTACAGATTAACACACGTGTGTACATGTTTTGTATTAGTTAACGATAAACCATGGAACCATAGACAATGGTAACTATAGCCAATTAAAACCACAGTGTTACTATGTAAATATGTATAAATATACTATAATGTCCATCTTTATACAATAACATTATTTATGAACAGTCCCAAGACGGACGAAAAGTACTTTAAAATGTTAAAATGTTATTAAACCAGTGTTGAAATCAGTTTGTCTCGGCATACCTTTTATCTTTTCATCTAATACTAAGATTTGGATGGAGAATACTATATTTTAATTATGTTTACATTTGCCAAGATCTTTCGGCCTTACGGGGTCTTCAGGGCTATGTACAAAAGACAATAACGGCGCTAAAGTTACATTGTGGGAGATAAGCTAAAGAGATGGCAGTTCTCACAATAATAGTTAAAAACTAGATAGTGTAAAGGTAATTTGCTGAAAATTTCAGTCAAATTGATCCACTATTAGCCGAGAACAAAGCGTTTGAAATATTCTCATAGCCTCGATCATCATTACTCAAATCATTAATATAAACAGCGTAGTCTCGATTAACCACTTGATTGATTTAATTATCAATGGCCATTAAGCGGCATGTAGGAATTTAATCCGCCAACATCGAAGGCTTGCCTGACATCAAGAGTTTATTATGGTCTGGATATGTTAATTAATGTCTAATTGATTATTTAGATATTAGACCTGTAATAAAAAGAGTTCGCTCTTGCATAATGCTATTTAAGTTACATAATAGCGCGACGTCAATAAGGGGACATAACTCCAATATGCCCTAATCAAAGGGGTAATTTTATAATCAAAATAATGTTCATTTCAATCGACGGTTCAACTTAGGAGAAAATAACTCTATCAGTCTGTTCTCTTTAGCTTCCAATATTTGTTCATTTATGAAATTTAACTTGTATATTGGTGCGACTTTGAACTTTCCTTTACCACATATGTCTAGATGGCTACTTAGTGGAATTGTCCTGTTTTCTGGGTGGAGTATCTGCGACCTGTGTAGATTCATTCGAAGGTTTAATTGTTGGTCGCTTTTGCCAATATAGTATTCACCGCACCCCGAGCAACGTAACAGGTAAACAACATGCTTAGTTTTGCAGTTCATGTTTTGTTTAACACTAAATACTCGGTTATTTGGCATGGAGAATGTTGAACCTTCCATGATGTCAATACATAATCCACATTGTTTATCACCACATTTTGATACGCGTGAATTTTCCGTAATTTCATTCATATCAAACCGAGAAGATGTTAATATTTTCCGAAGATTTGCTGGTTGTTTGTAGTTGCTAATGATGTTTGTTTTTGAAACAATCTTTTTCATTTTCGGGCATCGGCTTGTTCATATTGATGATGTTCATTGGTCTGTTGTGGTGTGGATAGAATGTAGTTACTAATGTCATGATGTTGTCATTTTTCTCCTTCGGCTTTGGTACTCGTAATGTTTCCTGGTCTAATTTTAAGGCTGTCTGTATCGCATTGTCGATCAGCTTTACGGGATAGTCTTGCTTTATAAGAAATTGCTTCAATTCGCTAAGTCTTTGTTGTTTCCACGCTTCGTTCGATACAATTGTACATACCCGTCTCGCTAAATTGTACGGGATGTTTCGTTTCGTGTGTACTGGATGACTTGATCTGAAGTTTAGATATTGATGCGTATCCGTTTTCTTATAAAACAAGTCCGTTTCTATTCTATTTAAAACTTTAACGCAATTTTTAAAAAATAGCCAAATTCTGGCTGGGATTACTGAGCAAAATGGCCATTCATTGTATACATGCGAAAAAAAAAGCCAGCTACCATTTATTTTTCGTACGTTAGTTACGTACGTCGTCCGTTAGTCACTGATGTCAATACCGGAAACTGGTGATGAAAGGCCAGACAGGCAAGGCTACCATAGCCATTGAGCATGTTACTTGATAATCGAGAATGTGTGGATGGAGTTACCGTTTGTCAGTCAAACGATCGCTCATTCTCATAGACGGTGCAGATACAATTGGTGTCCATTTCTAGCCCAAACTTCCAACAGTGGCAATTCCGAATTATTATAGCAAGAATAATCAACTCTTTAAACAAAAATCTTAACTGATGTATCTTTAATATTTGAAACTGTTGTTTGACAGTATTAAAATAACTGCGGTAGACCGCTGGTAGACAGTTTTGTCATATTATTGTAACAGCAGAGTGATAGTGATACAATACTTTTTTAACCGCAGAGTGATAACATTGTTTTAACTGTAGAGGGATAGCAAAATGATTGTAATACAATATTATACTTTAACTGCAGGGTGATAGTGGTGGACCTATGGTCTGTAGTGGAGTTTTAGCTGGTGTTACATCATGGGGAGCAACAGGTTGTCCTGGTACACGCCCAAGTGTTTACACCCGAGTATCTGAATATCTTAGTTGGATCGCTTCTATTTAAGATGTAAATTATTAGCTGGGTCGCTTCTATTTAATAATATGTATGTTGTTAACATGGTCGCTTCTATTTAACATATTAATTATGTGTCTATGTTTATTATGTACATATACATCACGATCCATAATAAAATTATATCTTAAATTCATCCTTTTATTCTTTAAGCCTTAAAAACGTATTCATTATCATCAGTTATCTGTATCTGATGAAACATAGTTCTAAATCCTCAACTATATAATATGCTAGTCCGATGGTCACCGACAGTCGTCTATGTGTTACTATGCCATGTCATACTATCTAGTTGTCCTTTGTTCTGATTTTAGCATAGAGGGTCAAATTCTGACCCCACATGATAAAGAGTATCATGATTCTAACAATTCAAATAAATCATTTGTGAATGGGGTTTTATTTCCGATTATCTATCGTCCTTAGAACAGGGATACGTTGATAATCCGTTGGAAATAATGCGTCTCGGGGATATTATATAGACGACGGGAATCTTCCGGCAATGCGCAACGGGCAACCCCTGTCCGACAGCAATACTTTATTATATGACGATACGTTGTCGTTAGGGTGTCACCGTGGTACTGGAGCGTCTACAAACTAGAGGAAACAAATCTTTTAAGTACAACTATAACGTTTATTGCGGATGTTGGCATACACAGTGTACGTGCGTCGTATGATAATATTCAGTGCCAAATAATGAATATAGAAAATACACAATACATATTATTAATGTAAATACAAGAAATATAAAATGTAGATTGATAATTCATACATATATAAAGCTACCGTACTTTAAGTTACATTCCCGGGTACAAACTGGGTGATTTGATGATATATTAGGAATACAAACATATTCAAACTAATTAATTTATCACAATTTTGCTTCAAATTCTTCTCAAAAAATTATAATTGCCAAGTATACCCAGCTATAAGAATCGATGATCAAACGAGGCCATGCTTGCGTCGGGGGATTAGCCCTCTCCGTACCTATAGCAACGGCGGCGGAGACAGGAGAGAATTCATTGCATACCCAAGACGATGTTGTCTGTAATCGCTGAATATTTATTACAAATATCGAATTCTAATTAAATTCTCGGACTATATCCACTGCCCGCGTCTTTTTCCGTGATTTTTATCCCAGGAAGTGCTGTACGTCTTACTCTTCATAAAGTTTAACAACATATACACAAAGCGCTCAGGTTCGCGTGCAGCCTTCGACGTCACGCGTGCGGATAGTCCTAATTGTCGAGGTGACTATTAAGGGAACCCTTACATTTTGTCCTGTATACGCTCCATGGGTGTTTTCCAGGGAATCCAGTATTTTTCTAGTAAGGTTGGATATCTCTACTTTCCATATGTACCAAAATTGTCATGCTTTTATAGGCAATAACCACCCGATAAATACTTTCCTGGGAACCCATCTTTAAGGGTACAATACGTAGCGCATTAGCAACTACAAACAACCAGCAAATCTTCGGAAAATATTGACATCTTCTCGGTTTGATATGAATGAAATTACGGAAAATTCACGCGTATCAAAATGTGGTGATAAACGATGTGGATTATGTATTGATATCATGGAAGGTTCAACATTCTCCATGCCAAATAACCGAGTATTAAGTGTTAAACAAAACATGAACTGCAAAACTAAGCATGTTGTTTACTTATTACTTTGCTCGGGATGCGGTGAATACTATATTGGCAAAAGCGACCAACAATTAAACTTTCGAATGAATCTACACAGGTCGCAGATACTCCACCCAGAAAACAGGACAATTCCACTAGAATGTGGTAAAGGAAAGTTCAAAGTCGCACCAATATACAAGTTAAATTTTATAAATGAACAAATATTGGAAGCTAAAGAGAAGAGACTGATAGAGTTATTTTCTCCTAAGTTGATCCGTCGATTGAAATGAACATTTTGATTATAAAATTACCCCTTTGATTAGGGCATATTGGAGTTATGTCCCCTTATTCGGAAAACTCAGTAACGAAAACTCGCAGAGCCCTGACAGGGAGAGGGAGAGAGAGAGATTAACATCCCGCTCGACAAAAACAAGGTCATGATTTAGATATTGTTAATATTTTTAGTACTGTGGTTAATATGGAGGGAACTAGCCGTCCAAATTTTGATTTGAAATTGAATGTATACTCTGGTAAAAGTGACAGGACACAGGATCAAAGACAAACCAATTCACAAAATTCATTATTATGATGTAACGGTGATATATTTGAACGGTTTGTAAAATCTGATACAAATTGTGGCCTCTATAGGTTACACCGGCTCAAAACACCTTTTTTTGTTCAATCAGGGGAAATAACCCATGATGTTACGGTCCGATATGCGCCAATATCGCAAGGAATCGAGAACTTTGGGTTATGAAAATACATGTACAGTTTCATCAAAATGAGCTGAAAATTGTGACCTCTAGTGTGTACAATCAGGGGTCATAATCGATGAAGTTACGGTCCCATATATACCAGTATCGAAAGGAACCGAGAAATGAAATGAAATGGAGTTTGACGTCCTACTGTCCTGCTCCTAAACTGGGCTAATGAAGACGGGCATACGCCATACAGTGTGCTATGATGGAAATTTTGCTCGAGCAGCGGCGCTACGGCCTACTCTTATATCAAATTCCAACTGCCAATGGATCTTTTTACGTGTCACAAGGGACCTCGGTTTTTCGTCCCATCCGAAAGACTAAACAGTTGTCCTTGCCAGGCCCTCCGTCCGACATCACTGACAAGGTGAGACCACGGCGGAATGTCTGGATGAACTTTCTCGGCCAATGGCAAGGATCGAACACCCGACCTCCAGGCTAGTGAGCCAGCGTCTTTACCACTTTGCCACGGTAATCCCAAAGGAACCGAGATCTTTCGGATATATACCTATATTTCAAATTATAACCTGCAGAGTATCCACAAAGAAGGTGGGCGTATAAAAACTATGATCTATTGCCGAATGTACTATTAAACGGACAAGTGACTTATAACGGATGGATTTAAGTGGAATTCTTTATGTAGACAAACATGTGAAATCAATATTCGGCCATGTGACAATTCGGTTACTATGAGGTTTTTAAGTAATTTCGTGTACTGTAATTGAATTTGTTCAGAGAATAAATTATCCCAAAATACTTGTTCATTTTTCAGATGAGTGTCTATTATTAAAAAAAACTGTCAATAAATAATGGATGATTGTTTAAGAAAGGCGTACATTCTCATATATACTGGATAAAGACATCAAAGGATGACGTCGTAACTATGTTTTAACTTCTATTAGACCACACTGTAATCGAAAAGTGAGAATATTCTGATCATCTAAATATCCAAGCTGCACGTTCTCCAGCTCTCTTAGATGAATAATATCTTCCCAACAAGCACATCGCCAAGATTCTAATGAACCAAAGTCAACAGTCTTGTTTAATGCTGGATTTTTATTGCTTATAAGCTCCATTTTTACGGATATGATTGCAGGTAATGTGCACTTTTTCCATTTCTGTAAGAAAATAGAAAGTCCGAGCATTGAATTCGAAATGTATGCAGTTCCAAACCATGTCATTCCATTCCTTGATGTCGCTGGGTCTCCTCCACAAAAATGTATCATGCCGTCGATTAGTTTATACTTCATGAAGAGTTCTCCTGAATTCGAATCGTTTAGATCACTGACTGTGTGACCGTTGTGGTCAGCTATAAAACATTTATAACACAAGGATGCACAACACTGTCTACAAAACACAAGGATGCACAACACTGTCTACAAAACAGATCTTCTTCTTTCATGTGATTACTACACATCCCATTTTCACTTATTTCATCGGAATCCATGACGTCTGTAGATCTAATCACCTTTATTTGGTTTGCGAGATAAAATTGGCAGTAAATTGTTCCGGAATCCTGATGTCTTTACGGCAAATAAGACATGGAAATTGTCGTTCTCAGATGTAAATATAATCATCCAGACAAGTTTTACAAAATGTGTGAAACCTGTCAATTATTTTTCGATTTTCAAAATCATATAAACATATACTACACTCCGTTGTCGCTTCATCAATACACTTCTTTTCTACGCTGATATGTACTAATCAATGAACTTGCGTCACTATTATTATCTTTCTTGTCAGGGTTCGATCCAAACAATAATTCCATATGGTTATAAAGTAAACAGTCAACAAAAATCAAACGTTTACCAATCCAAACCATTCGATACAACAATAATTACACGTTTGTTATATACGCAATCAACATAACTCTTATTTTCCATATTCTAAATTATATGTCTAAATTATTATTTGATATATATCGTTATTATAACTTATAAGCCAAACAATCGGGAAAGAATCAACAAGCCATATCACGTCATGCTTTATATATTTAACAGATAAAGAACTTCTTTATTTAAAGGAGCTAAATCGCTAACATTTTGGACCTAGAAATAACAATTAGGTCGCAACGCATATAATAATGTAATATGAATGTATATAAACTGATTTAAATTCAATTGTTTCCGTTTTTACTCTAATTTCAAATCAGTTATGTTCGGCGAAATACGCAAGAAGTCTCAATCGAATGACACGCTATAGCATCTGGTTATTCCAGTCTACATAGTATTTATCGCGCCCGGTTTCCTCCTACTACTAAAGAACGCTACGCGCAAGTGAATTATTGAAATAAAATTAAACCATATGTAAGTCCCGATATGACCTAGTTTGTGTCTAGTGGACCTTAAACCAAATTTCTCTCTCACTATGTATTGCGCATGCTCTCCAGATAAGAGTATACTGTTATAGTTTGACATGACCTGTGGAATATATGTCAAGCCTCGTTCATCCAGTCCCTTGTTAAAAATGGGTTTGTAACACAATGAGCTTGAAACGATTCGTGTACCAAATGGTAAAATATTTATTTTGTCTGAAATATTGGATATCCGAAGCCCATCTGTTCCCGGTAAGATCACAACATTAATGCTGATTTAAATTGACAAATAATTCGTGTGTTCAATGTCGAAACCTTTGGATGATATGGAATTAGAGACTTAGCTACTTTAAATACGTAACGTGTACCATGTTGACGTAACAGTTGAACGCTTTCCACTTAAACACACACCCATCTACCATCATAAAAAGGTTTTTAAATGAAATGAAAAGGAGTACACCGTCATATGAAATAAAAACCCAACAAACATTTTTAATAAGAGCAATAGAATATGCATTCCGACGGTGTAAAACTTACAGAATAAGTAGTCGAGGTCGCTATTTTTGTTTTTTTAATTTTTCAAGTCTGCGTACTCATCAGATATCATCTAAACACAAATATTATAGTAATATACAAACATTATATACTATTCAAAAAAAGTAGGGGATATTTGATTTTGGGGGCATAATACTAAAATATGCAAATGACTACGAAAAAAGTCACTATAGAACCTAACAGAAGAAACATTTCCAGTTACATGTGACGCCCAAACGCACCAATAGCTACCGCATGGAATGCAGGTGATGCTTGGGGTCATCATGGGGGTCCAACCCAAGATTTGCACGACTCTGACTTTGAATGTTACAGTCATTGTGGCATTGAATTCCAGGGTGGAAACATCAGTTTAATTGTTTTAGTGACCAGAAAACAAATTTTGATATGCGTCGGCTTACCCAAAATGAAAGGTTACGTGCCCTTGGCATACTACAGATCGGCACAACACAGGCGGTTGTGGCGCGGACGATGAATGTTTCTCAGTCTGTCATAAGCAGGCTATGGTCCAGATACCGTGATACACAATCTGTACAGGACAGACCTCGCTCAGGTCGACCAAGGGCGACAACTCAAGCCCAGGATCGATTTATCCGTACCTTGGCCTTGAGAAATCGTGTCATCACAGCAAATCAGATCAGCGCTCGTCTTCAAACAGACACTGGTGTGAGAGTGAGTGGCCAGACGATTCGGAATCGACTGCATAGGGGTCACCTTCACGCCCGACGTCCTCGCGTGATCCCTTGTTTGAGAGATCATTACATTCAGGCAAGACGTCGTTGGTGTAGGGATCGTCAACACTGGGATAATCGACGCTGGAGCAATGTGATGTTTTCAGATGAGTCAAGGTTCACTGTTGATTTTTTGGACAGACGTAGGAGGGTGTGGCGTCGTCGAAACGAGCGCTTCCAAGACGTTAACGTCATCAGACATGATCGATTTGGGGGTGGTTCTGTTATGGTGTGGGGAGGCATCACTGTTGCTGGAAGAACGGCTTTACATGTTGTTGCAGGGCGTGTTACAGGCCAGTACTACCGGGACAACATCTTGGCAGTCCATGTTGTGCCGTTCGCACGACGTCATGGCTGCCGTTTCATCTTCCAGGATGACAACGCAAGATGTCACAGGGCCAGAATCGTTACAGGTTACCTCCAACAACAGAACATCACCACATTACCTTGGCCAGCACTGAGTCCCGACCTCTCCCCCATCGAGCATGTCTGGGACATGCTTGGACAGAGGTTACGTCAAAGTCAACAACGTCCTGCCAATGTCCAAGAACTTGCTGCTGCGTTGCAACAGGAATGGGACAATCTGGACCAAAATGACCTTAGATGTCTCATTAGGAGTATGCCACGTCGGATCAATGCTTGTTTGGCAAACAGAGGAGGATTTACCCGTTACTGACTTTGTTGTGATGCTGTGGTAACTTTGCTGTTTGACCCCGGGTATCATTTTACCCTTATAATGGTCAGTCTGTGCCTTACTTAGTCTAACGATCATTTGGAATAAATCGATGAATGTGAACTTCATTTCATTTTGTCATTTGTTTCTTCGTCAGCTTCATTAGGTGACTTTAATAACACTTAAAAATCAAATATCCCCTACTTTTTTTGAATAGTATATTTAGCAAACAGACAAACGAAGTATGGGTGTGGCGTGTAAACAAATTAATTTATTTATTAACTCAAAGCTAAAGAGAACACACAGATATAAACGTGACAGACAGCATTAGAATGTCTGAACATTCTAATTACATCGGAGGTTCTAGCCTTAAAAATGTACTCAAGTGAACGAAAAGTGTTATATATAGAGCCCCTTTTTACGAATAATTCAATAATTCAAGTATAACAGACCATCATGTGTAGGTTACACGGTAAAAGTAAATTTGCTGGAAATTTGGTAATCCTAGGATGAGATTTCATGTGCATTGGCTGCTGTACGGTACACATTTTAAATATGTCATTCTATACGATATTTTAAAAAAGACCAAAGGCACTAATAGGCAATAGTTTTACATATGATTGAAAGAGGGGTTGGGCCTCATCAAATTATGTACGTATATTGCCTTATAGCTGTGATATTTAACTGCAATTTGTCAGATAAGATTTCGGGTTTCGGGGGGAGGGGGGGTTGGGATGACCTAGTGTCTAGAGTGCCGACCTCAAGCTGGCCGGTCACCTCTGGCTTGCGGCTGTGGTTTCGATCCCCGGTGTGAGCGTATGTGGCCTTGGGCTCCTTCTCAACCTCGTGGGTTACCTCCCACAGCAAAGAGCCCTGCGCGTGCGATAAGATAATGAAAATGAAAAATAAGACTTGTCTGCGATATCACCTTCGGTGGAAGCGGACGTTAAACGCCAAGAACAACAACACAAGATTTCGCAATTACTGTGCCCACTGTCATTTGGTCGAATGATTCATTCAAATCACACGTTTGATGTATTCCGTCGAATTACATTCGTCTATATATAACCACTGACAGTTGTAATTCTGTATGAGGCCGTAGCGCTGCTATCTGGGAAATAAGTCCCCCAAAGCACAACGCATGACGTAGCGCTGCTGTCCGGGAGATAAGTACCACAAAGCACAACGCATGGCGTAAGACCGTCTTCATTAACCCAATCGGTGCGGAAATGTGGGACGTTAAAAGCCAGTTTCATTCATTTAGTGAGAAGGCCCAACAATAGTCTCGTGTATCACCAGAGAGACAATTCCATTTAAACTGATAAACCCAGGTTTGAAGACATGCATACAACAATAATATAATCACTTTACTACGTGTTATTCTCCATGTGGAAAGATACATTGGCGACAAAATACATAACAAATATATATTGTTGGCGTAGATGAAGTCGTTTAAAATCTACAGTTGTTTTGGGGTGCAATTTAACAATAAATTATCTATCATAGCAAATTGTTTAATAACGTGATCAAAACTTCATCAAGAAAACTGTATAAGGAAAATTGAAAAAAGAAAATGTTGCATGGTTTACTTCCGGGTATCGTATAGTCCCCTCTGGAAAATGTCAGTCACCAGTCCTTACCCCATTTATCAGACAACATACTATTTATTCATTGTTACATGCAATACAACTAATCGAAATGTGAAAACACGTTGGTCGTCTACATATCCAAGAGAATGGTTCTCCAGTTTTTCTATGCCGATTATATCTTCCCACGTATATGTTTCTTTTATCTGAATCGTCATTTCATTTATTTTGTTTTTCTGGTGATTCTGTTTGTTCAATAATTCCAGTTTAATTAATATTTTAGTTGGCAATAGTCCAGTAAACGGATCGACTACCTTTAACTTAAACCGGAGGGACAGTACATTGTTACGAAAAAATGCGAATGTCCTCCAGTAAAGTTCACCATGTGTAATATCCGAGTTACCGTTGTAGTGTATTTGCATCTCCCGATTTAATTTAAATTGGTAACTGCATACCTTTTGTATGCCGAATTCTGAGCTAAACAAATTGTCGTCATTTGTTACATGCAAGACAAGTAATCGAAATGTGAAAATCTGTTGGTCGTCTATATATCCACGAGAAGGGTTCTCCAGTTCGTCCTTACTGATTATATCGTCGCAGTCATATGTTTTGTTCAGCTCAATTGTCGACTGTATCAACATATTTAACTCGTGATCTAGTTTGTTCAACAATTCTAGTTTCAATAATATTTCATTTGGCAATAGTCCGGTAAACGAACTGAGTACCCTTAACTTGACCTTGAGACACAGTTTATTGTTTCGTATAGACGCATATCGCCACAAAGACAATCCGGCATGTTCAATATCCGAGTTGTCGATGAAGTGTATTTTATTCCCATGCCTTAATTTAAATTGGAAAATGCATGTCTTAATGATGGCCATTTCTTGGTCATGGTTGTGAGTAGTTCCTGTATCATTTTTCTTTATACCTGGCTTTATTTGTCCAAGCTGGCTAGTTAGCTGTATTTTGTTCATTTCTCCTTCTTGAAACAAAAAAGTGCTGAGTTTTGGAATAACGAGGTCATGTTTGCCGTTTTCAATCTCCCGTAGGATTTTCGTTTTTAAAACCAATAATTCGGATACCCCGATATGGTCTACATCATCTGTTATTTCTTTTAAAAGGTTCTTTGTTGCTGTTGATAAGTCAATGGCCAGTGATTCTAAGCTCGCCGTCTTCTTCTCGACCAGACTATTGCCTTGCTTTACTTCGTCATGCATTTCAATTCCAATATGGCGAAGAGCTGCACAAAGTTTATCCACTCTCTTGTCAATTCTGGTACATATCTGTGAAGTTTGTGTCTCAATCTCTTTCTTTTGATGCTGGATGGATTCTGAATATTCCTCGTATTTCAGAAAGGTTTTCTCTAGCTTATCTCTCAGTGCTTGGATCTCCATCTGTATCTCAAGTTTAAAATCTTTTAAATCACTGACCGAGTGACCATTGTGATCAGCTATGAAACATTTATAACACATGGATACACTACACTGTTTACAATATAGATCTATTTCTTTCATATGATTGCTACACGTCCTACTTTCACGTTCATCATCATCAATGGTGGATTCGCTGACTTCTGCTTGGAGTGCGACATAAAAATTGGAAGTAAATTGTTCCGGAATCCTGATGCTTTTACGACAAATAGGACACGGAAAGTGGCCGTTCTCTGATTTGTTTGAGATATAATCATCTAGACAAGTTTTACAAAATGTATGAAAACAGTCAATTATTTTTGGATTTGTAAAATCACACAAACATATACTGCACTCCATCTTGGACGCCATTTTCTACACACGATATATTTATCGCCTCACGAATGTACTACGCTTTTCGACGTTAATAAGTACTAACCAATTTTACAATTGTATTAATATTATATAATCTTTCCAGCCAAGGATCAATCGAAACCAGATGGTTGTAGAATAAGCATCGACAATTCACTTCTATTACCTAATAGACATTTACCAATCCAAACCATTCAGTTTAAAACAATACTTTCATATGGTCTTATAGCAAATTGTCAACATAAATCGGCATATCATTTCTTAAGCATACGGGTACTGTACAATTATACTGTGTATTGAATATACGCCCTTCAGCGTAAGACTACACCTTCACTGATACATAAATAATATTTACATACGAATTTGTATCCCAAATATGTCCGTTCTGTTGTCGTCTTTTATTATGGATAGTCAAAGGATAAAATGAAAAGAATCACTCAGGGCAACAATGCCTTATTTAAAGTAGCTAAATCTCTAACTCAACATCATCTAAAGTCTTCGACATCGATGTTGTAATCTTACGATTAAATGTAAACCAATTTAAATACATTCATATTCATTATTATATGCGTTGCGACTATTTGTGTTTGTCTACGTCTCAAATAGTAGCGATTGAGCTCCTTTAAACTGGATTACATAAAATATATATAGCATCCATAAAGTATGCGATGTCTTGACTGACTATCGAATGGACACTTATAAAAAGCTCCAACCTTTTGGGTTTTCTCCGGGTCATCCGTTTTCCTCCCACTGCTAAAGAACCCTAGACGCAAGCGTATTATAGAAGTAAGATAAGATAGAGCCATATATTAGTTCCGAAATGACCTAGTGTGTCAAGTGGATGTTAAATCCGATTTCTTCTCTTTCTTATAAAAAGCGCGCGTGTAAGACACTATCTGCACATCTTACTAACTTGATATAAATGTACTGCTACTGCAAATTTGCACACATATACAATGCGATCGCATGACATAAATAGCACAGGTGTGTTAATTTAGCATTATTTCGGTATTTTTGTAACCGGAGTTCAGCTTTAACGACACTAATAGATCAAAGTCGTCAGTTTATATACCAATAGTTAAAATTGTTAGTAATAGTCATTACTATAAATTAGTATAAAGCAACAGTCATTAAGTGTTTAGTCAATAAGGTATTAAAACTGTGACTATTGGATGACATATACCACTTGTGTCTTCAATAGTGATGGCTATTATAAACAGTCACGCTCCAATGTCAGTAGTGTTTTTTACTGCTAGCACTTCGATTCTCCACACAACACAAACCGATTCTGTTTCTGTCCGCACTAATGGTAGAAGATGACCCACCCTCTCTTCTCACGACAGCCATTTTGTAAATGTACTTTAAATCACAGGAGTCTGACCTTCTATCCGTATATATATGCATACACCATGTAGTATCAGAATATATGCAACGCCTGTTGAAGAATCGATTTTACCTGCTCACGCTTCAGCTCGGTTTTATTCAACAATTCGTGCTGTCGGGCAATCTATCCTCTGCCGATTCACTCAGATATGTTTTTTCTTCAATCTAGTCGTTTTAATTTGAATAAATACTCCCACAAAACGATATCCTAGCCACTTCCAATATTTTCGTCCATTTCTATTTTGTCCTCAACTCCATGCACTGACGACACGCAATTTAACGATCCGCAGTGAATTTTAAAACTCATAACATATATAAAAATTAGCCACAAATAAAATTCAAAATGGATTAAATTGTGTGTTTTGCATTTTTTAATGAAAAATAAAAAACTTTACACAGTGGTTAAATATCAATTTATAAAAAAACAAAATTTAAGAACAAGCACTATTAGGGGCAGATAACTCGTCATTGCCTGTCGTAGGGTTATTATTTACAGAAGTATTATTCTTTCCGTCAACCACCAATTATGGACAAAATATTTGATACCGTTGTTTGGTAAATACCGTAATAATACATTAGTTAAGAGTTTAATAAAGAGTTGGCCATTCTATAATAATTCAAAAACAGATGATAAAAAAAGAAAATATTGAAAATTTCAGTCAAATTATTTTATTCTGAACGGAGTTATCAGTGTTGGAAGTTTGGACAAGAAATGGGTACAAATTGCTGACACCTTAACGACAATTGTCGATCGTTTGATTGACAGACGATAACTCCACCCACATATTCTTGATTATCCAGTAACGTGCTCAATAGTAATAGTACTCTCGCTTGATAGGCCTTTCATCGTCAGTTTCCGGGAGCGCACGTCACCGAATAACAACAGTAAACGTTATCTTGGTCAGCCATTTCTGATTTAATTATATAGAAGGACGACTGTTTAAATCCGATTTGTATTCAAGCCATCCGTGGGTCTACAGGGTTAATTTTGTGCTTGTTGTCTAAATGAAGGTCTAATTAATCATTTCTATAACATCTGAAGCCTAAATAAAGACTGTCAATATGTTGATTTAGCTCTTGCATAATTAAAATTAATATTCCTGGAATTCATAACTGCTCTTCTGCATTTCGACGAGCCTGAACAGGCTGTTAAATTTATTATTTTTTCTAAAACATGTGAAAAATCGGGTGTGTTTGTTTTTTAATTTCAATCTATGAAGCGTCAAATTTCGATACTCGAATATGTGCAGGATTTATATATATGTATATATATATATATATTATAGGCCTATAATAATAATAATAATAATAATGTCCTAAAATCCAACCGAAGCTGCTCTTTGGTAACATTATGGTCAGTTAAAAGAAAACACTAGTTAAAAGGAGTATGCGATCAACAATTAAAAGAAAACGTTTCTAAACAGATGGGTTTTAAGATTCCGTTTAAAACTGTCAATTGATGCACAGTACTTGAGTTCTATGGGAAAATCATTTGAATTCCACAGTTCTGCTGCCGCAAAAGCAAGGGAGCGTCTACCGAAAGAAGAGTTTGCAGTTATTGATTTAATAAGGTACTCAGATTCAGAACGAAGATTTCTGGTAGGGTGGTAGGGTTGAATTAATTCTTTAATATATAGAGGAGAGTCATCACATGACAAAAGAAAGTCAGCATGAGAATTTTAAAATCAATTCTGGTCTTAATCGGTAGCCAGTGGAGTTCTTTCAAAACGGGAGTAATATTGGTGTATAATTTAGTTCTTGTAACAATTCTTGCAGCTTTGTTTTGAATTTTCTGTAGTCGATTAATTTGATATGCTGGTAAGTTGTAGAGTAACGACTTGCAGTAGTCGAGACGTGAGGTCACCAAAGAGTTGATTAAAAGTTTTGTAGAGTCAATGTCGAGGAAATTGCGGATCCGTCCAATTTTGTGAAGTTGGGAAGTTGGAAGCTTTACAGATTGAGGAGATGTGAGCATTCATGTTCATATTCTTATCCAAAATTACACCAAGATTTCGAACGCTATTAACTGGGTTAACAACAAAATTACCGATAGAGATATTACTAACAGATATTTTGGATAAAAGATGATTAGAACCGATTTGCACGAACTCTGTTTTTTCATCATTGAGCTTTAAGAAGTTCTTTTTCATCCAGCACTGAATAGCGTCAATGCACGATTCAAGTTTAAACACTCGCAGGGATTCATTTTCGGGTTTAATTGAAATGTAGAGTTGAGTATCATCAGCATAGATATGATAATTCAGATTGAATGATTTCAAAATACGCCCCAGAGGAGTGGTATAAGCGGTAAAGAGCAACGGTCCGAGTACCGATCCCTGTGGCACGCCGAATTTAAGTTCTACAGATGCAGACTTAACATTATTGATGACAACAGATTGGTGACGGGATGTGAGATATGACCGGAACCAATTCAGCACATTACCCTCAAGTCCGAAAACGTCGTGAAGCCGTTCTAACAGGAGAGACTGGTCGATTGTGTCGAAGGCGGCACTTAAATCAAGAAGAACCAGTAACACAACATTTTTATTGTCAAGGCTAGTAAGGATATCATTATTCACACGAGTTAATGCTGTTTCTGTACTATGTTTGCTTCTGTATGCTGATTGGAAGGGTTCGTTAAGATTATGTAACTTCAGATGGGCTTTGAAACGTTCTGCTACAACCTTTTCAATAAGTTTGGAGATGAACGACAGGTTTGAGACAGGTCTGTAGTTTTTCAAGACATTGTGATCTAATGTACTCTTCTTGAGAAGTGGAAAGACCAATGCTTCTTTCAACACATCAGGAAAGTTTCCAGTAGATAAGGATGTATTCACAATGCTACAAAGAATAGGACAAAGTTCTGTAGAACAGCTTTTAACAAGATGGGTTGAGAATACATCTAGCTCACAAGAAGAGGAAGAGGATGTAGAAATAATTGATTTGATTTCATCTACAGCAGCTATTGGAAAGGTTGATAGTGGTGAACCAGTGAAGTTTACGTCAATATCATTATCAGATACCGATAAAGAACAATTGTCAAGTGCCCTACGTATGGTAACAATTTTATTGTTGAAGAACTGACTGAAAGATTCAGCGAGTAGCTTAGGGTCACGATGCTCTGGTAGAACGGTACTGTCACTAGTTTTAATCATAGTGTTCAAAATTTTATTAAGTTCTTTAGGGTTTTTGTTATTTTCTTGTATACGGTTTAAAACAAAAGTCTGTTTCGTCTGATTGATGAGGATGTTTGTATCATTACGAGCCTTTACATATATTTGTCTGTCAATTTCAAGCTTACTCTTGCGCCAGACCTTTTCCGCCTTCCGACGTGCCTGTTTGCTTTCGCGAACAGAGTCATTGTACCATTTACGATTTGGTCTGATGGTGAGTGTTTTTCTGACAATTGGTGCATGGCCTATCAATAATGTTTTGAAGCTCTGTATTATAGATTTGAAGTTGATCCGAAATATCACAGAAATTGCCAATCTTATTAAGGGCACCGTCATTTAAGATATCAGATTTCAAGTTGGTTAAGTTGATATCTCTCAGTTTACGATACGATACAGTCTTCTGCAGTGATTTGGGTTTTGGAAGTGTAAGAACAGCCATGATTGAAAAATGATCAGAAATGAGATGGTTGTCTACTGATAAGTTGAACACCAAAGAGTCAGATTTGCGGGTAATAACGACATCAAGTATGTGACCTTTATTGTGAGTAGGTTTAGTGAGTGACATGTTGAACTAGGTCGAAAGATTCGAGAATATCGTTAAACTGTGTAGTAGTTTTGGAATCAACATCTAGGTGTAGATTTATATCACCACATATCAAAAGTTTTCCAGCACATGATGTAATTTCGTGAAGTATGTCCGATAAATCGTTGAAAAAAGTCTCAACAGAGGCAGAATTAGGAGGCCGATACAATGAGATGAGATGAAATAATTCGTTATGGTGTTTAATGTTGGTGTGTTGTATTTCGCAGCTAACAAAAGGACCTATTTTAATCTTATATGCTTTAATGGTGGACTTGAAAAAGACTGCTATACCCCCTCCCCTCTTACTAGTACGGTTGGTCGTCAATGCAGAGTAGTTAGTTGGAAGAAGTTGGTTTAGAGTAATGTTGCAATCATCTTTTAGCCAGGTTTCGATAGAGACAAAAATATCGAGGTCATTATCCAAAATAAATTTTTGAATTTCACTGGCTTTGTTTCTAATGGACTGACAGGTTAAAAGACAGAAATTGAAATTGGAATCCATAGGACAGGGATTGGAGGATAACTTACTTACTTGAATTAAATTTGCCACAATTACTCCTCTACCTGTTTAAGTCTTTCTTGGCTTGTTTGAAACTTTTATTTTAGGTTTAAAGCTGAACTCCGATTACAAAACTACAGAAATAATCAAATAAAAAACAATTACTGCCAAACATAATCGCCATACATGTTTTCAATTTGCAGAACAAGTATGGCCGCTGTACGGTGTACGAAAACAGAGACAGGCCACGCCCACATCCAGTATACACTTTGGCAACCACACTGTCCACATCCGGCTAGCAATATTTCAACTACCAATTACCAGCTTCTGACTGAGCGTTTTTTCTCTATAAATTTACTGAAAATATTATTGCTACACAATTATTATGTCTGATCAGGTACATATTATTTTACTAATTAGAAGAAATAAGTAAAGTCCGGTGTACTTTTGCTCTAAAAATGAAAGAAAACTACTCCAAACAACAACAAATCTATGTTGTTGACATAACATCAAGGGACATAACCACCTATGTCCCTTGATCGTCATAAATAACAACAAGATGAAAAATATTTTGTAGTGAAGACATACTTCTTCGATGGAGAGAACAGTTGTTTTATTGCTGCTTTGGATATATTTTGGAACGATAATACTGAACTTTATAATATTAGAAATCATTTGGTGTTTCTCCGCTGTTGTGCAAAACCTTTCAAGAAATAAGAATAAACATGGTTGGATGATGTCGGTAGATTTGTTGTTTGTTTGGGTAAGACAATTTTTCCCATCCTTTTAGAGCAAAGTACACCATAGGTTACTTATTTCGTACAATTAGTAAAACTAATATGTACCTGATCAGACATAATAATTGTGTAGCAATAATATCTTCAGTAAACTTATAGCGAAAAACCGCTCAGTCAGTAGGTAATTTGTAGTTGAAATATTGCTAGCCGGATGTGGACAGTGTGGTTGACACAGTGTATACTGGATGTGGGCGTGGCCTGCCTCTGTTTTCGTACACCGTACAGCGGCCATACTTGTTCCGCAAATTGAAAACAAGTATGGCGATTATGTATGCCAGTATTTTTTTTTATTTAAATATTTCTGTAGTTTTGTAATCGGAGTTCAGCTTTAAAGGTGGTAAAATACACAGGTTTATAGTCAGAGATTAACTCAGGAAACAAGCACAACTAGTAGACACTCTATTGACTTCACATGTTATAGTACAATTCAAGGCTAAAAGTTGATGTTTGGTATAAGTGATCATGATCAATGTTCAGCTCACCAGTACTCACTTCACCAAATTTAAAAACTAAAAATGTTAATAACACAAAAACTACACAGAATTTCTAAAATCCAATTTTGTAAAATAAAAGATACACTATTTAAGAAGTTATAGCCCAATAAAATAATCACAAGTTTAGAAAAATAACTAGGTTTCAGCAGACAAGACACAGTGCAAACCACTAGGCAGCCATCTTGTATCTTAATATAAAGTTTTCTTTTTTTCTCTTTTTTAAATTCTGTTGGGTATATCCAACAAACTACAAATGCTTTTATTGAGGCCCTTAAAAATGGAATGGACAATTTATTTATTATAATTGTTTTTTTCTTAGATATTACTTAGTACTAGTAGGCCTATGCAGAATTGGAAATTTTTACTTTAGTTTTAATTTTTTCTAAAATACGAAATGTTAAATCAGATGAACTAAAAATTATATTGGTAACAGTGTCACATAACATTGTATTTCAAACTGTCACAGCTTGTGATACTCTGCCAAAGCCCTATGAAGTGGAATTTTTTAAAAAAAAAACAACAAAAAAAGTATTGTTTAAATCGCAAAAATTAAGCAAAATGTATCCTTAAGCTCCCATTTTAAAATCGCTTACATGAAAAGCTACTAAAATGGCCAAATGGTTAACACATAATAAGGAGTAATGTCGTCCATCCAACTTTGTGTGTTTTTCCTAGGTCGTATGTTTCCTCCCACTGTATAAGATCCCTACGAGCAAGCGAATTATTGAAATAAAGTTGAACCATATGCTAGTCCCGAAATGACCCAGCTGTTTGTGTTTAGAGGATGTTAAATGCACCTTTTTCTCTCCCACATCAATGACTGGATGTCTAAAAATAACAGAGCAGAATGCTGAACATATTTTCATATATTTTTTATTCTTATACACGAAAATAAATGACTGAATAGTATAAAATAACTGGCTATTGATGACTCTTATCCAAACTTTCATACACATTACAGTTTTACCAAAATTATTTTGAATTTTTACCGTCTACCCTTACCCGTTTTAGAACATATCAGACAGTTCCACCTGGAGTTTTTACGAAAAAGAAATGGCTCATCTCCTTTTAATTTTACACACTGGTAATGAAACCAATTATTACATTTATCACATCCAATTCTCTCATCTAATATGTCAGCTGGTTCCCATTCACATAGTTTATTACATTGTTTGCATATGGTTTTAACTGTGTCAGTTGTAGAACTAGCTGATTTTGGGGTAACAGAGCTAACCGATGTACTATCTGACGGTTCTGTTTTTTTTTCTGCTTTGTGTTCGCAAGTTCCCCAAGCGCTGTCACCTTTGATCTCAAGGCTTGTCATTTTTACGGGGAATATTTTGTTTGAATTCTTTAATTGCATCAACAAGTGTAATTTTAATAAAGTGTAACTGCACCAAACAAATCGAGAAGCAGAGAAATGAACACTTCATCATCAACATCATCGTCACTAAATTCCCCGAATAATCCTATCCAAAAGTCAATTATTTCACTGTCATTAACCACTATGTTTCGACATTTCATCTGGCGAAATATAGCCCGGTTGGAGCAGATGTGCCATAAAACAACATTTCATGCATTCGACATTTCATATGTATGTTTTCAAGGTTGAGATGAAGGCTCTCCGTTTTCAGGCATTTTTGTAGAACTGAATTAAGTTTAACAAAAAAATTGTACACAGGTTCACTAACAACAAATATTACCCTAGTTGGACCTTGCTTGTGTTGGATTTCAAGCATAGAGTCATCATAGGAACTCACTTCTTCTTCAGTAATTCTAAGTTGCTTTAGAATAAATTGTTTTTTGTATTCCATTTTTCTCAGAATACGGCTTTTCTCATCAACTTTCCCCATTTTTATACGTCTACATTATAATGTGGACGTATTATGCCGTCACCCCTGTCTGTGTGTGTGTGTGTGGTTCACCTACAGGGCGCAATTCTTCATGGATTTTCTTCAAACTTGGTCTAAGGAAGATCCCTACTGTTTTTGGTGCATGCCCAACCCCCAGGGGCAGAGCCACGCCCATTTCTAGTATTTGTTTGTTTGCCGTCTACAGGCCACATTTCTTAACTTATAATCTTGAAACTTTGCATACATATTCTTTGTACCCCAAAGAACATCCCTATTGTTTGGGGTGCATGCCCAACCCCCAGGGGCAGAGAGAGAGAGAAATGGGGTTTAACGTCCACTCGACACAAACTAGGTCATTTTGGGACTAACATATGGTTTCAGTTTTATTTCAATAATTCGCTTGCGCGTAGGGGTCTTTAGCAGTGGGAGGAAACCGGAGTGCCCGGAGGAAACCCACGAGGTTGAGAAGGCTCGCACCAGGGCTCGAAACCACAGCCGCAAGCCAGAGGCGACCGGCCAGCTAGAGGTCGAAGCGCGGCACTCTAGACCACTAGGCCACCCCCCCCCCCCCAGGGGCAGAGCCAAGCCCATTTTCTTTATGTGTGTCTTTGTGACGCCTACAGGGTGAGTTTCTTACTGGATTTTCTTAAAACTTTGTATACTTACTCTTTATACCCTAAGAATGATCCCTATCATTTAGGGTGCATGCCCAACCCCCAGAGCCACGCCCATTTTCGTTTTGTGTGTGGCCTACAGGGTGCAATTCTTACTGGGTTTTCTTAAAACTTTGTATACTTACTCTTTACACCCCATGGATGATCTGTATTGTGTTTTGGTGCATGCCCGACCCCCAGGGGTAGAGCCACTCCCATTCCTTGTATTGTTTGGCGTCTACAAGCCACATTTCTTAACGTATCATCTTGAAACTTTGAATACTTATTATTGGTACTTAAAATACGTATTCTTTATACCCTAAGGATGATACCTTTTTGTTTTGGGTGCATGCCGGACCCCCTGGGACAGCAACGCCCATTTCTTATATTTGTTTGTCTGTCGACTACAGGCTGCATTTCTTAAAGTATCATCTTGAAACTTTGCGTACTTATTCTTGGTACCTTAAGGAAGATCCCTATTGTCTTTGGTGCATGCCCGACCCCCAGGGAAGTGCCACGCCCATTTTCTTTTGGTGTGTCTGTGTGTCACCCACAGGCCACAATTCTTAATCGATCATCTTGAAATTTTTTTATACTTATTCCTTATACCCTAAGGCTGACCACTATATTTTTGGTGCATGCCGGCCCCCCTGGGACAGAGCCACGCCCAATATTTTTGTGTGTTGTGTTCGCCTTCAGGGTGGAATTCTTAACAGATCCTTTTAAAAGTTTGCATACCTATTCCTTATACCATAAGGATGACCCCTATTGTTTTTGGTGATTTACTAACCATTTTTACTTTGTGGCTGTGTGTGTTGCCTACAGGCCCCGATTCTTAATGGATCGTCTTTAAACTTGGGATATGCATTCCTTATAGCCTAAGGACGACAACTGCATGTCCCCACTCCAAGAGGCAAGCCACGCCCAATTTTTGTGTTTGTCGATTACAGGCCGTAATTCTGAATGAATCAGCTTGGTACTTGGCATTTGTATACCTTATAGCCGGAGGGCGTCCACTATTGATTTTGGTAAATGTCTCGACCCCAGGGGCAGCGCCACGCCCACTTTGTGCCTTTAGCGTCTGAAAGCCACAATTCTGAATGGATTATCTTGGTATACTTATTCCTTCTAAGGACGGCAAGTATTGATGTTGAGGCACGACCCTCAACGCTAAACAAACCAAATGCCTAGCCTTCTTGACAAAGTACCATATCAATCAAAGCAGGAATGTGGACGTATATTGTAGCGTTAGCGTTATGTTTCTTAATACAGAATCGTGCAACCTCTCTGAAACTTTGTGTATACATGCACCTGCTAAATATCTTATTTTACTTTGTGCTACAGCAGATTATATTTCTGGGTTTAAAATTTCATCTTGTATGTTTTGTTCTTGTTGCACTACAATTTCTCCTGACAGTTTTGCAATTTCCTTATCCATTAACCAGAATCTGAGCTTCGTTGAAAATTTGTTTTGGTGTTTGTTAAATGATTCACATCCAAATAACAGTTTGCCTAAATTTACACGTTGATCACTTATAAGAAAGGTTTTGAGACTAGTGTAAGCAGAAATCTAGTTTTGAGATTTTTTCCTAGTACCGGCAGTTTTATAAACTGATTCAAAGACTTTGGAGTATAAAAATTTAAGATGTTCCCTCAAAGGTTGCCCTTGCATAACATTTTCTGGGATATGTTTCATAAACTCTCCATCCATATTTTCTCTGAAAAAGTCTTCAAGTTTCCAGGGACACTCTAGTTGGGAAAGATTAAATTCTGCATTTGTGATACAGCTGGTATTGTTTAAAGGAACCCCTATTGATTCTAATGAAATTGCTTCAACCTCTTATCTTCCATATCTATACTGTGATTGCAACAAGACAAGTCATCCAAAGGTACTGTGAAAGGTTCAGAATAAAAATCATGCAAAACCTCCGGGTGCTTCAAGTTAGCAGCTTTTATGTTGAAATTAACAACTCATAGCCGTTTCTTATTTGTACATCTACCTATAGCTACTCGTATCTGTCCCGGGAATAAAAAGAGAAGCAGTCAACCTCAACACACGGTAATGTTTGTCCCTGTGCTTTGTGCACTACACGTGCAAATGTTAGTTTAATAGAGAAATGTAATCTTGAAGCCAGTCTTTTGCTGTCTTGCATCAAATATGTCAAATCTGAATTTTCCTACAGGAATCGTTTTACCGTCAATCAAAACCACTGGATCTCCTCGGTTTGGCAACTTATGAACAGTTCCTTGCATACCATTGAATACTCCAGCAATATTCCTTGTTATCATTATAGGAATTCCTTCCTTCAATATCAACGTTTTAGGAGCATCACAGTGTTTTAGGAATCTCCTATCACCTGAAATATATAAATATGTATTCTGGATAATCTATCATATAAAAGTTTAATTTTACATTCACAGTGCCTTTACTGGTTTAAATCAGGTAATTGTAGATAAGTCTATGCCCAAATAACATGGTGTAGCATTAAAAATTAATTGAGAAATCAAGCAGTTGCCATGCAAGATACGCACACATTTTAAAAGAGATCGACAGAAAACAACTTAAAAAAAAAGATTTTTCATACAATCAGGGGACATAATCCAATAAGTTATGGCCCCATATCAAAGGGAATATATAAATTAAATGGGGTTTAACGCCTACTGTTCTGCTCCGGGTTATCAAGCCAACACCCCACCCGCTGAGCCACTGTTGGCTCAACATAAAGTAATGCAGTTTTGCTTTTTTACATGGGTCTCGGAACAACCGGTAATCACATACCTTTGTCTTCTGATTTATAGACATAATCTTGTCCATTCATTTGTTCAATTCTCTCTTGGTTCATTATAGCAACTTCAAATTTAGTACCATATAGCAGAGTTGGTGTGGCATCATCAGGTAGAGGTCTACTTAAACTTTCCAACAGTGAAACAGTATCAGCTGAAGGATTTCCAGCACAAAGTTCATTTACAGCTTGTAATTCCAGCACAAACTTCATTTACAGCTTGTATCAAATCTTTTTCACTTTGCCGGACTACCTTAAAAATGGCATATACATAATATCATATGTACATTTCACAACAGGGCCATGGGTCAAAATGCAGATCTGATATTGTTAACAAAGAATATTGCTGGAGTATTCAATGGTAGGCAAGGAACTGTTCATAATCTCAGGCAATCAAAGGCTCTGGTGGCTTTTGTTTTTATGATGGATCCCAAAGTGAAAACACATCATTGGAACTTTATAGGAATCCTCTCTACTAAGTTTCATATACTGACACACTTCTTAACAGAATAAATAGAATGTTAAATTTAAAAACGTGACATCACATCAGTTTGAGAACTGAAGTCAACTGGAATGTAATGTGACATCATAGATGGATCATTGGTTTGCAGGTCAATATTGTGTTCTATTTGCCTACTAACTTTTAAAGGATGAAGGAATGAAATTGGAGGTATTTAAAGAGGTATTATGTAAGATTTAGATAAAGAGCTGCCCTTTCTCTCTTTTAATATTTCGAAAATAGATAATGCGAAATGAACATATTGAAAATTTCATTCATATTAGTTAATTTTGAACGAAGTTATCAATGGTTGTCATTTTTAAATTAAATCATTAAATGGCCAAACCATTCTAATCTACTGATGGCATAGAGCGTTGATTATTGTCTTGCCCTGTTCATAAATGTTTAATTGATAACTTACAATGCATATAGCATTTAAGACCCCCCAAAATGACCTGCAATAGGCAGATTTAGTTCTTACATAATGCCTGTTTAATACGTCACATATTTTTGGTCTAAGAATTTTTCAAATTTACCTGCACTAAATTAATATGATGCGGGAATGCCAATATAAATTTTTCACTCTGAAAACAATAGGCACCATCATCATCAAATCTGTATTTCCGAACAGGTGGTAATTGCTTAAAGTCACCTACTTGCAATGATATGTTAAAAGAACAAAAAACATATATATTTATATAATTAAACAAGAGTGATTCGTTCGCAGCATATATATACAATAACACAATAAATTCTAGGACAAACATATTTTTTATATGCAACATCTGTGTTATATCACTCTTCAATCACATTGTCATGCTTTTCGTCGAATGACTGTCTCCAGATTTTAAACTGCAGAGACATGAAAAGGCATTTTATATATGTACAAACCTGGAGTCCACCAAATACAGAGTCAGTTTCTTTCACAAATCTGCAGACAGATGCAACCATTTCAAACGTCTTCTTAGACAACATCCCAATCTCGTCTATGACTAATACACTTGCTTTCTTAATCCTTTCCTTTGCAGCCACAAATCTGTCATCATTTTGAAATAGTTCTTTTAGTTTTTCTATGGCGTATCTCCCATCCATTATACCACACCAGTTGTGTATTGTCAACGCTCCAAAACCTAAATGAATACTGGCCAGTCCGGTTGTAGCAGTAACAGCAACACTTCTTTCACCCGTAACTAACAACTTCTTAATGATTTTTCTGTTCAAAAAAATAATTGAATAGATAGGTTGCAAGGAAACAAAATATATGATTATATGCCCACTGCATCTAAGACGTCAGATCAGTCTTTGTCAAAGGTTGTCACATTTATTGTTTGTATGTGATGTGAGCATTCACAAAACACTCAAATCTGATCATGACTAACAATCCATACAAAGTAATTATCAGAAATAATTAAAATATTTGACTGGCTGTGCATAATTTAAAGTGAACAAAATGAAAACTTTCACCTTTGAGGATTGATGGGTTTGACAACAATATTAATATACATACATAACTACATTTCAATGTTGGAGTATAAAAACTGATAAAACCACCTTCCATATACACTGATAAAAAAGAAAAAGTGGGGGACAGGGGAAATTATCATTACCTAATTCCAATGATTTTGCCTGAAAATGAAAGAGCAGGAAATATTTGGTGTTCTTTATAGAAAGTCAGTCCAATATCAAAATATTATCACTCGCCCGTCTATGGTTTTAGAGTACAGATAGTATTAAAATATCATAATTCTATCTTATTTCCAGGTTATCACTACACTACAAATATTGTAAAAAAAAGGATCCAGTATTAAAATCAATGACATATATGACAAAATCAGGAATTTCTTTGAAAAAATTGCAAAACAAGAACCAACCAAGGATCAAGTTACCAAACTTATTCCTAAACTTTTTGGTGTTTCCAGGTGCTTTACTTATGAGAGAAGTATGAGATATGTTGGTTGGTTTCCAGAATTTACAAGAAATTAGTGAAAATCTAGCGACCAACACCATCCAAATTCCTTCATTTTGTTCATACATAACAAAAGAATCGGAGCTACAGATAGATTGTCCTTTAAGTACAGTTATTAATGGACATCAAGTGAAATGTACGCTTCATTTCATAAAGAATGATTTTATTTTATGCTAGTCTTGCCATCAAAGAGGTTGTTACAGTATTACAAAAATTCAGTACAACAAACAACTGGTTTTAAAAATGATAACATAATATGGATGAAAAATGAGGCAGCCCGAAAAAATATTCCTGAATTTGGCAAACATGGTGGCATTGTCATCGATGAAATGAGCATTCAAGACGATTTAGTGATTGTTAGAAAAGGTGACTGCTGGAATTTGGTAGGAATGGTTGACATGGGGGTGACAAATAACAATATACCTACAATATGTCATGGAGAGAAAAAGATAGAGCTAGCAACACACGCCCTTCAGTTTGTGTTCCATGGTTTCACTGGTTTCAGGTACATTGAAAAATCAAATTATATCAGTTATAAGGTCTAAAAAGATAGTTACACAAAGCGTGGAAACAGGCCTCCACTAGGGTGTTTTTAATTTTTCCATCTCCGCTTTTAAAAACGTACAGGGCGGCAAAATGTTACACTTGACGAGGAAACCGCGAAACCCGATTTTCAGCAGAATTCGATTACATTTACTACTTGCTCACGGACCCTGAAATTTACAGGAAATTGTAGAAAGAAGCTGATTTTAAGACATTTATCGTTTCATTTGAACCTTCGTCATTACATCCACAAACAAATAATATCTTCGGGTATTTCTGACGATGGTGTTCTACCACCTGCAGAATGTATTGCTTCTGCTCCTCATCCCTGGCCAGCGAGGAGTTGAAGGTCGTCATGAGGGCAATACCGCGTTCTGCTAAGTCATTTGTTACTGTGAGCGCGGATACCGTGTCCTTAGCTTTTTGGAAAGATTCGTTTTCTAGCCACGCCTCTGGTTCATTTGTCAGGAAACTCGAATCCAGACTCAGAATCTCGAATATTAACCGACGAGTTGCCGTCGTACAAGTCTGAAAGTCGCCTCTCACCGAGATTGACTGGATCTTCAGATGCAGGATTTATTTCCATGTTCCTGAGCATTTCTATGTTGGAAACCTCGGTGTCGAACAAAGCCAATCCGACGAGAACCTCCGACAAATATCACAGTTGTCTGAACGCCAAATTGGAAACTTCCTGATCCGGGTATATTGACAAAGTCATTACGAGGCGCATTAACTGCTGAATTGCAAGTATACCAGTAGCGAATGTACGTCGTAACAACGAACAAACACACTCGGAGGAGTTTGTTGGATGTTCTAGCTTGAGCTGGTCGTCTGCCAGTTGTACGCGGGTTAAGTTGGAATTGATTTCTGAACAGCCACATTTTGATAGAGTAGATCACACGAGCCATCCATCTTGCTCTATGAAGTGCTCAGGGGTAACGGAACATGATACCCTTTGGAGGTTCTGTTCCGAGGAATATGATGGTTAGCTCTAGTAGCTCTTTGTAGTCATCTCTCGGTTGATTGAGCTGAAGCCGTTCAGTGGCAAACTTAACTATATCATCGCGCACTGGTTCCAACTGTTCATTAGCAACTTCATCGTCTACGGATGAACTATATTGAGCTTTTTCAATATTTTGCCAAAATTCTCGAAAGCGAACGAATATGGAGACTTTGAAGCACCATCAACTAGACTGAAAACTTGCGCCAAAACTATCTCCGGCACATGATGCTGACAGGCTAAATTCCACAGTTCTCGCTTTAGGGTGGTTTCTACTAAAATACAAACTCCTCCCCGCGATCCCGTATTGGTACTGGTTGTGTCAAAGCAAAGGGCGTGGATGCGGTCTTCAATGCCCCAACCCCAACCTAGGTCATCTTGGTTTAATTTTATTTCAATAATTCGCTTGCGCGTAGGAGTCTTTAGCAGTGGGAGGAAACCGGAGTGCCCGGAGGAAACCCACGAGGTTGAGAAGGCGCCCCTATCTCCATGCCACATACGCTCCCACCAGGGCTCGAAACCACAGCCGCAAGCCAGAGGTGACCGGCCAGCTGGAGTTCGAAGCGCGGCACAACTAGGCCATCCCAGCCCCCCGAATCGGCAGACGATCCACTTTCTTATGATGATGCCGCTCGTAGTCGCCCATGATTTTATCGTCCCAGTGTAGGGTCAGTGGGACACGAGGATCGAATGTCTCCTTTATTTCATTCGCTATCTTCTGACGATGTAGTTGCCGAGCTTTATGTATAGCAGAATGACTGAGCTTTAGATCTGAGGTTGCATGGCAAAACTGGTAAGATTTTCCCAGAGCGTTGAATATGTGCACAGCATTTCTCGAGCTAGTATTGGTTCTATCTAACGCTGAAGCAACCTATGAGGTGACGACAGACATTTGGGACGTGCTACGGTGGATTCAGTTCCACTTGGTTGTGCTGCAGTTGTAACGTAATCTCAGCGAGGGTAGGAGTGATACAATGATCACAAATATGGTAAGAAGTTATTTCTAAATGAATTACTCCATCAAATAAAAGGGTTTTATGTATCCCAGTGTTTTCCCCAAAAAAAACATTTGAAACTTGGTTCTGAATTCGGTGTCAGTAAGCAAAAAGTGGCATTCGAAGGGACTAGTACTTCTACGTCCTTGAGCAAGTTGTAAACATTTACTGATTTCGAAGAAAATTATCCTACGAGGTTTCTATACCAATTGGAACAAAATGCCAACCTGTACAGCAATGTCTGGAAGGGTTTCATATTTTGGTAGTAAACTCAAAACACCCTAGCCTCTGTCACTAAAGCAGCTTATTGGAAAGGAAAACTGGGACGGTGACAGAATTTCTAATCTCTCCCCTATTCATAGCCCTGAAAAAAATTGGTTAGAACACTGAAGCCTCGATCAGGTGACCGCAATGCTTATTTTTTTTTTTAAATCCTGTAACGGGGGGCCATGTTGAACTGAGTATTGACAGGGGTTGTCCTCTATGACCATAATGATTCACACCAAATTGGAAATAGATTTGTCAAAAACTAGTCTCTATCACGTTCACAGGCCAATTGTTGGCGGACTGATTGGAGCCGTTTGGTGGCAGAGTGGTGCTCTAATGATCATAAGGTCTGTCATGTGGCGTGGTTTTGATCCCACACTTGTGCGTGACAAGGAGTTGGGTCACCTGTCAAACCGTTTGAGTTCTCTAGATTCTCTGGTTTCCATCTACTGCTAAAGACCCCTACACTGAAGTGAATTGTTGAAATAAAATTGAACCGTGCAAGTATGTTGGTCCCAAAATAACATTTTATTTCTACAATACAAGATATTATGCACTGCTTGAAAAAGGCTCGTAATAATCTTGAATCAAGCAAGGATACACACAAGTCCTCCGTCGGTAAATGTAGGATATCTTGTTCCTTAATGACAAGTCTATCGTATGGGATCACTGGATGGAGTGTTTTGAATATAACTTTCAAAGTGGATTCAGAATCCACCGCCATTTGTCTCGGGAACATATTGAACTAACTCCTGCCTCCAAAATGAGAAATAAACTAGCTACAGATGTTCTCAACGCAGATATGCTTTATCTTATGAAAGCATACCAACGGACAATTGCAACTCCAGAAAGACTTGCGTCATCAGTCGAGATACTGGAGCATACATCTGTGTTAGTAGACATATTTTGTGATAAAAATAGACCAATATCAGACTTACATGATGGAAGATTTAAGTGCTTAGGAAATATCAGACTTGCATGATGGAAGATTTAAGTGCTTAGGAAAGTCAATGACTTTTTTCTGTCATGGGAAAAGGATGTAACAGATTCAGTTACTTTAGATGTCAGATAGATGTCAGACAAAACTTATTTACACGTGCAACAAGAGAAGACTTACAGTCACCAATAATTGGGTTCATATCTCTTTGTGAACAAGTGTTAATCCATGGAAACAGCATCAATCCTGGATATCTGAACTCGGATATTGTAGAAAACCTGTTTTGTCAGCAAAGATGCATAAGAAATGGGATGAACACTAATCCAACACTGGTACAATATGGACCATCAAATACTGCAATGTTCCTTGGACAAACATCTGGGTCAAACAAAAGTAATTCTGGAAATCCTGCGACTTTTTTTTTTACGTGCCCTTAATCCAAACTAAAATAAGCGAGCAAAGAAGGGAATTCGACTGTAGTGTAAAACTGTGTAAGGGAAAGTCATTGTAACTTTAAAATAAACTCATGCATACCTCATTAAATATGTTTTGCCAGTCCCACACTGACCGGTCACGATCACACTATGGCCCTGTACACACAAATCCTTCGCCTTCTGAGTTTCCCTGTGTAAGGTGCTCTCTTTAATTAAATATGGTTAAATAAATGGGCGACAGTGAGAAATGGGCAGAGTAGGTATTTTGTAAGATTCAACTTTCGAAGACTAACTCACAGGCATTTCCTGTCATCATCAATTTCCCAAAGTATGGTACTATCGTCCAGTCATATCGTGCACATGTTAGTCCAATTAAAAAGAATCACCCAAAAAAAGTAATTGCCCCACATCTATACGTCCTATATAAGAATGAGCGAGGAAAATTTTCGAACGTTTCAAAAGCGACTGTGAGACGATCATTTATGGATCTTAGGAGGGCAACGTGAAGTTGGCACGTTATTCCGGATTCGAGCCAGCACGTTATTCGAGACGACATTTTGTCGAGCGAATATCGGGATTGAGCCAGCACGTTATACGAGACGACAGTTTGTCGAGCGAATATTGGGATTCGAGCCAGCAAGTTATTCGAGACGACAGTTTGTCGAGCGAATATCGGGATTCGCCATCAAAACAGAACCATCTATCTTGCATCCGACCATTTCCTCGTTGGGTGACCGACTAGCACGGAGACGTCTGTTTGTCAAGCGAATAGGGCGCAGACAGGTTTGTTTGCGTGCACGGGGCAGCCATCTCCAGCAATCACCTGCTTTGTTGCCGAATCCCGAAGAACGTGCTGACTCGTTATTCGCGTATAACAATAAAATAAAGTACGAAGAATCCAAACCATTAGACAAAATTCGAAGTTCTAAAAAACGTTATAGGCAAACTAGTGTAATCAGCAAATCGACTGTTCAGCAAGTTATTCGGGATTCGCCATCAAAACAGAACTATCTATCTTGCATCCGACCATGCCTCGTTGGGTGACCGACTAGCACGGAGCGAATAGGATGCCGACTGGTTTGTTAGCGTGCACGGGGCAGTCATCTCCAGCAATCACCTGTTTTGCCCTTTCATCGGTGTTGCTATAGAATTGGTGCAATGGTATAAATTATAGTTTTCTGTACAACTAAATTGTTTCCTCGAATCAGTTTAGCGATCCTATAGTTTGCTATTGCCTTTGTAGTAAAAACTATAGTTGATTAGACTAAACAAGAATGTTTCTTTAGGGTGCTGTATCATTAAGCCTGTCATTGAGTCAACTGGCGCGGTTTTGAATGCCTGGCTGTACGGGACAAGGAGAAGGGTCGCCGGTCCAACCTCGTGGGTTTTCTACGGGTCTTCCGATTTCCTCCCTCTGCTAACGACCTCTACGCGCAAGTGAATTAAACCATATGTTAGTCCCAAAATGACCTAGTGTGTATCGAGTGGGAGTTAAACCTGGCAGGTCAATTCAAACGAATCTTGTTTGTGTTTTGTATTGCTAAATCATACTTGAAAATAGTGTTTGATTATAATAACGTTGTGTCGGATGTGATAAGAGATGATTTCTGTTAGCCACAAAAGAAGAAAAAGCACGGTAAAGATTCCAAAATAACCTTAGAACCGAGGTTGGGGGGAAAAGCTTTATTTACGCATTGTAGCTGTTCAGGTACAGTTCCCGACCAGTGACTATGGGTAACCGTGCTTACACATTTTCCCAGACTCTTATTATTGGGCAAGGTCAGACCAAGAAATTAGTGCTTGTGTTAGGGTTTGAGCGAGTAAACGAGTTAACCAGAGCCCTTTAATCTGATGTTCAGTTTAGCAACGAGTTTACATTTTGGAAAATATATTAAATCTTAAAAATGAAAATCATGGTCATTTTAATTAATTAGTTTAATTACATTACAAGTAGATACATATATGATTCTGGTGAGGCAAGCAGTAACAATTTTATTGTCTAAATTTTTATTTATATCAAATCTCAACTCTTAACTCACAATTACGATCTCAATCCAATCTGTAACATTCTCTTATTGCTCGGGGGGAGTGTGAGTCACTAGTGTTTTCCTAATCTCAGTTCCTGCACTTTAACATGCCCTCCAATAGAACAGTATCTCTGTCGAGGTAACACTTAATCAAGGTCAAAAGTAAGATAGAAAAATTATCTACTGTTCATAAAGTGTTTATATTTCTAGCCTAATATCAAATTCAAAAGTAAATACCCTTCAAAGTTTATATAAAACACATAAATTGGGAGATTTCATGATGTATTCAGAAATAAGCCAAAAAATTATCAAAGCTGTAATTATCTACCTTCTTGGCTAAACACGTTATTCCAGGCAGTCGCGGTGACTCAGTGGACAAGTCGCTGAGTCGCTAGTCTGGGGGTCTTGGGCTCATTCCCGTGTTTTCCATCTGATCAGCAGTGGTTATGAGTATTCGCTAAATGAAGCATATATCGTGTCTACGAAATGTGGACTGATAGAGATGTACCTGACAATGAGTAGGGTCGTGTGTTCAACCTCGTGGGTTTTTCTCGGGATCCTCGAACTGATAAAAAAACTACACACAAGCGAATTTTTAATATAAACTTGACCAATATGTAAGTCCCGAAATGACCTAGTTTGTGTCGAGTAGACATTACCCCCCCCCTCTCTCTCTGTCAGCGCTAAATAAAGCACAAGTCTTTTCCATGCAATGCGGGTTGACCGACATAGATGGCGAGAAAATGTCAGCCTGGGGAGCTAACTCCATTTATCAGACAACAAACTATTCAGTTGTTACATGCAATACAACTAATCGAAATGTGAAATTACATTTTTCGTCTACATATCCAAGAGAAGGGTTCTCCAGTTCTTCTATGCTGATTATATCCTCCCAATAAATTTTTTCTTCTAGTGGAATCGTCAACTGTTTTATTTTGGTTCTTTGGTGGTTCTCTTTGTTCAATAATCCCAGATTAATTAATATTTTAGTTGGCAATAGTCCAGTAAACGAATCGAGTACCTTTAACTCGATGTGAAGAAACAGCTTATTGTTTCGTATAGATGCAAATCGCCACAAGGATAATCCACCATGTTCAATATTCGTGTTTCCGATGAAGTGTATTTTCTTCCCATGCCTTAAATTAAATTGAAAAAGACATGTCGTATTTATGTCCAGTTCAGATTTATGGTGGCTGGCAATCTCTGCGTCATGTTTCTTCATGCCTGGCTTTACTTGACCAAGTTGTGTAGTTAGCTGTATTTTGTTCATTTCACCCTCTTGAAACAAAAGTATGTTCGGTTCTGGAATGACGAGGTCCTTTCTACCATTTTCAATCTGCTGTAGAAGTTCCGTTTTTAAAACTAATAATTGTTTTACTCCGACATGGTCTACATCATCTGTTATCTCTTTTACAAGGTTCTTTGTTGTTGCTGATGAGTCATTGACCAGTGAGTCTAAGCTCACCGTCTCTTTCTCGGCCTCACCATGGCTTTGCTTTACTTCGTTGTGCATTTTACTTCCAATATGGCGAAGAGCTGCACAAAGTTTATCCACTCTCTTATCAATTCTGGTACATATCTGTGAAGTTTGTGTCTCAATCTCTTTCTTCTGATGCTGGATGGATTCTGAATATCGTTCGTATTTCAGTAAAATGCTCTCTAGCTCCCCTTTCAGTGCTTTGATCTCCATCTGTATCTCAAGTTTTAAGTCGTTTAAATCACTGACCGAGTGGCCATTGTGATCAGCTATAAAACATTTATAACACATTGATACACTACACTGTTTACAATATAGATCTTTTTCTTTCATGTGATTACCACACACTCTACTTTCACTTTCGGCTTTATCATCGGGAATGGCGGAAATGTTTCTACGTACGACGTTTGTAGATCCAGTCAGCTCTGTTTGCTGTGGGAGGTAAAAATTCGTTGTAAATTGTTCGGGAATCTTCACGCTTTTACGACAAATAGGACAATGAAAATGTCCGTTCTCTGATTTTTTTGAAATGTAATCATCCAGACAAGTTTTACAAAATGTATGAAAACAGTCAATTATTTTTGGATTTTTAAAATCACACAAACATATAGTACACTCCATCTTGGTAGCCATTTTCTGCACAGGATATATTTCTCAATGAACAACAATCGACACATGAATTACTATTCATGTTACAATTCGAACATATGGTTGTACAAAAGGCAAACAACATAAATCACTTCTACAGTCCACTAAACATTTTAATCCAAATCATTCGATATAACAATAATTATGGATGTAGATCAAGCTGTCAACACAAATCGACAAACCACATCTCAAGCCTTCTATTCATTGTAATGTTTATTGAATATCCTTTCTACGAATCACGTAAGACGACAGCTTAGCTGACGCATACATTCATATTAAAATAAGTGTTTACATTCGGATTGAGGCTATCGCTTCAAGATGAAAAAAATAGGTTGCCAGGCAACGAAACATACGCCCACACAGCAGCCAAATCGTCCGGGCAGTCAACAAATGTTGTTGCATTTTAAGTAATCATCAGAAAATCATAATTCAAACTCACCCATAACTACGGTGTAACTGTGATATAATCAAACGTTTTTTTAAATCAGATAATAATTATGACCTCCAGAGGGACCACAAGCTAAAAAGGGTGATTTTTCGTACAATCAGGGGCCATAATTCAGGAAGTTACGATCCGATATGGGCAAATATGCAATGGAACCAAGATCATTAGGTTATAAACATGTATTTCAAGTTTCATCAAAATCAGTTCAAAATTTTGACCTCTATAGGGTCCACAACCTTGATATAACATATTTTCACACAATTCGCGTACAGACAGCGGCCATTTTATCCGTCAACTCTGGTCCGATTTTCACGAAATTCTAATTCTCTCTTCATTACCATGAAACCGTGATATAATCAAACGTTTTTTTTAAATCGAATAATAATTTTGACCTCCAGAGGGACCACAAGCTAACAAAATCGATTTTTCGGACAATCAGGGGACATAATTCAGGAAGTTATGATCCGATGGGCGCAAATATCGAAAGGAACCAAGATCTTTGGGTTATAAACATACATGTCAAGTTTCATCAAAATCGGTTCAAAATTGTGACCTATATAGGGTCCACAACCTTGATATAACATATTTTGGATTTTCACACTATCTGTGTAGAAACAGCGGCCATTTTGTCCGTCAATTTTGGTCTGATTTTCACGAAATTCAAATTCTCTCTTCAATACCATGTAACGGTGATATAATCAAACGGTTTTATAAATCGGAAAATAATTTTGACCTCCAGAGGGACCACAAGCTAACAAAAGCGATTTTTCGGACAATCAGGAGACATAATATCAAAAGGAACCAAGATCTTTGGGTTATAAACATACATGTCAAGTTTCATCAAAATCAGTTCAGAATTGTGACCTCTATAGGGTCCACAACTTTGATATAACATATTTTCACACTATTCGCGTACAAACGGCGGCCATTTTGTCCGTCAATTTTGGTCCGATTTTCACGAAATTTGAACAACCTCCATAACCATGTATCGGTGATATAATCAAACGTTTTTTTTTAAATCGGATAACAATTTTGACCTTCAGAGGGACCACAAGCTAAAAAGGGCGATTTTTCGGACAATCCGGGGCCATAATTCAGGAAGCTACGATCCGATAGGCGCAAATATCGAAAGGAACCAAGATCTGTGGGTTATAAACATGCATTTCAAGTTTTATCCAAAATTGTGACCTTTGGCCAGTCTCCGGAGGGAGGCTTATTGTGTTCTAGGTTGTATTTTATCGGCAAGATCTCATGACCGTTGCAAACGTCCATAATTAAAATCATTAATACGGAATATAAATTAAGTGTTTGGAATTAACAAGCACTTGCCAACAAGATACGCCAACATTTTAGAAGAGATTGACAAAATTAGTTAAAGAAAGAAGATTTGTTTGTATAATCAGGGGCCATAATCCAGGATGTTACGAATATAGACAGGGGCCGAGTTCTTGTGGATAAAAAGACATACATTTCAAATATCACCAAAATCGGATAAAAATTGTGATTTCCTGAGGGTCCACAACCTTTGTCTTACATACTTGTAGACTATTTGCGCTAGGAGCAACCATTTTGTCAGCCAGATTCGATTTTCTCGAATTTCGAACTCGACAAGGGTTTTTTTTCTATACCGGATAAAATTGTGACCGCTAGAGGTGCTACAAGCTAAACCAGAAATCAATGGGTTTCATATCTGAATGAACCCCAAAGCCTAAAGAATGACACGGAGCTCAGCTGTAAAGATGGAGGCAGCATTTAAAGGGGGGATTGAAACCATTCCACTCAGCTAACTCAACGTCAGACCGTATGATCTACCGGTTAGGCCTTAGACCACTCGCCCTCTGATAGGAGTAAATAATTTACAACCTACTAAATATATAGTCTGAAAATGGCCAAGTATATAGGGAATTGAGTTCCTTGAATGACATTTAGAAGTAGAGGTATAATATTCATAATAACACAACTTCATGGATTTACTACTTCTTGGTTTATTACATGCAAGGTTTCAATACAGGTATCTTTATCAAGCAATGGTTGATAAAGATACCTGTAAGATTATTGAAACGTTGCATGTAATAAACCAAGAAGTAGTAAATCCATAAAGTTGTGTTATTATGAATATACAGGGAATGTCTTAAAGTCTGACATCCATTATCTATAAGCCCCTTATTGTGGTATTAAAATCATTTCGTGGATTTTGAATACCATGCGCACTACTATACTCGAAGCCATTAAAAACGCAATGCCTTAATCGTGAAATATTTCTGGTAAACGTTTTCTTGGGCTATCTTATCTTATGCCACATCGGTGAAACTTGTAATGGGTCTCTTTTCGTGGAGTTAAAGTTCTGGGTAATGAACTTTGTTTCGGCAAATGCAACACTTGACTTTTTTTTATTGTTTTAAGCAGTCCCATGCCACACGTTTTGCGCGTGCATTCCTTGCCCTCTGGCCCTTTAAATACAAATCAAAATTTCAACATTTATCACTTCGGAAAAATGTCACGCCTTACACAAGAAAGCAGGAACATGCTGGACCAGGGTGATTCACGGGTAGCTCTCGCCACCGATCGAACACTGCTCGCCTTAGACAACGCTTCCACGCCACAGAAAGAGTTGCCGATCGACCCCGACCCCAGTAACAAACGCTGATTAAGATCGCCACATCCGACTACAACATCTGCGCAACCGGTTCCAGTCAGCTACTATGAAACTGCCAAGGGAACTGTTGGGACACAAGACTGTCAGATCAGCCCTCAACAGTCCGAAGCTGCCTGGCTGCTTCTGAGTTAAGCTATGGTAGACCTTACCAAGGTCAGATCCCCTTGCATCGTCATCGACTTGCCAGCCAGCAATGAGTCGCAAATCAGGGGTATCGGCACAACACACCAGGGCAATTGTAGTGTGAATGAAATTGTTCGTCAATTTTTATGTATATTTGTTTAAAGTTGTAGCAGTAAATAAACTTTGAATTTGGCATTGTGTTTTGAATGGCTTTGAGTGTATATCTTGAACATTGGATCTCTAAAAACATTATCAATTCAAGAATGGACGGATTGCGTTATATATATATTTACAATGATGAATAGAGTATTTGGCCACAATCCTAAAACGGCCAAAAACAAGCCAGCGTCACGCGTACTCTCTTTAGATGGGCATGCTTTAATACTATCGAATGATACGATTTAAATAAGGGAGGTAACTACATTATTCATAGAAAACCTTTTCTATTTCACTCTTTTCTGTATATGTCAATAATGTGAATCTAATTGATCACTGGATTTATTTCTGTTTACAAACTCACTTTTACATCGCCCCCAAATTCTTAAACCTAACCGATGACCTAGCCCTACGCCTTACACACACTAACCATTACCCGTAAATTCGCGGCAACAATCACGTGCCCGAAATACACATGGCGACCAGCGACTTTAGATTAACTTGGTGACAATGGTAACTTTTGGTGTTTCTCCTGTTGTAGTTCTGCCAAAATTGATACAATACACAGTCTGAACATTGTACCGACCGTTAATTCCAGTGACAAATACGTAGCAAGGGAGTAATTGGACTAAGATTATAAATCCCCCAAAAATCCAAGCAGCTTTGTTTAAAGTGATACATATTTAAGGCCAAACGCGCGTAGCGTTTGAAAATTGAGAATATATATATAATCGTACTGGACAGGCAATACTATTTACTTTTTTCTTGCAAAAACAAACTTATTCGGTGCTTTCATTTTGACAAATTCTCAAAACGGGAAAATAGGTCCTTTTGATTGAGTTTGTCAGCGCCGTTAAAAATCAGAAAGTTACGCCTTGATTATACGTCATGCCAATTTGTAAAAAGACATATTAAATAACAATTTTTCCAGATCCTAGTGCTGTGAAGACAAGTAAATCAGATTAAGACAATTGCTACTTTAACAAAACTTAAAAATAATAATATAAACAACAATACATTATATCACGTCATTTAAAAAACTGTTCCCGTCAATTTTAGAACGCTTGTCAATGTGTTATATAATCCATATCTTGTGCATCATATATTCTCTAAAACGGGTATTTTTGTCAGCATTGGGCATATGTGACATAAGAAATGATTAGGGTTTAACGGCCTACAGTGTGCTTATAAGTGAGTCACATAAGAACACAGCCGTGCTGTAACTTATAGTCAAGGTTGAAATTCATTTAATCAAACCATATTTAAAATATTCAAAATATTAAATCACAACTGACGCAATGCTTACATTGTCAAATCATAAGCTACAAAATGTCCATTCATTTTTGTTTGTGTACATATGGCTGCGTATATCTAAAAACGTTGTGTTAATTTTGCCAAGTAGATAAACGAATATTATGATAGTAAATTATAACGAAATCTTCAAAAAACATGGGACACTGATTAGAAGATAGCCACGCACATCGCGTAAAGCACCCATCCAACAGCTTCATCTCAAATACTGCCTAGTCCAAAGGGAAACTTGGATGTTGAGCACATTTAATCAGGGTCTAGGGTCCATCCTCTTATGACCCCATTTTGTTCCATAACGGAAGCCTCTATGACCCCATTTTGTTCAATAACGGAAGCCTCTATCGAGTTCACATTCCAATCAGCTAAACCCGGTATCTTGTAGCCTTTATAGCACTACAAGGGTTCGACTAAGGAGAATAACTGTAAAAGGGGAAGTTACAGGACGCCGAATATCGATTGGGTTAGTCTCCAATTCTGTTAGAGGAATAATCCCCTGCCAATCAACTAGTCGGCTAGACCTAAATAGATTTAACTTAACGACTTTGTTTAATGCATGATTTGTCATGTTTAAAAGCTCCATTTCTAATGATATAATTGGAGGCAATTGGAAATTGTTCCCTTTCTGCAAGACAAAAGCAAAGGAAAGCACTGATTTCAAACTGTACGCAGTTCCACACCAAGTCATTCCATTTCCTACTATCATTGCACCTTCTCCACAATAATGCATCTTATTTCTGTCCAGTTCTCCTGACGTTGAACATACTTTCCCGTCACCTGATTTCCCGATTTGTTCTTTCTTTAGCGCATCACATTTGTTTGCACGAAAATGACCGATTTGTTCAGTGAGCTCTGGAACATCCATTTCGCCCTCCTGAACCAAACTCGTATTTGCTACGGGGACATTGAGATTTATTGTACCCTTATCTACTTCGCATTGGAGGCCCTGTTTTAAATCTATTGTGATACACTGACGTGGTCTACATTTGTTATTGATTCTTTCAAAAGATGCCTGGCTCGTCTTGATGAATCTAGGAAAAAAGTCACAGGTAAAAAAGTCACAGTAAAAAAAAAAACAGTAAAAAAAAACACAGGTAAAAAAGTCACAACTTATATATATTGTATTGTAGAGTGAGTATATCTTTAAACTTTTAAGTTATTTGTCTTTGAGTTTGAGTTGGATGGAACATTAAAATAGCAAAGAGTATTGATGTGCTAGAATGTTGAATGAGCTAGGATGTGCTAAAATGTCTGATGTACTGATATGTCAAATGTGCTATAATGTATTAAAATGTCACATGTGCTGATATGTCATATGTGCTAATATGTCAAATGTGCTATGATAACAAAATGTGCTGATTTCTAAAGACTAAAACAGTCTGGTTACATCTGTGTAATGAACATATGTGTAATTAAAGGTTAAATATGTATGTTATTGTTATTGAATTTGAGATGTAATAACAAAACTGTGACTTTTTTTCCTGTGCCTTTTTTTACCTAGGCAAATTTGTGACTTTTACTGTGACTTTTTTTCCGCGCACCGTCTTTGATAAGTCATTGGTCAGTGATTCTAATCTCACCGGCTTTCATCCTAGTTCCATTATTACGAACCACAGCACAGAGTTTATCAACCTTTTTATCAATCCTGGTACAGATCTGTGAAGTTTGTGTTTCGATCTCTTTCTTCTGATGCTGGATGGTATCAGAGTAGTGTTCGTATTTCAGTAAGTTGTTGGCTAACTCACCTCAGTGATTGAATTTCAATCTTTTTCTTGAGTTTAAAATCGTTTAAGCCACTGACCGAGTGACAAATATGATCAGCTATAAAACATTTATAACTTATGGATAAACAACACTGTTTACAATATAGATGTATTTCTTTCATGTGACTACTACACATTCTACTTTCACTTTCATCATCAGGCATGGCGGTTTCACTCACACCTGTGTGGTGTGAGAGATGAAACCTGGTGTCTTCTCGACAAACGGGACAAGGAAAATATCCGTTCTCAGATAAGTTTGAAATAATATAATCATCCAGACAAGTTTTACAAAATGTGTTTGGATTTGTAAAATTACACAAACATATACTACACTCCATGTCTGATTATATAAACGAATAAACAATACTCAGGTATACAATTGAGTTAACGTTACTTGTGACTCCAAATCAATATCGTTACAAATCAGGACAGAATCCGCACACCACAACACCTTTATTTAGGATATACACAGAAAGTTTTGTATCTAAATATGTGACGTATATTAACTATACTCTGGGCACTTTTTATTTAAACACGCACCCGTCGAACATAATACATACTGAATTAAAAATGTTAAAAGAGTATGTAATGTCATCCCCTCCTTAGTGAATACAGCAGGGCAATAGCTATTTATGTAGACCGTCCGCGATAGCATATGCATTCAACCGGCTAGCATATTACGCATTCAAATAGCTCTAATAACATAGAGTGAAACAAATTATATAATAACGTATTGTAATTTAAATCTAGTAAGAACAGAGTCTATGGCCGTTCAGCTGGGCGCATATTCATGTTTTTTGCGGGCTCGTTGCAAAAACGTTTGTGTCAGATACACCCACCTATGCGCATAGCTGGGAAAGAACGGTACTAATAAGTAGTAATAAATTATGGTCTTTTATTGTGGATCTACTGATAAATACAAGCAGCCAGCGAGGTTCCCCCCGCAACATTATTAGTACGTTATCCTCCGTAACCATGGCCACGCCCAGGGGTAGTATTCCGCCACAAAATCACAGATATTCTTTACCACAATTCACTCCAAAAGTCACAAAAAAGCATGCAAAGAATTTTTGTCTTAGGTCTTCTCATATAATTAGAGTTTGTAAATTGTAAACGAATCACAATTTGATTAAAATACAGATCTATAGTTCATTTCGTTTGTATACAATTTCGATGGTCTACACGACATGAAAATCTGACGGGTCCTAGTGACAGGTCGGGTCGGGCATTATACGAAAGGCCTTTGACTCTATGACGTTAGACATTGATTAATCAATCAGCGTTGGCGTTTCTTGGGATTCACCCACAGTTCCGTACAGAGCATACCAAGAACCCGTTGTAACAGACCGTTTCATTTGCTAATTCCTCAAATCAACTAATATATAAAACGCCTGTTATATATAACAACTCTTCCAGATCGTAGAATTGTGAAGACAAGTAAAACTATAAAAAACGAAACGAAATAGGATCTGTGTTTTAATCAGATTGAACAAATCTCGAACAACCTATTTCCAATTACAAATATCAAAATACCAATCTTGCAAAACTATTGTCAAAACACATTTCATCTAACCTGAATATTATTACGACAGGGAACACTTGTGGTGATCTGTCAAAGGGTTCGCACAACATGGCCACCTGTTTAAATATGGCTGTCAACTTAGACTAAGGTCAATCATTAAACACTTCAGAATAGCCTGACGTGCATCATACAGAATTGTAAAGTTGTAAACTTGGGTTAACGCTTTAAAGACTTCTTTGATTAATGTTACGCTTCCAACAAGATCGGTAATTCAAAATATTATCTATATATAAAGTAAATTGCTGTACACGCAAGAAGACTAAACGATAGTCCAGTTCATCACAAGCCATATTATGGAAGAAATATAATTCTCCGTGAAAAGGTACAAAGGCCTGTTTTAACATGTGCACACAGTAGTGGTTATGGGCATTACTAGTTTAGTCAAATGATAATTAAAACATTCATCGGTTATACGAAATGGAGACTGACGGACGGAGATGAAAAATAAAATGGAATTTAACGTCCTACTGTTCTGCGCAGACTGTACTGATGAAGCCAGACATACGCCATACAGTGTGCTACAGGGGACAATTGTGACCGGCCATCGGCACCATGGCCTACTCTTATATCGAAATTAAATTGCCAAACTATATTTTACGTGCACGCCAGAGTGTACACGGGACCCCGGTTTTTGTCCCATCCGAAAGACCAGGCAACTGTCGGAAAATCCCAATGAACTTTCTTGGCAAATGCAGGGATCAATGACGCGACCTCCAGACTAGCGAGACAACGTCTTTCCCACTTAGCCACCGTGGCTACCCGGGAAGGGAAAACATACAATGAGAAATGTTTTATGGGCATATACAAATTAGTTTAATTTCCATAGTTTTGAGTTAATTCAAGAACAAATTATCATTAACGTGATCGAATCTTCACCATATAATTATTATAAAGAAAATGTGGCATCGTTTAACTTCCACTGGATGTTGGCAGTGCCGGGAGATGGCACGATTTATCAGAGAACCTACTTTTTAGTTGTTACATGTAAGACAACTAATCGAAATGTGAAAACACGTTGGTCGTCTACAAATCCAAGAGAAAGATTCTCCAATTCTTCCATGCTGATTATACCCTCCCAATAAAATGTTTCTTTTAGCTGAATCGTCGATTGTTTCATTTTGTTTAATTGGTGATTCCGTTTATTTAACAATTCTACTTTCAATAATATTTTATTTGGCAACAGTCCAGTAAATGAGTCAAGGACTGTTAACTCGAGTCGGAGAGACAGCTTGTTGTTGCAAATAGACGCATACCGCCACCAACATAGTCCCCCATGTGTAACACCCGGGTTTCCGGTAATTTGTATTTTCTTCTCACGATCTAAATTAAATCGGAGAATGCAAGTCTTATTTATGATCGCTTCCACATTTGTCAAGTTGTTGTCGCTTGCAGCCCCTGAGTTTAACAAGATATGGCTTCTTGCAGTTTTTATGTCATTTTTCTTCATACCTGGCTTTATTTGACCAAGTTGACTAGTTAGCTGTATTTTGTTCATTTCTCCTTCTTGAAACAATATTATTTTCGGTTTTGGAAAGACGAGATCCTGCTTACCATGTTCAATCTCCCATAGCAGTTTCGTTTGTAAAACCAACAATTCGGATATCCCGACATGGTCTACACCATCGGTTACTTCTTTTACAAGGTTATTTGTTGCTGTTGATGAGTCATTAGCAAGTGATTCTAAGCTCGCCGTTTCCCCCTCTTCCTGGCCATGACTTTGCTTTACTTCGTTTTTCATTTCACTTCCTATATGGCGAAGAGCTGCACAAAGTTTCTCCACTCTCTTATCAATCCTGGTACAGATCTTTGAAGTTTGTGTCTCGATCTCTTTCTTCTGATGCTGGATGGATTCAGAATATTGCTCGTATTTCAGTAAGGTGTTCTCTAGCTCACATTTCAATGCTAGAATCTCCGTTTTTAACTTGAGTTTAAAATCGTTTAAGTCACTGACCGAGTGACCACTGTGATCAGCTATAAAACATTTATAACACATGGATACACTACACTGTTTACAATATAGATCTATTTCTTTCATGTGGTTACTACACATCCTATTTTCATCATCAGGAAAGGTGGGTACGTTTCCACATATGACGTCTGTAGATCCACTCAGATAAAAATTAGTAGTAAATTGTTCAGGAATCGTGATGTCTTTACGACAAATAGGACAACGAAAATGTCCGTTCTCCGATGTGTTTGAAATGTAATCATCCAGACAAGTTTTACAGAATGTATGAAAACAGTCAATTATTTTTGGATTTTTAAAATCACACAAACATATACTACACTCCATCTTGGTCGCCATTTTCTACACACAGTATAATTTATAACGTCTCAATGAACAACAATCGGCATAGAAACACTATTATATTACTATTCAAGTTACAATTCGAACCATTCAATTAAACAACAATTACACATGGTTGTAAAATATGCAAATAACATAAATCACTTCTATAGTCAACTAAACATTAATACCAATCCAAATCATTCAATATAAAAATAATTACTGTAGGCTTGTAAAGCAAGTCGTCGCTTCTCAATGCTACTGTATAATAGTATAACATTTATTGAGTAATAAGCCCTACAGCATATATATATTCACTGATGCATACATATGATAGATGTCTCAAACAAGACAACAAACCAACCGAATGTCATAAATGGAGGGTGTGTGTGAGGCTTGGCGAATGGTTAACGCGTGCTCATTTGATCAGAAGGTCTGTCATTGAGTCGATTCCCCGCGTGTATGTATCAGGGAGTATGGTACGGTTTCTCTTGCCCCTGCTATAGTCCCCTGCGCTCAAGCGAATTATTGAAATAAAATTGAACCATTCATAGTCCCACAATAAGATCTCTCTCTCTCTCTCTCTCTCTCTCTCTCTCTCTCTCAGTCCTCCTGTTACCTCCCACGGCTAAAGACCCCTACGCGCAAGCGAATTATTGAAATAAAATTAAAAACCATACGTTAGTCCCGAAATGACCTAGTTTGTGTCGAGTGGACGTTAAACTCTATTTCTCTCTCTCTTTATCGTTATATATCACATCAAATATTTGAATACGAGACACTCTTTTATTTTTTCAAATAGTACATGTATTTACATAATAAAAATAATAAAATGCATAAATTTAGAGTCTGAATTCAAGCCGCATCTAAAATAAATTCATCTGCCAGGTCACATTCATATGCAATAAAGAGTAAACTATCAACCGGTAATGAAATGGAGTCCTACTGTTTTGCTCCGAACTGGGCCAATGAAGTCGGGCACACGCCAAACAGTATGCTATGGGGAAAAGTTTGACCGGACAGCCAAAAGCGTGTTATAGCTGGAGGCGCCAGCCTCCTTGCGAAAAAAATCAAAGAAGTTGAAAAAATAAAACGGGAGAAAAATGCTAAAACCGATGAGAAAATGAAAATGTACCCTAGTTAGGGAGGGCCCTAAAGACAGACAAAAGGGCCCCTACGTCTGACAAAAGGGCCCCTCTGGCCAAGGGAAAGGGCCCCCCCGAGTCCAAGTGAATTGTTTTCTATACACTGTTACTGTATATTGTCCGGACCCCGCCGCGAAAGAGGGCCCTCAAATTATTATAGTCTCCGCCATGATAAACCTTAAAACGCCCCTGCGGACAGCGGCACTACGGCCTACTCTTGTATAGAATTTCAACTGTCAAGGGATCTTTTACGTGCATGCCAATGTGTACACGGGCCCTCGATTTTTCGTCAAATCACTGACGAGGGGATACCACGTCGGAAAATGTGGATGAACTTTCTCGGCCACAGCAGGGATCGAATGCGTCCATAATTGCAACATTCATCGTGTCTTTGATAATGGCCAATAATGTTTTAGAGGTCGTAGAGTATCGGCGTACTATGGACAAGGAACCGACTAGGACGTTATCGCTGGCAGCTCTATTTGAATTCTGACGCCATGAAACATCCTTCGATCCAAGGAACAAACATGTCATGATTCATCGCAATCGTACCTGAAACACTTCTAACATCAAGAACAACAAAATGGGCACCCGGTGTGTTCCAATGGAATATATGTAATTCATAACTAAACTCTTTATGGATAAATATCATCTAGTAAATACTGTATTTGTGAATTAAATTAACCTCGAACATACTTTTGAAGCATTATAAAACATGATAATTATTGGACTATAAACTGAGCTATCCCTAACTCTTGCTGTTTACATAGAGTTTCCCAATGAAAAGATAGACCACCCCGAACCCCTTAATAAGATGGTTTCAAATAAGTTATGTCAAATCTGAGATTTGTGCAGACATCTTGTAATACCGCCAAAGGCTAATTTGTTCGCTCAGAAAAAAGTATATACGCCTATTCATTTGGCATTATCTATTTGTAAACTATAACAACAAGGACGGTCAGTTCTGCATCTTAATGTTACATAATGTATATTTTATATATGGTTTGTCAGTCAATATTATATGTACCGTTGGGATATATATATATATATACTATTCAAAAAAAGTAGGGGATATTTGATTTTGGGGGCATAATACTAAAATATGCAAATGACTACGAAAAAAGTCACTATAGAACCTAACAGAAGAAACATTTCCAGTTACATGTGACGCCCAAACGCACCAATAGCTACCGCATGGAATGCAGGTGATGCTTGGGATCATCATGGGGGTCCAACCCAAGATTTGCACGACTCTGACTTTGAATGTTACAGTCATTGTGGCATTGAATTCCAGGGTGGAAACAGCAGTTTAATTGTTTTAGTGACCAGAAAACAAATTCTGATATGCGTCGGCTTACCCAAAATGAAAGGTTACGTGCCCTTGGCATGCTACAGATCGGCACAACACAGGAGGTTGTGGCGCGGACGATGAATGTTTCTCAGTCTGTCATAAGCAGGCTATGGTCCAGATACCGTGATACACAATCTGTACAGGACAGACCACGCTCAGGTCGACCAAGGGCGACAACTCAAGCCCAGGATCGATTTATCCGTACCTTGGCCTTGAGAAATCGTGTCATCACAGCAAATCAGATCAGCGCTCGTCTTCAAACAGACACTGGTGTGAGAGTGAGTGGCCAGACGATTCGGAATCGACTGCATAGGGGTCACCTTCGCGCCCGACGTCCTCGCGTGATCCCTTGTTTGAGAGATCATCACATTCAGGCAAGACGTCAATGGTGTAGGGATCGTCAACACTGGGATAATCGACGCTGGAGCAATGTGATGTTTTCAGATGAGTCAAGGTTCACTGTTGATTTTTTGGACAGACGTAGGAGGGTGTGGCGTCGTCGAAACGAGCGCTTCCAAGACGTTAACGTCATCAGACATGATCGATTTGGGGGTGGTTCTGTTATGGTGTGGGGAGGCATCACTGTTGCTGGAAGAACGGCTTTACATATTGTTGCAGGGCGTGTTACAGGCCAGTACTACCGGGACAACATCTTGGCAGTCCATGTTGTGCCGTTGACGTCATGGCCGCCGTTTCATCTTCCGGGATGACAACGCAAGATGTCACAGGGCCAGGATCGTTACAGGTTACCTCCAACAACAGAACATCACCACATTACCTTGGCCAGCACTGAGTCCCGAACTCTCCCCCATCGAGCATGTCTGAGACATGCTTGGACAGAGGTTACGTCAACGTCAACAACGTCCTGCCAATGTCCAAGAACTTGCTGCTGCGTTGCAACAGGAATGGGACAATCTGGACCAAAATGACCTTAGACGTCTCATTAGGAGTATGCCACGTCGGATCAATGCTTGTTTGGCAAACAGAGGAGGATTTACCCGTTACTGACTTTGTTGTGATGCTGTGGTAACTTTGCTGTTTGACCCCGGGTATCATTTTACCCTTATAATGGTCAGTCTGTGCCTTACTTAGTCTAACGATCATTTGGAATAAATCGATGAATGTGAACTTCATTTCATTTTGTCATTTGTTTCTTCGTCAGTTTCATTAGGTGACTTTAATAACACTTAAAAATCAAATATCCCCTACTTTTTTTGAATAGTATATACTGTCGACATTATTTGTTACGCTGCTGTATTCAGTAAGAGGATTACAGGTCTATATGACGTTCTGTTCCTTTTCATTTCATTTTAAAACCTTTTTATGGTGGTTGACAGGCGTGTGTTTAAATTGAATAGTTAATACACGTCAAGTATTAAGATAGACATTTCTTTATCTATGTGATAAGTACATGTGATGTGGTGTGGTCAACAGTAATTTAAACGTAATAGTGACAATGATCTGTTTACCTGCATATAAGCCTGCATGTATCGAATGGGACGAGAAATATTTCCAATAATTGTGTTGATTGCTTATATTATAAACATGTGTAATTGTTTTATATCGAATGCTTTGGGTTGTTAAATGTTTAGTTGGCTATAAAAGTGTGTTGCTGATTTCTAGTGTAAAAATTGGTGATCAATACTTCTGTTTTATAAACATTCGTTGTACATTCGTAAGGCGAGAAATATTTCTTGGGTAGAAAATGGCGACCAAGATGGAATGCAGTATATGTTTGTGTGATTTTAAAAATCCAAAAATAATTGACTGTTTTCATACATTTTGTAAAACTTGTCTGGATGATTATATCTCAAACAAATCAGAGAACGGTCATTTTCCGTGTCCTATTTGTCGCAAAGACATCACGATCCCAGAACAATTTACTACCAATTTTTATGTGGCTTACCAAACAGAAGCGAGTGAATCTACCATTGATGATGATAAAAGATAAAGTAGAATGTGTAGTAATCATATGAAAGAAATAGATCTATATTGTAAACAGTGTTGTTTATCCATGTGTTATAAATGTTTTATAGCGGATCATAATGGTCACACAGTCAGTGATTTAAACGACTTTAAACTTGAGATACAGATGGAGATCAAGGCACTGAAGGGGGAGCTAGAGAAAACTTTACTGAAATACGAACGATATTTAGAATCCATCCAGCATCAGAAGAAAGAGATTGAGACACAAACTTCAAAGATATGTACCAGAATTGATAAGAGAGTGGATAAACTTTGTGCAGCTCTTCGCCATATTGGAAGTGAAATGAAAAACGAAGTAAAGCAAGGCAATAGTCTGGCCCAAAGCCCTGTATAGGGAAAGTTACGACAACTCATTTACAGGCGCCATTGTGGGTCCCAACAATGACGCCATAAAAACTATGACGTCATGGCGTCATATAGTTTTACCATGTACGGTATACGGTCCATGTCTTTACTTAACAAAATGTTTTACCTTTTTCTTTTGGGGTTACGTTTTACGGGCTACAATTTATCCTAAACAAATTGCAAAAGAAACCAATGCTATTTGGTTCAATGATAAAAATGTCAGACAAATTCATACTCAAAATCGGCCGAATTCGGCCAAGGAAAAAATGACGTAATTAACATAATTCAATACGGCGTTCTCCAGGAATTATCGGAGAGCGATATCCCGTAATCAGTGTCTTTCAGTGGTGGGATAATAAATAATTTCTTTTAAAATTCCTCAAACACAGCTACCAGGACGGATCGGGGGTATCTAAACTATACACAGTTAAAACAGTAGTGTAACTTTTCACCCGTACGGGTGGCAACTCAGCTGCCACTTGCAATAGCGTATATATAAGCACTTCATTTAGTGTAATTAATTACACTTTTTAGAGAATATGGAAAATAATGTACAAGTTTAAGTGTCCCCTGTATACCTTGAATTCATATCTAACGAAAGTGTAAACTATTTAGAGTGTACTTATAGCCTATCTATTTAATAAAGAGAAATATAATTTTCCGGTGACGTAACACAATCTAAGAGAAAAGTTTCTTTTTATGATAGCAAACATTACACTTAGTTAAGACATATACCTAGGCCTATATCTGTCGGATAATGATACACTTTCGACGAGTAAGGATTCTCTTTGTGGGTGAAACGTTACACCTTTCAAGGGTAACTTTTTCTCTTTTCCGGTGACGTAAAACTTTCTAAGGATAATGTTTCTCTTTATGATTGCAATTGTAAACTTAATTAATTGAAATGTAATTTTCCGGTAATGTAACACAATCTAAGAGTAAGGTTTCTCTTTATGATAGCAAACATTACACTTAGTGAAGACAAATATAGCTGCCGTATAATGCAACATTTTCGGCGAGTAAGGATTCTCTTTATGAGTGAAACTTTTTACCTTCGGAGATAAATTTTATTCTCGACAAGTGTACCCTTAGAAAACGTGTGAAATTACACCATGAATGTTAGCAGGTGTAAACGGGTACACCATTGTCAGTGTATGCGGTGACCGCACACTTTAAAGGCCAATCTTTACACCAAAAGAAGTGTTTATCTACACATATTTTTAACAGTGTAGTTCGGGTAGAGACTCCAAACCATGACACTATGAGACTCTAAACCATGATGTATCCAGTGGTTCGGATAGAGTCCCTCTAAATAATCAGTCTGTAAACCATGATCTACCCTGTAGTTCAGACAGTCTCTAAACCATGATGTACCCTGTAGTTCAGACAGTCTCTAAACCATGATCTACTCGGTAGTCTCCAAAACATGATGTACCCTGTAGTTGGGATAAACCATAGTTTTGTAAATATGAATTGTAGACTACGATATGTTAACCCAGAAGTGATGTACCGTAGTTTCTCTTACATGAATATATTGTTAACGGGCTTTAAATGTCTGGATGCAATAGACTTGGTGTAGAAAATTCTAGGTACACACTGTTAACCACCCATAGATTTTTTAATGACAATAATAGTAGGTACAACAGGATCGCACTACACGCAAAATCAAAATCTAGATAAACCTGAAAATAGACATTGAAAAAACTAAACAAATCAAATAGAGGGAAAAATCATAATTTATTCAGCTCGACATCAGACGTAAAATGCCGTCTTGTTGCATCCCGTTTATATAGTTGAATCATATCATAAAAATATCTTATTTCATATAGTCTAAGGTATTTGTCAACAGCAAGGTGAATTTGCTCTATTTAGCCTATTCAGAATTGTTCAGATGAATCTGATTTTTAAATTTATTTAATACATAGCGCTCTTATCTGATGATCTTCTATTTTAATTTCTTATGAGTAATATAATATACTCTTTGTGTTGTATAATAATAGGCCTAATAATAGTATGTTCAGCTATACTTTTCGTTTTAAAAATATATGTTTTATCTCCAATAGAATCTTTATTGCAGAAATGACCTAGTTTGTGTCGAGTGGATGCTAAACCCCATTTCTCCTCGCTGTCTGTCAACATTTCGTATAACCCATACGCTTTAATTAGCGGTATTGACTGGACTGGTAATATGCTGATCGAATATGCTTACAAGCCAATGTACCTTTCAACATGGAGAATCACAGGTGGTTAAAGTTATAATAATAGTGATGCATGTGTTATGGTGTATCTTTGTATATATTTCATTACTATTTAATTTTAGTCAAAATAGCAATTTACCAATGTCCGATTTGATATCTCACTAATCCTTTAAGTCTTATTTCATATTTTCCAAGAGAGTCAAAACATATTTATTTCTATGTCTTTTGCTCAAAAGGTTGTCAATTCACTATTATATGATCATGGGCAATATTTCATAGGCATTAAAATCGCTGACACAGAAATAATAACACAATTACCTCCCTTGTTTTTCCATTCCCCTCCATGCAATGGCGATCTTCAAACGTTTGAATTTGAAGTTGAAAATGATATTTTTGCCAATTTCTCAACTGACAACAGTGAATTATAGGATTATTCTTTAAAAAGGTAGGCCAGTTTATAGATACCATATATTTTAAGGCTTTATTTTAATATATTTTAAAAATATAACTAAAAAATATGAAATTGCCGTTTTAACTGTTTTAGATTATACTTGATGTAACGATATAATATTACGTAAATATAGTTACCACGCATTCTTGCTATTATCAGATCTTTTTCTGTTTTTAAACATCTGTCTGATCAAATATTACTATATAATTATCTTAATCCTAAGCTTGTATATATGTTCTGTATTCTACTGTAATTTTAGTCTGGTAACTGGCTCGCCCCAGCGATACCTATCTCGTTATTGTGACCGTTACCCAGTTTTGGACACTGGTTTATTAAAAATACTATTTTAACTTTTTATCTGAGTTTTCGTCGTCGTTAGTGTTGGAATAAGCTGCAACCCCACAAAACAGCACTTCGGCACATACATGTCTTACAGCTGGGTTGCTGCATTCAATACACCATTCGGCGCAGAACAGTAGGTAGTTAAAAAAACACATTTTGGAGTAGCTGGTGATGAACGACACTACCGTCGTACTAAATGATGTGAATGGGGTTTAACGACCTACTGTTATGCACCAACAAGCATTGTGCTATGAAGAAAATTCTTAATCTTAATGAAATGAAAAGGTGTTTAACGTTCTACTGTTCTGTTCCGATCTGGGCTAATGAAGACGGGCATACGCCATACAGTGTGACATGAGGGAAGTTTTGCCCGGGCAGCAGCGCTACGGCCTGCTCAATTCAAACTGTCGAGGGATCGTTGACGTGCATGCCAATCTGTACACGCGGATTCGGTTTTTGTCCCATCCGCACGACTAGACAGCTGTTTTTGCCAGGCTTTCCGTCCTGAATCACTGGCAAGGGGAAACCACGTTAGAAAATCGTGATGAACTTTCTCGGACAATGCAGGGATCGAACCCCTGACCTCCAGGCTAGCGAGCTTGCCTCTTTTCCACTTAGCCACCGTGATCCCCCATTTAGTAACTGAATAGACAAAAAACAAAAGCTACTACTGTCTGTTCCAGGTGACACTATGACTCGAAAATTTTTAATTCAAATGGTTAAAACTTGACGACCTACCTGAATTGTCATCCCTTTACTTTCTACCGCACGTTAACGAATTTCAGATCAAGTTATATAACCTTTCTCTCTTGACAAATCGTATCTTCTTTACTTCGCTGTTTTGATGACAGCCATTCGTGACCTAGATATTTGGAATAAACCAGATCGAACAGGGGTGTGGATATGGCTTGGGGTCGTTTCATCCTAATTGCAAGTTTAAATAGTTTTTCCGACCCAGTACAATATAACTTGTTTTAAAGAGCTATTTACGGGAGGTAATATAAATTTGCTATTAGGTTTCAGACACGTTTTTTTTTGCCCCACCGCCTTAGATATTAAATTGGCGGCCCCAGTCCGTTGGCTTTAAGCAGGAAACTACCCAACAACGGTGTACACTGCAGATATTGTGGCCATCCTAGTTGCTATATCATGGATCTCCCATCAAAAGACGGGTAAGTTCGTCATCCCTAGCGACTCGCTAAGCAGTCTGATTTCAATCCAGAATGACAACTCGGACTCAAGGCCAGAAGTGATTTTGGAAATCAGACAGCTAGCTATATCAGAGGGTCTTGGAGAAGGGAAGTAAACTAGAACTCGTGTTGATTCCATCACATGTGAACATTAGAGGGAACGAAGAGGCAGATCGACTCGCCAACGAAGGTCTCGGGGACACAGCAACATTCCGCAACATAGAATACAGCACCACGGAAATCTACAGTATGGTTAAAAGACAGGTCAATTCATACTGGGAAATAAAGCTCGTTGAACTTGACACATACAGATTCCGGATGGATGACAAGATCTACACGAAGACAGCGATCAATGACCCTAGAAGAGATATATACAAACTTATATCGAAACTAATGGTGAAAGAGCGACTGCGAGACTACAAACACCAAGTCATCATCTGTGAATGCGGAGACGAATGCACCACCAACCATGTCCTGGTAGACTACGAGGTATACAAGGAGGAGAGAAGGAAACTAGTGAGAGTAATGGAGGCCAACAACATACCGCTCAACACTAGGAACCTACTCTTTCCGAGGCCAGATCTAAAGCTACAAATCTTCGAACTAATCAACGATTTAATGAACACAGTTGGATTGAGTAGAAAAGTGAAGTTAGAGGGGACCACGATCAGACGGGCTCGGCATCGAAACACTAACCTACATATGAGATATATACCAAACTAGCAGAATAGTGGAGTAATAGAGGGTCACGATGGGCTTTGCTACGTTGAACTATATAGGACCAACTCTAATCTCGAAACACGGAGGGTTGAGAGATGAGGTTTGTAATCTAACCATAAGTGTCAACTGTGCTGTACAGTCCCGGGCCTGTGGTGGCACCATACTCCGCGCAGCGTTTCGTTTGATTATAGGTAATCTCACTACACACTGCTATTATGAGTGGATATTGTTGTGTTAAATTTTGATTGGTCAGTAGTCCGACTACCAACCAATCACTACCTACCATACAAACGCTTTACATTTAAAACGAGTGCCAGTATTGGACCAAATATGTTTACATAACGTTACGTCATGGCTCACGCTTTTATTATGCCTAATTAACCCGTGCATAGGAGAATACTGCAGTAAAACTAATTGTGTGACAAACGAGGCTATCAAGTCGAATGAAATGTAAACAATACTGTTTGGAAACGAACATACTTTCACCGTTTTAATACCTTAAATCACTGTCCAAAGTTTTAGGGAAGACTCAGATTAAACGAAGGACTGTCATGTTGCTGTACTTAAGTGATAGCTTTCATTGAACGGGGAGAATAGACACACTCCCGCAAAAGTTCAAGAATCAGAAGTCAATCCAGCAATGGCCATAGAGAGATTTCTCGGGCCATTGCTTCAGGAATATGGGTGGCACAGACTTCACTCAATTTGAAAATAATTGGGAATACAAACCAAAGAAATAATTGAATAATGTCAGCATGACTTATGATCTGTCATAATGGTGCAAGATATACGAATGCAAGCATATTGTATTAATTCCGCTATACAAGAAACCACACCGGTAAATGTATCAGAGACTGAGAGAAGTAGTTCAAATAACTAAATGCACTAAATCAATAAAGAAGGGAATCGAAGTATATTGAATGCATTTAGGTCACATATTCCAACCGTCACAGAAACAAACAAAACTGAATACAAGGAAGCAAAGGAATGTAGACCGTCTCGGAAGACAGCCGTGTGCTGACTGAATGGCGTGACGTAAATTAGCCGTTAATGACGTCGTAGCTTAGAAAGTGACAAAGTTTCCCAATAAAAAGGCGATAATCCAGATTATAATAACGTTAAAAACTAAAAACAAATATTAGTTTTAGCGACCAACGGGAATTTTTAAGTTATCTAATTGTACCGTAGTGTATTATCTGGTTTGTTACTGTAAGTTGACGGGTATTTTACTACTTCAATACCAAATTTGTCTGTTTTATCGAATATACCGACATTAACTTTATCCTTAATTATATTGATGTCCAGGTGAAGAACAGATGCATTTATAGTGTCCGAATTTTCTTTATTTGATATAAGTTCAGGAGGATATATTTCACTTTTGTATTTATTGAAATTTCCGTTATCATTGATGGGTGTTATGTCATCATGTAACGGAAGGTATAATTAAGACTTTTAGCTACCTTGTAATCTGTTTTTCTTTTATGGTCTTGAAAGCAGAATTCGTATATATATATAAATGTGCATTTGCAATTTTTCTTCATCAGAAACTACAGTGTTGGCAATGCGCTCATTTAAAATTCATTTCGCATCTTGTGAGTAAATGACCATCAAGTTTCTGCCTTTTTCGAAAGATCCATTAAAGGCTCTATCTACGAACCAATCGAAATTATTTTTTGAGATCTGCATGCTGTAGCATAGTATATAAGGTAGAAAAGTCGAACGTTTCTATTGATTTTGCATTATCTATTTTACTGATTTTATAAAGAGTATCTACTATGGGTTTATTTTTATCAATTATGAAAAAATTGTTAATTCCAGTATAATTACGAATGTTTTGCGTCAAATGGCATTTTGGACCTGGCATAATTTAAGTCCTTTGGTTATAGTCACTGCTAGAGGTTTCGTCTGGCAGATGCTGGAGGAAATTATGTATCTGAATTTTACTGGGGTTTTATGAAATTTCGGTATAAAATAAATGTCAGTCAAAACACGAAGTGGCAATTCTTTATGCTATTAAGCATAATTTGAATACGTGTCTCCCCGATAGATGAATCGACGGTATGGTGGAGTAGAACGGAATATGACCAGTTGGGAAACCGAGGATGTACCGGGATCAAACCCGGGACTACCAGACTAGTGGGCCAGCGTTTTATCCATTAAGTTGGAACAGAACAATAGGACGCTAAACCCCATTTCATGTCTTACCTACTGCACCACCGCGGTTCCCTACACTTACATCTAAACAAATTGCATTATATGTAGATAATATTGTGCATAATGTAAATTCAGATAAAGGTGGCATTATCTACATCATATTATACCTGCATGTCTCGCACCACAGCTTCGGGGCTTAATTTTTGATAAAATGTACTTGAATCGGATATTTCGCATTTGCGGGGTCGAGGTGGCTAAGTGGGTCACACACTGGAGGTCGAGTGTTCGATCCCTGCATTGGGCAAAAAGTTCTTCAGGATTTTCCGGTGTGACCCCCCTCCCCCTTTCAGTGATGTAAGACTTAGGGCCTGGCAATTAAGGACAGTATCTTTCACTGGCACGTTTGTCCCATCCGATGGAAAGAGAGGCTCTCTCTCTTTCTCTCTCTCTTTCCTGGTCTCTCTGGTATTTGTGGTATACCATTCAATAATTTGAACAAACTAAAGTGAATCAGGGATTATTTTGAGTTTGGTTTTGTAGCCTCTTCATGGCAGAAAATAACATTATCTTTTAAATTTCTATGTGAAAAATGATTTTTATTTATATCGTCACAAAGTAATGAATGGGTAATGGTAATTAATTACTTTCAATGTAATGGTAATAAATTACTTTGCTAAGACTGAGAAAGTAATTGTAATAATTACATTTAAAAAGTAATGGTAATGTAATTAATCATATTGGCAATGTAATGACTCCAGCCCTGATTGGCGTGCACGTAAAAGATACCTTGACAGTTGAAAATCGATAAAAGAATAGGCCGTAGTGCCGCTGTCCGGGCAAAAGTTCCTCATTGACGTGCCATTAAACCACATTTCATTTTTCGTAGCACCCTGTATGATGTATGTCCGTCTACATTAGCCCAGTTCGGCGCAAAACAGCAGGTCCATTTCATTTCATTTCAGTGCATATATGCTTTACCGGTGTTGAAAATTGTGTGTGATGCGCATGTGTCGTGACCTTAACAATTTGTTACGTTGCTGTATTCAGTAATAAAGGCCTATATGACGTTCTGCTCCATTTCATTTCATTCATTTCGTTTAAAAACCTTTTTATGATTGATGATGGATGTTTAAATTGAAAGCGTCCAACTGTATAGTTAATACACGTTACGTATTATACTATAAAGTACAGGCGATATGGAGTGTAGAGTCTGTTCGTAATGCGTGGGTTATAACGAAGTGTTATTGTAGTCAACAGCTGCATATAGGCCGCCATTATCGCGTGGTTTACAACGGTGTAGAATTGTAAAGAAAACGTAACTGTGACAAAGATCGATTTACCTGAGTTTAGGCCTCCATGTATCGAATGAGGCAAGAAATAATTATAGTGTAAAAATTGGTGACCAATACTTGTGTTTTTACTTATATTATAAACATTTGTAATTATTGTTGTATCGAATGGTTTGGATTGGTAATTGTTCAGTGTGCGATAGAAGTGTTTTGCCGATTTCTATTGACTATTTATTTCACAACCATATGGAGTTGTTGTTTTATCGATTGAATCTGGACTAGAAATAAAATATAATTCGTGAGGCGAGAAACATTTCTTGTGTAGAAAATGGCGACCAAGATGGAGTGCAGTATATGTTTGTGTGATTTTAAAAATCCAAAAATAATTGACTGTTTTCATACATTTTGTAAAACTTGTCTGGATGATTATATCTCAAACAAATCAGAAAACGATCATTTTCCGTGTCCTATTTGTCGTCAAGTCATCACGATTCCTGAACAATTTTCTACCAATTTCTATGTCGCAAACCAAGCAGAAGTGAGCGACTCGACCATTTCTGAAAGTAAAATGTGTAGTAATCATATGAAAGAAATAGATCTATATTGTAAACAGTGTAGTGTATCAATGTGTTATAAATGTTTTATAGCTGAACACAATGGTCACACGGTCGGCGATTTAAACGACTTTAAACTTCAGATACAGATGGAGATCAAAGCACTGAAGGGGGAGCTAGAGAAAACTTTACTGAAGTACGAACAATATTCAGAATCCATCCAGCATCAGAAGAAAGAGATTGAGACACAAACTTCACAGATCTGTACCAGGATTGACAAGAGAGTGGATAAACTTTGTGCAGCTCTTCGTCAGATTGGCCATGGGATGAAAGACAGAGTGACGCAAAGCCATGGACATCAAGAGAAGGAGATGGCTAGCTTAGAATCACTGACCAATGGCTTATCAACACGACCCAAACATATTTTAAAAGAATTGACAGCAGATGTAGATTCAAACAGTCTATCACAATTATTAGATTTAAAACAGGAACTCCAATGCGAGATCGACAATGGGAAATTAGACCTCATTGTTCCTAAACCAAATATACGTTTGTTTCAAGAAGGCGAAAAAAATATTCCTGATCTCACCAAGCAAATTGGTCATATTAGTGTCAATAAATGTGATCCACCAACGAAAGACAACATTAAAAAACCAGCAGACAAATCAGTTGACCAAAGAGTGTTATCGGGGCCAGACGGCGCCATTTTGAAGTTTTTATATAGCGGCAACAAAATACATTATTGTGGGGAAAGCACGGTGAAAACAAAGGATGGAATGACGTGGTGGAGAACTGCTTACTTTACTAACTCAATGCTTTGTCTTGGCCTCGTCTTAGACAAATGGAAGGACAACAAATTGCCTGTAAAAATATCATTACAAATTGAACTTTTAAATAGAAAAAATCAAGGGAAAAACAAAGTGGTAACAATTGACATCAATCAACGATTTGATTGGAAAGACATTATTAGTCGTCAAGAGCTGGAGAAAGTACCGCAAGGATATTTAGATGATCACAATAAATTCACTTTTCGATTACTTGTGCTGCATGCAGAATGAAAAGTAGAATAATGTAGTTATTCATCTGCTCCACAATATTATAAGTTTTGTAAAAATGTAAGAATTGAACTCTTTTTTTCAAATCAAGGTACAGAATTTTTTTTTTGTATGTAGCTGGGAGATATTCACTGCTGATCAGTGTGGTTTTTTTTTCAAATCAAGGTTCAGGATTTTTTATGTATGTAGCTGGGAGATATAGAAATGAACAAATTAAAATTTAGCTCTCAATGTTTTCTGGCCTAGCGAATATTCACTGCTGATCAATGTGGGTTTTCTTCAAATCAAGGTTCACGACTTTTTATGTATGTAGCTGGAGTGGGAGATATAGAAATGAACAAATTAAAATTTAGCTCTCAATGTTTTCTGGCCTAGCGAATAGTCACTGCTGATCAGTGAGTTTTTTTTCAAATCAAGGTTCAGGATTTTTTATGTATGTAGCTGGGAGATATAGAAATGAACAAATTAAAATTTAGCTCTCAATGTTTTCTGGCCTATATATATCAGTGTGGTTTTCTTTATGCACTGGTGTTGTTAATGAAAGGAGAGATAACTCTAAGACTTAACCACAATGTATGGAAGCAGACCACCATTAATTTCGCCATTGACTTCAATGTTAATTTAGGTCTCTTAGCCCGAATACAACTTTCCCCAAATTTTCGTTGGGTTAAATGGCTTTCCCCACGCGCAGGGAAACAGATGATCTTTACACCAAAAGAGAGGGGACGAGAGAGGGACTAGGTCGTTTCGAGACTAACTTGTGGTCGAGAGATAGAGATAAAGAGTGAGTTGCTACAAATAGAGGAACTATAATTTGGGTACCGAGATGGTGAAATGTAATGGTGGTCTGTGATATCACTAAAGGTGGAAGCCTTAAAAATGAACGAATTAATAACGAACAAAATTTGTTAGTTATGTGAACTCTCCGCCGAGAAGGAATCTCAGATACCTAGTGATTATGTAAGCTTGTATTAACAAATGTTTTGTACTTATGCGGGGGATCACGGTGGCTAAGTGGATAAGGCGCTGGTTCGCTGGCCTAGAGGTCGGGTGTTCGATCCCTGCATTGGCCGAGAAAGTTCATCTCGATTTTCCGGCGTGATTTCCCCTTGTCAGCTGCCTAGTCGTTCGGATGGGACGAAAAACCGAAGTCCCGTGTACACATTGGAGTGCACGTAAAAGATCCCTTGGCAGTTGGAATTAGAGTAGGCCGTAGCGCCGCTGCCCGTGCAAAATTTCCCCCATAGCACACTATATGGCGTATGCCCGTCTTCATTAGCCCAGGTTAGGTGCAAAAAAGTAGGACGTTAAACCCCATTTCATTTCATTTCTTTGTACTTATGCATTGTATATAAATCATAGTTGTTCTGAATCGCTTATTGCATATGACTGTATTCAACTGGCGTGGTTTCGATTTCCCGGTTGTTCGTGACAAGGAGTGGGGTCGCCTGTCCAACCTCTTGGGAGTTTCTCTGGTTTCCTCCAACTGCTATAAATACCTCAACGTGCAAGCGTATTATTGAAATAAAATTGAATCTTGTGTTAGTCCTGAAATGGCCTAGTTTGTGTCGAGGGGACGATTTCTCTTCCCCTGTTTGGCATGTGATTATAGCACAGAGGAAACCAGGATACTCTTTACGGATATAATAAGAATATTATCGAGAACACCGTTCATGCATACATACTAATACCATGTAGTTTTTGTTTGAAGGGATATGGTTTAAGGCGCGCTCGAAAGATCACAATGGCGTGGTTTTGATCACCCCCCCCCCCCCAGTATGTGACAAAGAGCAGGGTTGCATGTTCCCCCCCCCCCACTGCTGAAGATCCCTACCCACAAGGGAATTATTAAATGAAAACAAAATAGTATTTTTTTTTTTAAAAAATAGTAATAATAGTAACATTATTAATAAGTACATTGTGCTAAAGTAATGTATTTACAATTGCTATTTTCAATTAATATTATAACAAAAATAATTAGCATTATACTGTACGGTAAGGAAATATTTTAAGTATTTCACATTTCGAGAATTATAATATTATATTCAAATTAACATGTCTCAAAAATTTATTAATAAATAATTCAAACATTCAAACATGAATTAGACAGTTAATGTATTATGGTATCGAAATGTTAATCTCCTTCTATTATATATTGAGTTGTGGGGGGGGGGGTCTATGGGTAACACGAGCGCGTTGTATCATAAGGTCTGCCATTGAGTCAACTGGCGTATCTTCGGTTCCCGGGTTGTACGTGACAAGGAGTAGGGTAGTCTGTCCAACCTCGTGGGTTTTCTCTGGGCCCTCTGATTTCCTCCAACTGCTATAGACCCGTACGCGCAGGTGAATTATGGAAATACAATCGAACCATGCGGTAGTCCCAAAATGACCTAATCTCTCTATCTCATATGTATAAATTTAGCCAGCTTATTACATTAAGTGTCAAATAATAAACTTATAAAGATTTAACTTAAGGAACAATTCTTTTCTCAAATGACCATATTATTGACAACGAGGAAATGAATTTCATCTTCAAAGTAATTTTAAAAATTAAACAATATTTACTCAGCCTCTCATTATAATCGATGTTTGCCATCTTCCCGACTAAATAGCTAAATTGCTATATCTACAATGATATTCTGTATTTTATTTAAATAAACGTTTGACTTGTGCTGACAATAATTACATATGTGTGTCCCTAAATCGTCTAGTTTGTGTCGAGTGGAGGTTAAACTCAACCTCTCTCCAAGAACTATCATACACTGCAATATCTGTGATGTGATGTACATTAACTATCATACACTGCAATATCTAAGACACGTGATGTACATTAACTATCATGCACTTCAATATCTAAGACACGTGATGTACATTACTATCATACCCTCAAAATCTAAGATATATATGACATAAATGAATTATTATACACATGTATATGCAAATTATGGATATACTTGATGTTAAGTACCACATACATGTAAATACCCCTGGTATATATTAACATCATTAAGTTACAAAATCCTGCACTACGATATCTGACATGCGCAACATACACACAATGACGTGTTCACATCATTTACTATCTACATCCTTAACAAACCCGTTATTCCCAACAATCTTAGCAAAATATAACGCCGATGGTTTAGCGGTTCTTGTCTTTTCATCACTAGTAAAATCAACATGAAATAACCCGAACTTCTCCTGAAAACCATTCCAATAAAATCCATCAATGAGGGACCAGTATGTATAACCTCTAACATCTATACCATCTAAACAAATAGCTGGAATAAAAACATAGATAATCTGATACCACTGACTAATGAACCTAGGTCACTTGTTTGTCACTAGGCCATATAAGTGATCGTTATTCTAAACCTATGTTTTGTATGTATAGAAAGCAGTTAGGTTATACATTAGACAGTAATTAGCGAGTGTGCAACTAGCTGTAAAAGATTTAACAAATATTTTACAAATCCATAATTAGTATCTTAAAGCGAGAATCTCATATTTTTAAGTTATATTTTTAAAATATATTAAAATAAAGTCTTAAAATAGACGGTATATATAAACAGTCCTACCTTGTTAAAGAATACTCCTATTAACCCTATAATTCACTATTGCAAGTTGATAAATTGGAAAAAATATCATTTTCAACTTTCAAATTCAAACGTTTGAAGACAGCTATTCCATGGGGGAATATAAAAAACAAGGGAGGTATTTGTGTTATTATTTCCGGTCTGAATATTTTTTAAGTGTGGGAAATAATGCCTTTTATCGTATAATAGTGAGTTGACAACCTATTGAGCAAAAGTCATAGAAATAATTACGTTTTGACTTTCTTACAAAATATGAAATTCTCGCTTTAATGAATTACTAATAGTAATAGCACCCCGGTATGAGAGGATGTATCACCCATGTAATGTAATTCTACTTGCCTTTCAATATATCATTTGTATTATCTTGGATATATTTTATTCTCTTCTGATCATCACCGACATCGCCATAATCAGATATACCATTAGCTGTTACATAAATAGGTATATCCCCAAACCTATCTTTGATTTTATTTAGAGTAGGACGTAGACCACCTGGGACTATCTTTAGCCAATCACTTGCACAGCTGTAAATACGATCAAACATAGTTATTGTGGGCTGGTTTTAGCACATATATAGGGAGTGAGACTCCGGATCCCTAACAACGTAGTCTTGGGTTCCGCCAACCTCGGGATTTTCGGGTGCGGTTTTGTTTTGATGGTGTTGAGGGGCGGAGAGTCTGACAAGTACAATATCTAGTCGTTCAACGGGCATGTTACAGTATCCCTTAGCAGTTTGAATTCGATATAAGAGCAAGGCGTAGTGTCGCTGCCCGGGCAAAATTGCCCTCATAGCTGAGTCTATGACATATGTCTGTCTTCGTTAACCCAATCGGACCAGAGAAGTGGGACGTTAAACCCTATTTCAATTTCTTTTAGAATATTAATACGATAACGCAAGGCGTTTGTTTGTGATGGCTGGGTCATAAATACCATTAAACAAGTTATTGTGGGGGATGATGGCCAGAGCATAAATATAACCGATCTGTAACTTAGAAAGAAGCATAAAGCCGTTTGAGGTTTTCGTTGGCGAGTAAGAAGAATGTCACATGGGAAATGTTCAGCTTTACGCACATGCAGCATTTCTGATTGACAGTATGTCATCAAGTGATTTATTACCTACCTCTCCCATTGTGGATCAAACCTTGAGCATACGCCTTTATCGTTCTTTAACGAGATTACATTGTCATGAGTCTGTTCTAATGCTGAAATTATCTCCCCTGTCCAGTAGGTAATTCCATAAAAGTCTGCTGATCCTAAACGAAAGAAATTATTTGTAATAATGATTTAAGTTATGTATTATTTTACTGTTGCTGAGTAATTTGAGACAAGGACTAGGGTCGGCGCCTACTCCGTGGCATCCGGTTCCCGCCATCAGTAACCATATCATGTCTGCAACACCAGTAGGCACACCATGTCTGGATTCCCGACAGAGGTAACCATATTATGCCTGGTTCACAGTAACCATACCATGTCTGATCCTTGCCCTCAATAACCATGTCATGCCTGGTTCCGGACACCAGTAACCATATCATGTCTGGTTCCCGAAACCAGTAACCACGTGGGGCCTGGTTTCAGACAACAGTACCCAAGTTATGCCAGTAATCATATCATGTCTGGTTCCTGACACCAGTACCCGTATCATGCCTGGTACCCGACAGAGGTAACCGGTAAGGGCATGGTAATAAAAGCGGACAGTGATCAAATTATCCCACATTATTGTGGTCATGGGATGACTTATTATCTTACGGGAGTTAGAATAATAGTCGCCTCAAGGCATGGCAAGAATAGCAGTCATTGCATTGGTAAGTTATTTCAATGTTGCTCCAAAGCATGGTAATAATAGTAGTAAAAGGGATACTATATACCTTTGTTGATTTGTTTCTCACTTTCCGTGAATTCAGGAAGTCTAGAAGATTCTAGTCCAGATTCCTTGCTTTTGATTTCAACCCTTTTCTTTACGACGTCAGGATAATCACCAGTTTTGAATATTGGATCTCCCAACCAGCCGAAATTAAATTCGTCATTTATTTTGTAAGCTTCTTGATCTTGAGTATTGCTGGGATCTGACATTATCGACCACTTTACTTCCAGAGATAGTCCAATTTGACCTGCAATGTATGAGCCATGATAAAGACGGAAACGAACACAAATGGAACCGTAAGGCTGATTAACAAGCTAGCATTCTACATCGCCGGGTTAACATTCTAGGATACCATGTTGCGTATTATCTTTTTGCCGAGTTCGAATGCTGGCATTATTTGTCCCCTTTAGAATTTGACCATGCCATGTTCCTGAGTAAGTATACCTCGTTTCAGAAATTGAAGCCAATCGTACCTTGTTGCTGAGTGACAAAATCGTTCTGGTACATTCTGTACACTTGAGCATGAGCTTTAATCATATTATGGACAGCTAAATACATGTTGCCACTCTGTGATATTTCGCCAGGATACAGCAGACCATCTTCATGGCAATGTAAACCAACCACAAACGGTTCAAATATAGTTAGCCATAACTTTACCTGAATACAGATACAATTTCATATTATTACAACAATAAGGAGCAATACCAATTTGGTCTCCAAAGAGAGAGGGGGAGAGAGAGAGAGAGAGAGAGAGAGAGAGAGAGAGAGAGAGAGAGAGAGAGAGAGCAAAGTTCACACTACACAAACTAGATCGTATCGGGACTTACATATCGTTCCATTTTATTTCAATAATTCGATTGCGTGTAGGGATCTTTAGCAGTGGGATGAAACCGACCGTAGGATCGGAAAAACCCCCACGAAGTTGGACAGGCAACCTTAGTCTTTCTCACGCATAACCGGGGAATCGAAACTACGCCAGTTGACTCAATGGCAGACCCTATGATACACCGTGCCCGCGTTAACCATTCGGCAGTCCAGCTCCAAGTTTCTGAATAGAAACACCGTTTGGGTATACAAATGAAATTAAGTCTAGCGCCCTATTCTTTATCACATTTTAAATCTCATCCAATGAACTAAACGCCAGACCCTATGTCCTCTACCATTGAGAAAAGGAAAACAGAACCTTTTCGGTCAGTACTTGGCTAGATTCAGTTCTAAGAGTTTGGCCAATAAATTTATTTCATGGCCTTGGAGTAATCAAAACATATAAATCAGAAATTCAGTTCAATCTCATACAATTTCTACGTGCTCTGTCACACTTCAAAACTACATGGTTTAATCTCATAAGATAACAGTCTGTTAAATAACCTGTGTACTGGCAAATATAATAAATTATAAGACAACTTCAATAACATAACGGGGGATCACGTGGCTAAGTGGGTAAGGCGCTGGCTCGCTAGCCTGGAGGTCGGGTGTTCGATCCCTGCATTGGCCGAGAAAGTTCATCTCGATTTTCCGGCGTGGTTTCTCCTTGTCAATGATGCAGATCGGAGGGCCTGACAAGGACAGCAGTCTAGTCGTTCGGATGGGACGAAAAACCGAGGTCCCGTGTACACATTGGCGTGCACGTTAAAGATCCCTTGGTAGTTGGAATTCGATAGCCGCTGCCCGGGCAAAATTTCCCTCATAGCACACTGTATGGCGTATGCCTGTCTTCCATTAGCTCGGGTTAGGTGCAGAAGAGTAGGACGTTAAACCCCATTTCACTTCAATTCAATAACATAACAAGGTATTAGTGAACTTCGACATAACAATACTAAACTTCAACGGAACAAAATATAAGCGAAACGCTCATATAATATAAAATAACATCCAAAACAGGTCTTACCCTATTTCCAAATAATCGGAAACACAACTTAGAGTATGCTACAAATGCTGCAATAGTTGACTCCACCAACCACCCACCATGTTTGGCTAGGTTTATTGGCATATCCCAAGAAAATAATGTAACCATTGGTTGTATGTCAGCTTGAAGTAGATCATCTATGAGAGAGTTGTAATAATCCACGCCATGTTGATTTACGTCATTGATGTCTCCGGTTGGTAGAATCCTTGACCAAGACAGGCTTAATTTATAATGGTTGGCCTTTGAAAAAGATGAGAACATAAATGTATGTGTGTGCGCGCGCATGCTCCATTTCGAAATGAAATGAATTGGGGTTAAACGTGCTACGCCTGGTCCACCCGTTTCCTCTTGTCAGTGGTGTAGGACCGAGAGTCCGACAAGGACAGCTATCTAGTCGTCCGGATGGGACGAAAGACCGAGGCCACGTGTAAACATTACGTGTGCATGTAAAAGTTCCATTGGCAGTGTGAATTCGATATAAGAGTAAGTCGTAGTACCGCTGTTTTGCTCATTAACCCAGTCGGGACAGACCAGTAGGACGTTAAACCCCATTTTCCTTCATTTAATGTTTTATCTCTTATTCTGTACAATTCACAGGTAAATCTCCAGACATCACGCTGTAGCGTCTCCACCCTACTCCCTTGTTCAAATACCCTGAACCCGCACATGATAAAGAATAAATGCACCGTTGGTGTGTATTCGCGTGTCTTGTTTGTTATATCGTTGGTACTTAGGTCTCCCACGTCGTTTTTTTTACGTTTGTAGCCTACGAAAAAGATAATCATGTTGGAAAATTTACAATCCATTTTTTTTTTTAAAAAAAATGCACTTTTTGATGTCTGTGTACATTTTGCCCACGGGAAACTAAGATGTCTAGGCACAAATATTTGACACTTGTAACCTAAGACATGCTGAAAAATTTACAAGCCAATTTTTCTAAACTTCAGTTTTTAATGTTTGTGTACATTTTGCCTATACATATTTAAAAGTTAAACTGTGCCAACTGGGAATTACACATACCCGTTCAAGACTAGGGAGTCGTGGTGGCTAGGAATCGGGACTTGACTTGACTAACTACCTAATAGGTCGAACTTTCCATTCCGGTGTTAGCTAATTCCGTTTTAGTATTGTTCATAGTCATAGTCTCAAATTTATATTAAAGGAGTTAAATCTCTTTTCTTTGAGGTCTGGAAATTTACACAAATGTGTCACAACGCATATAATAATGTAATACCAATGTACATAAATTGATTTACATTCAATCCTTTCTGCTTTTACTTTCATTTCTAATCAACTATGTACGAAAAATTCACCGTTAATTGAATGGCATTTATTCCAGTCTATACCGATAGTATTTACACCGATGGCGTCAACATCTGATCTCGTTCACCTAGACCCTTGTTACGAATGGCGCTGTAACGCATTATGGTACACGATTTGTGTACCAATGGTCAAACGTTTATTTTGTCTTAAATATTGTATATCAGAAGCCCATAATTTTCCCGGTAAGATCACAGCATCAATGTTGATTTAAATTGACAAATAATTCGTATTTACAACGTCGAAGGCTTTCGACGATACTGAGTTAGAGATTTGTCTACTTTAACTCTTAAAACGAAAACCATTGCGGAGATGGAATATAAAAATGATCTTTGATCAATGAGTACACCTACACTTCTATAGGCTATAATTGCGAAAGTCAAACTGATAGTTGTCAGGTTTATATACAGGGTTGATATCTGATTGTTTACATATGTCGCAACTTATCTTTCGCCCAGGGATAAAACATGTTTCAGTTAGTATTAACGGAGATAAGATTGGGAATTACATTATTTGCACAGAGAGAGAGGGAGAGAGAGAGAGAGTGAGGGAGGTAGAGAGAGGGAGGGAGAGAGAGAGAGGGAGAGGGAGAGAGAGAGAGAGGTCACGGGAGATTACTTACGTAGGTGACTCTCCTTGTCAAGTTCAGGTTTAGAGTTTGCCCTGAACTATTTAAATGAAACATATCATGTCGAAATTTCGAAAGTCTGGAGTCAGACCTCTGATTCTCAAAATGATAGATCAAAATATTGAGTAAGGTGTTATGTTTTGCCTCAAATGCATGTGTAGGCCGTCTATTAATTTTTCGTCGTCACATGGTTTCGTTGTTTTATACATCTTAAAATATAGATTGATGAACAAATACCTTTATAAGCTTCAAAGCTTCGATATCATCCGGGTATCTATGGTAACTATCAGACGCTATATCACCATTACAACGATCAAACAAATGTCCGTGACTTCTAACAAATGTATCCCAAGTACTTATGCCCTTGCCTGATAATGAAAAAGAACAAAATATCGGTCATAAAGACGTGGCTTTTAAATAAATAATTAATGGACATCGTTTATACTTTTTTATTTATTTATTTATATCTTTATTCTAAGAAACAAATATATTCACAACAATGGAAAGACAATACATAAAACCCACGAAAACCATCAAACATAACAAAGAAGTTATGGTCACTTTTTAATGATTGTAGGACGGCGGCCCTGGCGAGGACAGCTGTCTAGTCGTTCGGATCGGACAAAAACACGAGGTCCCCTTTATACATTGGCGTGCCAATAAAAGATCCCTTTGGCAGTTGCAATTCGATAAAAGAGTAGGTCATAGTGCCGCTGCCAGGACAAAATGTATGGCGTATGCCCGTCTTCATTAGCCCAGTTTATCGTCTCTTGGACATTTCCACGGTAACTCTTTGTCATCCTCGAACACCGAGATCAAATCGGTATCTTACCTACATTTTTTGGTGTCAAACGGCTAAACACTAATTTGTGGGCGTTGACCGAGAAAATTCTCCTGGAGTTTCGAGCGTGATGTTCGCTGGTTAGTTGTGCAGGGAGGAAGGTCAGGCACGGAACGTCGTTTAGTGGTCGGATTAGAACAAACAACGTCCTGCCGTACATGTTAATTAGCCCTTGAGAGTGTCCGAGGTTCCATATACATATTAGCTAGTGCATAACAAATGACACGGCACTATGGAATTCGAAATGAGAATGTCTAGTCGTTCACATAGGACCAAAAAAAAAGAGATTACGAGTAAAAAACACTAGGTAATTGGAATTCGAAATAAGAATAGACTGTCGCGGAAAAATATCCCTCATACGACACTGTACGGCGAAAGCCTACCTTTATATGCCAAGTCACTTCAGCAAAGTAGGACACTTAACCCCATGATCATTTCATTAGCACATTCGGATTAGAACAGTAGGCCGTTAAACCCCATTTCAGTTCATACATGACCGCTGTTACTGATTATTGGCTAAATCCAGTAGAAGCCACCGGAGAGAAAGGGACCTAGGGGAAATGACTGCTTGTAGAAGTGGTAACAAGTCTTCTAATTAAGATAAATGAAAAATACCATCGGCACCAGCGCCACCTTCCACCATATAATTTTCTGTGGCAGCACCCCATAAAAACTTGTCAGGAAAATGACCATATAATAGTCCATCTTTAGTTGTATCGTCCGACATTTTGTCAATGTACTGCACCTCAACCTCTGTGTAATATAAGATTACATATTATCAATTAAACGATAAAATAATTAACGGTAAACGATAAAATAATTAACGGTAAAATAATTATAAAGGCTGGTTCACACTTCAGATGGTGTGACGTTGGTCGTTTCTGTATCGCTCTTGTCAATCACATAAAATGTCTGATTTCTCATCACAGTTTATCTAATTTTGTCGGCGTGCGCCCCCACCCCTCCACTCCAATTCAGTGATACAGACAACATGATACAGGGTAGAGGGATGGGACGAAATATCAAGGTCATTTGTACTCGTTGAAATTCGAAATAAAATTTATAGCTAAGGCAAAGGGTCCAAAGTCTGGGTCGTGCAGAAAGGGGTTAAACACCATTTTATTTTATTATAAATTGTATAACCGGATCTGGATGAGGTATCGTAATGATTGATAAATAGTTCGCAAGTGCCGTTTAAAACGAAACATAAGGTTAAAGTTACATTATGTAAGATTTAGATAAAGAGCTATAATAGCTCAAAAATAAATCATGTTAAATGAAATAGAAAATAGCATTCAGATTAAGTTCATTCTGAGCCACATAATTATCACTGTTTGTAGTTTTGACAATAGGGACTATGTGTGCAATGAGGGAGCCAGGGGACAGGTATATTCGAGACTTGGCCACGCTTTCCCATTCTTAAATCAAATTTTTAAATGACGAACGTTTTAAGCTAGTTGAGCTGTTATTGCAAGAACATCTATAGTTTATCATCCTCTTGTTTTGTTAATAATGTTTCATTAATAGTTTATATAACATTCCAGGCCTAAAGAAACACCTGCAACAGGCAAATTTAGCTCTTGCATAACGTACGTTTAATTTCTTATTAAAAATGTTGGTGATTGTGTGTATGCAATGCTGATATAAGAATGTAAATACAACAATCATCAGTTTACATTATCACTTTCGTATATAAAATCGTCAACAAATATCAATAATATTGTCTCATTTGGTCTTCCATACCAGAGCACCCAGCTCAATTCTGACTGTGCTACGTTTAAGCATGCGAAACGAAAAATCGAGAAAGCTCTCCGTGTAGTAAACAAAATAGTTAAAGTCTAGACGACCAGGTATAATAAATACAATGTCACTTGCGTCTTACTACAATAGCGAATAGGGAAAAATACAGAAAACGCACCTTTCTCGACAGCTATTCTTAGTAACGACCTATATCCTGTCCTTATCACGTGACTTGTGTCGCAATAACAGATAGCGTGGAGTAAACACAAGCCGGGTCTAAACTAATCACGAAACATTGTACAGACGAATCTCACAGTAACATGAAGTCTTTCTCGTTCATTTTCTTATTTATTTGTTTATGCCAAGTATATGGTGTGGATATTAATGGCGATTTGCGTTATGTCTCCGGTGAATTCCCTAGTGGATTTAAGTGGGGAGCAGCGTCGTCTGCTTATCGGATAGAAGGCGGGTACAGAGAAGATGGTGAGTAGTCGGATCTATTGAATATTAAACCACTTCAGTTCATTGTGTATGGATAAACATTCACGCAAAATATATTCACTATGTTAGCTGGTCTTCCATACCTTATTGACATTTCAACGGATTTAGTCTTCCATATTAAGTAAAGGGATGGCGTGTGGAAAATTGCGTCGTACAATAAGTTACATACACAACCCAGGAATGTGGGTTAAACTGTCAGCTGTCAAATTTTTAACATGGCTATTCCAAAAATTAAAAACTATGGAATTTTAATATGATTTTGTCTCCTATAGGTAATATTTAATAACGTTTTTTTGTGTGTGTCTCTTTCAGGATATGTTTGACAATAGTGTTTTGATAAAACCTAATATTTGTCGTCTCATTTAGGACATGGGTAATAATATTTTAAGGATAAAAACACGCATTTGTTTGTCTCCAATAGCTTTCCGCTCGTACGTGACAAAGAGTAGGGTCGCAAGTCCACTTTCGTGGGTTTTTTCCGGGTCCTTCGGTTTCCTCCCACTGCTAAAGACCCCTCCGCGCAAGCAAATTATTGAAATAAAATTGAATCATATTAATATGTTAGTTTGTGTTGAGTGGACGTTAAACTCTCTCTCTCTCTCTCTCTCTCTCTCTCTCTCTCTCCTATAGGCAATATTTGAAGATATTTTATTGATTGAAGATAATAATTTTGTGACCTACTTTTCTAATACTGAAAGCTAATATTCAGATAAAGATAATGGTACAAAATACGAAATATAAATAATGGGAAAGAAATCTACAACTCCAGCAACGAAGGACACACTACATTGTCCCTCAAAGGGGTTTGGAAGGCCGTGTGTGTTTTATCGTATGGTCTATCATTGAGTCAACTGGCGTGGTTTAGATGCCCCGGTTTACGTAACACGAAGTAGGGTCGCCTATCCAACATCGTGGGTTTTCCCCGGGTCCTCCAGTTTTACCGTACTGCTACAGAACCCTACGCACAAGCGAATTATTGAAGTAAATTTGAACCATATGTGTGTCCCAAAATGACCTAGAAATACGAAACGTAAAAAAATAAATGGTCTTGACCCTCTGGTCACGCCCGTCCCCTTTTTGCGAAATTCCAGAATTTCATGGCCCTTTAAATCAACCGTAATATTTATAACATGCCACATCCAGGACAATTCAAATAGTCATTATATATATTGAATGGTGCAGTAGAGTAGGACGTTAAACCCCATTTCATTTCATTTATAATGAATGAATTAACCATTGCATGTTATACTTCCGATAAAACCTAATGATTGACATTAATTTTCTTTAATAAGATAGATAGCGTCTTCCAATTAATGTCTAATATGTCGTCACAAATCTAATCTTTTATTTAGAACGAGTCAGCAAAATACCACGATATATTTAATAACGGATAAATGAGTACAATAGGACAAATCAATGATCTGAATAAACCAACACAAAAATGCGCCAATACTCAGTTTACCATACGTCTTTTCCGTTATATTCTCGCCTTGGGTGAGGGTGAGGGGGGCAAAAACATTGTAAGGTCTGCCATTGAGAGAAGTAGCGTAGTTTCGATGGCAAGCATGTACGTGACAAGGAGTAGGATCGCTTGCCCAACCTCGTCGATTTTCTCCGAAATCTTCACCCCTCCCCCAGCCCATTTTTATTGAGACATGAAGAGATTATCATTATTGAGTATTGACTACAGTATTTGCATATTTAAAGTATGTAAAGCAGTTGCGACATCGTAAAGGTCGATACATCAACTATTGTATCGTAGGACTTATGTATGAGTATGAATAGTGTCTGCCATGTGATTTCGGTTATTTCTGCAGTGTGACTATTGCCTATCACAGATAATTTGAATAGTTTTGGAAATATGTTTGATTTGTTAAATATGTTAAAGATCACCATACGACCTGGGATCGTTGCGCGATTAACTATTGCTATCGATCTGGCACGCCTTGTAATAATAACGTAATACAATTTACTACCATATTTACTCACCTGAATAAAATACCTGAATATTTATTGCACCTCTTTAAAGAAGAATTATGTATGAATTAAAGTTGCATTCGCCAGGTCTTTATTTTGGTTTCAATTGTCATGTGACACCTATACCGGATGTGTATTCTAGGTAAAGGAGAGTGAAATTAACGTCCTTCTCTTCTGCACCTGACCTGGGCTAATGGGAGACGGGCATACGCCATACAGAGTGCTATGAGGGAAATTTCGCCCGGGCAGCGGAGCTACGGCCTACTCTTATATCGAATTCCAACTGCCAAGGGATCTTTTACGTGTACGCCAATGTGTACAAGGGATCTCGGTTTTTCGTCCCATCCGAAGGACTAAAAGGGAGAGTGTATTAGTGTATATTTTATTTTGGGTAAAGGAGGGGTTATATGTGATGTGTATATGTGTATGTGTATAATGAAAATTAAATGGGGTTTAACGTGCTACGGTTCTGCTCCTAAACTGGGCTAATGAAGATGGGCATATGCCATACAGTGAGCTACATCACGGCCTACTCCATATCGAATTCTAACTGTTAGGGTATCTTGTACGCGCACGCCAATGTGTACATGGGACCTCGGTTTTTCGTCTCAATCGAACGACTAAACAGAAGTCCATGTCAGGAAACCTTGTTGGAAAATCTGGATGAACTTTCTCGGCCAATGCAGGGATCGAACACGAATTAAATCTGCATACGCCAGAGAGAGAGGGATGGGATTTAACGTCCAATCGACACAAACTAGGTCATTTCGGGACTAACGTATGGTTTTGAGTTTATTTCAATAATTCGCTTGCGCGTAGGGGTCTTTAGCTGTGGAAGGAAACCGGAGTATCCGCAGAAAACTCACGAGGTTGGGCAGGCGACCCTTCTCCTTGCCACGTACAACCGGGGATTCGAAACCACGCCAGTTGAGTCAATGGCAGGCCGTATGATACAGCGCGCGCACGCTAACCAGTCTTATGTAAAACTGCAAAGTTATATCTGAGATATGACCATTTGAATCAGTGGTACTCTTTCGCAAGATATTTGTGATCGGATTTTATTCCTTCTAGTCAGTTTATATTCTTGAAATTATAGGGTTTGTAACAATAGGAGCCTTCCACGAAAACATATAATATTTTGATATTTTTTTTACTTGGATTTCAACAGTAAATAATGATTTTTTTTTACATGTTTTGCCAATTTGAATGCCTGATTATCACGAAACTAAACCTTCTAAGAAGATTTTGCGCATAAGTAGCGAGTATTTGGAATGTATATATTGTATATTGTATTCGAGGTAAAGGAGAGAATATAAGATGTGTGTATCGTATATACTGTATTGTATGTAGGATGTATATGGTGTATTCTAGGTAACGATGTAATACTGTTTAATATATTTTATATAGGATGTATATATAGTGTATTCTAGGTAAAGTAGATGGTATATGTGATGTATATACCGTTTAATATATTGTATTCGAGGTAAAGAAGGGAATATATAGAGTGTATATATTGTACATATTGTATTCGAGGTAACGGGGAGATGTGTACATTGTATATATTGTATTCGGGGTAATGGGGAGAGTATAATGAGATGTGTTCATTGTATATATTGTATTCAGGATAAAGGGGAGAGTATACGTGATGTATATATTGTATATAGTGTATTCTAGGTAACGATGTGTATATTGTTTAATATAATATTGTATTGTAGGTAAAGGGGAGAGTATATGGGATACATATGTACAGCAACCCGGTAATATTAAGGATGGTATGACGGGTGATACAGCATGTGACAGCTACCACAAATATAAAAACGATGTTCAATTATTACACAAAATGGGGGTAAATACTACAACATAATATAGGATTACAATTATTATACAAGGCGGTGGGGGGATTTTATGATATACCGCGTATTTCATAACAATAGCTCGTAATCCGGTTTCACATAGGCGTTTACGGACTTCTGATCTGATATCCTACGCCGTCCAGATATTGCTGCTGTAAATGACGTAACCGGATGTGACGATCTTGGGCAGGTGGGTCAATCTTGATTGTACCCAAAGGCTAGAGATGGTGCCGCAGCCTGGCTGCATCTGTCTGGGATTCACCTGCTTGTATCCGAACGATACCGTTATTGGTTGCGTTGGTTTACTTGGCTGGTCGAGTGTTGTTTACATGTGCAACTGATTTTGAAACCGAGAACCCCGGGATTTTAAAAACACGCGTGTCTTGGTACAATCAAGCGACATCAAATGTCGGCAAACAGTTTGACCAGTCACAATTATTGGCCCTACATTTAAAACCAAATAATAAAATTATATATAGTAATATAGACCCCTAGTGTTCAATATCTGTGTGCATTGCAACAATATATATGCAAGTGGAGTCTTGTAACAAGTGATTATTTTGTGGGGATTGTTAAAGCATTCAATGTTGATACAGTGAAATTTTTCACGCAATCTGATCTTTGAAAGACCCTTTAGCGATTTTTCAATCCGATTGCTTTGCTTAGTACAATAAATCACCAATCTCATTAAAATATAGATCTATATTTCGTTTCATTGTCTTCTCCCTCATTTCAATCAGAACGCCGGTAATATAACAACTCTTCACGATCCCAGTGTCGTAAAAACAAATAAAACGAAATTTTGAACTATAAAAAAAAGAAACGAAATAGGATTTGTGTTTTAATCAGATTGATAAATCACCGTTTCAATATATTTCAGGCGAACATCTACAAATTTTCCATCTCGTGGACGAGAATTATGCCAACAGGTGCAAGCCCTACGAATGATAAGGGAATCGCTTATTATAAAGATCTGATCAGTGAATTAAAAACGAATAATATTACTCCTATGGTAACTTTATATCATAATGATCTACCGGAACAATTACAGCGACATGGTGGGTGGTTGAACGAAGCTACAGTGGCGGCATTTGTTGAGTATGCTCGAACATGCTTCAGAGAATTTGGAAACGATGTAAGTTAGTTCAAGTTGATTTGGGTCGTTAATAAGAGTCTGCTTTTCGTTTAATACCCTCACTGCTCTCACAACCGTTAGCCATTAAATCAACACATGTGAAGCACTCCTTGTGTCAGTCGAGGAGACAGACTACCTTTAGGGATACCGTGACAGCATATTTCTAGTATATATTATAGAAAAAGTGACACTGGTACAGCATTTATTGAAAAACAAACACTACCCGATAAATACTTTCGAGGGAACCATCGTTTAGCAGCATTGCGCCCAAACGGGGAACATCATTTGAACAGCGTGCCTTTAAAGAAACACCAGATTCATATAAAGATAACACGGACCACTATATATGGTCTCAACTCGGATTGGGTAACACGTTGCCTTTTTGTCTATGCTTCTCTTACTGTTCTTGGTGTGACACTCTAACAACAAAATACCGGAAGCTAGATGATTCAAGTACCTTGGTGAATTGATCATCGATTGACAGACTTCACAGTTCCAAGATGGCGCCGATGACGTGACGAAAAGGAGGTTCATGTTTTATTGGGTTCTCACACATGTTGATTTCGCATTCGTCTTTTCTCTGAATCCAATTTATTGTTTTAGGTGAAACACTGGATTACTATAAACGACCCAAGAAAAGAGGCGATAGAAGGGTATGGCAATGCCACAATAGCCCCTGGTTTATGGGGTCCAGGAACCAATGCGTATATTGTAGGTCACAATCTCATCAAAGCCCACACAGAAGCCTACCACGTTTATAAAGATGAATTTAAAAATACGCAAGGAGGTAAGGACATATATTTAAATTAGGTCACAATCATATCAAAGCTCATACAGATACCTACTACGTTTATGAAATTGGATTTAAAAATATGCAAGGAAGGAAGAAAATATATTTAAATATTTTAACAAAACTACATAGTTAATAGGAAAGGACGATGATTCCCATCCATGAACAGATTCGTGTCAAACGTATTCAAATTCAAAAATCTACGCCATTAATAACAGAAACAGATGGCTCATAGAAAATCCTTTAAACATAATTACTATAGTTCTATTGCACATCTTTCTTTAGGCGTAAATGTTATCAACATTATTAATTAGACATTAATTAACTTATCCAGACCATAATCAACCCGCGATGTCATCGCTAGCTTGCGATATTTACATTGGAAACCGATCTGCTGCTCAACGCTTGGATAATTAAATCAAAAATAGATAATCGAAGCTATGGTTATTTGTCGTACCGACTTTAGTAATGATGATCGAGCCTAGGCCGAAAAATCAATCGCGACATTCTCGGTTCCGAGTGGATCAATTTGACTGAAATTTTCAGCAAATTGCCTTTACATTATCTAGTTTTTAACTATTATAGTGAGAATTGCCAGCTCTTTATCTAATCTCCCATAATGTATCTTGAATATAGTCAGCAAACATCTACACTGTCCACAAAAATGATCCATGAGATTTATTACCCCAGTGTTGGAATTGTGAAAGCCATAATGATAGTTTGCCTGGTTACAAAGATATTATGATATCCTTTGTTGTCCACCACTGAGCTGTTTTTCTTTAACGATGATAATGAAAGCAGACTGTTGGTTGATATAAATGATGATATGATCCTTACTGTTTAACCCGTTCATTGTTCGTTTAATATAGTCAGTAAACATCATGAGAGATTAGAAAAAGACTTGAGAGTATTGGCTATAATAGTTAAAATATATTTCAGTATGGGAGATTATATAAAGCGTTAACGGTTCTGGTTATAAAACTCAAAACATAAATATCGTAAATACAATATGCTGAGAATTTCAGACAAATTGTTCCTCTCTAAACCTGGGTATTGGCCTTTGAAATTTAGGCTAGCCTCGATCATCATAACTAAAGTCGGTACGATAAAAACAAAGTGTCGATTATATATTTTTACGTTTAATCATCCTTCACAAAATGTATTCCAATCCGCTAAATATCGCAGGCTAGCGCTGATGACACAGAGAGTTGACTGTGGTCTAGATAAATTAATGAATTTCTAATTAATAATCTAGATAACAGTAATTCAGGCTTAAAGAAAGACCTGCAATAGGCAGATTTAGCTCTTGCATAGTGTATGTTTAATCTTTTCAGCAGTAATCTAATCCATTGATAATAAAAGATATAGCCCGTGGGTTTAGCTATACCTCATTGTTCGTATAAATATTTTAAACGATTCTAATCTAGTCAGCGGAATATACTGATCTGAATTGAACCACTTTAGACTGACATCCATTATCCATCATAATGGTCATTCGGGGTGGGAAGTTCTATTACTAAGATGCTGGCTCGCTAGCCTGGAGGCCGGGTTTCGATCCCTGCAATGATCGAGAAAGCTCGGACAAGGACAGCTGTCTAGTCGTTCGGTAGGGACGAAAAACCGGGGTCCCGTGTACACATTGGCGTGTACGTAAAATAACCCCTTGCCAGTTGGAATTCCATATAAGAGTAGGCCATAGTACTGCTGTCCTGGCAAGATGTCACTCATTGCACATTGTATGGAGCAGAGCAGTAGTCCAGTATTTCTTTAATAACACTTTACGTATAATGCTGGACTCGATTGCATTACACTTTCCATAGTAGCCCTTACCATCCTTCAGTTGCCCCAATCGTCTTTTACCAAGACTTCTAAACGAGTGTTTTTATCATTTTCAGGAGAAGTAGGAATCACCTTGTCCACTAATACGTACGAAGCGATAGATCCAGATATTCCATTGCACGTAGACGCCGAAAACAGAGCGACGGAGTTCCACTTGGGGTGGTTTGCTCAACCTATATTTGGAAATGGGGATTATCCAACCATTATGAAGCAGTTGATCGGTGATAAAACCTATGACTATAAACCCGATTCGTTGTCAAGGTTACCGTCATTCACAACAGATCAGATCCAGAAAAATAAAGGTAGGGCATTGGTTTCACTGGGTTGCTTTATTGACTAAGTGAAACGATTTAAAGCGAGAATTTCATATTTTCTAAGAAAGTCAAAACATAATTGTTCCTATGTCTTTTGCTCAATAGGTTGTCAACTCACTATTATACGATCACAATGATATGCATTATTCCTCACATTAATAAATCATTGACACAGGAAATAATAACACAATTACCTCCCTTGTTTCCCATTCTCCCCATGGTATAGCTATCTTCAAACGTTTGAATTTAAAGTTGAAAATCAATCTGATTAAAACACAGATCCAATTTCGTTTCGTTTTTTATGGTTCAAAATTTCATTTTTACTTGTCTTTACTACTCTTGGATCTGGAGGACTTGTTATTTAATTCGTGTTCTGGCTGAAATGAGGAGTCAGCCAATCAAATGGTCTGTCGAATCGACCGTTTGACCTTTTCATGCGTGGAACTGTGGGTAGATATTACCAGCCAACGACGTCTATACTATAAACACCAGCGGATAGAAATCATAACGAAACCATAGTAGATTTTGAAAAGCATGGCGGTCGCTAATTGGTTAATCGAATGACTGACGTTATCGGGTCAAATGTCCCGTGCTTGATACCTGACGTCATAGAACGTGAGCTTCCACTATAACTAGTTAGATCTACATGAGGGTAGGCCGTCGAAAGTATAAAAAAACGAAACGAAATATAGATCTATATTTTAATTAGATTGAGTTGAAAATGATATACTTGCCAATTTTTGAACTGGTAATAGTGAATTATTGGATTAATAGGATTTGCCTTTAGCAAGGTATGACTGTTTATAGATACCATCTATTGTAAGTCTTTTTTTAAATGCATTTTTTTAAAATATAACTTAAAAATATGAATTTGTAGCTTTAAGTCCCTTTTATATAATGTTAGGAATGTTCTCATATTGCTAAAAAAAATGGCCCAATTGTTTTTTTTATAATTTTTAGATGCGTAATGAAATTAAGAATGGATGCGATGCTGCGTCAAAAACCAAATAAATTTTAAAAATCAACATAAATGTTATCTGACTGCAATCTTCTTCAATATTTGTATCGGTTAAATCCGACGATTCTAGAATGACGACTTTATCCTCGTTCATACGGGGAAATTTTTGGGTAAACAAATTGTTTGGCTCCAAATGGGTGCTATTTTCATGGAATCGCTAACTTTTGGGACCTAAAAATTGACACAAGGTGGTCGCAACGCATATAATAGTGCACTATGAATGTAGATAAAGTGATTTACATTCAATGGATTCCGTTTTTACTCTAATTTCACATCAGTTATGTTCGTCGAAATAAGCCAGAAGTCTCAATCGAATGCAAATGTTTAACGTCTGGTTATTCCTATCTACATGGTATTTATTGCACATGGTATTTATGTCGAAGCCATTTGTTTTTCTCCAATGTGTCTAGCCTTGTTTCTCATATTTAAAAATTATTTAATTATTCGAATTTAAAACACGTTTTGACTGAAAGCGAAATATTCCCAATTTAGGCATTTAGTTCCATTTTTACGAAATATGAATTCAACCTTAAATGAGTATATATTTAATAAGCATTTTTAATAACCATGAATTATTTCCTTCTTCTGTAGGGGCTGCTGACTTTCTTGATGTTTACTATGATCGATTTCAACATGTGGCTTCCATGGTCAGATATTGTTACCCGCAATCCTATACTTGTGACAGTGACACTGAAATAGGAACAGCCATCCGCAATTATCCATACTCGGGGTAATATAAACATTTTATATAAATCTCGTAAACTTTGTTGACCATTAAAACATTGATTCCATTTCGTTTCGTTTTTTTATAATTCAATGTTTAGTTCTATTTGTCTGTACTACACTAGGATCTGGTGTCGTGGGGGATTGGCCAGCAGAAACCCACGACTGATTGATTAATCAATGTCTGGCGTCATAGGGTCAAAAGCCGTTCGTACCACCACTAACTGGCCAGACCTTCGTGTAGTGTAGGCGGTCGAAAGTATAGATCTGTATTTTAGTCAGATTGTTTGATGAGAATAAACTTATTTCAAACTATGTAAATATCAGGCGGTAATATAACGAATGCTGTTTGCAGGTTTCAGGGGCTCCAAATTGAACAATCAACTCGTTATGGTTTGATGTTTGAAAATTCCAGATTTACTTGATTTATAATTAAGAATTTCAAACTTTCGAGATTGATGATTTCAAATCCAGACTTCTAATTGTTACATGTATATTTAAAACCCGGACTTTCTAGACTGATATTTGAACATTCCAAACTTTATTGATTGTTGTTGAGACTGTTCAAATTTTATGAATTAATGGACATTTCATACTATCAGTGATGGTCTTTGGGACTTGCCAGACTATCTTTGATGGATTTTTGGACTTTCCATAGACTTTCCAGACTATATGTGAATGCATGACCATTTGATACTGTCTGTATTGATATTTGGGCAATCCAGACTATCGGTGGTGGATTTATGTATTCTTTTAACCCAAAGTGCACGATTCTACCAAGGCTATGTGTACTGATTTTTGAAGTTTCCAGACGTTCTGTACTGATGTTTTGAATTTCTAGACTTTCTGTACTGATATTTTGAGTTTCCAGACTTTATGTACTGATGTTTGGACTTTCCAGACTGTCTGTACTGATGATTTAACATTCCAGCCAATGTATATTGATAATTGAACAATCCATTATGATTATGAGTAGATAAAATTAGATGTCTTACCAATCGTCAGCAATGAAATAGTTTTCATTTTAAACATATTTTTAGGTCAATTTTTATTAGTCTTTTGAGAGATACAGTAAAATGGATAAACGAACAGTATTCTGTTCCTGGGTTATATATAACACAAGTACGTTATTCAACTAAATCTGGCACAGATCGAGACTACAATCGACGACGTATTATTAAAAAGAATATCAACCAGGCTTTAGAAGGTAAGCATATACGAGTTAAAGCTAACGTGACAATGATCCGTTGGTATTTGGCAGTAAGCATGACATAGTCCCTATAATTATAGCGCGTTGATACGAGTAATAGCTAACGTAACGATGAGCCGGTGGCCTTTGGTGCTAAAATATCAAATTTCCTACAGTTTAGTTAAACTAATACGTTCTCGGATCGATTAATTAAGATTTAATTAAGTTTCAATTTTCGGGTTGTACGTGGCAAAATGTAAGGTTGCCTTTCTAACCTTGTGGGTTTCACCGGGTCGTATGATTTTCTCACACTGCTAAAAAATCACTAATCTCAACTTAAAATTCTTCTTCCAACGGTCTAGTATTGATATTGTTGTTTAATTATATAGTTGTTAGAATCGATGTTTAAAGTTGCACTGTGTAAGGTTGGATCAAGAACTGATACTTCGCGTTAGGTTTGATATAGAATATGTTGAAAATTTCAGTCAAATTACTTCGCTCTAAGCCGAGTTATCGTCGTTTGAAGAACAAAGCCCCGATTATCCATTTTGAAAGGAAGTCATGAAATCGCCGACCCGTTCTAATCTACTTAAAATCGAAGCCATGTGAGGGTTTGTTATAGTCTTGTATTGATAAGTACTGTCTAATTAATGATTTATATAGCATTTAAGACAAAAAGAAAGGCATGCAATAGACAGATTTAGCTATTGCATAATGCCTGTAACTTTCAGGGAAACTTGCTTAGTAAACTTTAAAAAGTTTTATGGTCGTCTTAGTAGTAAATAAAACCCGTCTCTTTCGGCTATTTTACCGAGATTTCGTGTAGGCCCAATGGTTTGGATGCAGCTATGGCGTGTGTGGCGCCAGGCAGGGTAAGCTTACTCTTCCGGACACTTGTTTTCACTGTTTGTTGTGTATTGTGTACACGGTGAACAGTCCATTTGCTGATTACAGCCGCACTATTTTGCCTATACCGTTTGTTTTAGGAGGAATTTTGTGTAATGGTTTGTTCATACTTGGTGTTATGTGTATAGTTGCATTCTGCACACTGAGAGCCGTGGACTTCATACGTTGAAAATAGTATGTTTTGCAATGCGGTTCTAAAGTTTTACAATTTCATTAAATGGAAGCAGACTAAATACTTAACAAAATTCTCGAAGTATACTTGATGTTTTCGACTAAAATCGTCGATTTAGGACTTAAAATGTCGGTCAACTAGTTTAGAGTCTGTTCTCAAACGGAGCTTAATGTAGGTAGACAGCCTAAAGTTTAGTATGGTATAGTTACTAACATCGGTGTTGTATTGTCCATCCTTTAATTTTTCAGCTATCAAGTTAGATAACATCACCATAAAAGGATATATGTATGGATCTCTGATGGATGGATTTGAAGACAGTGATGGCTACACATTGAAATCTGGTTTACACAACGTGGATTTTGAAAATGAACAAACAAGAACTCCAAGAGATTCGGCGGATTATTTGACGAGAGTCAGCAAAAACAATGCCTTATTAAAAGGTTATCCTGGACCAGTTGGTAGTGAATCGGGAGTTGTACCTTACCTCATTGAGGATGCTATTTATTATGGTCAATTCCCAGATGACTTTAAATGGGGAGTCGGAAGTGCAGCGTATACTATACACGTAACCCCTAGTGGTAAGTTATTTTTTTCTGTCTTTTCCGCAGGTGTATCTTGTTTTGTTTGCGTGTAGTTGGGTCCCTCCTGGACTTACTATAAGTACCCAGGAAACCCAGAGTTATGTATAGTGTCCAGTGTATTGGTAAGAATTTTATTATTAATCCATAAAATACATGGTATAATGCTGTTTTGTAGGACGAGATTCAAATATCCATACAGATACGTCAGTCAACACCAGTGATGAATATTACAAACAAGACGTACAGCTTATAAAACGTTTAGGGGTAAATATTGCTTAGATTTCGTTGGGACTAGTGCAGCTTCAGTATACCTTGTGCTGCCCATTGCTCCATGATTAGATTTTGTGATATGTACTCGTAAGGGTAGATTTAATGGTGCTTACTGCGCTGGAAGTAGATGTCGTGTTGCTCTGTCCTCGTTGGTCAGAATGTGTTGGTAGATGTCATGTTGATTAGCCCTTGCGGAGTAGAAGTCATATTGCCCAGTCCTAGTCATATTGTCTACACTACACGAAGATCGGAGGAATTGTTTTAGGAGGTCGCGTCAGCGGTCATGCGAGAGACTTTTGACCCTATGACGTCAGGCATTTGATTAACGAATCAGCATTGATGTTTCTAGTGGATTACCCACAGGTCCGTGCACCTCACACCACAATATCCCTTCAACAGACCGTTTCATAATCTCTAATTCATCCGTAACATGTCAATGATAACAACTCTTCCAGATCCTGGTGTAGTAAAATCAAGTAAAACTAATTTTGAACTATAAAAAAGGAAACGAAATATAGCGCTATCTTCCACATATACGTGTTCATGTGAACTTTGCAATAAATATATGTACAAACAATATCAAATCAGTAAAAAAATAATAATTATAGAAACAGTAAGAAATTAAATATCGATAAAATCAGTATAAAAATAAATAAATAAAAAAAAATTGACCAGGATGCAATTACTTGATTTTTATTTTGTTTTCATGTAGCTTAAACAATATCGGTTTTCTATTGCCTGGTCAAGAATCTTCCCTGATGGAACCAACGCATCTTTTAGTGAGACAGGGATGGAATATTACAGAAAGTTAACGACAGAGCTCCTCAATAATCAGATCAAACCAGTGGTTACACTCTATCATTGGGACATGCCCCAAGCTCTGGAAGATCAAGGAAGCTGGTTAACAGATGCTACGGTAGACAGGTTTATTGAGTACGCTGATATGTGTTTCAAACAACTTGGAGATAAGGTAGATAAATAGTCAAATATCTATTTTTTTTATTTGTTTGTCTTTGGTTTGTATTTTGGTGTTCGATCCCTGCATTGACCGAGAAAGTTCATCCAGATTTTTCGGCGTGTTTCCCCCTGTCAGTGATAGAGGATGGAATTCGATATAAGTGTTTGCCGTGGCGCCGCTGTCCTGGCACAATTTCCCTCATAGCACATTGTATGGAGTATGTCCGCCGTCATTAGCCAAGTTCGGAGCAGTACAGTAGGACGTTAAACTCCATTTCATTTCATTGGGTTTGTATTGATTCCACAGAAAATAAGGCCCCCAGTCTAAAATGAACAACATATTATTGTTTTATTTTGGATATCTGTATCAATGTGATATTTTGTATGTTTCAGGTCAAACACTGGGTTACGTTTTACGATCCTCTGACTGTATCTACAGATGGTAAATGGAACACTAATGACAATGTTTATGTGGTTGCTAAACGATTAATATTAACTCATGCTCGCACTTACCGCCATTACAGTCAAAACTACAAAAACAGTCAACATGGTAAGCATTTAACCCTAGACCATATATATATAACCAGACATGGGTATCCAATATGAGGAAAAGTATCACTCTAGACCACATGTGTGACTAGTTTCGTGTGTCCAATGTGGAAGGGTATCACTCTAGACTACATGTATTTCTAGTGACGCGTGTCCAATGCGGGGAATGGTATCACTCTAGACTACATGTATAACTTGTGACACGTGCCTAATATGAGGAAGGGTATCACTCTAGACTACATGTATAACTAGTGACGCGTGTCTAATACGGGGAAAGGGTATCACTCTAGACTACATGTATAACTTGTGACGCGTGCCTAATATGAGGAATGGTATCACTCTAGACTACATGTATAACTAGTGACGCATGTCCAATATGAGGAAGGGTATCACTCTAGATTACATGTATAACTAGTGACGCGTGTCTAATATTAAGGAGGGTATCACTCTACATATAAACAACCATATAATACCATATCAATGATACGAATAGTATAGGAAGGTTTTTCTTATGTCAACATCTTACCTAGTTCCTCTTAATTAGTTTATGTTGGACCAGGAACCGGCTAACAGCTATTCATCTTGCTCTTGTTCCTCTTCTTGGGGTGAGGCTCTTCGAAAAAGTCTAAACTAATTCCTCTTCGTCAGTTTATGTTGGGTCAGGAACCGGCTAACAGCTATTCATTTTGCTGTTGTTCCTCATCTTGGGGTGAGGCTCTTCGAAAAAGTCTAAGATAGATTTTTGAATTTCATCCAATAACATGGTCAGTTCCTAGTCCATAGTAGATCGTACTTGTTATTGATAGTTAAGATTAATCTTTCTCACATTAATTGATTGTATTATTTAATCCAACACAGGGAAAGTAGGAATCTTTCTAAAGTTTTCGTGGGCGGAACCGTATGCGGCAACTGATCAATCGGATATTCATGCAGCTGAACGCTATATTCAGATGACAAGCGGATGGTTTGCCCATCCTATATATATTGACGGAGATTATCCAGAAGAAATGAAGTCAGCTCTCCGAGTCAGCTCGATTTTAAGAAACCGTACAGTCTTACCCAACATCACCACGACTGAAAAAAATATCATCAAAGGTAATGAATGAATAAGATATATCCTTTTGAAAATGAAATGGGGTCTAACGTCCTACTGTTCTTCTCCGAACTGGGCTGATGAAGCGGGCATACGCCATAGAGTGTGTTATGAGTAAAATTTTGCTCGGACAGCGGCATTAAAACCTACTCTTATATCAAATTCCAACTGTCAAAGGATCGTTTACGTGCACGCCAATATGTACACGGGACCTCGGGTTTCCGTCCCATCCGAACGACTAGACAGGGAGGAATCCCGCTGAAAAAAAATCTGGATGAAATTTCTCGGCCGATGCAGGGATCGAATACCCAGCCTCCAAGCTAGCGAATCAGTGTCTTACTCACTTAGCCACCGTGAATATATCACCTTAAAGTCGCGGATTATGATTTGCATTTTGCCGGACACTTTCTAATGATGAACACTAAAATCTCGATACTTGGTTTTAATCGAATTTAAATACGACGATCAAAAGTCGACGGAGGCGTGTTATATCGTCGACAGGATATGTAAACTGCTGCATAAGTTTCAATTCACCATATCATTGTAAATACTGAGAGAAATTAAATAATGTTTGAACAGCTCCTCAACTGGAGACTAACGATTTAAAATCTGCAGTTTTAGTTTAATTTATTCCAATTCGTGTAGTAAAAGTGGCAGGGGAGTGATTGGCTGATTTTTTTTAGGGCGTGTGTGTTGTATCATATGGTTTGACATTGAGTCAACTGGCGTGGTTGTGGTTTTGATTCCCCGGTTGTACCTGGCTTAAGGATTAAGGTCGCCTATCACACCTCTTGCTTTTTCTTCAGTTCTTCCGTTTTCCTCCCACTGCTCAAGACCTCTACGTGCAGGCGAATTAAGGAAATAAAATTGAACGAACCATGTGTTAGTCCCGACATTACCTAAATTTTGTCGAGTTGACGTTAATCCTTATTCCTCTTTTCTCTCTCTCTTTCAGGCAGTAGTGATTTCCTAGGGTTGATATATGACACGGAAGTGAGTGTACAAGAAAAATATGCATATGAAACTGACGAAGTCTATATAAAAGACAGAAGACTGTTGGTCAGGACAGGGATGAGGTAAGCTGGTATACAATCTCCCAAACAGAGTTGTCTTCCCTTACAGTTCACACTTACCTCTTATTACGGCTCATTTGGGACTACGCCAGCAAGATTGTTTGTGTTGATATAAAATAACTGAAATGAAACGAGATGGGGCTTAAAGTCGCTATACTGTTCTGCGCCAAATAACTGATATTACATTTATTAACCATAGAAATAAGGTAACATTTATTGCAAAATAATAAAGTATTTACAAATATACAAGGAACTCTTTCTCGTAAAATTGTGGGGTTAAATGGTCGTAAATACTAACTGCGCATGTCATCATGCTAGTTTTAGAATATATACTGGATCTGTTTACCTTTATGACGCGATCGTAAGGCAGGCATAATCCATTCACACAAGAAACATGTTTCTATCGGAGGGGTTGTAATTGGTGACATTTTCCCCTAAAATTAACTAAAACTCATCAAGTGTTTGCAAAATCTAGGTCAACCGTTGTATTGGCGTGCCGACGGCATAGTCAAATGCTTTAAAATAGATGGTATCTATAAACAATCCTACCTAGGTAAAGAATAATCCTATTAATCCTATAATTCACTATTGCCAGTTGAGAAATTGGCTAAAATGTCATTTCAACTTCAAATTCAAACGTTTAAAGATAGCTTTTGCATGGGGGAATAGAAAAACAAGGGAGGTAATTGTGTTATTATTTACGGTGTGAATAATTTTTAAATGTGGGAAATAATGCTTATGATGGTATAATAGTAAGTTGACAACTTATTGAGCAAAAGCTATAGAAATAATTTGTTTTGATTTTCTTAGAAAATATGAAATAATCGCTTTAATTCTTTGTTTTCATTGTCCTAAATTCTTATGTCTTCATTTATTGTCGTATTTTGACATTTGTATACTAAAATAATTAACATTTATATCTTAAAATCAATATTTGCATCACAAATCAGACATTTGTCATATCAAATTTGTACAATGTATTTTGGTTTAATTCAATTGTATTTTAATATAAAGATAACATTTATGTTAGTAAATCAAAAAAATTATCTACAATTCCATTTCATCATAGACATACAAGGAAAAGGAAATATCGAACAACAAATTTCGATATACAAATTTCCAAATACAAATCTTACAAACATTTCTCCAAAAACATTTCTTTAAAAACATTTCTCCAAAGAATTAAAGACTATATATGAACAAAGAACACTGAGTAAAGAGCTGTTTGTCTTCCATAGCATTATTTTTGCATTTAGAAATGTTGAATCTAGATCTAGAATAAGAAAGATGACGAGTCTGGCAAGTTACTGTAGAGTACCGGGCCCCCTCTCCCTCTCTATCTCTCTCTTCGCTCTCTCTCTCCCTCTCTCTCTCTCTCTCTCTCTCTCTCTCTCTCTCTCTCTCTCTCTCTCTCTCTCTCTCCCCCTCTCTCTCTCTCTCTCTCTCTTGTGTTGTTATTTATACGTGTTGTTATTTTTGTATTTAGAAATGCTGAATCTGGTATTAGAAAGATGTTGAGTCGGGTAAAGTACCTGTATGGTAATCCCAGTGTTTATATCACTGACACTCCCCGAGCTGGCCTACAAACATCAGGCGATATGAAATCCAAAATAGACCACTACAGGATTTACACAAATAATATTCTGAAAGGTAACTTAAACATATCTTATCCAAAAATTAAATCTGCACGTTGTAGGTCTTTCTTTATGCCTGGAATGTTATCTAAATCATTAATTAGACATTCATTAACTTATCCAAACCATAATCAGCTCTCATTGAGTCTCAATGCCATCGCTAGCCTGCGATATTTACTGGATTAAGATATGATTGGCTACTCAACTTTCATTCATGATTAAATCATGAAATGGATAATCGAGACTATGTTCTTTTTATCGTACCGACTTTAGTAATGTGAATCGAGGTTAGGCTCAAAATTAAATTGCTAAATTCTCGGTTCAGAGTGATCAATTTGACTGAAATTTTAAGCAAATTCCCTTTACATTATTTAATTCTTAAATATTATAGTGAGAACAGCCAGCTCTTTCTCTAACTTCCCATAATGTATCTTTAATAGTTCGACAATTACATTAACGTTAAGCTTGCGTTTAGCTTTGTTTTGCGTTATCAATTGTGCATTAAGACTTAAAGGAGACACCTTTACCACTGCAGGTCCATGCGCTGTAAAGACAGTACACCTTTTGGATCAAACTTGTATCTGCTCACAACGTGAATCGATGCTGCTGGTGAGACGTACCTACCTGCCCAACCGGAAAAATCGATATTCTCGCTAACATTTTTCGGACAGTGAATGGCAGTGATAGGGCAGAGATAAGGCAGCTTTAGGGAGCACATTTGGTCGGTGCATTTAATGTAAGGGTTGTATAGGTTGACGCCGGTAACATCCTATGTATGACTCGCATGATATGTTCACCACTCATCATGGTATCGAAACAAATTTGATCTATTGCTGTTGGTATACTTGCTCAAGGGATGTTGAAGACAGTTTTCTTGTTTTAATTTCAGCGGTGAATCTGGATGAGTGCAATATTAAAGGATTCTCTGTGGGATCTTTGTTGGATGGACCAACTGGATTGGAGGATGGTTACCATTCATACGGTTTGTATGAAGTTGACTTTCATCATCCTCAACGACAGCGCACCGCAAGAGGAACTGCTCATTGGTATTCACTTCTAGCGACGGAGAACGGTTTTACACCTGGCTACAGCAGGCCTGGGGGTTGGGGAATTGCTCCTAAAAATGTTGATGGGTTCCTCAATGATAAATTTCCAGAAGAATTTATGTTCGGTGTGGCAACATCAGCTGCACAAGTAGAAGGTGGTTGGAATGCTGATGGTATGTACATGACAAAGTTTAAGTACGTCTTTCATGTGTTCTATTATCCAACGGAAGTTAACAGCTTCACAAATAGTGAGGCTAAGAATTTTTACGACCTCTGCATCCCATTTTAAGTCATAAATGGTCTAATTGTAAATGTTTTGGAAGCTTTATATTTGGTAATGGGGACTTACAAGTTATTACAAGTTTAAACCTCGGTTATCCCCCCTGATTATGTATGTTATTTCCAGGTAAATTGATTGGGTATATCGGAGAGAGAGAGAGAGAGAGAGGGGGAGAGAGAGAGAGAGAGAGATGTGTTTAACGTCCAGTCGACACAAACTAGGTCTTTTCGGGACTAACATATGTTTTAATTTTATTTCAATAATTGACTTGCGCGTAGGGGTCTTTAGCAACGGGAGGAAACCGGAGTACCCAGAGAAAACCCACGAGGTTGGACAGGCGACCCTATTCCTTGTCACGTAAAACCGGGGATTCGAAACCACGCCAGTTGACTCAACGATAGGCTTTATGATACAACACGCACATGCTAACCATATGGGGTACATTATTTGTAATGTGTTATTTATAGGTAAAGGAGCAAGTATATGGGATACATTTGCTAATGCTGATAAAGTGAAAGATAAATCAACGCCTCAGATAGCCTGTGATAGTTACCATAAATATAAACAAGATATAACACTACTTAAACAATTAGGGGTAAGTTTATCATATAATTGTAATAGATACAAACACGATTATTAGGGGTAAGATCATTTCTAATAAATATTAACACAGTGACAATTGTTAGGAGAGAGAGAGAGAGAGAGAGAGAGAGAGAGAGAGGGGGGGGGGAGATAGGGAGAGGAGAGAAAGAAATGGGGTTTAACGTCCACTCGACACAAACTAAGTCATTTCGCGAATAAGATATGGTTTAATTTTTTCAATAATTCGCTTGCGCGTAAGGGTCTTTAGCAGTGGGAGGAAACCGGGGTTATATAATTGTTATAAATATAAACATGATTATTAAGGTTTAGATTAGTATCAGTCAGATATGCATGTATAGATATATAACTTTAGTGGCACGGTAGCTCTGGTAAAACCTACAAGTTCTCTGTAGTTGTTTTTAACCAGGTTTCGTTAATTCGTATTTTACTTGTTTTAACCAGGTTAAATTCTACAGATTTTCTATAGCCTGGACTCGTATTATGCCTGATGGAATAACAAGAAATGATAAAGGTATTGAATACTACCATAATCTGATAGATGAACTGAAGATGAATCAGATCCTCCCCGTGGTTACCATATATCATTGGGATTTACCACAGTCTCTTGAAAACTATGGTGGTTGGCTCAACAGTTCTATTGTGGACAGGTTCACGAACTACGCCCATTTGCTGTTTGAAGAATATGGAGGAAAGGTTTGTTTTTTGGGGGTTATCTCCTCTTTTCTAGGCATAGCATAACCAGGGATGAATAGAGTCACGAAAAGAAGTGACATTAGCCATAACGGCTCATTCTTGATTATATTTTTGAGAATAAAACTGCTTGATTTAGGATTAAAACCCCTTTAAATCCCCTACCGTAAAGCTGAGGAACTAACGCAATATGCGTGATTAGGTTTCAAACTAAAAACCGTCAGTCTTTATCTGGAAATGGAGACCTATGTTCCAAGCTGTATTATACGATGTCTGGATAAAACCAGACTCTCATTTTATAAAAATAACGTGTAAAGGAAACGCAATAGATTATCAGGTCACCAAACGAAAAAAATAACCCGATATCTTAAAAGTGTTAAGTGTCCGGATAAGTGGTTTTGACGCCATTCCTCTATATTTTGGCGCTTGGATTTCATACTTACACGGATGTTTATTTCTGGGACTATATTATGGTCTTTAAAATGGCTAACGTGTTGGATCGGTTGGTGGTACGACCCTGAAATCAAGCGATGGATTAGATCGATCAACTCCGTAGAAATTGACGTCATTTATTCATTTATGGCATTGCCGTTTTCATTAGTAAGCAAAGTGTTTATTAACATGTTCGGTAACAGTAACAAAAACCACATTATTATTGTCGTCATTTTATGATTCGCTAAACTGTCAATCACTAAACGAAGAGAGAGACAGAGTCGGGGATAGGGCGTTTAACGTCCACTCGACAAAAACTCGATAAACCATAACAACTCGATAAATTTTAGCAGTGGGAGGAAACTGGAGGACGCGGGAAATAGTCTAGGAGGTTGGACAGGTGATCCCACTTCTTGCCACGTATAGCCGGGGAATCCAACAAAGGTCAGAAAACGTGACATCACCAGTTTTTCTCCTGGAGTCTTCATAATATTTCATGGGACTTGTCTCAAAAATAGATTATACCATTCTCAAGGAATCGATCACCTGATAAATCCTACATGTACAATGACTATTGTTTTGATTCTCAAGGACATGACTAACAGATGAATCCTCCACGTACCACGACTATTGTTGTGCTTCTCAAGGAATTAGTTTACCAGATGAATCCTCCATGTTTTATTGTTTCAGGTTAATTGGTGGATAACATTAAATGAACCCTGGGTATTTGTTGTTAAAGGTTACGGTAATGGTGATTTTGCACCTGGTATATCTGATGATCCTGGTAGAAAGCCATATATAGCAGCTCATAATGCCATTAAAGCTCATGCTGAAGCCTATCATGATTACCATGACAACTACAAGGGCAAAGGTAATATACCAAGGATGTCAATATTGTTAGTTGAATTTAGCGTTCTATTGTTACTGGACTTGCATAAAGAGTGCTTTTCACATGACCCCACGCTTGTACAAAACATTTTAAAACGTAGAATGCTACAGGAAAATTGCTCCAGGGTACAGTAGCCCCGTAATACAGGATAATAAGATATCTGTCGTTGTTAAAATGTATTAAATATCTTGCCGAATGCTTATGGGTGCCGCAATTCGGTGATTTTCGTGTGACTGACAATGGGTTTACTTTGTGGGTTTCTAGTAGTTCTTTGTGTTGCCGTCTTCCTGCTCTAAACATTTAAATTCATTTAATCAGGTAAAATTGGTATTACTTTAAATATTGACTGGCAGGAACCAAAAGATCCTTACAACCCAGACGATATTGAAGCAGCGGAATGGGCTATACAAACATTCCTTGGTTGGTTCGCTCATCCAGTCTATATTAACGGCGATTATCCAGACATAATGAAAACAAGGATTGCTACGATTAGCACAGAGCAGGGACTAGGTGAATCAAGACTACCGGAATTTACTGCGGCTGAAAAGGCAAGGATTAATGGTATGTATTTTATTTGCTATTCATGGTTAAATGGAATGAGTTTTAACGTCCTAGTGTTCTGCATTTACCGGGATAACCAGGGCGGGCATCTGCGATACAGCGTGTTATGGGAGAACTTTAGGTCGGGCAGCAGTGTTTGCGCCTGCCCTTCATAGGAGTCCAACTGTCAAGGGATCTTTTACGTCCACAATGTACAGGGGACGTTATTCCTGTACGACTGTATCCAACATGTTGATAATAACTGACCAATGGTTAGATGCTGAAATATTTAGATGCCAGTTCATCAGATCACTAAGGTGCAGCACTGTTTAAATATACGATCAACAGCATTACTAAATTGTAAGATGTAGCGGCTCAGATGACAGACTAGTGTAAATTGTACTGGATCTCTTCTTAACGTGGAGTGAAATGGGTTTAACTGCTTACATCTCTGTACAAGCCGGCTAAATAAAAAAAACCCGACGTGCTGTGAGTTATGTGGGAAATGCCCCCGTGACAGCGGTGCTGCAGCTACATCTACTTCAATTTCCAACAGCCAGGGGATATTTAACTTGCTCTCATTGGTGCATTTCGAAGGCATTTCGTCCCATGTGAACATCTATATGTTGTCCTTTGCCAGGCATTCCGCCCCGGGGGTGGGGGTGGATGACCGAATGTTTAGCACGTGCGTTCTGTATTATGAGGTATGTCATTGAGTCAACTGTCGTGGTTTCGATTACCCAGTTGTACTTGACAAAGAGTAGCGTCACTTGACCAACCTCGACCCCTACTTTTAACTAAATTATTGAAATAAAATTGCACCACGTGTTAGTCCCGGAATGGCACAGTGTGTGTTGAGTGGACGTTAAATCCCATTTCTCTCTCGCCCTCCGCCCTGCACCACTAGGTTTCACTGTTGGGACCAACCTCGGGAAGGCGCCATTGTTACCACACCAGAGAAGGTTAATATCTTCTTGTAGATCATTTCAACGTGTTGAAATTAACTCTGACGATAACTTGTTCAGCAGCTTTTATATATTTTCTGTATTATGCGTTTAGGTACATCTGATTTCTTTGGTATTAATTCCTATTCCACCAACCTGGCTTATAAAGATGACCCAAGTCGAGCTGGTAAAGAAGCTCCAGACTATTTTAACGATCGTGGTATTCTGTCAGATTTTGACCCGTCATGGCCGGGGTAAGTATAGAGAGGTTTTCTTCATGACGATCTATCCTGGGTAGGTAGAGTGGGTTTCTCCGTAGTGTAATGGCCTGACAAGGTACAGGGAGAATAATATGAATAAAATGGATACAGTAACAAGCAACTTAATGCATATGTAAAACTGATTCCAGAAAAGGGTGATACGAATATAAATTTTAAACATCAGCTGGCAATTTAATAAGATAAGACTGTTTATTTATATTAGGGTTTTAGTTAATGGTGCTATGAAGAAAGTGTGTTACATTGGAAATAAGGAAAATCAAATAAAGAATAGAGAGAAAAATGAAGAGAAAGTTGGGAACATAAATGTAGGGGATGGGTGGTGGAGAGTTGAGGACATCTGGATGCATTTGACACTGTCATGCCATGATTAATTTATTGCATGGAGTTATTTCAGGTTGAAAGATTCAAAATTGTCGAAGTATTTCTACCCGTTTGTGTTACTGATCAGTTTAATGGTGGGGAATTCTAGATCCGCCCATAGTCACCTGTTGTATTTCCAAGAAAACTAAAAATTAGCATTTACAGACAGTTATTTATACCATTGCTTGAAATCTTTTAGGTCAGGTTCATCGTGGTTAAAAGTTGTACCTTGGGGACTGCGAAAGATATTAAATTGGGTGAAAAACAATTATGGAGATCGAGAAATTCTCATCACTGAAAATGGCGTCTCTGATAATACAGGAACACTGCAGGATTCGCAAAGAGCAGCATTTATTAGAAACTACATCAATGAAGTCTTAAAAGGTAAGTAATACGGTTAAATACCCAACATGTCAGTATATAATTTAAATCGTTTATTAGGAAAAACTTTGTATTGCACTTTTGATATTTGAATATAAATTATGGGAGATTAGATCATAAGCTGACAGTTCCAAAGTAAGACTTGCAATAGGCAGATTTAGCTCTTGAATAGCACATGTTTAACTATCAATGTATCTGGCTACAATTTTATAGGAAAAACCTTTTGTTGCATTTCTCTATTTTAATTAAACTACACATTTATAGGGAAAAACTCGTTGTTGTACTTTGTTTTTATTTAACTACAAATTTTTTTAGAAAAATTTGTTTGCTTAACTCGTTCATATTGAACTACAAATTGATTCAGAAAAACATTTTGTTTATTGTTTTAAGTATGTAAACCAGCGAAAACGTTTAATTGTTTTCTTTTGAAGCTGTAAAGTATGATGGTATAAATGTTATTGGTTACACGGCATGGTCACTCATGGATAATTTCGAATGGCAAAGTGGATATACAGAGCGGTTCGGGTTATACCACGTGGATTTCGAGGATGCTAATAGAACCCGAACACCAAAATCGTCGGCTCAAGAGTTTCACAAAATCATCGTCGATCACGGTTTTACTACAGAGTCTAAAGCTGAGCCCTATCACCCATCACCGCTACCATACCAGGATACATTTTTCTATAAACAAAGATTCCCAAAGGACTTCTCGTGGGGAGTTGCTTCTCAGTATTTTCAGGCTGGGTTTGGATGGGATATGACAGGTAACTATATTTGTCGTTTGGTTGATGGGTTCTGTTGTTATAATAAATGTCATGTTAAAAACAATCTGATTAAAACACAGATCCCATTTCCTTCTTTTATAGTTCAAAATCTCGTTTTAATTGTCTTTACTACACTAGGATCTGGAAGAGTTGTTTTCATTGACGTGTTCTGGCTGATATGAGGGATTAGCCAATGAAACAATCTGTTCTGGTGACCTTTTGGCATGGGGTGCACGGAACTGTGGGTAATCCACCAATGCTGATTGGGGAATCAAAAGTCGCTCCTATGAACTAAACGAGGGGAGGGGTGGCAGCTGGCCGAATGGTTAGCGTTTGTGCGTCGTATCATACGCTTTGTTATTGAATGAACTGGCGTGGTTTTGATTCGTCGATTGTGCATGACAAGGAGTAGGATTACCTGTTCAACCTCGTGGGTATTTTCTGGGTCCTCCGGTTCCCTTCTGCTAAAGACCCATACTCGCAATAGAGTAAAATTTAACCGTATATGTGATTTGTCGAGTGGACGTTAAACCCCATTTATCATTTTCTCTCGTGGGGTTTCTCCGAGTCCTCCTGTTTCCTCTCGCTGCGTTTGTCGAGTGGAAGTTAAACTTATGGTTTTATGTTTATGTTACAGTTAACGGAACCAGTTTAGATGTTTTGATTAATAATATTGATCTAAAACCTGATACTGATAGAAGTGACTTATATCGGTTTGTCTTTAATGGCCTTAACAACGTTGAGGAAAGCCGGAAAGATGTAGAGGCAAGTTAGTTGACTCATAATGACGAGAGACATGGATTTTATTAAGCATACTAAGCTGGTGATTTAAAAGTGTACATTTGGTTGGTCTGACTAACATATTTGACCTTTACTATGATTGTAAATATAATGACCTAAATATGAAGCAAGTCACTTTGATGTAGACTTTTCCATTAGAGTGGTTAGCACGTGTACGTTGTATCCTAACGTCTTTCATGGAGTCCACTGGCATGGTTTTGTTTCTCGGTTGTACGTGACATGGAGTAGGGGCGCCTGTACAATCTCGTGGGTTTTCTCTGGTTCCTCCAGTTTCCTCTCACAGCTAAAGACTCCAACGCACAAGCAAATTATTGAAATAAAATTGAACCATATGTTTGTCCGGAAATGACGTAGTTTGTGTCAAACAAACGTACCTCTCTCTCTCTCTCTCCCTCTCCCTCTCTCTCTCTCTCTCTCTCTCTCTCCAATAATTGGCTGGGGTCGATTGAATTGGGCATAAGTCGGATACCCAGTTGCACCTATCCGTTGATGATCCGCAGATAGGCGGGATATATACGGTATCTATTCAACTCTTTGGTTGTATTATTGTTTTCAACTCTTTATTTCACCCACATCCTGCCTGTTGTCCTTTAATAATGGATTTATGCTATTTTTATTGTTAAACAGGCAACCCATGTTTATACTTCTATCCCATGGCCTGTCATGTTTCCTAATCGTACCATTCAAGATGTGGACAAGATAACTTTAATAACCTTGAAGAGTTTTTTAAGACAATTGCCTGTTGGTAATACAACGATAACGATCTTCACCTGGGATTTACCAAACATCATGGAAACAAAAAACAATGGTGGTTGGTTAAATGAGAGTAACATCGACATTTTTGTGGAGATCGCACGAATTTATTTTGATGCTTTAGGGGACACGGTGAGTACTATTGTTCAGCATCTTCAGAAGTTAGTATATCAGCGCAATATTCACTGCACTGTCATGGCTCCCTCTCTGTGTGTTATATATCAGGGGCCTATTTCACAAAATTTTAATTTTAGTAATTTTATTGGATAATATTAGACTGATTTGAGTATTTAGCCAATCAAATTTAAAGTATCTACTAAGATTTGGATTTTATCTTTCGTTAAGATTTCGGGTTACGGGACCCAGTACTGCAACGTCCATGTTCTGATATTATTTCCTATAACAATGAAAACCCTAATACAATGGGGGGGGGGGGCGCCATGTACCATGATGTAGTTTTACTTATATATTTATTGTATCTTTCAGGTAAAACAATGGGTAACGTTTAATGAACCCCAGCAATATGCTTATTTAATGTATGAATCAGGACAGTTACCACCCTACCATAAGAACAGGACAGATGATATGTATAAAGCTATACACAATATGATTAAAGCACATGCTCGAGTTTATCATATGTACCAGAAAGATTTTAAACAGAGGCAAAAAGGTACGATCAATTATATATTTTATTTGATATGATTAATTAAAACACATATCTACCAGAAAGCTTTTAAATATAGGCAAAAAATTATGATCAATTGTATATTTTATTCACATGTTCGAGTACAATCAAGATGTATCATGTATTCAATATATTTGTATATGATATTGACGTGAAAGATACTTTAATGAAATGTCGTTCTGGTTGACCATTTTCGTATTTAACATAGATAACAACTTCATAGATTTTCTTAAGCAAACAATATAATTATATTTAAACAAATAACAACTTTATAATTATATTAACACAAATAATAACTTTATAAATTTATTTACACAAATAACAACTTTATAAATTAATTTACACATAAAAAATAATTTAGATTTATTTACACATAAACAGAATATAAATGTATTTACACTTAAAAAAAAAATTATTTACACAAAAGTTTTTTTTTAATTCAAATGTATTTATACATTATTTTAAAAATTTATTTCAGTAACACAGATGAAGCCTTTTTAAAATTTATTTACACTGATATATCAATTGATTTAAACTAACTAAAATTTATAAATTTACTTTTGAAAGTTATTAATTTTTATTTTGAACATATTTTTTAAAAATTTTCAGGAAAAGTTGGTTTGATTTTGAGAAATGATTGGTATATACCAAAAGACTCTAATAATCCTGCTGATAATGATGCCGTATTAAGAAATCTAGAATTTGAATATTTCTGGTTTAGTGATCCTATATTTAGAACCGGTGATTATCCTGATCAGATGAAACAACTGGTTGGTGGTACAAGATTGCCATCTTTTACACCAAGAGAACAACAACTTAATTTAGGTAAGAATTCAAATACTGTCATAATACACTGAGAGAACAACATATTAATTTCGGTAAGAATTCAAATACTGTTATAAAGTACAAACAACCATATTTCACTGAAAACAGCATAATAATTTAGGTTATAACGTACAAACATTCATATTTCACTGTGAGAATAACATCTTAAGTTAGGTAAGAATTCAAATACTGTCATATTACACTGAGAAAACAGTGGTTGGTAAGAACTCAAACACTGCCATAATGTACAGACATTCATATTACACTGAGAGAACAATATCTTAATTAGTTAAAATACAAATACTGCAATTTACATTGAGAACAACAATTTCAGATAAGAATTCAAATACTGTCATAACATTCAGACATTCATACAATCTGATTTACAAAACACAGATCCTATTTCGTTTCCTTTCAAAAATTCACACTAGGATCTGGAAGAGTTGTTATCATTGACGTGTTCTAAAAATTACATTTATTTTTTTGCAAAAAACTACTTGGCGTCCGAAAAACAACTTGTAGTAGTATGATTTATAACGAACTCGGTAGATACCCTTTGATTTTAGATAGAAAATGTAGGATTTTTAAATATTGGATTGGTCTACGTAATACTGATAATGTTATTCTTAACTCCTGTTATGAAGATATGATTTTAAATAATGACAGTTGGATTAAATTTGTTAAAACTGAATTAGATAGAATCGGTCTTGGATATATATTGCTTTTAAAAGAAGTTAACAATGGTACGTTCCAAATTATAAAAAATAGGTTATATGATATCTTTGCCCAAGAAAACATGGAAAAAATAAAATCGTCCGCCAAAGGTATAATTTATCAACATTTAACCGTTAACTTTACGCTGCAGAGCTATTTAAAAAAAAGCGTTAAATCTATTTTCCTTAAAACTATAAGCAAATTCCGAATTTCCGCGCATAATTTAAATATAGAAGTAGGCCGATACAATAAAATAGAACGTAGTGAAAGAAAGTGCACACTTTGTAACCTAAATGACATAGAAGACGAATTTCATTTTATTATAGTCTGCCCTTGCTATAATGAATTGCGTCACCTGTTTATCAAACCATACTTTTTACGAAATCCTAACATGTTTAAACTAATTCAATTATTAAGTACAACTTCAACATCCGAAATACGGAACCTTGGCAAATTTCTCATTTCTGCAGATAAGAAAAGAACCACTCTATTAAATAATAATTAAACTGACCTAACTAAATGTACCCCCCCCCCCCGCTCTCCTTTGATTCAACTATTTATCTATTTTATCTTTTGTTGTTTTATTTTGTGGCAATAATCTAGCTTATTTCCCCCCTTTAAAGTCATTTTAGAAGTTCTGAAGATTTTACGAAGCTTATAATATTTACTGCATTTTCCAGTCATGTTAAATTTAGGCTAGCAATTTAATACAATTTATCTACACCCCACCCCCAAACTATTTGTCTGTTTGTATTTAATGGACATGCGTATATTGTGTTTGTGTGTATGTAATTATAATGTTTGTATTTACTTGCCGTGTATATATTGTGTTTGTGTATATATGTTATCTGATGAGTCAGTAGACTTAAAGAAATAAAGAATTGAACTGCAAATCGTGTGAGGTATTAGCCAATGAAACGTTCTGTTACGACGTAACTGTGGGTAATCCACTAGTAACATCAATGCTTACTGGTTAATCAAATGCCTAATGTCATAGGTCAAAAGCCCCTTGTATGACCCCTGACGTGACCTATCGCAACAACCGGACAGATCTTCATGTAGTACAGGCCACCGAAAGCATAAAAAAAACGAAATATAAATCTGTAGTTGAATGAAATTGACAGGCTTTATGACACATACCGTACAGACATTGATATTGCACTGAGGGCAGCATCTTAATTTAGGTAAGAATTTATAAACCGTAAAAATCTTTTACATCGACCAACGTCTTTAATTCATGATTAAAATATTAAACACATCTATATATTAAACATCAAATCCGTTTTTAACCATTTTAACTAATTTTAACCTCATTCATATCTAGACAAAGGAAAAGGCAAACAAAAAACGGAAATTACAGAACCCATTTGCATTCATTGATATAGAAAGCCAAACAACAACTTGAGACTATTTACAGGGGTTGGATTGGGAGAGTTAAGTGGTTATTTTACCTGGAAATGTTAAAAATTCAATTGCATAAGGAAAAAAGTTAAACTATCCACTTAAGGTGTGTCATGGTCAAATGTGTGCTATGAGGGAAATTTTACCCGGGCAGCGGCGATACGGTCTACAGTTATTTTAAATTCGAACTGCCAAGGGTTCTTTTCCATGACTACATCCGAACAACTAGACAACTGTCCTTCGTCCTGCACAACTGACTTCGAAAAATCCCGCCAGAAAATCTGGATAAGATTTCTCGGCCAATGCAGGGATCGAACATCCGACCTCCAGGCTAGCAAGCCAGCGTCTTACCCACTTAGCCACGTGATCCCGGTGTCAACTGTCATGGTCAAGGGACAATATATTTTTGTAACAGGTGCAATAAAACAAAACGAATTAGATAAAAGAAATATTAATAAGCTTCATCTTTATTTCCAGGTGCTTGTGATTTTCTGGGTATTAATCATTATGGTAGCCATGTTGTAAAAACACGACAACCAGGTGACGCGCCTAGCGGCTTTAATAAAGATAAAGATGTAACTACTGATAATGACAGGTTAGTCACGGTGTTCAACAATATCATATTAAGAAAACCAACATGTTGATCTATAAATTTTAGTTAATAGTTCAATGTTTGACACAAAAAGCCAATGATTTCCAAGCTAATGTGTTATATCTCCATGTATGTTTATGTCAATCGTTGCTAAATTACTCTTATAGTAGACCGGGGAAATCGTGATCCTTTACGTCCACATATTGTTGCAAGTTCATTCTTGCAGTAAGCCAGATGTTATTATTATGAATTTAGTATATAAAAATAAACCTTTTAGCCCCACATGGCCACAGATCACTAATTATTTCCCCATTGACTTTAATGTTTATTCTTGTCTGTAATTAACTGTTCCCCCAAATTTGCGCAGAACGCTTTCTTCCACAGAGGGACAACATGTGGCAAGTTCTTGCGCAGAAGATTGTATGAAGTTCATCATAGAAAACTTGAGTTATACAAACTGGAAGTAAAGACTTATGAACATGCAATTTTCCGCCCCACATTTCAACCTGATCAACCTCTTGTATCCCTCCTCTACAAAATCATGAATATTCACCAAAACCTGGCAGAAAATATATTTCCATACCCATTTCTTCCATTCTTCACCAAAAGGTAATTGATTCTACTGGAATCAGACCGGTTTGAAATATGATGTTATCATTGTAGAATGTAGATATATGAAGCCGTCATTCATTGATCCTACTGGCATCAGACCGGTTTGAAATATGATGTTATAATTGTAGATATATGAAATAGTCATTGATCCTACTGGAATCAGACCGGTTTAAAATATGATGTTATAATTGTAGATATATGAATTAGTCATTGATCCTACTGGAATCAGACCGGTTTGAAATATTATGATGTTATAATTGTAGATATAATGAATTAGTCATTGATCCTACTGGAATCAGAAAGATGTTAAATGTGTTGAAAGGACGATATGGAGGCATACCTATTTATATTGCTGGTAACGGTATAACAGATAACCAAAAAACGCACAGTAACATAGATAGAGCTACATATATTAAACAATATAGTAATGAAGTCTTAAAAGGTTCGTATGATAAATATACATTTAATGCTACGTTTCCACTATTAGGATTGAAATGGTGGTATTAATTGTTTAGTAATTGTGGTGATCCTATCAAGTCTTATCATAGCCATCGTTTTATATCGATACGTATCCAAACGTATCTGCACGTACCAGATCGGGGACTCAATAGGGACAATCCTATCGAGAGAGAAAGAGATGGAAATGGGGTTTAACGTCTACTCAAGACAAACTAGGTCATTTCGGGACTAACATATGGTTTAATTTATTTCAATAATTCACTTGCGCGTAGGTGTCTTTAACAGTGGGAGGAAACCCGAGGACCTGGAGAAAACCCACGAGGTTGGACAGGCAACCCTACTCTTTGTCACATACAACCTGGGAATCGAAACCACGCAAGTTGACTCAATGACCAATCCTATCGTAACGCGTCGCACGACAGCATAAACTATTAGATGGATGTGCCCAAAAATTAAGAGGTGGGGGTGGGGGTGAATTCCAAATTGGGTTGATCAGAAGTTTAAAAGTGTAATCAAAAATTTTCACCCCGAAAACAAATGAATTGAAGCGAAATGGGTCAATGATGACTCGTACAGGCAATATATTGCCTTCAACGATACCGGTATAGTTGGTTACATCCGAACGATTACTTCCACGTCCCACAAACCTTTCTGGAAAATCTCAGGAAACATTCTCAGTCTGGTCGGCGTTATAAACGATGAACCCTGGTTAGTGAGGTAGATGTATACTAACCGAAATGGAAGAGTATCTGGCGTACTCAATCTCACTAAAACACAGATCTTATTTCGTTTAATTGTTTATAGTTCAACTTTTACTTGTCTTCATAAGACTAGGATCTGGGAGAGTTGGTATATAAGCCGAGCTCTGGTTGATGTGAAACAATCTGTTACGGCGAGTTCTTCTCGTGCTCTACACGGAACTTCAACGGTGATTGATTAATCAATGTCTGACGTCATAGGTCAAACGCCGCTTGTATGACCCCTAACGCGAACTCCCAGTACAGCCTGTCAGATCTGCATATAGTGTAGGCCATCGAAAATATAAGTAAGAAACGAAATATAGATGTGTATTTAAATCAGACTGTGGCGTTCTAGAGGGTTAAAGTACACTTTACGTCGAACATTAAACATGGTTCTGGCTTTATCCAAATATACGGAGGTTATTTTTTAAATTTTTCAGCCATTTTACACGACCGAGTTAACGTCAAGGGTTACAGCTACTCACGTGTGTTGGATGGTTTCAGTTGGACGAGTCCATCAAATATAGACACTGGTCTATTTTCCAAACCCTCCGCCTTTATACGACCTAGAGAGGGAATGCAGTCCTTTATGGATCTGGTCATCAGTCATGGATATGTAGACCCACCGAAAGAAACAACCACACCCATGAGACCGACGACTCCAGATACCAACAACAACAACAACAACAACAATAACAAACCTGATAAGCCAGTCAATAACGCTACACGGTGTATCTCTAATATCTACTTTCATTTATTAATTGCTGTATTTGTAATCTCAAAATTAATGGCCTAAAATTTAACCAACATTATGCAAGGGATAAACACGACACTAGAGTTAGGCTGGAGAAGGGAAACACGTGATGAAGAAGTCCGATGTAAAAGAAAGATTGAAGAGTTTACCTCCGACATTAATTATGTATCAAGTTCCCTTTCACCGTCTTATTTAAAGCGAGAATTTCATATTTTTAAGTTATATTTTAAAATGTATTAATATGAATCCTTAAAATAGATGGTATCTATAAACAGTCCTACCTTGTTAAATAATAATCCTATTTATCCTATAATTCACTATTGTCAGTTGAGAAAGTGGCAAAAAATTCATTTTCAACTTCAAATTCAAACGTTTGAAGATAGCTGTTGGATGGGGGAAATACAAAAACAAGGGAGGTAATTGTGTTATTATTTCCAGTTTGATCAACCTATTGAGCAAAAGACAGACATAATGAAATTATGTTTAACTTTCTTAGAAAATATGAAATTCTCGCTTTAAAGTTTGGATTTTTTGACATGCAGATCTATATATAGTAATCCAGTAATTATAATATTTAATTTCTGATCTGTTGATAGTAAACCATGAGTATTGCTGTAATATAACATGTTTATAATATTATGATGTAATAATAATATAACATGTTTATAATATTATGATGTAATGATAATTTAAGATATAATGATGCAATGATAATATATGTTGTCAAGATTGTGATGTAATGATGATACAAAATGTTTATAATATTATGTTGTAATAATAAAATAACATGTTTAAATTATGATGTAATGATAATTTAATATATAACGATGCAATGATGATATAACATGTTGTCAACTTTGTGATGTAATGATCATATAAAATGTTGTAAATATTATGATGTAGTGATAATATAACACTTTGCAAGTTTACATTGTAATGTAACAATAACATAATTATTGTAATTGATATAATGATAATATAGTTGTTGGTGTGTTGTAATGATAATATAACATATTGTAAATAATTTCGATGTAATGATAACATAAAATGTTGTCAATATTGCGATATAATGAGCATTAATTAAACATATCATTTAATTACTCCATTGATTGGATTGTTAAAACAATTTTATGAGTTATTGTAAATGTCAACCGGATTTATTGTTGGTCTGATTATTTGTTTTGATATTGTCTTCACCAAATATGCAGAACTGATTAAGTGCTTTAAAATGTATCACGTCTTATGCAATTTAATATTAAATAATGACATACAATTTTCTATAAACAGAGAAACCCTATTGCACCGAATACAGTTGAAATTATGCGACCAGTCTTCACGACGGTCGTGCGCTAAATGACTTGACTTGACGGCGATTGTCTACCAATTGACGTCTTAGGTCTATGCGTTTCAGACTACTCGAGGATCAGGCGTTTGTTCTGGAACTATATACTGCATTTTATTATGTTTTCTTATTAAATAACTTACAATTGTTTTACTTCATTGATGATTGAACATTCCAGTCGAGGTGTGTGATATTAATATTTCGATAGTGTTCATTTAAAACTTGATTTTGATTCTAAGTACGAACTACGCAATAATGTAAGGGTGTATACTGTATTATGTTTGTCTATTGTGTCTGTGTTTTATTTTGGAGTTATCCCTCTTGTCCATTCCCTCAACTAATTGTAGTTAGGACTAAAAATTAAGGTTCACTGCAGATTTCGTCATAGGTCTAAAGATGTAAATAGGGTTACATTTCGGTCACAATTCCATCAATAATCACGTGTCTCAACCCAATTTACACATCGTGACCAATGACCAGATCTGCAAGGAGCCTGAGCTTTTAGCCTTCACCCACTATTGTTTCTAAATGTCTTGTCATATATTGTAATTTGATAGTAAGAATATATTAAACATCTGTGATATCTAATTTTATAAATAAAATGAACCAAAGGTTGGTAGGTTGATTTTTCGTAAAGCGGTGGACACACTAGCCGAATGATTCGCCCGAATCAAACAGGTTTGATATATTCGGCCGAATTATATTCGCCTGGTGTGTCCGCTTCGCCGAAGCGTTCGGCCGATTGTAGAATTTATTAGCCAATCGCCAGTCATATCGAGAAGTCACGTGATTGTTTGAAGACATAGACACCGCCATGTTTTAATCATGTGACATGGGAGGTGACGCAATCGACTAGTGAATCGGGCGAAGCATTCGGCTAGTGTGTCCACCTATTCGGCCGAATAAAATTCGGCGCCGATTGAATTTCGGCGCCGATTGATTCTGTCGAAACATTCGGCCGAATCATTCGGCTAGTGTGCCCCACTGTCCACCGCTTAAGGACTAACGCTATACAAATTCACGTCTTATTTGCGAATCGCCTGTCAAGCCTCGTGGGTTTTCTCCGGGCCCTCCCTTTTCATCTCAGTGCTAAAGACCCCTTCATTGAAATAAAAATTGAATAATGTGTTGATCCTGAAATGACATAGTTTGTGTCGAGTGGACGTTAAACTCCACGCTATCATTTCAGTGATTTATCCCCTGTCCTGCAGTAATCGCCTTATGAGTTTTGGGGGCAAACAGTGGAGATGACGAAGCTGAATGCTTAACGATGAAATAATATGTAGGGGGTGGGGTTGGATTGCGTTGTGTGAGGTGAGCACGTACCTCCAATACCATGGCGGGAATCAATGTTGTCATGCTCAACTCATGCGCATAAACCGCTGAGACTAATAGACAGGACTAATCAGCTCTTCCTCGCAACGCTTAATAAGAAACTTTTTTCTTCTCCTTTAAACCGCGGAGTGTTTTCCAAAAGTATCTAACTCTAGTATCCCCTCTGATATCTTCTCTAAGTTGACCGATAACTTCTGGAAATAAAACAAACTATTCATAAGACAGTATATAAGCGGACAGTGACCACATTAATCAACATGTATCCCAACGGAATCCCTACTCCAACGGGACCTCCGGGATACAACATTCTCCAGGAGATTGTACACTCGAAAACACAGGAACATGAACGGTGTAGAAGATTGGAACCACAAATGTGCATGATTCGACACTTTCGTCCCTTAAAAGACACAAAGCTTGAAAATAAATAACATAAGGGTTGATTTCTATGTGTGAAGGGAGCTTGATTTTCATTTTTCGTTATGATAAATTTCATAATTTATTCCTTAAGAGATATTGCTTTACATGAATTTGACTGATCAGTTAAAAGGAACTACTTTTTTTATTTTCAAAGAACAGTTTACTTCTTTTTTATATCATTTGACTGACCTTGATGGAAACATTTGGTCAATATAGAGGACTTTGCAATGGTTGAATTGTTGTCAAAAAATAAAGTATCACTATGCCGTATTGTAATCAGGTTCAGTAAAAGTGAAATCTGTTCCAGGGAATTATACTTATTGATTTGTGCATTTAAAAAAGGATTGGGTGATAAATAGTCCTTTTTGATGTCAAAAAATAACAACACTCATCGATACAGTAAAATATACTCGACAGGGCCTTATATATTTACTTAATCGACTTGTGTAGATATTTTTTTATATCAAAAAACACCAGTAGGAGATTCTTTAGGTAGAGCAATAATGCATAACAAATACAAAGTTACAGTAGTTAAGTCTGTCACTCAATATCATCCAAAGTCAACATTGATGCTGTGAAATTACCAGGAAAATGTAGGCTTCTGATATCCTTTATTTAAGACAAAATATACATTTTACTGTTGGTACACGAATCGTGCACAATAGTGCGTTTAAGTGTCATTTGTAACAAGTAACCAGAAAGAACGAGGCTAGACATATTCTACGCACAACTCCTGCCAAATGGTGACTCCATATCTTGTCTGGGGAGCAAGCGCAATACACTGGGATACCCAGACGCCAGAAATTGTTTCTGGGTTGTCACTTGTATTTCGCTGGACATAACTTATTTGACATTTAAGTCAAAACGGAAACAATTTAATGTAATTCAGTTTATATACAATCATATTACATTAGTATATGCGTTGCTACCCATTATGGCAGTGATTCTCCTTGGTGTGCCGCGAAAAAACACGTGATTCCTACTGGGATGTTCATAACTGTGTTTTTCTTTATTTAATTTGAGACATGATATGCGTGGCTAGGGCTAGTCTGCATCTACGATTGTATGCCGTCTGTGACTTGCCATGCTTTTGTTAAGCAAAATTCTAATATTTTGTACATATTATTTAGCCAGGTGTGCTGCTATTTTTTCATGTGTTCCAAGGTGTGCTGTTGACCAAAAAAGGCTGAGAACCACTGCATTAGGGTCTGTGATATAACATATTTAACCATATGTCTAAATACCAGAAATAACTCATTATATCAATGACGATAACAAGACATCAAATTGTTACAACTATAGGTAATCTGCTTATTAAATTCACTTCATTTGCTATTTCGGGTGATACTTAAAGGGTCATCAGGAAAACTAACAGCTCTCGCAATAAAAGTTAAAACCTAGATAAAGAATCGGGAATATGTAATAATTACTTCATTCTGTGCCGAGTTATCTACGTTGTCTTTGCTACCGTGTTACGATAATAAAAAAAAGCCTCGATTTGTACGATAACCGCATCAACAACAAAACGTATTCAAGTCTACTTATTATCAGTGCCATCCGATGGCATCAACAATTGATTATGATCCTGGCACGTTCATCAATGTATAATTAATAATTTATATAGCATTCGAGTCCTAATGAAAGACCTACAATAAATAGACTCTTGCATAATGCATTTTTAAAGAGGGGTTTTAATACAGCAATTTAATTGTTTGTCAAACTAAAGCATAAATAACCAACTGAATATGTTAAATAATAAAAGCATAACGTGCTTTAAATAACAAAGACATTAAACATCTATTAATAAATATAATTATCAAACTCAATAGCAACTATCTATTATATTTCACTGGGTAAATCCTTGCTAAGTACATCCATAACGGTTCATAAAGTTTACTAGTTCGTTTTAAATGTTGTAGTATAAAAATCCTACCTTTTCGAAATGTCCATGTATCATGTCGGTCTCGCGATTTAGTCTGTGTCACTAAGGATGTCGTCATATCTTAGAAACGATTTAAGTTTATTAGGCAGGGGCAATAAACCTACATTAAACCACATGTTAGGTGGACCTAATGATCCACAAATCACATTACGGGTTATACAAAGAAGTGACATTGGACTTGAAGCAAGTTCTTGTAATACCTTTAGTCTTCCGAGCGCCAGTTCCTCTAATGGTTCGTTGGCTACACTCATATCCTGTGAGAGACTGGGATATAGCGCCAGATCAGAAGCAATGTGTTGTAAATCATTTCCATTTACATGGTTCCTAAACGCTATAGGCAGCTGCGAGAGTCTACAGCGTAGGTCTTTGTTGTTTATCAGATTTGACATGTAAATCACGTAAATTATATTGATATACTGAAATAGGTAATTATCTATATCGTGGTGGTATTTAAGATGTATTTGCTGGGGCATGAACTGTGTTCGTCGACGATAGGAATGAGCTATGCCATACTTTATGACATGTTTAATTTTTATGATGCTATGTTTATTCAGATGGTATTGGGAATTACCATAACAATTTAATGCTCTTAAACAATTGCAAAAGGTCAGGTTATGGCCATTTTGGAGTAAAATCCCCGCCATGTCACAGTTTTCAACATAGTATGCGACATCTAACAATGAACGACCATCATCCAGAGCAGCAAAGGGACTGACATATTTGATATATTTTCCAACTCGCTCAAAATCGTTATATATCAGCGGAAAGTATATGAAAGGTGTAAATCTGGGGTGGTCGTGATTCAGGATAAGACCAGCTTGTATTAAAATGTCTACCATTACAAGATCTTTATTATGGTAAGCGAAACCTAATAAGGAAGCATCGACAGGCGTGCCGCGTTGGATTAATTTTGTGACCGTGGCTCTGTCAAAATATCGCACAGAATGCTCCATACATTCCTGCAAAAACGTGTCAGCGTTTCTAGAGTCACCATTACCACAAACCGTGTCCAGTAAATAAGCAGAATGTGAATCGATATGCTCTTGTCCGGAAAGTAAAATACTTGATATAGCTGCGTTGCGACGAATGATAGCAACGTGTAGAGCAGTTTCACCGTTCTTGTTAGTGAGGGTAACATCTATACCACTGGAAACAAGCAATTTAACAACTTCTAAATTTTCAAATTTGACAGCAAGGTGTAGTGCCGACTCATTAAACTGGTTCGTCGAATTTAATTCGCACCTACCGTTTATCAGCAATCGGATAATTTCTAAATTATTTGCTGCCATCCTGAAAGGCGTGTCCCCTGTTATCTCGTTAGGGTGTTCTGTATTGGCAGGAGAATATTCATTATTCAGTAACACATCTACACACTTTGTATGATGATTCTGGATAGCTGTGAGCAGTGGAGTATCACCATATGAATCAGTATATTCAACGTTAGCACCGCGTTTCAGCAACGACACAATGCAATGATAATCACCATCCTCACATGATTTCAGCAGTGCGTTAGTAAAAGTGACTATATCAGAATGACCACTCTCACATACCGGCACCGGTGCTTTACTTATGCTAGTTTCCATATTACTTACAGTGATTTGTTTCGCATATATTAACTGTTGTATGAAACACCTCTTTTGAGGAACTGCGTCTCTTTGTCGGAATCAAATCTTATGAAGTAACCAATTATAACTTGGCACGTCCTTAAATTCAGTAAGATATGTTCGAGAGAAAAAAGAAAGGGGCTGGTGGAGTGGCCGGCATTATGGAGACATGTGTACAGACACCATACTTCTGCAAGCAAATAAACGCATCTAAGCTGATTGTACCAAAGACCTTGAAATAGAAAGAAAATATACACCGTCACTAAGGACTGAAAGCTAATTAACTTTTTTGAAACCAAATTTGCTCTTCCATTAAAGACACGTTCCCAGAAAAGTATTTATCGGGTGGTTATTTCCAATGAAACTATGGCAGTTTGGTATATATGAAGGGCATACAGGACAGAATGTAAGGGTTTCCGTAATCGACAGTCCGACGATTAGGAATGTCTGTGCGCGTGACATCAATGGTTGCACGCGGCGATTGAGCGCTTGGTGTACATGTTGATACACTTTATGAAGAGTCAGTCGTACAACACTTTATGAGATAAAAATCACGGATAAAGGCGTGGGCAGTGGATAATCCAAGAATTTAATTAGGTTTCGATATCTATGATAAATGGGTAGCAATTAAAGACATCATTGTCTGGTGCATGCAATGGATTCTCCCCTGACTTCGCACCGGTTGCAAGCGAAGCCACGTGACACAAACAAAGAATTATTTAATAGACTTCTTTATAGCACGGATATCCCCCTCGCGTAAGGATTTGGAGCCAAATTTTGAAAGATTAATTATTTTGAATGTATATTTGTAGACCAAATACATCATCATATTACCCAGTTTGTACACGGAAACGTATCTTTGAAATTTGGAAAGTAAACATACAAATACAAAGTTTTGGATCAGATCACTGCAATGCATAAACATACCAAACAGGCCAACACATCTATACTTATATCTAACTTATACCATATTTTATATTGAAATTATATCTACCTTATACCACATTACACTTAAATCATAATATACCACATTTCGCTCATATACTACATTACGGGAACCGGATTGTCGGTGGTTGACATTACCAGAACGGAATCCAAAGTTCCGTGTACACGTCGGAGAGCTAGTCAAGAGACACTACGCTATTAAAATTCGACATTATTGGTCCCGTCGAAGCATAACAGTAGGACGTAAAGCCTATTTCATTTCAAGTACAATACATAACAATATAAACCTACCCCCAACTAACCTACATTACTACATTACATTTAAATTATACCCAAATCATACTTCATTACATTTACTTCATATCCATCTTCTACCACATTACGCTCAAATTGTATCCAATATCACATCAAACTCAAATCATATCCAATATCACATCAAACTCAAATTATATCCAATATCATATCAGACTCAAATTGTGTCCAACCTACTCTCAAACTGTATTATTAATACAACTAAAGATACAGTTGTACTTGTGCATACTAAAATGATTACTAAAGTTTAAGTCTACGTCTACTCAATTCATAAGTGTTGTTTTCTGGGTAAAATCGGGGTATTCCCCTTTGCACAATTCAAATAATCTTCTAGGTTCTATTCAGTGATTATTCATGCTTGGTATTAATAACGAATATATGTTACTATTAAAACCAAGTATGTATGCAGGTAATGGGCCTGTCACACTATAACGTTTTAGACAACTTATTCCGACGTATGAAATAATTATCCAACACGCTGGCATACGCTGAAGTTGAATTCAAAAATCAAGAGGACGCACTTTTTGGACGCATATATAACGTACTTCTAACGCGCTGAACGAATATATAACCTATGTTTAACGTATGAGTTACTTATTATCCAACGTAAACATAACTTATACAAGTATATGACAGCGTGTGCCCAACAAATTTTTAGCGTTCTTGACTGATGAAGAACTGATGTACAACGTTAGTCTACCTTAGGCCTAACTTATCCATAACGTGTTGGGGCTTATTTTGACGACAACGTGAGGTCAAATATATACGCTGGGGCTCGCTAGACCAACAAGACATTATAGGGCTGTCACACATTGACGTATAGCATCAGCGTATGCCGACGTATGAGAAATTTAGCGAGCACGCTGGTGTACGTCGAATACGTTATGTGTACGTTTTTAACACGTAACGAGCATGCTGAAAAACGATGGTATAAGTTGCTGTACGCTGAACGCGGCCCAAAATTTTGTGCATGCATAAAATTTTCAGCGGATGCCGACGTATTGCTTACACGTTAGGCGTATGTTACAGGTGCGCGACGGGTAAGATATGCACGCGTTCAGGCACGTTTCATATAAGTTACTCATAAGTTACTCCTGACGTGTGTAGAGGTGCGCATGTGCAGAAGTCTACAATCAAGGCGGACCCTCCACTTTTATATCTGACGTCACGTGGTCGTCGAATTATGTCCCAACACGTTCTGCACGAGTTCCGCGTAAGTCAAGAACGCTAAACATTCGCTGGGCACACGCTTTCATATGCTTGTATAAGTTATGTTTACGTTGGAGTTATACGTTATGAATAAGTTACTCATACGTTAAACATAGGTTATATATTCGTTCCGCGCGTTAGAAGAACGTTATATATGCGTCCAAAACGAGCGTCCTCTTGATTTTTAAATTCAGCTACAGCGTATGCCAGCTTGTTGGATAATCATTTCATACGTTCAGTAAGTTCTAAGGGTGCCAGAAGTACGTTGCCTATAGGTTAGAAATAGGGTTACGCGTACGCTGCTCAATTGCCCTGCTGGTAGCCAACGTATGTCAACTTATAAGTAACTTACATGTAACGTGCGTGAACGCGTGCATACCTTACCCGTCGCGTACTTCTAACTTACGCCTAACGTGTAAGCAATACGTCGGAATACGCTTAAAATTTTGTGCATGCAACTTATACCATCGTATTTCAGCATGCTCGTAACTTGTTAAAAACGTACACCAGCGTGTTTGCTAAATTTCCCATAGTTCGGCATACGCTGATGCTATACGTCAATGTGTGACAGGCCCATAATATCGCGTTCATAACGCGGTCCATTACCTATAGCAACCCGGGTGTAAAAGTAATAGAATTAAATGTTTGGTTTTTAGATCCCCGAACAGGCCCGGGTCCAGGATTTTGTCGGGGGGGGGGGGGATACATTGGAGCAAAGGGCAATACGTTGCAACCTTGGCTTGCTTGGGCGGAAGCAATGCGAAAATCATGTTTGTATCATCTATTAAAGAGAAGATATGTGAACTACAACAGTAACAAAGCAAACAAAAATGAAAATCAACAATGTCACTAAGGTTGAGGGGGGGGGGCTGCCGAGGTCAAAACTGAACAACCGCGACATGGTACACCGGGTAAGCCGGTTGTAATGATAATACAATTAAATGCTTGGTTTTCAGACCCCGAGGTCAAACCTAAACAGGCGTGACTAGCATACAGCCAGGGATGGGTGATGTTTTACCTTAAACAAATTACAAAAGAAACCAATACCGTTCAATTCAAGATTTATTTTTCGTTGTATTTCTCTGATAAAATGTTATTGTAGGCCAACTTTTGGATTTTCTATGTCTATTACACTCGAGTGAATCCAAGCCTGCAAATTATCTATCTTGGTTTTGATTTCTTTAATAATTAATTGGTGTACATTCAGGCTGAAAAATGGAAATGGCTTTACAGATACATTGTGTCGAAAGTATTTATCGGGTGGTTATTTCAAATAAAAGTATGGCTAATTTGGTATATATGGAAAGTATAGACACCCAATCTTCCTGGGTTTGGCCGGGAAACGTCCTCTGGATTATCCTACATGGTTTCCCTTTGTCAGTATGGAGGGCCTAACAAGGGAACAACCAAAGTTTGTAATTAAAAATAACACTAAGGAGGTCTATTGGAAATAAGATTAGAACGTAGAGACGTGTGGCCAATCGCTGCAGACAAGATAAGACGCCATAATATCCCAGTTCATTTCCTTTGTTAATGGCAAGCAAAAATACGGGTTCGTAAATATTTTAATAATAGCACACTTTGTTCAAATCACATTTAAACGTATTGAAATAGATCGTACACGAAGCAGTATTTGTTTGTGTTTTGCTAGAACATCTGTTACCACTTTATATGATAACCAATCGGTCATATGTTTGTGCATTTGTATAACGTGGTGGCTCAGTGGATAAGATATGGGCTCGCCAAAGAGGGGTCCCGTACGCGATCCAAGTGATGGCTGATAAAATGCTTCGATATTTTACAGAGTTGTTTCCCTTCGTCAGTGGTGGAAGACGGAAATGGCTTCTCGTGGTACGAATGGAACAAAGGTCCTTTAGTGCAGTCTCGGACATGCAAATAACAGTTTCTTGACATTAAGAGTAGACAGAGATGCAGTTTTGCGGGACGAATGGCGCATGTCCATCTTAATTAGTCAGATCGATGCATACAAGTAGAATATCAAACCACATATCTTGTTAACCAGGAATATGGTTTGCGAAATTTGCAGGTGACAGTTACACAATAACATTCAAAGTTTTGTATTCATTCATATAATATTATAATATAGTCACTCACGACATCAATTAAACGAATCACAGAGGTCAAAGGGCAGTTTTTATGAAACATATTTTATAGGAATTTACAGGGACATAAATCACCAACGTAGAAATTAAAAACATAGGGAAATATTTCTCCCATAAACACATAGGGACCTTTTCCAATGTATACTAAATACACCAAATAAATAAATAAAACTGTTTTTTTTTATAATAAATACAAATGTCGTTGAATCAGCTCGTTGGCGCTGATTTTAAAGATTTTCGTTTCCCTTTGAAACTAAGTCTATGAATGAAACCACGAACTTTTGTAAACGTCTGTTCCTGAAATTTTGTTCTCGTTCTCACGCACCGTACTTGGCGTATGACGTCATGAAATATATTTGTTATATGGTGACTATCAAAATAACGGGAAGTTTCGTAAAAAGCAGATCCAAGATCAAAAGCAAGATCTCTACCACATGACACTGTAACTTGACGTCCGCTCATTCCATCTGCCTTATTTCCTGAAATTAAGTAAATCGAAAGTAGGATTTGATTAGAAATAATGGATGTGACAAGGCCTACAAGCATCGATATATCTAAAACATATACAAATGGGGTTCGTATCCAACTGGTTTTTATAAGGTAATATAGGATGAACAAAACCTCGCAATCCAGGGCAAAGCAATGTTGACTCAGTGAGTGGGACGTTGACTTGCTAATTTGGAGGTCCCGAGTTCGATTGCATTGGTCGACATATCTCATAGTAATTTTCCGGCATGGTAAGGGACAAGGTATAGCAGTTCGGATGTGACGAAGTAGGAGTAGGCCGTAGCACTGCTGCCCTGACAACATTCCCCTTCATAGCAGACTGTATGGTGTATGCCCATCTTCATTTGTCCAATAGAAGCATTTGAAGTCAGGGTAATTAATGTGACCAGAAAAATTATACCCACTACATGCAGCACAGGTAGGACATTTAGTCTATTGGCTTGGTTTCGATTTATACTCTCTATAAATTTAATTCAATTTTAATCCGCGAGGACGTGGGGCAAACATTTTGTTACGGTGGGTTTTAATGTCCGCTTCTATCGAGAATAATGTCACAGTCATGATCAAGAGACTAGTCCAGTGAAGAACAGATACGGGAGAACAGAAATATGAATTAAGGTAATTCACAACCCCCTCCCGTGTGTGTAACGTTGGTTCGCTAATCGCTAATTAACCCCCTTCCCTGTAGTTAAAGGAGTCGCGGTGACTCAGTGTGTGTGTGTAATGTTGGTTCGCTAACCTGGAAGTCCCGTGTTCGATACCAAGAAATTTCATTGGGATTTTCCACCGCAATTCGTGACGCCATTTTCTTGGCAAACTTTCCCTCATAGCGCACTGTATGCCCTATTATGTTTGTTTCCTGTAGCTAAGCGGAGCAGAAAAGTAGGACGTTTAATCACATTTCATTTCCTTCCGTATCTGATTATAATGAGATAGTGTATAAACTCACCAACTAAAACTAACGGTGTTTCTATATTCCCTCGTAATTTCTGTAACATACTGTTCACCTTGATTGTGGCCTGGAAACTTCCCATATCACAAATAGAATAGATCAGTAAAAACCCATCTGCTCCTTGGGTTAATGACTTCACAATCTGCTCATCATCATCGCCCTGTGGAACAACAACAGCTGTTTTATTTTGGTACTTGACAATCGGGCTCGTCTTAATGCATGGACACTGTGGACAATTTCCCCAAATACTGATTGTGTTAGAGGTATCGATATAATAAATATAGTTTAATTTTAATCAGCCATTTACATATTTATCCCTCCGAGTGCACTGGCGGAATATTACTGTGGATGTTTGTGGTTTAATGGTCAAGAGCGAGACATTAAATAAGATATTGTAACAACATGAGGGCCGTAAGCCCGAATGTATTTACAATATATTACGCAATGTCTTAAGCTCGAGAGCATTAAACTACTTAAAATACAGACACTCCGCACATGAAATACGTCACACTAGTCCGATATTTCACTGGTATGAATAATGTACGATTGGCAAGTTGCCCGTACGATTATTTGAAACATCAAAGGGTGACGTCACATCTGTATTTTAAGTTGATAAACTATTCCGTGTTATAAATACACGCATCGTCCATCAGTGGTCTTTTCGGTGCGAGGGTTGGTACGGTCTTGCATTCAGGCGGAGATATACAAATACACGTAGACACTGAATACCCACAGGACGCACACAAAGCCTGCAACTTCTCAGATCCGTCAATCGATGGAGTGCGTCGGATTAATAAGACGCCTTCCCAAGCCGGAATTGAGTATGCTATGGTTTGAAAACAAACGATACTTTAGCAGTGAAGCAGCCTACATTACATGTTGTTTTATTTTCATACTTTGTGGAGAACAAGTATCTTTATTGATGGCTCCCTGTAGAAGTTATTGAGTGTTGGGCCCAGCTGTGTAATCTCGATTCGGGTGATGAGAGGGTTAAAATACAAAGTCATTAGCATTCCCGATATATATTTAGACAGGGTGCTTTATTCAACAACTACGATATAATGATGAATAATATTATGATATAACATAATAGATGAGGGTGCGGAAGAATAAAACTAAAAATAGGATTCGTGGCATCCGGCACAGTCATAGTGAGGGTTGTAAACTAACCTGGGCAGACATGCGCAGTTCGAACAATCTAATACAACATGTGTCACCATCCACTGCTTCCCACGTGTTAAACTCAGCTCTTCTTCCTGACAAAACAAATAATCGTACATAATGGTGGTCGTCATTATCAAACGCATGCGTATCAAAGAACAGAACCAATAACAGTATCTAGAATGTGCGCTGGTATCAAGTTTTCTTAGAAGATTACAAAATCCAGCATATAGGGGCCGATTATACCCAAAGCCCAGCTAAGGCATGGGCCCGACGAGCCCAGGCCAAGGGCCACGCGGTGTAGGGGGCCCCGCAGTTTTGTGACATGGAAATTTCACGATCATCGATTTAGCGGCGCGAGGGCGGAGACTGAGTTATCCCTCAACCTTCCCTGTGAAGTTCCACTCGGTGATCGGTCCAGACTTCCCCGACGTTATATGCCATTTCCGTTCATTGTATGTCATTCGAAAGTGAATAGATTTCGTATGTGATCAGCCATTATGTAAGTATTCTTGTATTACAGATCGTTTAATTGCGTGTTACGCATGCGTGTCATTCAAAACAAATTCTTCGTCGCGTAAGGGGCCCCGCGATTCTACTACGGCCAAAGGCCCCGCTCCGTTAAGCTGGGCTTTGATTACACCTAGGACAGCTCACAATTGTAAGACCGATTCCAATGCAATTTATCATAAGCATCAACAGACCTTACAGGGGTTAGATTTCGATCTGTGCTTGGGAACACTCTTGGATAAAATATGGGCTTTCGAATAGGTAATAATTGTTTCTTTTCAACTCGGTTTACGACAGATACCAGTGTTCAAAAATTTAAGGAGTTCAGACAAAATGTCGTCCAATTTTCCCTGTGATGCTAGGTTCTATGGAAGGATATCGCTGCCAATATTAGTGATACCCCTCCATAAGGTTCTCAACTGTCGTTACAATATGGTTGTCCCTATTGATTCCACGATCTGCTACGTGTAGATACGTTAGGATACGTTTCGATACAATCACCACGGTTGTTACAACTGACCACGGTCTGTGATAAGATGACCACGATTACTTCATGATTAAAACCACGAGTTGAATCGTTGCACGAATCGTGATAGCGGGAATCTAGCACGAATCGTGATAGCGGGAATCTAGTATAAACAAGTTCATGGGTCATCTTCATGTTCACGGAGCTAAATGCAGTGTTTCCACAATAACGAATGACCTGACACGATTCACGAACGGAACAGCATTTATTTGCACTATTATTACAGTCATGCGCTAGTCATAAGTTCTATGTGGTAACTAACTATACGAACAGTTCTGTATTTTCAAAGGCATTTTGCACATATGAAAATTATTTTATCAAATTTCATATACAACTCCTACGGTTGACTACGATATAACACTGAACATTCAGTTTACTAACCCTTTGATGCTTTCTGTAAATTCTGTCTTTGGTTGTCTTCAACATTCACAAAACACTGACACAAAGCTGAAATAAAGTATAAAAATAATCAGCACGTCGATCGATTTACAAACGATGGAATGGGGTTTAACGTCCTACTCTTCTGCACCTAACTTGGGGTAATGGAAGATGGGCATACGCCATACAGTGTGCTATGATGGGAAATTTTGCCCGGGCAGCGGCGCTACGGCCTGCTCTTATATCGAATTCCAACTGCCAAGGGATCTTTTACGTGCACGCCAATGTGTACATGGGACCTCGGTTTTTCGTCCCATCCGAACGACTAGACAGCTGTCCTCGTCAGGTCCCCCGTTCTGCATCACTGACAAGGGGAAACCACTCCGGAAAATCGCGATGAACTTTATCGGCCAATTCAGGGATCAAACACCCGACAGATTTACAAAGATTATAAGTTAATATCTGGTAATTCGCTTATATCATACGTTTTGCATGAAACGGACGATGTGCTAATTTTGATTAAGTTGTAGTGTTTGGTGTCAAAAGATACGTTTATGGGGGCGCAGAATCAATTTTTGACATCAAAAGCCGTGTAAAATGATCACATATTTAGCATATTTCCAATATTGCTGCCACTTGTGGCGGGAAAATCGGACGATGGTTTGATTTCGATTAAGTAGTTGTCTTTTCTTTAGACGACTACTTAATCAATATCCGCACATCTTTCGATTTCCCCGCCAAAAATGGCCGTCATATGGTAAATATGCAAAATAGGTAAACTTATAATCATTTTACACAGTTGTTACTGGCAGAAATGGAATCAATGCCCTTGAAAACATATATATACTGACACCAACGACGACCACTTAATCAATATCAGCACATCATCATATTTTCCCGCCCAAAATGACCACCATCTTAAAAATATGCTACGTTTATGAACATGTGATCATTTTACAAGGATGTAAATGTCAGGAATGGGATCTGTGACCCCGAAAACATATATTTTGACACCAAACGTCACTACTTAATCGAAATCAGCACATCGTGCGATTTTCCCGCCAAAATTGTTGCCATCTTGGAAATATCATGAAATAATGGAAAACAATCTGAAATGTAGCCATGAAGCCTGCCAATATTATTACATTGCCTAACCACAGTTGATATGTCGATAACATTATAAATAAGGTGAAAATATTGGAATATTATCGCAAAATGGCTACCCTCAAATAATGGCCTCCCATAGGCCTACTATGAAGACATACTCAGGAAAAATGTCAACATTGGGGTTTTATTTGTAATCAAGCATAATAACCTACAAAATAAAGCTTATTCCATAATTTCTTCAAGCCGACGGCAGGCCCTTAGCCAGCGGCCGGCAAAGCCCCCCCCCCCCCCTCCCCCCACTAAAAAATGTTTTGCCCCCTGTGCCGGGTGTGCCCCCTCCAAAAATTTCACTGCCTCTCCGTAGCCAGCAAGCTGGCTACGGGCCTGGCCGACGGATAGGAATTATGTAACACACAGAATCGGACTATTGGTGCAGAAACCTGGTTCGCTCCAATTCTATTGTAGAAAATAATTATTGTCTAACACGTGTAAAGGAGTAAATTGATAAACGGTTTACCACAATTATTGTCGTTGTTATTATTTTGTTACACATGTTAACAAGAGAAGTTTTTATTATATAACATATGTTATTTTATAGTTGATGTTATTATCATGTAACTTATGTTATGTTATAAATGTATGCCATGCAACATGTGTGTAATTTATATCTGTATTTTATATACCCCGCGCTTATATTTTATGTAACAACCTGTCACGTATATATATATGTATATAGTAATAATAATAATATAGGTATAATGTTCCCACTTTCACGATTCGTGCTACGATTGAAATCGTAGTTGTAATCACGGAGTAAACGTGGTCTTATCATATAATTACAGATCGTCGTAGCAATCGTGTTGGATAGCATAGAAACGTATCCGAACGCATCTGCACGTATCTGCACGTAGCATATCAATAGATACAATTACAATTCTATCGTAACGCATTGTACGACAGTGAGAACCTAGCATAATGGAGTGGTTCACCGGTTCATGTGGTATTAATGCTAGCTTCCCACTAAATGATTCACGTTACGATTGAAATCGTGGTTTAATCGTCTAGTAATCGTGGTGATCCTATCTGGTCTTGCATCCACCCCTCCCGCAAAACTAGGTTTTGAAATAACTATACTATTAAAAAAAGGTAGGGGATATTTGATTTTTAAGTGTTATTAAAGTCACCTAATGAAACTGACGAAGAAACAAATGACAAAATGAAATGAAGTTCACATTCATCGATTTATTCCAAATGATCGTTAGACTAAGTAAGGCAAAGACTGACCATTATAAGGGTAAAATGATACCCGGGGTCAAACAGCAAAGTTACCACAGCATCACAACTAAGTCAGTAACGGGTAAATCCTCCTCTGTTTGCCAAACAAGCATTGATCCGACGTGGCATAGTCCTAATGAGACGTCTAAGGTCATTTTGGTCCAGATTGTCCCATTCCTGTTGCAACGCAGCAGCAAGTTCTTGGACATTGGCAGGACGTTGTTGACGTTGACGTAACCTCTGTCCAAGCATGTCCCAGACATGCTCGATGGGGGAGAGGTCGGGACTCAGTGCTGGCCAAGGTAATGTGGTGATGTTCTGTTGTTGGAGGTAACCTGTAACGATCCTGGCCCTGTGATATCTTGCGTTGTCATCCTGGAAGATGAAACGGCGGCCATGACGTCGTGCGAACGGCACAACATGCCAAGATGTTGACCCCGGTAGTACTGGGGGCAGTTTCACAAAAGTTCGTAACTTTAAGAAAAAAAACTGCGTAAAGAAAAACTTACGAAAAAGATACGAATTATTTACGTCGGTTTCACAAAGGCCGGCGTAACCTTTTCACGTATCTTTTTTCGTAAATACGTCGTGACCATTCATGACGTCATGTTGCGTCACTTTATTCAAACTTCTGCAAACATTCCCACGGTCTAAATGTTGACAATGTCGGCATTATAGCCGCTATGTTTGATTTGATCATTACCTTTTGAAACATAAACGACGAAATGATATATTCTTTATATATAAGCTAAGATTTAGCAGTGTATTTATTAATAAACTGATATTTTCAAGCCTTTTGTTTACTTGTTTTTGTTTGCTACGTCATAGCGCGTGTCACAGTAGCATGCGCTTCGTCTGTCAGTCTGCCAAAAGCCGAAATGGGGTCTAAAATTGGACCCCTGCAGCTCTCCGCTTTTTGATTGAGGCAGTTGAGCAGCAGCCTGACCAAGTCATCGAAAGTCAGAGAATATTTGTAAGCTTACTCTTAAGGCCCTATAGTTAGTTATACATGTAGGCCTACCAGGGCTGGGGTAATGGTAATGGGTAATGGTAATGGAATGTAATCATTACATTTTTTAAGTAATGGCCATGTAATGAGTAATGGAAGATTTTAAAAGTAATGAGTAATGGAAATGTAATTAATTACATTCCAAAAATCATGTAATGGTCAATTACATTTCAATTACTTTTCAATTACATTTTATTTTATAGCACATATAAATATTTCCATATGACAAACATGAAATTTTATATCACCAAAGAAGAAATTTAAGTGTACCTGACACAAATCCAATTTATTATAATTATCTTTTAAAAAAAAGATTTAAATCAGTTTTAACAAATTATAATAAGAAGGCATTCAACATTTTCTTTTATTACTTTTTATGTAGGACCCTTCTTTAGACATGTAACCTAACAAGTGAATCTTTGAAAAGAAGTATACTTTAATTAAAGATTAGTGTTAATTTACAGTCAATCATTCAGGCAATCAATCAATCAGTTAAGATTAAAAGACAATAGTTTTAACTACACTTTAATCTTAATCTCAAGGTAACAAGTGACAAACTAAACAATGGCTTTCCAGTATCTCATCATTTTATGGTTACTTTATAATAAACAATCATTTTGTTTTAGAGTCATGCTAAATAATTTACAATATATTATAGACAAACTCTTTGGGTTGATTAAAAATCGTATAAAATTACTTAAAGGAGCTAAATCGCTAATTTTCTTGATCCAGAAATTGACACAAATGGGTCGCAATGCATATAATAGTGCAATATGAATGTATATAAACTGATCAACATTCAATCCTTTCTGTTTTTGCTGTAATTTCTAATCAGTTATGTTCAATGAAGTACAGCAGTTTTTGTAACCACTAACCGTCACTTGAATATTTGCCCGGATGTTTAAATTTATAGAAATAACAATTCATACACAAATATTGATTTAAGTGAAAAAAGGATTATTTTAAGTTTGGTTTTGTAGGCTCTTCATGTCAGAAAACAATGTTGTCTTTTTAATTTCTATGTGAAAAGTCATAAAGTAATGGGTAATGGTAATTAATTACTTTCAATGTAATGGGTAATGGTAATTAATTACATTGCTAAAAATGAGAAAGTAATTGTAATGATTACATTTAAAAAGTAATGGTAATGGTAATGTAATTAATTACATTGGTAATGTAATGGCCCCAGCCCTGAGGCCTACAGGGTCTAGTAGTAGCAATACTAGGCATAATAATAGTAATACCGAGCGTTGGCCATAATCTTGTTTAATGAAAACTAGCCTACTGATATTATTTTTCCTAGGTTCCTGTTTGTGATAAATCAAATTAAATACTATGCTGTAGGCCTACTTGTAGTGTAAATGCTTGCCTTCAATCGAAGGCCCACGAGACCCTAGTTTTAAGCCTGAGTCTGCCAAGTCTATAAGCTATATATATAACGACTGTTTTTTAATCCTAAAAGCAGCTCAGGAAGTAATCCATAAATTACATAGATCGCTTAACGAGCTAGATGAAAATATTTGCTTCACCATTGAAAATAGTAACATATCTTTAAACTTTTTAGATGTCACAGTTATAGTATCAAATAATGGCGTAATACAAACTGACCTATATTACAAACCAACCGATGCACACCAATATTTAAATTTTAATTCATGTCACCCTCCACACACTAAAAGAAATATACCCTTTAATCTAGCTAGAAGGGTCTGCACTATTGTATCTAATCCACAAACCAAATTAGTTAGATTAAACGAACTGAAACAATTTTTAGTTAAACAAAATTACCCCATAAAACTCATTCAGGAAGCTAATCGCAAAGCCTTAGAAATGGATCAAAAAGAGTTAAGAATCCCTAAAGATAGACATACGATTACAAACATAGAAGAAAATGTCTTAACATTAGTTTCAACTTATATTCCAACTCAAGAAAAAGCCAGGGATGTAATAAATAAACATACATATTTATTAAGAAATAGCAAAAAAATGTCCGAAATATGGGATACCACAAAAATTATCAATTCTTACAAACAACCCCCAAATTTACGACGAATACTTACGTCTTCAAAATTTGATTCTAAAGTCACAGAATCGAGTGTCACAAAGTGTGGTGACAATAGATGTAAAACATGTGACAACATTATTGAAGGTAAAGCAGTAAAAATTAATGGAAATGTACATTTTAAAGTAAAACAATCTATGAACTGTAAAAGTAATAATGTTATATATTTGATAATATGTCCAGGTTGTAATGAAGAATATATCGGCAAAACTGAATCACAACTAAACATAAGGATGAACCTACACAGATCCCACATTGCTAATCCCAAAAATAGAATGATCCCTTTAAGTGAACACTTAGATACATGTGGAAAGGGAAAATTTAGGGTATTCCCCTTATATAGACTCAACTGGTCGGATAATAATTTGCTAGAAAATAAAGAACGGCATTTTATTAACAAGTATCACCCTAAATTAAATGCTTCATAATTTTATATGATATCTTGATATTGTAAAATATTCATAATTTATATTATTATTGTCATGTACATTATGTATTTATAACGCCATGACGTCATATAATTGTATACTATCTCATTATTAAAAGCCTGACGATCCCCGTAGTGGGTGAAAGCGCTAGCTAAGATGAAATTATTAGTTTTTTCTTTCTAGAAACTTCATATTTCTATATACTTTTACCTGAGAGTAGAATCTTTTATTTATTCTATTTTATGTATATATATATATATATATATATATATATATATATATATATATATATATATATATATATATATATATATATATATATATATATATATATATATATATATATATATATCCTACCTTTCCGGTACTATAGCAGGTATACCCGATCCTGACCACAAAACTTAAAAGGCGATTAGTCTAGTCACTGATGGTACGCTAACCCCTTGTGCCACCAGCAATGAGTTTTTGGAAGCTACCTGTGGCATAGTAGCCTATATATCGTAATGTATGACATGAAATGGGGTTTAACGTGCCACTCTTCTGCACCTAACCTGGGCTAATGGAAGACGGGGACTACTCTTTTACAACGAATTCCAACTGCCAAGCGATCTTTTACGTGCACGCCAATGTGTACACGGGAATTCGGTTTTACGTCCCATCCGAACGACTAGACAGCTGTCCTTGTCAGCCCCTCCGTTCTGCATCACTTTCTCAACCAATGCAGGGATCGAACCCGACCTGCAGGCTAGCGAGCCAGCGCCTTAGCCAAGTGATCACCCCTATCGTAATGCAATCACTTGTACTGTAGTTTGTACACTACAGATGACAAGGATTTCGATCGATGAGTTGCGGTTTCGATATCATAATTAATACAGTTAATAACATGTACTATATTGGTCCGATCAAGTCTGTACCGCGAAACTAACTTCTCGTCTGTATGGATGTCGGGAGGGTTTAATCTATCACTGAATATTCTCTCCCAACGAAGTTCCTGAGGGCAGTTTTAAAAAAGTTCGTAAATTTAAGAAAAAACGTTACGTTAAAAAAAAATTACGAAAAAGATACGAATTATTTACGCGGGTTTCACAAAGGTCGGCGTAAGTTTTTTCTTAACTTTTTCTCGTATCTTTTTACGTAGATACGCCACGTCATTTCATTCAAACTTCTGTAAACATTCCTCCAGTCATAATGTTGACAAATTCGACATTATAACCGTTATGTTGGGTTTTATCCTAACCATTTGAAACATAAACGATGAAATGATATATATACGCTAAGCGTAGCTGTGTATTTATGAATAAAAAGCTATTTTCATGCCTTTTGTTTACTTGTTTTTCTTTGCTACGTCATAGCGCGTGAGACACAGTAGCATACGTCGTCTGTCAGTCTGTCAAAAGCCGAAATAGAAAGCATGAAAATTAAAATCGAAAACAAAATTGGAACAGCTCTCGGTGTTTCGATTGAGGGCGTAGAATTGTGGAATTCTGAAAGGAAAATTGAGCAGCAGTCTGACTAGGTAATCGAAAGACTGAGCTTGGGAGAATATTTGTGTCCGTCTTTGCCTCGATAGGCGTAGGCCCACTCTTTAGGGGAAATTTATTGATAATTAATCGTTAACACGGGTTGTTATTGCTCGTGAAACACGATAAATTACTCTAGACACTGATGGTACACAAACCCCGTGATCATGTGGATGAGTTTTTGGAAGCTAGGTGTGGCATAGTAGGCCTACTGTAATGCAATCAGGACTTGTAAGTTGTACAGTAGGATTTCGATCGGCAAGTTGCGGTTTTGATATCATCATTAATAAAGTGAACAACTACTGCCTACTGGTCCAATCAAGTTTGTTACGTGAAACTAGAGAATCACGGTGGCTAAGTGGGCAAGGCGCTGGCTCGCTAGCCTGGAGGTCGGGTGTTCGATCCCTGCATTGGCCGAGAAAGTTCATCTCGATTTTCCGGCGTAGTTTTCCCTTGTCAGTGATGCGGAATGAGGGCCTGACAAGGACAGCGGTTTAGTCGTTCGGGTGGGACGAAAAACCGAGGCCCCGTGTACACATTGGCGTACACGTAAAAGATCCCTTGGCAGTTGGAATTCGATATAAGAGTAGGCCGTAGCGCCGCTGCCCGGGCAAAATTTCCCTCATAGCACACTGTATGGCATATGCCCGTCCTTCCATTAGCCCAAGTCAGGCACAGAAGAGTAGAACGTTAAACCCCATTTCATTTCATTACGTGAAACTAACTCCTCGTCCGTACGGGTGTCACTAAATATTCTCTCTCGCCGAATTGCCGATCCGCATAAAACAATGGTTGCAAACCTTTTTGTGATAGAGTACCATTTGGAGGTCCCGTACAGTCGCCACGTAGGCTACCACCTGGTTCCAGAAAAACTCAATTCGATCAAATAAAATAAAACCAAGTACGAACAATCCAAACCATAAGACAGAATTCGAAGTCCTAGAAAAACGTAAAAGGCAAAATAGTGTAATCAGAAAATGGACTGCTCCCCGTGTACAAAATTCCTGACAAATAGTGGTAACAGGTGTCCGGAAGAGTAAGCTTACCCTGTCTGGCGCCACATCCGTCATAGCTGCACTTTATCTGAATACTTTTACAAGTGGAACACACAAAAGAACTAAAAAAACAAGCCAACAGTGAGGCTGATGTCCCCCGCCGAAATCCCAAAATAAATAGATGACACATATTAATTAATCGCACATTTATTTTTTTCAAACGTATCGAGCAATCAAACTGTACACGAAGTGTCATCCAAAAGCATTTTATAAAGAAAAATGCTAAAACCGACGAGAAAAATGAAAATGTACCCTAATTAGGGGCAGACAAAAGGGCCCCCACGCTTAACAAAAGGGCCCCTCTGGCCAAGGGAAATGGTCCGAGTCAATCGTTTCCATACACTGTTACTGTCGAATCCATTACTGAATGAGAATGCAGTCATTGTATTGGCATAAAAATCATCAATCAAGATGAACCTAAGTTATCTTGTCCCAAAGTATCAACCAATCAAATTGCTTATCTCTGCCTACCCTAAGAAAAAAATGCTCATCTTCGAACTCCATCAAGGCATTGACCTAATAAGCATACACACCAATTTTGAACATTTTAACTCAATTCGAAGGAGAGTTATTGTGTTCCAAAGTCTCGGCAAATCAAATTGCTTATCGCTCTGCTTACCCTGAGCAGAAAATGCTCATTATCGATCTTAGTCAATGTATTACTGTAATGAAACTATACACCAAGTTTCATCACTCTCACTTAATTAGAACTAAAGTTATCGTGTCCCAAAGCATCAACCAATCAAATTGCTTATCTCTGCTTACCCTAAGCGGAAAATGCTCATCTTTAAACTCCATCAAGGCATTGACCTAATAAGCATATACACCAAGTTTGAACATTTTAACTCAATTAGAAGGGGAGTTATTGTGTTACAAAGTTTTGACCAATCAAATTGCGTATCGCTCTGATTACCCTGAGCAGAAAATGCTCATTATCGAACTTAGTCAAGGTATTACTGTAATGAAACTATACACCAAGTTTCATCACTCTCACTTAATTAGAACTAAAGTTATCGTGTCCCAAAGCATCAACCAGTCAAATTGCTTATCTCTGCTTACCCTAAGCGGAAAATGCTCATCTTCGAACTCCATCAAGGCATTGACCTAATAAGCATATACACCAAGTTTGAACATTTTAACTCAATTAGAAGGAGAGTTATTGTGTTACAAAGTCTCGACCAATCAAATTGCGTATCGCTCTGCTTACCCTGAGCAGAAAATGCTCATTATCGAACTTAGTCAAGGTATTACTGTAATGAAACTATACACCAAGTTTCATCACTCTCACTTAATTAGAACTAAAGTTATCGTGTCCCAAAGCATCAACCAATCAAATTGCTTATCTCTGCTTACCCTAAGCGGAAAATGCTCATCTTTGAACTCCATCAAGGCATTGACCTAATAAACACATACACCAAGTTTGAACATTCTAGCTCAATTAGGAAGAGAGTTATTGTGTCCCAAAAAGTGTGACGGACAGACAGACAGACAGAAAGACGGACGAACCCATTTTATTAATAGTCCCCTAACTTTCTTCGAAAGGCGGGGGACAAAAAACCAACTCAATGCGAGGGCTGTGGGCTATCTGTTTCTTTCCCAAAAAAAGATTAATCAATCAAGAAATAGATAAAGAAGTATAGAGATAAAATATAAGTAAGTAGGCCTATACAAAATAATAATAAGAATGGTAACATATACAGACTGAGGAAATAATGGGTATTATCTTGTGTTAGGCAGTAAACATTTTTGTGAAGTAAAAAATAACTAAAAAACGTTCACGACCCCGAAAGTGCTCGCGTACCACAGGTTGGGAACCACTGGCATAAAGTAACAATGCGGACATTTTGTCCAAGATACGTAAAAAAATCCAACTTACGACAGGGTGAGAGTTGCCGTAGACTTTACGATCAAATTTACGAATTTTGTAAGTTAAGAATTTTAGTGAAACGCAATTTTTTCGTAAGTTTACGTTACGATAAATTTTTCATCGTAAGATGCTTTGTGAAACTACCCCCTGATACGCATAAAGTATAAAGGCGTTCATTTTGTCAAAGATACGAAAAATTTCCAACTTACGACAAGGTTAGAGTTGCCGTAGACTTTACGATAAAAGTTACGAATTTCGTAAGTTAGGAAGTTTAGTGAAACGCGATTTTTACGTAAGTTTACGTTACGATAAACTTACGCAAATTTTTCATCGTAAGTTGCTTTGTGAAACTGGCCCCTGGTCTGTAACACGCCCTGCAACAACATGTAAAGCCGTCGTTCTTCCAGCAACAGTGATGCCTCCCCACACCATAACAGAACCACCCCCAAATCGATCATGTCTGATGACGTTAACGTCTTGGAAGCGCTCGTTTCGACGACGCCACACCCTCCTACGTCTGTCCAAAAAATCAACAGTGAACCTTGACTCATCTGAAAACATCACATTGCTCCAGCGTCGATTATCCCAGTGTTGACGATCCCTACACCAACGACGTCTTGCCTGAATGTGATGATCTCTCAAACAAGGGATCCCGTGAGGACGTTGGGCGCGAAGGGGACCCCTATGCAGTCGATTCCGAATCGTCTGGCCACTCACTCTCACACCAGTGTCTGTTTGAAGACGAGCGCTGATCTGATTTGCTGTGATGACACGATTTCTCAAGGCCAAGGTACGGATAAATCGATCCTGGGCTTGAGTTGTCGCCCTTGGTCGACCTGAGCGTGGTCTGTCCTGTACAGATTGTGTATCACGGTATCTGGACCATAGCCTGCTTATGACAGACTGAGAAACATTCATCGTCCGCGCCACAACCGCCTGTGTTGTGCCGATCTGTAGCATACCAAGGGCACGTAACCTTTCATTTTGGGTAAGCCGACGCATATCAAAATTTGTTTTCTGGTCACTAAAACCATTAAACTGATGTTTCCACCCTGGAATTCGATGCCACAATGACTTAACATTCAAAGTCAGAGTTGTGCAAATCTTGGTTTGGACCCCCATGATGATCCCAAGCATCACATGCATTCCATGCGGTAGCTATTGGAGCGTTTGGGCGTCACATGTAACTGGAAATGTTTCTTCTGTTAGGTTCTATAGTGACTTTTTTCGTAGTCATTTGCATATTTTAGTATTATGCCCCCAAAATCAAATATCCCCTACTTTTTTTGAATAGTATGTCATACGCTATTCCAATAATTATCTGAATGTTAAACCCCATATTCCTTTTGACTTGTTTTAGTTATAGTGTTTGGTGTTGTGCTCCTGTACGTATTTATATACCAGTATGCCGAATAAGTGAAGTAGAATCAGAGATTAACAGACCACCAGCTGATTGAGAATGTAAATAATCGTGTTTAAAGTTCAAATGATCTAGCGATAACATTTACTTCCTCTCGCATTCTACTCAACAACCAGAATATAAACAGGTATCCGGTTAAAAAACTACCATACTACCAGACCTGGCAAACTATGAGAGAGAAGGTAGGGGAGAGAGAGAGGGGGGGGGGGGGTAACGTCGACTCGACACAAACATGGTCATTTTGGTACTGACATATTGTTCAATTTTGCGTAGGGTTCATTAGCAGTGGGAGGAAACCGGAGGACCCGGAGAAAACCCACGTGGTTGGACAAGCGACAATACACCTTGTCATGTACAGCAAGAAAATCGAAACCACTCCAGTTGACAGACCTTATGACACAACGCACACTCGCTAACCATTCGGTAATATATCCCACAATAAACTATGCAACAAGTAATGTTAGGCGTCCTACACTATCGCAAGGTCAAGTGTGCCTATTCTGGTCGACATAATATAAAGATGTTACGAGGTGTCTGAAGTCCCTGCCCCACAAGACTCAATTAAGGCACAGTTGTCTTCCAGCTCAACGCCGAGTTTCGAAAACGACATTCTAGTTAGGAGGACAGGTATAATTTCGTATCCTTCCCCCCGTAACTAAGATGATGCAGTAAACAGTATAATTTCTTGTATATTTACCCCGTAACTATGATGATGAAATAAATAGTACAATATGCCTATATTTTCGCTCGCTAGCATATCTGCGCCACCACTAACTCAAATGAGGGAATAATTAATAGTATTATTTTATTATATTTCCGTAAAAATAAATAGCATAATTTTGATATATTTGCGATCGTATATTTGTGCCACTAATTAAATAAAATGAGAATAATTAATAGTATAGATTTGTATATTTTCGCAAAAAAAATGTATAATTTTGGCATATTTACGTTCGTTAAAATATAAGGAATAATTCATAGCATAATTTTAGGATATTTTCGTCCGTAACTAAGATGATTTCGGCATTTTCTCCGCAGAAACTACGAAGATATAATTTACTTTAAGAGCATAATTTGGATATTTTTGCGCCAGTAACTAAAATCGGCGAATAAGCATGATTTTAATATATTTGCGCTTTTAACTAAGGTGATAGGATAATAGAACAAGCTTGGTATACCACAACTAAGATAATGGAATAAAGAGTATAACTTCCTAGTGCAGTTTAGATGATTTTGTTAACTGCCAGACATCAGATAAAGATATAAAAGTTGCTACAACCACCGACTGAACGTGTAATAAAAACTACTTGCTGTTTTATCTCACTATGAAACCATTAAAACTACAGAACTTGTATAAACCTCCCCAGTGTTCTTCTGGTGCAAAAACTAGCAACAGATGATATACATGAACATGTTTTAACATTTCTGTTTTTATTGGCAGTAAAGTGCAATTTAAAGAAACATCTGACTAAAAATACGCCCACTAGTAGCCAGGTCGTCATTGCGTTATATTACAATCAACAGCAACAAATCTCACTGAGCTACTTTTGGACAATCTAAATTTTTAAAAATTAATTTAGAATAATTTTATGTAATGGGGAAAAAATGCGACAGTCATTTATTTGAGCATTGTACAGTTATCCATGCCACTCGCCCTCGTCCCTCGCCCCACCCCACCTCCTCTCCTTAGAATGTAATGATATAGTATAGACGAACATACGCCAATATGTGTTCCATTGAGCCAATTTTGTTTCGGGGTTCATTGGTCGAGAAAGTTCATCTCGATTTTCCGGCGTGGTTTCACCCTTGTCAGTGATGCAGAAGGAGGGCCTGACAAGGACAGCTGTCTAGTCGTTCGGATGGGACGAAAAACCGAGGTCCCGTGTACACATTGGCATGCACGTAAAAGGTCCCTTGACAGTTGGAATTCGATATAAGAGTAAGCCGTAGCGTCGCTGCCCGGGCAAAATTTCCCTCATAGCACACTGTATGGCGTATGCCCGTCTTCCCTTAGCCCAGGTCAGGTGCAGAAGAGTAGGACGTTAAACCTCATTTCATTTCATTTCTTTTCCGTGTATCTTGTCAGACCCTGCGTCCTACATTACTGAAAGGCAAGCTAGCAGGATCTCTAAGCTAGTTAGCGACCCACCGCGGCCACCTCATGTAATGAAGAAATACAATACATTCAATGTATGCAATTGTCCATTAGTCATCCGATACCGTTTGCATGAAAAGGAGCTAGGTGTTAACATTCTACGTTTCTGTGCCAATGAGGGAGAAATAGAGAGGGGAATGGGTTTAACGTATACTCAACACAAACTCTGTCATTTCGGGACTAACAAATGGTTCATTTGTGTTTCAATAATTCGTATGCGCGTATGGCTCTTCAGCAGTAGGAGGGATCCGGAAAACCAGAGAAAACCTATGGGGTTGAACATGCGATCTTACTCCTTATCACGTACAATCGGGGAATCGAAATCAACGTAACGTGACTCAATAACAGATCGTTTGATGCATCGTACACGCCTTAACCCACACACCGCCTCCCTGTACCAATCGGGATAATAAAGGCTATTGGTATTATTACCACTTGGTTGGTGAACTAGCACGATAACGAAACAGAGGGTTCACATGGCTAACAAAACAAAACACAACTACGAAATCACGTTGGGCTCAAGCCAGGCTGACAGTGACACTTGCACGACTTTTGGTCACGATTTTGTCGTGGCAAGTTTTGCCATTTTGGGGCACGAACTGGGAGGCTTCCGCACTGTTCACGACTAGTTCAAGCATAGTTCACGTCGAGTTCACGAATGCGTGCCCATCAGTGTCCACATTGACACGAACTGGCACGACGAGTTCACGCATAGTTTGTGCATAGTTTGCGCATTGTTTACGCACTTCCCGCATCGTCCCGACGAGTTCACGAACAGTTTGCGCATAGTTCACGACTCGGTCGCTAAATTTTATCGTGACCAAAATTTTGAACATTTCAAAATTCTCGTCCCGACATGGCACGCAGTCACGACAGGTTTACGCACACTTCATGCCAGTTTACGACTAGTTTGCACACTGGCACGACTCGAGTCATGTCAATGCGTGCCACGGAATCGTGCAAGTGTCAGCCTTGCTTCAGAATCTGTTCTATATGTGTTTTCGTCTATTTTATGATGATATCCCTTTAAATTATCTAGACATTTTAAATTTGATAATAAATCTAACATTCTTTCATTTAAAATGTTTAATGGACCATCTTGATATTACAGAAATACCTACTGGCTATAAAAATAAATTTACTGCAACACTTGATAAGATCTTACGATAAATACATGTAAAATGGCGTTCTTAAAAGATCTTATGGTTACCGTGATGAAGGTGTAATAGGTTTTTTTCCCCTTTAATGTGCTTACATTAAGATTTCGTTTAGCACATAGCCTTACGCACAAGCGAGTTATTGAAATAAAATTGAACCATACGTTAGTCCCTAAATGACCTCGTTTGTGGACGTTAAACCTCATTTCTCTGTCTGTCTGTCTGTCTGTCTGTCCGTCCGTCCGTCCGTTCTCTCTCTCTCTGTCTGTCCGTCCGTCCGTCCGTCTCGCTCCCCCCTCTCTCTCTCCCCGATTTCCCTCCACGCGCAAGTGAATTATAGAATAAAATTGAACCATGTGTTAGTTCCGAAATGACCTAATTTGTATTGAGTGATCAACACCAGAATCGTACGCATGACTTGAAGGAAATCAAGGGGATCACGAAGGAAAATCACGATGAACTTTCGTGGGCTATACCGGGATCGTACACGTGACTTCCAGGTTAGTGAGTCAATATCTGATTCGCTGAATCACCGCGACTCCCGTCACTGGTTAAATTATTTATTCACAACCAAATCTACAACGAACAGTTCACGAACACAGAACAGACATCGTAAAATGTCAACGTTAACACTAACAGACAGGTCATTTTTTAACGAAATAGAAAAGTAAAATGCATTGAGTGCCAAGGTTAACCCGAATGTCAGTTAGGAAATAGAACAATTCGTGGTATGCGTGATTTATCAGTTTCAATGTTAGTAGGATATATTTATTCTTTTGTTAGCTGACATGTGACGTAACAAAGATAAGACGGTAATTTAGATGCCAATTAAACGAATAACAAACTATATAGTTTTATGGAGCGGAATTAACGACGTAATTTTAACTCGTAATAATGAGTGTACTAATTTTAATGCAGGTAAATTATTTGTTCTTGATAACAATAGAAGCACTTGTCGAAAAGCCAGTGATTGATTTCCATATAGATTGGGTTGTAATATAACATTTAGAATTATGTCGCTGTCACTGTATCTTGTAAAGTTTGTGGAATTTCAAAAAATTTACGAAACTAAACAGGCAACTACATCGGAAGTAAATTAATGGGGAAAATAGTAATGGAACAAACTAAAGATTCAAACTGCAACAGTTAAGAAATGTCATACAAATCAGGTTTTTACATGTGGAAATAGCAAATTGAACATACATAAGTAAGAAGTTACATGTATTTAAGCTTATCAACATATAAATTACTAATGAAAATGAATTCAGCAAACATGTGATGTTGTGACTAGTACAACGTTGTATGGACGATTACAGCTTTTTTCCAGGATCATACATTATGCAATTGTAGGTCTTTCTTTAGGCCTGAAATGTTAACTAAATTATGAGACCATAATCAACTCTCGGTGCAATCGCTTGCCTGCGATATTTAGCAGATTGGAATACATTTTGTAAAAAATTAATTGAACATAAAAATGGATAATCGAGACTTTTTTGTTTTTTATCGTGCTGAATCTTGTAATGATGATCGAGGCTAGCTGAAAATTTAAAGCTAATATTTCGGTTCAGAGTGTATCAATTTGGCTGAAATATTCAGCATATTCAATTTACGATATGTACTTTTTAACTGCTGTAGCGATAACTGCCTTTAATTAAATATTTGTTGTTTAATTCTTGCAATACATATGTACTCGTGGGTTTTCTCTTGGTCCTCCGGTTTCCTCCCACTGCTAAAGGCCCCTAAGCGGGGGCGAATATTAAAATAACATTAAACCATTATATTAGTCCCGAAATGACCTAGTTTGTGTCAAGTGGACGTTAAACCCCATTTCTCTCTCTCTCTCTCTCTCCCTCTCTCTCTCTCTCTCTCGGTTTGTATTGTCGGTTTGGTTTTGCGTGTAGTTCGATACTTCTGTATTTACTATTTAAAAGCAAGAATCATGTCGTAAATTCCGCTCCATATCGCTCAAGATATAAAAAAACCAACCGCGAAATGAATAAAGACGAGCATTAGCTTTTGAAAATAACAAAGCAATTTGGTTCCCCCTTTTAACACATTAATTTTGGGGTATCATTCAAATTCCAAAACAAAAAAAAAGAACACAACTAAACTATCTAAATCACTAATTAGTTTTTAATGTCTATTAAAATAGAATTGATTGACACCCTATCATTTAATGGATGACGAGGAATCCTAGAGAAAAACCTGCATTCACCTGGCGAAATCCATCAACAATCACCAAATCTTGTATAAAACACCCAAAGATAAAATCTTCGTTAATAAGAAAAACGTGTAAAAACAAATACACCATTGTTTTACACTGGGCAAGTTATGAATGTTTAAAGTTAAGCGTGAATAGCCTAATTATCTCCGACTATTACCAATTAGCAGTTCAGAACAGAACTTTATTCACAACTCAGATTAAATACATATGAGTGATAGGTTATTTACATATTTCATAATATTCTCAATAATGTCGATGATCATTGCGCGATAACAAACGAAGTCTAGATTTTCAGTCATTAATCGACAGCTACCGTGAGTGGTGGCTATATTATCGTTTAACGAAGATATGTCGGGTGTTGTTAAATCAACTCAATCAAGCTAAGCCACCCGAGGACCTAGAGAGTTGATTGTGGACTTACCATGTGATTTAATGTCTAAATAATAATAATTTATGTAACATTTGAAGCCCTTCAATTTTAGTTGCCGAATAATGACCTTTTGGGGCGGCGTGGAAGGAACGGTATAATGATATGATTTAAATAATGTAATGCATGCTCTGTTGTTGAAACGAAATAAATCCTTTTTGGGTTGATATGTTTTCTTTCCAGCTCCCTGTAGTCACTCACCATGATCAAATTTATCAGCTCTTTATCTTGTTTAAAGTAGAAGCCACGGTGGAAGCTAAGTGAGTAAGGCGCTGGCTCGCTAGACTGGAGGTCGTGGGTTTGCTCCCGGTGTTGGCTGAGAGCCAGGAAGGAGGGTGCAGGAAGGAGGGTGTGATAAGGCAGGTATCTAGTCATTCGGATGGTACGAAACCCAAGATTCCGTGTATACATTGGCCAGCACATAAAAGATCTCTTGGCAAAATTTCCCTCATAAAGCACTGTACGGCGTGTGCTCTTTTTCATTATCCTAGTCGGGACAGAACAGTAGGGCGCTGAAACTAAGTCATTTTTAATATTAACAATGCTCTGCAAGGACTCCATAGTCCCGTACCTTATGACCCGATGTATGAAAGCCAAGCATCATTTAACGCCATGACATAAGTCGGTAGACTGAACTTGCTAGTGTTTGTTTGTTCGATGTCAGTTGTTAGATTATGTATCACTAGTTGTTTGTTATAAACACGTGTATATCACATTACCTACTAATATACTATATATATATCAACATTGTTCCTTACATATATTACATTACCTACCTACAATTATAAATATACTATTTCTAAATATTTCTTTAATTATACCATATATACAACACATAAACATCTCAACGTAACGATTACACTACTTATTTATAAGCTTGATGGTATTGAGAGAATGTTCCTCGAAACGTCGCCCAAATAAATAAAGTAGGTGTTTCCTATTATAAGTATGTTGTTTAGTTTATCGCTCTCCAGATACTAAGATTATTTTTAATATGCTTTACTTAAAGGGGAATTATGGACGATTACACAAACAACTGGCAGTTCTCGCTGTTATAGCTAAAAGAAATAGATAACGTACAGAGAATATGCTGAAATTGCAGTCAAATTACTTCACTATGAGCCGTAGAAAACCGAATTTCAAAAACTCTTTAGCCCCGATTATTATTGTTACCGGTGTTACGATAGTAAACAAAGTTTTGATTATTGTGACAAAGTGATCTACATTAAATTGAACCGTACATATACATATTCATAGAACTCTGCTGGTTTTGATCATTCATGATATTGACGTGTTCAACTTTATACAACTTCTTCTAAGGCACGGTCTTATTAAAACATCTACTGTATTTAATATGTTCTTTATGGGCTACACACGAATGAGCTCTGATAGTTTTGATATTATATTATATGTGACGTTCCAACTCTATGCAACCCTTTGTTAAGGCACGATCTCACTAAACATCTTATTTATTCAATATGTTCTTTACAAGCTACACATTATCTGTGTTTAACACTCGGCAGAACGTCGTGACTTCAAAGGAAATATGCAGTGCAGTTACAGATACTATAATCTCATAAATAAACAACACCAAATATGATGATCTCTCTTGTATCATTTTTCCCAATTGTCGTATGCTTTATAAGCCGGAGTTTACTGGCAGTAAGTGAGACTTGGACTTTGTCTATTTCATGTTCTCAATAAAGGCCTACTAACTATGCTGATATTCTGTTATCTGTAGTGTTACATTATCCATATTTACGGTTAATCAAAAACATCCACCGAATCGCACATTGGATTCAAATCTGTTTAAATCGTACCCAGCAAATGGCATCTAGAGTTGATTATGATCTTATCATGTTAAGAAATGTCTAATTAATAAATTTATATAACATTTCAGGCCTAAAGAAAGACCTGCAATTGGCAGAGCTAGCTGTTACATAATGTATGTTTAAATACACCATACACTTCTTGACTTACGTACAGTTTTAGTAATGGTATGAATATGTTATTTCGAGATTAACAACATGTATATAACATCTACAAAATACATAAGTATAAGAAGTCCAAGGGGTATTACTTATTCAATTAGGTACACAATAAAACAACAGCTTATTGGCATTGGTAGAGACAGCAATTACTCAATTATGATATTAACATGTTATTCCGAGATTTTGCAACAAATGTATATAACATCTCGAACATACATAAATATAATATGATATTCAAGCTGTAATACTTATAATATAATTTACACAATAAAAACACATAAATTTATTGGCATTAAAGTTGGATTCTTGTTCGGTCGTGACAGTAATATTGTTAGATAATAACACAACAGTTTCTTACATCTTATTCTGCATAACTTGTAACAATTGAAACATCAGCTTAGTGATATTATGAATGGTTCCTTTCGGGTTGTGAACATGACGTGAACTGAAATGGGGTTTTCTCTCTATCTATCTAAAAAAAAGGCTAGACAACAACATCAAAACTCCAACAGCACCACTACCACCATCCACAATCACAACCACCACCACCGACAACATCAAAAACACCAACAATACTACTACCACCACCACCACCACCACCACCAGCAACAACAACAACAACAACATTAACAACGATAACAACAACAACACTACTACCACCACCAACAACAACGATAACAACAACAACAATAAGGACTAAATAAAACTATAAACTGAACGTCGCACAGTAATAAACAGTAATTGGTTGATAAAGACGATGTAACCTAAACGTCACTCAGAAATAAGCGACATTGTGTTCCATAGAATCGTGGTCCTTGTAGTTCCTGTCCAGTTATACTAACTAAATACCATTCAAAGAATTAGGTGAACTTGGTAAGTTTATCTTGTATTGGGTAACATTTTAGCAACAAGAGTTTTTATGTTGTGTTCGTTGGTATGAAGAGAAAGAAACAGCTTTGAACTTTTCGTTCTTAACACATGCCATAGAATTCCAAAACAATACTGTTGCTGTCTATATTCGTCCTACCAATATTTGGCACCGTGTTTGATAATGGCTTTATTTTCTAAAGCCACGGAATACAGTAATAATCCAAACAATTTATCATTTGACTGCAGAGAATAATTCAATTACAAAATACGTTATAGAAATGAAACAAAAATATTTACAATGAAAATTTAATATTTCAAAGATCCGGATTAAAGATTGCGGTGTAAAATATGGTCACATTTTTGGTTTGCGACTCCAAATGTGTTCACCTGAGTGATAGTTTTAATCTCTGTTTGTGCGGGGATGTGCTAAGGGAGAATTTCCTTTGTGCAGTTTCATTTTTTGAGACGAAGGCTCGCTAATCTGGAGGTTCCGTGTTCGATCCCGGTGATGGCTAAAAGATTTACGGGGTTTTTCAGCGTGCTTTCCCTTTGTCGAAGGTGCTGGGTGGAGGGCCCGACAAGGTACAGCGTCTTGTTCTTCATAGGTAATAAACAACGTCCCGTGTTCACATTTGCGTGCACGTAAACACATCATGTTGGCCGTATACACGCTCCCAGTCTGTTTCACAGAGAATTACGAAAGTCTTCTAATATCTCTGTAAAAGATGACTGTCTTCAACACGTGCAATCACATCACGCGGCGTCAATCATTGGCTCAATGGTGTGACTGCTTCGGACAGAATGATCCCTTTTACTCGTTTTAATACCCAATTCATTTTATTTCGTTTTGAGAAAAGAATTATGCCTTTATAATCAGTTAAATATCACTACGCTGTCGTTCAAAAGAAATGAAATGAAATGGGGTTTAACGTCCTACTGTTCTCTTCTTAGCCTGGGGCTAATGAAGACGGGTATACGCCATACAGTGTGCTATGAGGGAAATTTTTACCCGAGCAATGGCATATTATGGCTATTCTCATATCGGATCACAAGTGCCAGGGATCTTTTGGATGCACGCCTGGCTTGTATAAGATTTACCTACGTTACTAGTCATTATTTCCAATCTTTCAAATCCCTTAACTCAACTTTTATCAAATTGTTCTGCATCTGAATTTAAAATAAAAATTACAACCAAGCTACCCGAAAATGAGCAGAAAGTGCCAAATATTTAAATCCAAAAATCGATTAAAATTGATAACTGGATAAATAATGGGTTGATTGCACGCACGGGAATTTGTATTTTCTCGTGTTTTTGTAGTTTTGGTGTGCAGTAAACGATTGATTGATCCAGTGAGTGGTCTATACAGGTGTGTAATTGTTTATAATAAAATACCTGATATAAACTACACGTGTTGCTCGAACATAAACAACATAATGGTAATTTATTTATAATAATAACCCCAGAGTTTCACATGAAACAGTGCTAATGATGCAATTCGAGAATTGAGCAACAACTAACGAGATAACCGAGACTGTTACCTTAATAATGTTCAGAAATTGATTCACTAAAACTATAAGAATGAGATTTAGTGTCATGGTTTGGCGACTTATATACGTTTTGTTTAGGGAAACGGGCGGGGGGGGGGGGGTTGCGCGTGTGCGCTGTATCATGGGGTCTATCATTCAGTCAACTAGCGTGGTTTCGATCCCCCCGTTGTACATTAACGTAATGTTACCTGGGATTTTCTAGTGTGGTTCACCCTTACAAATGCTGCATGACAGACGTGCTGGCACAAATGGTGTCTAGTTGTTTGGATAGAACGAAAATCCGAGCTCCGTGTACACAATTTGGAATGCACACCATAGAATCCTTAATAATTTAAATTCCAAAAAGAACCTGTCGAAACGCTGCTGTCCGCGACCAACATTTCTTGTAATAGAACTTACTTTTTGAAAAATTCTTGTCCAGTGGCGGATCCAGGAATTTTCGCAAGAGCGGGCTTGCCAGGCTCCTGTTAAGAAAATTCGACAGTTGGCAATGCATAATGTCATCTGTCATCAGCGTCTCTAAATTACATAGGCAGACATACAAATTGAGTTTTTTAAAGTGAGAAATATCCAACACACTGTTTGACGTCAATTTTTAATTTTTATTATGATGTTGGGTCACATTGTGATTTGATTTCATTAAAGATACATTATGTAAGATTTAGATAAAGAACTAGCCATTCTTGCATAATGCATGTTTAATGTAAGGCATTGAAATATTTTATGTAGCTGAGCAGGGTGGAGTTTGATCCCCCCCCCCTCCCCTCTGGATCCACCCCTGTTGTTTTAAACAAACCCTAACTATATATGTTCTAGTTCCACGAGATCTAATCTTACAGACTATCTATATTTAAACCATCCAACCTCATTGGTTTTCTCTGGTTCCTCCGGTTTCCTCTCACTGCTAAAGACCCATAGAAATAAAACTGAACCATATGTAAGTCCTTAAATGACCTAGTTTGTGTCGAGTGGACGGTAAACTCTCTCTCTCCCCTCTCTTTCTCTCTCTATCTCTCCTCTCTCTCTTATGGTTCTCTATTATGCGTTTCAGACAATTTATAAATATATGTGCACCGAATGTATTATCTATTGTTTATATTTCTAGCTACTCAACCAGCCATTATTTATAGCTTCAGCATATAGTTGATATCATTTACTTTATTTACACAGTGGATCAAAGGTGACCTCTGACGTCATATCGTAAACAATGACGTATTATACCGGATATCAACTGCGATTCATAAATAATTCAAATTTTTAAAAATGGAAAAGTAGGTTTATTATGTTCTATAGCGTTTATTGATTGCCTTCATTGCTTTAGGGGAACACTGTGGCTAAGTGGGTAAGACGCTGGCGGGCTAGTCTGGAGGTCGGGTGTTCGATTCCTGCATTGGCCGAGAAAGTTCATCCAGATTTTCCGGCGGAGGGCCTGATAAGGACAGCTGTCTAGTCGTTCGGATATGACGAAAAACCGAGTTCCCGTGTACACATTGGCGTGCACGTAAAATACCCTTGGCAGTTGGAATTCGATATAAGAGTTGGCCGTAGCGCCGCTGCCCCTGCCAAATTTCCCTCATAGCACACTGTATGGCGTATGCCCGTCTTCATTAGCCAAGTTTAGGAGTAGAACAGTAGGATGTTAAACTCCTTTTCATTTCATTTCATTGCATTTCTGTAGTGAGTTTTATAACCAGGACATCTCTAAACAGGTGTCCCTGTCACCAGATTGATTTACAAGACCGTGTCTCTGTCAATAATATCCAACAAGATCCGTCTCAATCGTCTATATATATGTTCGTTCCATTTATTCAGTTAGACACCACTAACATTTAAAATAAAATGGAGTTTATCGTTCCATTTTTCTATATCAACCCGGTAAATGCGGACGGAGGAGAGAATTGCCAGGGGAATTTTGCTATGGCAGCGTTTTTCCGTCGACTATACATCGAATTCCAACTGTAGCCTACACGTGGTCAGATCAGTAGCTAGTGGAGGAGGGTGGGGGGCAAGAGGTTCGAGATGGTCGTTGGTTTCGTATTGCGACTAATGGAAAGGGCACCAAAAGCGCACATTGGGGTAACCGATTCTTTCCACATTGGGTAAAGGCACCCATTGGGTGTACGACTTTTTCCTTGTCAGAACTCGTTGACCACCGTGGGCAATTCCCAATTAAGAACTATGGGGTCTTGTCTATTATATAGGATGAAGGTAGAGTGCGCGCTCCACTCAAGAACCTAACGCACCCGCTCCCGCGTCGCGTACATGCTGTAACAGACCCTGCGACGTACAGATTTAGATTCACAACATTCACATCATTTAGCAATGAAGGTCAGCCATGTTGATCGCACATGCGCACATAACTAAACCAGGTGTATATCCGGTTCCTAATAACGGTAGTTAGTAGAAAATGTCAGAAGGTAGAATAAAGATGCCATTGACAGGTGTTGACATATGTTTTATATTTTCTGAGACAAAAGCGTCTAGAAATATTTTTTTGTAATGAGGTAGTGCAGATGGTTGTGGTTTTCTCCATGTTTTCTCCCACGGCATGTATCTAATTCTGTAATGGCTACTGGCCTACATAGTACACAACACCTCCATCAACTATTATAGCTGTAGACACACGTCGTGGATTGGTTAGTAATTCAAAAATAGATACTCGATACATGCCTTATCGTATTTTTCAAACCGGATATTCATGACACAATATTATAGTGGCAGCAGTTGCTGTATGCAGGATTTCCGAGAGACGTGTGGAGAGGGATTTCGCATATTTTAAATTGAAGTGGGCCGACTGCATACCATTGGTTTTGAAATAAAGTGAGTTTAACATTCTTTATTTCTGCACCTACCGAGCTACGGGGACAATTTGGTACACACTGTGGTATTCTAACTGACCAGTGTTCTTTGAAGTGCGCACTTCTGTGTAAACGAGGCTTTGTTGTCGTCTCACCCTAACGACAACTCAGACCCCAATTCTTTGCCACTGACAAGGGTGTCGCTTATTGGTGAGGAGACTATAACAACGTAACATGAATGAACACTATAAAACAAACTCCCATACGTGATGGAAAGACAGGAAGAAATAAAACAAATTAAATGAAATGTGTTTAACGTCCTACTGATCTGATCCGACGGAAATACGCAAAACAGTGTGCTACGAATGAAATTTTACCCGGACAGCGGCACTAGGGTCTACTCTTAATCGAATCCAACTGCCATGAGATCTTTCACGAGCACACCAATGTGTACACGGAATGTCGGTTTTTGTCGCATCCGAATATCCAGACAGGTGTTATTGTCAGACCATCCACCATGCTTCATTGACAATGGGAAACCACGTCGAAAACTAATCACGGTGAACATTATCAGCCAATGAAGGGATCGAACACGCGCAACCCAGGCTAGCCAGTCAGAGTTCTATCCGCTTTGCCACTGTGGTTTCGGGAAAGATAAAACCCAGGAGAGATTGCTGTGCGTATCATATATTTGATAATAGAGAGAGAGAGAAATGGCGTTTAACGTCCACTCGACACAACTAGGTCATTTCGGGACTAACGTATGGTTTAATTTTATTTCAATAATTCGCTTGCGCGTAGGGGTCTTTAGCAGTGGGAGGAAACCGGAGTGCCCGGAGGAAACCCACGAGGTTGAGAAGGCACCCCTATCTCCATGCCACATACGCTCACACCAGGGCTCGAAACCACAGCCGCAAGCCAGAGGTGACCGGCCAGCTAGAGGTCGAAGCGCGGCACCCTAGACCACTAGGCCATCCCAACCCCCCATTTGATAATAGACAGTGAGCTATGTATTGTGTTAAAATATAGGTGATAGAGCACGTGTTTACAATATATGTGTATGATATGCACGTGTTTACAATCTCTACACATTTTCACGTGTAATAGATCACCTTGTCACAGCAGATAATAAATACAAGGTCAAACCGTAACAACATTACCTAAATACCCCCTGACTTTAATGTTCTTTGAAAGGAAGTAATTCTTAACTCAGACCTTTACTAAATATACATTATGGAAGATTAGATGAAGGGCTGGTAGGTCTCACTTTAATAGTTAACAACTAGATAATGTAAAGGGAATTGACTGAAAATTTTAGTCAAATTCGTTCTCTCTGAACCGAGAATTGGCGATTGAATTTTTGGCCTAGCCTCGATTATATTACTGAAGTAGGTACGATAAAAAACATAGTCACGATTATCCAATTCTTTATCAAAACATAAATGAAAGTTGAGCAGCAATTCCGATCTTAATCCAGTAAATGTCGCAAGCTAGCGATGACATTGAATGTTCATTATAGTCTGGATAAGTATATTAATGTCTAATTAATTATTTAGATAAAATTTCAGCCTAAACCCTATTTCTCTCTCGCTTTCCTACCTAACGAACCTGGCACTCTGTTATTGATTAGGACAAAAAATAACAAAAAGCACTGACATTGCGGAAATATGTGATTTGAGTAATGTGATGTTATGCCATGTTAATATATGTAAAGGGGTGGGGGTAATTAACTGTATCAGTACACAGTAGATATCATAATTTGTCGCTATGGGGGACTAGATAAACCAAATAAGTATTAGCCATTACGGGATACTAGAAAAACCAAATAGTTTATCACTATGGAGGACTAGATAAACCAAATAATTGGCCACTATGTAGGACCAGATAAACCAAAATAATGTGCCACTATAGGAGACCAGATAAAACAACAAACATAATCGAAAGTAAAAAGATCATATTTCTCAGTATAATTGCTTCAAGGTCACCAAAGGTAGAGGCACACGAGTGTCACATAACGTAAAATTTAAATTGATTAAGCGGCATTTCTAAATTAGATTTTTCCTTTATATCAAAATACAGTTAAATTAAACAATAAATATTTACAAATCTGATATCACAAATCAATAACCAAATATTGATTTTTAAGATTTACAAGTCTTAATTTTAAGATACAAGTGTTAATTTTATGTCGAAATACGACAAGAAATAAAGAAATAAGAATTAAGGAATTCTAAGAGCTAAGAATAAAGAGCTGTTTGATTTTCCATATCTCTTGTCTTTCTCAATATGCAGTCAATCTCATCAATCTTTGCTTGATGAAGACGAGAGGACCCTCGTCGAAACGTCGCCAGAAATAAATCTTTCAAGTAACTTGTATTCCATATAATTGTGTCATGTGTTATTAACTTTAAAATGTTTACATAAACGAATGGGAATTCAAACCGCGGTTCACACGATTCTAGAAGAACCCATGAAAGTCGATGAAGAGCAGGTTGAAACTGCACGATGTAAACTATCTTCACTAGCGTTGTACACATTAAATGGACAATCGAGACTTTTTTGTTTGTTATCGTACCAACGCCAGTAATGACGATCGCGATTAACCTCAAATTCAATGGCTCATATCTCGGTTCAGAGTGAATCAATTGTCAGCTCTATATCTAAGTGCCTCTTTAACGGTATGTTAGACTCAATATGACCCCTATGCATTGTGTTGGCGAGATATTTAACTCATTCTAATGCCTTCCCTTTCTCCTATTGTCACAGTCATGTGCATTACGCTGTTTGCTGTGAGAGCTAATTATATGTGTTACAACCAGCAGACGGAAGTTAAAGATAAAACTGTATATGATTACAATATAATGTTGTAATGCCGTAAATAGAAATTGTGGTGTAATGTTGTGTATAAAAAAGATGACGGCATGTGTTTTCTATGTAACTTGTACTAAAATATATAAGGTTAGTCGTATTCTTTGGTGGGAGACAAAACAATATAATTAAACGGTAACAAGACACATTATTTTAACAAGACACAGAACTTTTTTCCCAGCGTAACTCTTTTTCCGTTGCTACGTTACTTGACTTTTACAGGGGTGTGTTGAGGTGCGGGTGGAGTTTAAATTTTCCGTTTGAACGTAACAAGGAGTAGTGTCGTCTGTTCAACCCCTTGGCTTCTCTCCGGGTCCTCCTATTTCTCCCCATGGTGGTTTCAAATCACCGGTTGTACGTGGCAAGGAGTAGGGTCGCCTCTCCAACCTCGTGGGTTTTCTCCGGGTAGGCTACTCCGGTTTCCTCCCACTGCTAAATGAAACCATACGTTAGTCCCGAAATGACCTAGTTTGTGTCGAGTGGACGTTAAACTTAATTTCTCTATATCTCTCTCTCTCTTCCATTGATAAAATTGAACCATGTGGTAGTCCAGAAGCCATCTAGTTTGTGCCGAGTGAACGTTAAACCCTATTTCTATCTATATTTTCAACCCTATCTGAAAGGCATGGATGTGCCCATACCAAACTTAAGCTATATGTCTACACTTAGCGCCGCTTCAGAACAGACACTAAACTAGTTGACCGACATTTCAAGTCCTAAATCGACCATTTTAGCCGAAAACACTCAGTATACTTCGGAAATTTTATTGCGTATTTATTGACGCTCCAATTCAATTTAATTGAAAAAAATATTAAGTCTTTGTGTCTTTGACAGATGTGAAACAGAGTAGACTTGCATTTTAAAACAGTATACTAATGTTTGGTTATGACGGCCATTTCGGGCAGAGATCTATTCTCGATGAATGAAGTCGGCGGTTCTCTGTGCGCAGAATAGAGTGTACCTGTAGATTGAAGACAGACAAGTAGATACATCATATATCTATCATAATATCAAGTTTATCTAAATAAACAGAAACAAGTCTAAAAACATCCCGTGAAGATATATATTTATATTTATTACAGTTTGTTTATATCTTTATGTAGGTATGTATGGAAGGAAAACAGCTCTTCATTCATTGTTCCTCATTCTAAGTTCTTAATTCTTAATCCTTAATTCTCATTTCTTGATTTGTTGTTGTATTCCGAAATTTTTCGCTAAAAGTAACAACAAATCAAGATCTAAAAATTAATGACTGTGAATTAAGAACTAAGAATTAGAACTAAGAATAAAGAGCTGTTTGGTCTTCCATAGGTATTTAGTATAAGTTGATCGTTCTTACAAGAAGTCGGATTTTAACGTCTTCTTATATAAGATGACTTTATACCCAATATAACCTAATACATTGCCAATAAAAGTAAAGTATATGCGGTATGTATGACATTAACTGGGGAAAAACTGACACAAATTACGTGATTAAAGTATCATGATATACTCCAAACCTTATCAATTTTCGTTTAAATAACAACGAGTTTCAACACCGCCATACTCAAATCATACGATGCTTTCTGACAGAGTGTGATTAAATATGTGGCATTTTGCATGGATATGATGTTTAACATAGCCGCCAATGCAAACGGGAAAACCCGAAGAAACCTCACGAATTTGGACAGACGACCCTAATACTTGTCACGTTCAAGCGTGGAATCGACGCCACTCCATTAGACTCAATGACCGATCACGTGCACATTAAAGCCCCAATAACACTCTTGTTGTAATTGAATAATATGTCCCAATCTTTATTCTGGTCAACAAATTGTATTATTTTACAATATTCAAATAAATTGACGATACAAATTTCGTCGTAACACACCTAATTTAAAGCCCCAATAACACTCTTGTTGTAATTGAATAATATGTCCCAATCTTTATTCTGGTCAACAAATTGTATTATTTTACAATATTTAAATAAATTGATGATACAAATTTCATCGTAACACACCTAATTTAAAAAATTGGAAAAATTCAACTACATGATTTGAAAAGGTTAACGTAAACCTTTTCAAATGTGACTTGGATTTTAAAATATTTTCGAACCCTCTGGACAAGTAAAATATGATGTAATGGATAATTTACACAACAGGTAGGACAAATAAACATATAGTTCTTAGAATAAGACTATTATTTATTTTCTAGAGCTGGCAAGCCAGCAAGAGTGTTATTGTCCCTTTAAACCTCTAGAACATCCATTCTCCCCCGATGTTATGAGTTAAACACGTAATTGATTTATTTCCGTGTAATACGTTAGTTGGTCAGTTTTGATAGGATAGTGGAGAGAAAGAAAAAGAGGTTGCGTTTAACGACACAAACTAGGTCATTTCGGGACTAATATATTTTCATGTGTGCGCTAGGGGTCTTTAACTGTGGGAAGAAACCGGAGGACCCACAGAAAACCCACGAGGTTAAACACGCGACCCTACTACTTGTCAGGTACAACCTGGGAATCGAAACCACGTCAGTTGATGCAACGATAAACCCCATGATACAGCGAGCATGCGCTAACCATTCGCCCACCACAACCCCACGTCAGACAGTGGCATTTGGGTCTATATAGTTCGATTTCCAACTGCGACGTGTTCTTTTAAAGGAATAGCTGGCACCATCCGAGAAAAGTGCGAGCTGGGGTCAATGTAAGGAAGGTGAAACCAAGGAAACTGAAGGGACGGGAGGGCATCCAATGCGCTGACAAATCGACTACCGCATTCCCACACCCATGACATGTTCTACTTTTGTTTTCCCTATAGAAAGTCTTCATGGAGTTTTTCGCGGGGTGGAGGATGTAGGAGGCACGGGGGTTATTTAGTTTAGTCAACGTTTCATATAACAATAAAAAACATTAGAAAATAATCATTAATTGGCTTTGTTTCTTTACCCTCGGGAAGTATCCCAGGAATGTCACCGTGTTCCGTATTTCTACGCGAACACCGCCATATTGACGGATATAACATGTATGTTTAATTTGATTACGTCCAGATTTTATACTTTCCTGTATTCTGTTCTCGTTTAACCAGAATTGACGTAAAACAGAAATGTTTAGAAATATATAAAACAGGAGACATGGGTGTGTTAACAAGTATATCAAATTCATAAAATATCCAACCGCTTGCCAAAATACAAATAAAAAACAAGAATTACATGTTAGCCTTTGATGTAACACAAACTTGTATCATAATTAGACCATCATCATCATTAATATTACAAAAAAATCATTTGCCATTTTCTCGAAAATAATAACATATTTTTGGAGCAAGCTATAAAATGAAATGAAATGGCGTTTAACGTCCTACTGTTCGTGTAGTGTTTAAGTGTGATCAACATGAAAATTGTCATACATGTTAATCGGACAATTGTGCAAGATTTCGGATATGAATTTCAAGATGACTACGATGGCGTCATGTCCGGTTCCTGGTCCATAATTAGTATTCTAGTTTTCCTGTTTTTAATCGAATATTATTTTTACTGGTAATTCTATGTTTTGTGGAATAAATTCCGGTAGAAAACAATCAACAACTCTGTTCTTAGTTACGTTGCGATTGTATGTTTTTTAGTCATCTATTGTCAAACTGATCCCTCAGTGAATATTCGCTTGGCCGCTACAATCACTGATAAGCATGACATCGATGAGACTTAATGAGTTAATGAACTTTTTTACTCCGACAAATTAAATTCTCAAACATTTTTTTGAGGTAAAAGAAAAATATATAAAGACGTTTGAAGTATTTGTAGTTAAAAAAAAATTTCCTATTTAGTGTAAATGGGTACCGTATTAAAATGAGTAAAATGCATCATTTTGCCCGAAGCAGTTAGGTGTTATGTAAACATTGCACGAGCCGTTGAGCCAATGACTGACGCCACGTGCGGTCAAAAAACGTGTTGTGGACAGTCATCTGTTACAGAGATAATTCGTAAGTAATTCTCTGTGAAACAGATTGATCTATTGTGTGTTCTATGTTACGTTGAGAATGTCTGCACTGTACATGTGCTGCTTGTTCTATGTTATGTTGTGTGTTGTATTGATGTACTGCTTGTTCTATGTTGTGTGTTGTATTAATGTACTGCTTGTTCTATGTTGTGTTGATATTGTGTTCATGTACTGTCTGTTCTATGTTATGTTGTGTTGATGTTGTGTACTGCTTTTTCTATGCTATGTTGAGAATGTATTCATGTATTGTTTGTTCTATGCTATGTCGAGACTGTACCCGGGTACTATTTCTTCTAAATTCCGTAACTGTCTTGTATTCATATATATTTAAACTCAACCGGATTAAAGCAAAACTTACCTGTTTTACCGACATCTGCCGAACCAACAACAACTATTTTATATTCTTCATCATAACTCGAACATTCACTATCCGACCTCAATCTCTGTCGACCTGTACTTTTAGCAGAACCACACCACATGATTAAATCCTAAAAGTTACAAAACATTCAATACCACTTATCATTTGTATGTACCTTTGCACAATGGTCCAAGCGAATTTCAAAATTTCTCAATTTAATCATTTGTCTACTTGATGCAACTCCTCATTTGAGTAATTTACATAGTGCGTTTAATAATTGTGGAACACCTGATTACGTATTATGTTTACTCTTTTCTGTTTAGAACATCTAGTGTCACCTCTCATATGATGAGTCCATCTAATATGCTTACTCTTTCTAGAACACCAAATACCACTGGGTGAGCTCACATAATAGGCTTACTCTTTATAGAATACCTCATATCCATCAAGAATCGTTCACAGATTTTATAAAACCAGAATAGCATAAAAACCACGCAACCTATTCGTATTTCTAATACCAAGAAGCATTCACAGATTCAATTTAAAACCAGAGCAGCATAAAACCACGTAATCTATTCGTATTTCTACTACCAAGAAGCGTTCACAGATTTTATTTAAAACCAGAATAGCATAATACCACACAATTTATACGTAAATCATCACGTTTTTGAATCGGCACAGTTTTTATATTATTATTATATGTTTCACAGCATCCACCAACAGCCATTTAGCAGCTTCGATACGAAAAAATACGTTTTTGTCGATTATAATCAAAGTGTCATTATAAATTATTACAGGGATATAAGAAATGGTACAGTTCTGATTCAGTCAAAGCGTGTATAACAGTTTACCTTATAATAAAAAATAAAGGCATATTATAATCCTAACCCTAATTTAATTCATTCATAAAAACTTCCTTTTTGGTGACTGTTAAGGTGAAATTATTTGTTTGATTATCACGACTATATATTCAAACATATTTAGATCTATAAATAGTCATGTTATGTTCATATTGTATTTATATAATCTGATCTGCTCATTTCCTGATTTACTGGCTTTCACTGCTCACAACACAAAACTCTAAACCGTGTCTTGTGAAATTCATCCGTATTATGTCGTATATTCCCGAATGACAAACAAAACCATTATTTTGTAATACTGATAGACCTTGTAATGTCCATAAACTATTGCACTGGATTATTCTTTTTATCATTTAGTAATCATTACATGAAAGACACACGGTGTAATATTCCACCTCTGTAAATGTTGGATGGTATTTTCGATCACAAAAACACAGTGATCATCACTACCATGACAAACGTCTTAATCCACAAGAAAGTATGTTCGACTAAAACAGCTGTACGATTTTACATTAACTATTTCCAGGCAAAACATAATAATTTGTTTCAAAGCTTACTACATCTGAATTCAAACACGAAACTGGTGCTATGGTTTCGTGCAAAAAGTAGGGTGTTTTTACTATTCCTGGAACAACTGATAACACTTGTACTGTTCTATTTATCTTATTATCTTTCAATACAAATTTCTAAATTCCCAACTGTAGTAAACTAGTATGGTTCAAGCTGACAAAACTGTTCATTTTGAAGATTTCACACAGCTTTTACCCAAACAACTAATACCACTTGTCACGAGGAGTTCAACCAGTATGCTTACTCTTTGTAGAACACTTGATAACTCTTCTCATTTGAAGAGTTCACATTAGTAGCCTTGTTATTTCTAGAATACCTGGTGTAACTTCTCATTTGAACAGTTCACATATTATTTCTTACTCGAAAACACCTGATACCATTTCTGAATTAAGTAGTTCACATATTATGCTTACTCTAGACCATCTGATATCACTTCTTGTGTGACGACTTCACGTAGCTAACATTGTTTAGTCCAAGAATAGAGGAAACATACTACATATTACTCCAAATGAAACAATGTAATAGTTGGTAGTGAAATATAAATAGTAGTGGTATTATAGCTTACAGTATAGAAATAGTAGTGGTATAAGTTGTATTACATGGTGAGTTATCGTGGAGTAATTCTCTTCTCACAATATATATATATATATATATTATATATGTACAGTGTGTCAGTGTAGCAGTGTAGTCATATTACATATATACGTACTCAGGGTGTATACCAGTCGATACAATAAAACACAGTCTGTTATTTTAACACCGCGGAGTACGATTTTAAACACCACTGTATTCGACTCATGAATACCTAGCTACGAAACATAGCTAAACCAGTCGATACTATAAAACACACACTGTTATTTTAACACCACAGGGTACGATTTCCGACACCATTGTATTAGGTTAGATCTAATTGATAAGGCCAACTTTAAGTTTCGTCAAAAGTCACGAGATGCAAACAGGGTTATAACACTAATCCCAATTCTTATCCTAATCCTGGACCTAACCCTAATGCTTAACCTTAACCTAACCTATTATCTCGCCAAAAATCACGTGTCGTTACCTTATTTACATCTCAGCGACCTTGGCGAAAAAAAACTGGCCTGAACAAATAGATTTAGCCAAAGTATTCAACTCTTGTACTGATGTTTTTCTTTCAGCTACGGCGAGATGCCCTTAGTTTCACGTGACAAACTTAATTTCTTTATTAATGCATGGAACATCTAATGTGCCGACCCCACTAGGAAAAATGGAGATCCAGTGTACGTGTACGTGCAGGTAAAATACCCTTGGCGGTTGGAATTAGATAAAAGAGTAGGTCACAGCACACTATATGGCGTATGCCTGTCTTCGTTAGCCCAGTTGGGTAGAACAGTAGGACGATAAACCCTATTTCATATCCGATGTCGTATTCATGAGCCCAGTCGGAGCAGAACAGTAAGGCGTTATTCAATTTTATTTCCGATGTCGTCTTCATGATCCCAGTCGAAGCAGAACTGTGGGACGTAAAACCCCGTTTCATTTCATTTTTCCACTGCCTACTACTTTTCTATCAGTTCTCAGTACAGTAGCAATTAGTCACCATACTAACTTCATTCCATCCGCCATGGATTGAATAAAAACTACTAAATCTTACATTCCAACGCTGACTCATTACTACAGTATTTCACCAATACACTAATATACAGGTATGATTTATAGTGTTGGTTTACGGAAGACAAATTGGGCCGATCAAATAGAAAAAAAAACACAATTGTCTCGTAAATACGGGATAACTATGTAGTAATTACGGGACAATCAGTTGCTTTCGTTTGATTTGTCTTCGTATAGGTTAGTTAATTTACGTCAACTTTGACGTTTCAGCTGCATTTCGTCTTTTAGCTACATGTTGGGGTGAAACTGGAATCCGACATCACGTATCATACATATACTATCATACCAGGGGATAACGTACACTTGGGATTTACATAATATGGTTTAATCAGGGTTCGTTAACAGTGGGAAGAAACCCGAGAAACCCCACGAGTTTGGACAGGCGACCCTACTCCTAGTCATGTCCGAAACCACGCCGTTTGACTAAATTATTATCCTTTAACCTTTCGGCCACCGATCCACCTACCACTACAATGTGTACATAGATGAAATGCATCAGAGATACAATTTTCGTGATAAATACGATTGGGGTGGGTGGGGGACAATTCGAAGAAACGCATTCTATGAGTTCTGACTGCATTGCACCAACCGTAATTTTGGACGAAAATGAGAATTGCTGTGGGGTTCTAGGTCATTTCATTTGAACGTACGTGTCTTTGGTGGTGGTAGGAAAGTGGAGGACCCAGAGTAGCCTACGTGGTTGGGCAGGCTACCGTACGCATAATCACGTACAAGTGAGGGAATGAAACTACGCCACTTGAGTCAATGGGAGACATATTATGATTTGATGGTAACGCGTCCAAATATGTAACCAGCCACAAACTGACTTGTCTTGTGTAGCTGCGACCAGATAAAAAAAACAAGTTAAATTAAACTGTTTATATTTTAGTGTGTGTTGGATTTTTAGTCACCTGTACACGTCATACTTCCTGTCTCAACGAACCGGAAACACATTCAATAAATATTACATTTTATAACAATTAACAACAAGACCACAAACAAAATGTCACGCACTCTGTTTTATTTACAACTGTCTATTACCGACCCAGACGATCTTATATTCAAATTATTGTTACTTGTTACATTGATTAAATTTCCGCCATTGAAGTAGCACGCGCTCACTTGTAGGTAATTGCATATTGGATTTGTTTATGCCGACTAATTATTGCATATTGGTTCAAGAAGTTTTGAAAATAAAGTAATTATCATTATTTATATATAAATGAAGTAAACGGAAATATTGAATTTAATTTCTAATAATATGTATTGCATGTAATTAGTGATTGGAGGACTAACTAGGCCTAAATTCGAGAGAGAGAGAGAGAGAGAGAGAGAGAGAGAGAGAGAGAGAGAGAGAGGGAGAGAGAAGTTTAAGGTCCAGGCCACCCTACTCCTTGTCACGTACAAGCGGTAAACGAAACTACGTCACTTTAGATTGGGTAGAAACGAATTGTAAGGGTTGTTACTTTTCTGCATCAATAGTGCAATTGGGAACGGAAATAAGAAATGCTGTAGGGTTCTTCATTGACCCGCTCATTGTAAAAAAAAAATGGAACGTTAAACTTCATTCCATTTGTAATGAGGCGCTTGGCTGAACGAGGGTAAACGTCAATGCGTAACCATACTTCAGACGTAGACTGGACTATCCAATCGCGATCGGCTGACATTCAATTCGGATTAGATTAGAATTCTAATTAAAGTTTTAAAAAAAAATGAATCAAAATCAGTTTATATACACTAATATTACATTACTGGGTTCTATTGATTCCAAAGAATAGCGATTTAGCTCCTATAATGTTTGGGGATACAGCCAAATATTGGAAGGGAAGTAACTCCACTCGGTGTAAGACTAACAATTCTCTTATCATTACAATGGTCTTAATCTCTACAACTACAAATAATGTAACACGTCTGATAAAAACATTATAATGGACTGGCGATTTCAAAGGATTCTATAGGAAGTGATGTCATTTCAGAAGGCGATCATCCTAATTTACGTCTGTTTACTTTCTGATCTTACCATCTAAAGTTCATGAATATTCGCAGAAATTAAAAAAAACAACAAAAATTTGTTTGATATTAGACCACAACGTCAACAATAAATGCCATACAAAAAGGTGGGGCGGAGGAAAGGAACTTCCTATACATAGATGCATTACAAGTCGAGGTATATCGGGGAAGTAATGACTAATCTGACATATTGAACATATTATGACTGTACATTCTATATTATTGTGTTGCTTGTTCTCTTATATAATCGTTTAATTTTTAAAGTTATCTTTACCAATAATCGATATATTTATTAGGTTCTTCATGCCTTTTTTAATCTTATTATCGTATCCTATAAACTCTGATATAAAAGCTACACCAAAGCTACATAAATGCAGTGTAAAAACAGCCTCCATCCTCCACACGTTAATATTCAACAATGTCTTAAAGAAATATTTGCAGGTACGATTTAAAAGCACCTTGTTCGTGATATTAACATACAGTCTAATGAAGATGAATTCAAAATTATAATAAGTCTACAGTAAAACAAATGTAATGTTATATATACGAAGGATTATACCGGCCACTTTCATCAACATTTTAAACATGGTTTAAAGCTTCTCTGATGATAGTATAAGCCATCGATAGTGTCGTGAACATGCCTCCATAATAACCAAAACCTCGACTTGGTATCGGTAAAGGTATCATATAAGCTAACGTGAAGAAGATTCGTGAAGCGGTGAATACTCGAAAGTGCCAGAGAGCTGTACTTGGTTTAGGTCTGGCTGCTATATAGACGATTCCTATCATGAAATATGGTACGATATTTTCTAAATCATTCAGATGACACCTGAAATTAGACAGAACAAAATGAAATGAAATTGTGTTTAATGTCTTACTTTTCTGCTTCGACTGGGCTAATGAAGACGGGCGTGTGCTGTAGGCTACAGTGTGCTATGATGGAAATTTGTATGTAGGAAACTGTGTGGCTCAATGAGTAAGACGCTGGTTAGCTCCGAGTCTTGGCCGAGATAGTCCTTCGGGATTTTTTGGTGTGATTTCCTCAGTGGTGAAGGACGGACGGTCTGTCTTCGGATGGGACGAACAATCAATAACGTATAGCGATGATGTATAGTCGTGTACACATTGGTCTCGCACGACAGCTGGAATTCGATATAAGAGAAGACCATAGCACCGCTGTTCTCACAAAATGTTCCCCACAACCCACTGTATAGCGTATGTCAGTCTCCATAGGCACAGTCGGGACAGAAAAGCAGGACGCTAAACCTCATATCATATCATTACATTTCATTTTTATAGGTCCACATGGAATTGTGATCGTATATTGCCGTCTTTACGCCCCCAGGACGTCTGTCAGTGCGCAGTCCACAATTTCCGTTAATCACTGCTAGAGTTATGGCCCTTGTTTCATATGTGGAACCTCTTGAACGCTCTAACCACTAAAGATATCGTCCGATCTGTATTAAATTAATTATATGTGGGGTTATGTCCCTTGCTCCACTTTTTGTGAAAGCTTTAACGACAAAATTTATCACCCGATCTGTATTAAATTTATATGCATTTTTCAGATTCGAAAACGAAGAGGCCTATACAATATCAACAATATCCGTATATAACTTGTGGAGTGATGGTCCTTTTTGTACTTTATTGAACCTTCTGAACGCTCTGACAACAGAAGTTATCATCTGATCTGTTTTAAACTGATACTAATGTTTTCTTAATGCACCAATTACCTGGATAATTTCGGTGTCTGGCAACCTATCTTTGTTTCTCAGCTGGGGCCAAATATACGAACTACCATGGCGTGATCCACGGTCGAGGCCCAATTCTTCGAAAAATATGTGTTATAATTTATGCTTCAATACAATTACTAAATACCTCTGAAAGATAAGTATATTTTTTTTTATTGATTTCCAAATGTAACAGTCTGTTTTACCTGCGTGATCTTTCAACATCCTCGTCATCCAGTACTGCTTCCTTTTCTCCCACCCACACCGCATCTTCCTTATTAGCAAATGCCTACATTAATATACGCACAAAATAAAAAAAAATAGCATACTGATAAAGCGATAGGCCATTTTTTTATATTCACAGTGTCATAACGGATAGACAAACTATTGGTATACACCCACACGTATATAGTCGTCGCCCCTGTCCATCGTCCGTCGATCCGTCGACGTCAATTGTCTGTTCACATACGGGGTCTCTTGAGTGCACAAGGAAATCCACCACCCCCCTTTTCCAAAAACCTTTTTAACACCATATGGTCTACAGCTTTAAAAGAAAGTCCATTTCTTTACTAGATTCTATCAACAGCTTAAGTGTCATCAATATGTAGACATACATGAAGGGTATTATGAGGTGTAAGAACATAATGATATAAATTTTAAAGAAATAACATTACATTTAGTCGACGTACGCATTGACTTTAAATACACGGGATACAATACTAATAATGCAATTACAATATTTTATTACTGACCAACGATTTGACAGAAACATGTGGTCAGTAACACACAGTAATCGTATTCTATAGCTAGAATTGTGTCCAATGTATATTACGACAGCTTATATGCAGAATGGCTGTTATCAGGTAAAGAAGTAAATCGCTAATATTTGGGAACTAGAAATTGACACGAATGGATTGCAAAAATATAATAATGCTATATGAAGGTATATGCACTGATTTACATTCAATCGTTTCTGTTTTTATTCTAATTTGTAATCAGCTATATTCTGCGAAATACGCCAGAAGCCTCAAAAGAATTGCAATCTCCAGTGTCTGGTTATTCCAGTCTACACCGATAGTATTTATTGCGTATGTTCATCGGATAAGAATATGTCGTCGCCGTTTGAGATGGCTTGTGGAATATGTATTGTCTCGTCCCTTGTTACAACCGAGGATTCGAAACCACGCCAGTTGACTCAATGACGGGCTTTATGATACAGCACGCACGTGCTGGCCATTTGGCCATCCAACCTCCCTTCTTATTGAAAGTATGACTGACCTTATTGCGTACCCGGTAATACGATGTTACAGGACCCATAGCTAATGTCTTTAACATTACAACTGTACCATGGATAGCAAAATCTCTAAACACTGGATTGTCTAATGTATATAACGCCGACATTTTGATAGGTTTATAACTGCTATTATGGTGGTTGTCCTAGAACGTTATTCAACTAAGCGTCAATGTAACAACGTAAGCGGTGTATATGTAGGCCTGCTATGTTGAATTGATGAATGATTTATGTCGTCCACATCCGGTATACATTGCAATATTTATAGCTCTCGTCCTTGTAACATTAAGATACACGAATATAGGTGCAACTGCACTCGTTTAAATATTATCTTGTCGTTTGTGGATCAGCCATTTTTAATTATCTTCTAAATGTTGTTATTTGTTCAGTAAAAATAGGGGTTCGGTTGAATGACCGAATGTATCTCGCTTGCGCGTTGTATCATAAGGTCTGCCGGTGAGTCATTTGGCGTGGTTTTGACTCCCTGGTTGTACGTGACAAGAAATGGAGTCGCCTGTCTAACCTCGTGGGTTTTCTCCAGGTCCTCCGGTATCCTCCCACTGTTAAAGACCCCTACGCGCAAGTGAATTATTGAAATAAAATTAAACCATATGTAAGTCCCGAAATGACATTGTGTCTAGTGGACGTTAAACCCAATCTCCCACTTTCTCGACGCCATGTGTCAATTTTAAAATGGTTAATATTCATAGAAATGTATCAATATTTAAATATACGTTATGCAAGCGCTAAATCTGATTATTGCAAGTCTGTATTTAGGATTCAGATGTCATAGAAATTATAAATTGGATCTTTATTTACACAACAAGCACAAAATAAACTCTGTAGACCCACGGGTGGCTTGGATTTAAACAGGATTTCGTTGACTGGTTTAATTTTAACTACCCTCTCACTCATTTTGACCCATTGTTATAAAAATCCAAAAAGTTAAAACACAAATTCGGGATATGATGACAGCAGACAGCAGAGATTATGTAGGTGGGGTTAACGCCTGTCAATCAAACGATCGGCCATACTAAGAATCGGTGAAGATGAGGTTAACTACCATTTCTAGTCACAAATTACAGAGGTGATAACTATGTTCGTTCTTTTTTAAATTAAATATCATGGATACTTTTCAGTTAGACGTTTTGTCCCTTTAACTACCAAAGTTTATCTATATAGGTCAATGTATTTATGAATACTATGTATGGCGCATTATGTTGTACGGGTATTGAATAAACCCTTACCTCCGGTTTATATGGTTTCAGTTTCTAGGTGTTTCTTTCGTGGTAATTCATTTAAAAGAGACAACCCATATGTGGCCATACGTCATGCTGTTTGCTATGCAGGAAATTGTGCCCGGTAATTCGATGAAACAAACAGCTTTTAAATTAGTTAAGTCTCTAACTCACTATTATCCAAAATCTTCAACATTGAAAAAACGAATTATTTGTCAATTTAAATCAACATTGATGTTATGATCTTACGGAAAAAGATGGGCTACTGATATCCAATATTTAAGACAAAATAAACGTTTTACCAATGGTACACGAATCGTGTACCACAATACGATTCAGCCCCAGTTGTAACAAGAGGCTCGGGGGACGAGGCTACACACATTGCACCAAATCAAACGGCGTATGTAGACTGGAATAACCAGACGATGGAAATTTGCATTCGATTGAGACTGTTTGCTTATTTCGCCGAACATAAGTGATTTGAAATTAGAGTAAAAACGGAGATCATTGAATGTAAATCAGTTTATATACATTCATATTACTAGTTATAATATATGCGTTGCGATCCACTTGCGTCAATTTCTAGGTCCCAAATGTTACCGAATTAGCTCCTTTAAATTTAAAAAAAAAGTTTGAAAAGTGCATGTAAATATGTTAGATGAAATATTGGACAGCGTGACGATTTCATGGAGATGCACGTGCGGGGTAGTGTCGTGCTGTATCAGCATATTACTAAATGCTTTGCTCTCGACAATTACACAAGCATATTACTTTTCTATGAGCTTTATGCCCAAAGAATAGAGATTTAGTACCTTTAATGTCGGGGAATACAACAATATGCTGGTAGGGGAGTGACTCGAGTAATCCCAATGGGTCATTGTTGCAACGAATTTAATCTTTATAACCACGAATGAATCTGTCTGTTGCAAATAATATGAATTCATAGGAAGTGATCGTCATTGTAGAAAGTTATCACTCTAATTCATGTTTGTGCACTTTATGATCCCTCCGCCGCAACATCCAACGTATTCACCGGGACCTGGCAAAATTGGAAATACAGAAATTATTCTTTGATAATGGGCCAAAACCTTAAAAACGAATTGTTATGCAAAGGGTGTTCGGTTGGGTGATGCTATATAGGCTATAGACGTACTATTGGCAAATGGAGGAATATAACTGGAGTAAATACTAGTTAACCGCACTACAAATGGAGGCATGGAGTAATTACAAGTTAGACAAATGGAGGTAATTACTAGTTAGACAAATGGATGTATAAAACGGGAGTAATTACTAGTTAACCGCACTACAAATGGAGGTATGAGGTAATTACAAGTTACACAAATTATGGAGGTAATTACTAGTTAGACAAATGGAGGTATAAAACTGGAGTAATTACTAGCTAACCGCACTACAAATGGAGGTATGGGATAATTACAAGTTAGACAAATGGAGGTATATAACTGGGGTAATTACTAGTTAGACGCACTACAAATGGATGGATATAACTGGTGTGATTACTATAGTAAGGACCACTTCAAATATACTATTCAAAAAAAGTAGGGGATATTTGATTTTGGGGGCATAATACTAAAATATGCAAATGACTACGAAAAAAGTCACTATAGAACCTAACAGAAGAAACATTTCCAGTTACATGTGACGCCCAAAGGCACCAATAGCTACCGCATGGAATGCCGGTGATGCTTGGGATCATCATGGGGGTCCAACCCAAGATTTGCACGACTCTGACTTTGAATGTTACAGTCATTGTGGCATTGAATTCCAGGGTGGAAACATCAGTTTAATTGTTTTAGTGACCAGAAAACAAATTTTGATATGCGTCGGCTTACCCAAAATGAAAGGTTACGTGCCCTTGGCATGCTACAGATCGGCACAACACGCGCGGTTGTGGCGCGGACGATGAATGTTTCTCAGTCTGTCATAAGCAGGCTATGGTCCAGATACCGTGATACACAATCTGTACAGGACAGACCACGCTCAGGTCGACCAAGGGCGACAACTCAAGCCCAGGATCGATTTATCCGTACAGCAAATCAGATCAGCGCTCGTCTTCAAACAGACACTGGTGGGAGAGTGAGTGGCCAGAAGATTCGGAATCGACTGCATAGGGGTCACCTTCGCGCCCGACGTCCTCGCGTGATCCCTTGTTTGAGAGATCATCACATTCAGGCAAGACGTCGTTGGTGTAGGGATCGTCAACACTGGGATAATCGACGCTGGAGCAATGTGATGTTTTCAGATGAGTCAAGGTTCACTGTTGATTTTTTGGACAGACGTGGGGGGGGGGGGGGGTGTGGCGTCGTCGAAACGAGCGCTTCCAAGACGTTAACGTCATCAGACATGATCGATTTGGGGGTGGTTCTGTTATGGTGTGGGGGGGGGGGCATCACTGTTGCTGGAAGAACGGCTTTACATGTTGTTGCAGGGCGTGTTACAGGCCAGTACTACCGGGGCAACATCTTGGCAGTCCATGTTGTGCCGTTCGCACGACGTCATGGCCGCCGTTTCATCTTCCAGGATTACAACGCAAGATGTCACAGGGCCAGGATCGTTACAGGTTACCTCCAACAACAGAACATCACCACATTACCTTGGCCAGCACTGAGTCCCGACCTCTCCCCCATCGAGCATGTCTGGGACATGCTTGGACAGAGGTTACGTCAACGTCAACAACGTCCTGCCAATGTCCAAGAACTTGCTGCTGCGTTGCAACAGGAATGGGACAATCTGGACCAAAATGACCTTAGACGTCTCATTAGGAGTATGCCACGTCGGATCAATGCTTGTTTGGTAAACAGGGGAGGATTTACCCGTTACTGACTTTGTTGTGATGCTGTGGTAACTTTGCTGTTTGACCCCGGGTATCATTTTACCCTTATAATGGTCAGTCTGTGCCTTACTTAGTCTAACGATCATTTGGAATAAATCGATGAATGTGAACTTCATTTCATTTTGTCATTTGTTTCTTCGTCAGTTTCATTGGGTGACTTTAATAACACTTAAAAATCAAATATCCCCTACTTTTTTTGAATAGTATATAATTGGAGTAATTACTAGCCTGATTCATTTTAAATATCGGACTGTTTATTTAACGCGAAGAATATTTAGAAGAACATTTATGCCTTGTTGTACTACTGTAGCCTGTACACGCTGATATAGTTATAAATTTCAGAATAAAAAATCTTTTAAAATCAAAATTATTAATTCTGTGAAGGCAGATTTTACAGATATAGACCCACCCGCCAACACATTTATAATCAACAAAGTCTTAGAGTCACAGCCAAGGGAAATATCGTCATTATTTGTAAATTGGTACTGAGAAATACTTGAACGTACGATTTAACAAACTGTTCGGGATTACAAAGGTGATTTAAAGAAAAATTCCAAATTTGGTTAATTCTTCAGTCAAAATAAATTTCATGGCCTATATACGAAGAATCATACCGGCCACTTTCATCAACATTTTAAACGTGATTTAACGCTTCTTTGATAATAGTATAAGCCATGGACAGTGTCGTGAACATGCCTCCATAATAACCAAAACCTCGACTTGGTATCGGTAAAGGTATCATATAAGCTAACGTGAAGAAGATTCTTGAAGCGGTGAACACTCGGAAGTGCCAGAGAGCTGTACTTGGTTTAGGTCTGGCTGCTATATAGACGATTCCTATCATGAAATATGGTACGATATTTTCTAAATCATTCAGATGACACCTGAAAGTAGAACAAAGTACACACAATTGGACATATCACTGTATTATCATAATCAATGGTTCAGTGAGTAAGAATCTGGTTCAATATCCAGGAGGTCTCGGGTTCGCTCCCTGTCTTGGAAGGACAGGGTGCCTATCTCTAGTCAATCGGATGGGACGAAAAACCGATATCGTATTTAAAAAACCTATTGCCGTCTACAGATTGGTCCCATATACATATTTGCGTGCACGTAAAAAAACACTTGATAGATGGAATTTGAAATATAAGTGTAGGCCAAAGTACCGTTGTAGCGGCAAAATAACCCACGCGCCCGGTACTGAACAGCGCAGTGGGCGCTTACGGCTTGCCCCGGATCCATTCACTTAATTTGAATTGTTCGCCTGTTTGTGATTTCTGCGTATAGTGTCTTGTCCATATATTTGTTTTTATGTACCTTATGTGTAGTGCAGTCCCCCTTCACTTACTAATATATACATTACATGGTGTATGCCCAGGCGATGTGAAAAAGTAGGACGTTACATCCCTTCTGATTTCATTTCCTTTAAATTTCCAATTTCATATTTTCTAAGAAAGTCAAAGCATAATTATTTCTATGTCTTTTGCTCAAAAGGTTGTCAACTCACTATTATACGATCATGGGCAAAATTTTTGGGGCATTCGAAAGGGTGACAGCCTGATTGAGGAAATAGTTACTCAATTACCTCCCTTGTTTTCCCACTCCTCTCCATGGACGGCCATCTTCAAACGTTTGAATTTGAAGTTGAAAATGATATTTTTGCCAATTTCTCAACTGGCAATAGTGAATTATAGGATTAATAGGATTATTCTTTAACAAGGTATAGGACTGTTTATAGGTTCAATCTATTTTAGGGCTTTGTTTTAATACATTTTAAAAATATAACTTAAAAAAATGCTATTGGAACTTTAAAGGATTAGCATTTGTATTGATTCCAAAATCTAATGGGGAGTGGGTGGCCGAACGGTTAGCACGTGTGTGCTATACCATAAGGTCTGTCATTGACTCTACAGGCGTAATTTCGATTTTTCAGGTGTACGTGATAAGGAGTGGGATCGCCTGTCCAATCTCGTGGGTTTTATTCCGGGCGGGTCCTCCGGTTTCCTCCCACTGCGCTAAAGAGTTATACGCGCCAGCGAATAATTGAAATTAAATTTAAACATATGTTAGTCCCGAAATGACATAGTTTGTGTAGAGTGCAATTTAAACTCCCTCTCTCTCCCTCGCTCTCTTCTCTCTTTCCGTCTCCAAAATCTGTCTGTTTTACCTGCGTGATCTTTCAACATCCTCGTCATCTAATACGGGTTTTGCACCTTTTTCTCCAACCCACACCGTGTCTTCCTTATTGCAATATGCCTATAAATAAACACGCAAATAAATAAAATAACATATTATTATTGATAACGTTAAAAGCGATTGACAAGCTATGCATTACATATATATCGTCAAAAGATACGCCGCTGCTTGTAAATGCACGGGACCCCTACGCGCAAGCGATTTATTGAAATAAGATTAAAATCATATGTTAGTTCCGAAATGACCTAGTTTGTGTCGAGTGGGCGTTATACCTCTCTCTCTCTCTCTGTATGCAACTTAGAGGTTTTAATTACTGTATATATGAATCAGAGGTGCTACGAGGTGTTCTATAATAAGAACACGCATAAAAATTGTCACGTGACTAAATGAAATATTTATATATGTAGTCGAATTTAACATGCGCATTGACTTTTAACACACGGGATACAATACTATTAATACAATTACTATATTTTATTACTGACCAACGATTTGACTGAAACACGTGGTCAGTAACACACAGAAATTTTATTTCATGGCAGTGTACTGTCGTGGTTTCGATTCCCCGGTTATACGTGACAGGGAGTAGGGTCTCCAGTCCAACGTCGAGGGTTTTCGCCGGGTCCTTCGGTTTCCTACCACTGCTAAAGACCCCTACGCGTAAGCGAATTATTAAAATGAAATTGAACCATGTGTTATTCCCGAAATGGCCTAGTTTGTGTTGAGTGGACGTTAAACCCCATTTCTCTCGCATAGAATTGTGGCATACGGATACTATGTAGAATTGAAACATGGATGCTATGATTATGATTTCGCTGAGGTTGCTTAACACAAACAAGTTAATATGTATGTCAAGTACTCACCTTATTGCGTACCCGGTAATATAATGTTATAGGACCCATAGCTAATGTTTTTAACATTACAACTGTACTATGGATAGCAAAATCTCTAAACACTGGATTATCTAATGTATATAACGCCGACATTTTGATGTTTGTATCTCTGTTCTATATACTATGGTGGTATTTTCTAGAACCCTATTCAACTGAGCGGTGTGTATGTACTATATTTCAATAGATGAATACATATGCAATGGTATATAGGTCATACAGGTATATCTACACACTCATCAGAAGTGAATATTCGCTGGGCCGCTACAGTCACTGATAAGGATGACATCGACGCGACTTAATGAGCCAAAAATATTACCCTTTTCCTTCCGACAAATTAAATTCTAAAACATTTTTTTTTATGTATTAGAAAAAATAAATAACGACGTATTTGTAGTTAAAAATATTTCCTATTTAGTGTAAATGGGTATTAAAATCAGTAAAAGGCATCATTCTGTCCGAAGCAGTTACGTCTGTAAACAATGCACGCGCCATTGAGCCAATAATTGACGCCGCGTGATGTCATTGCACGCGTTGAAGAGAGAGAGAGAGAGAGAGAGAGAGAGAGAGAGAGAGAGAGAGAGAGAGAGAGGGTTTAACGTCCACTCGACACAAACTATCTAGGTCATCGGGACTAACATGGTTTAATTTGTATTTCCCCCCCCCCCACACACACACACACACACACACGCGTTGAAGACTGTCACCTTTGACAGAGATATTAGAAGACTAATTCTCTGTATACAGATTGGTATATCTACTGACCCGTAAGTCGCAAGGGCAATCTCCGACATCCAGTCTCTCTTCTTTGAAACATTAAAATAGACACATAGTGATATGATACAATTTGTATTATTGGTATTGTGATATATTCGGCGGAATACCAGACCATTTTACACATTTTTTTAAAAATTAATTTCTTGTCGTTTGGGGATCAGTGGATCGGTCATTTATAATTGTTTTCTGGGCATGTTTTTGATTTGTTCATTACAAATGGCGCTCGAAACCTTCATATCCATACAGTACGTCGTGTACCGATTTTAAAATGTTCATAATGTCTTAGTCTTACATATTGTTTAATAGGCTCACATATTGTCACTGACTAAGTGGGTAAGACACTGGCTCGCTATCCTGAAGGGCGCGGGTTAGATCCCGGTGGTGCAGGGTGAGATCTGTAGAGTCCACAAACAACATCCGGATAGCGACAATATACGTCCGCATGAAAATATGGGTGTATAAAAATAAAATTACCTTAAAGTCAATAATATCGATTCAATTATAGCACAATTCAATATCGAGGCAATGCGAAAAATAAATGACATGTCACGCTTATTCGGAATTAGCAGGAATCCAACAAGACCAGCCGGAGTGAAGAATTCTCAAAATTCGCGCCACATTCGGGAGGGAATTTTAAACCAAGCAAAATTCTTACAGATTTGTAAGAATGTTGTTCGAATATTTAGAATGCGCTTAAAACCCGCCTCCGTTAATTCTTGCACATTTCGGGTGTATTAGCTCTCGAATGCAGTCCGAATGATGTTGAAACACAATAAGAAATGAAATGCAATGGGGTTTAACGTCCTACTGTTCCGCTTCGAACTGGGTTAATGAAGACGGGGAAACGCAATAGGAATACGTATTTGTTTAAAATTTAGTGGGAATATTAAGAATGCACCCCGAAAGCCTTTCGAGTGCGGTTCGATTGATGTCCAAATACCATCAGACGTCTGGTTGGAAGGTGCTTAGAATGCCGTAGGCCTATAGATTCACTTCAAATGGTCGACGAATATGGTCCAAAGATCCCAGAATTCAAATAGAATGAAGCTGAAATACTTAAAATGTAACACGAATATAATATATCGACAGGGTTCGTCCTCTTATGAATCCAGTACTTCGCCCAAGATTTGAAATTTGTGAAAAGCTGTTATCGCACAACGACACTGGGGTTTCAGCAAATATGGGGGGGGGGTAACTCTGAACTGATGGACATTAATTTTATATTTTTTTAACAGGCGGTGAACTAGCTACGGGAATATAGTTATAAACTTATCTAACGCTGAACATGTAACAAAGAGCGCTCTAATCGACAAGAAACTTGGGTCTGTATATTTGATAGTTGAGAAGAATGATCAAGATCAAGAGGCTTCGGTTACATCTTCACTCAATTTCAATTTATCATTCATCCCATTCTGAATACTCTGTGCGCGAGTGGACCTCCTTTGGTCGACTAATATTTTTTGGTTAGAAAAATCCGGAAGATTCGTCACGGCCATATGTCTGTATTTGAACACACTTCTTCGGTTCTAAATCAAAAGAAAGTCAAAGAGAGTGGCATGTGTTATTGACGCACAACAATTCGTGAAAGACATTACTAGTCTGATTCCTAATTTTATTATTTATCCAAAATAGATTAGCCTCCCTTTCACTGTCAAGCTTGACCCAAGAATGATGTTTCAGCATGCGCATGGACCTGATAATAAGGTTCCTGGTTTAATCCGTTTGGTTTTGGTTTTGTTTTGTTTTTGGTTTTCCACCTTCCAAAAATATGTTTGCAAATGGAACAGCAATAGGTCAAAACAAACTAAACATACATTATGGGAGAGCAAAAACTGACTTTTGTCGGTCTTCCTTTGAGCTTCAGATGTCATAGAAATTATAAATTAGATCTTTATTTAAACAACAAGCCCAAAATGAACACTGTAGACCCACGGATGGCTTGGATTGGGCTCGATTTAAAACAGGATTTCGTCGACTGATTTAATCACTATGGCGTTGTGGGTGGGGTTTCTGCGTGACGTTGACGTCATCATACTTCCGGAAATTATTCATAAAAGACAGTGATGCCCGAGGCTATACACAAGCTTCAGTAGATACCGTTTAAACATTACTTGATGATCGAGACTATGTAGGTGGAGTTAACGCCTGTCAATCAACAATCGGCCATGGGAAAAGGGTGTCGATGATTTTAACCCCCATATCTAGTAAAAAATTATAGTGGTAACAACTTTGTTCAGGATAAAGTTATTTGACTGAAATTTTCAATATATTCTTGTTTCAACATCTATTTTTGAACTTTTATAGCAAGAATGGCTAACTCCTTGTCAAAATCTCCCATAATGTATCTTTAACTGAACGCTGAGGTATAATATTTCAGCTCAAATTCTCCGGGCACGTGCTTTTGAAATGGTAGTTATCTGCCCTTTAATAGAAGGTCGCGTGCCGCACGTAAACAAACAACATGAGCGACCGAACAGACAGGGGTGTCGAGAGGAGACACAAACATCACCAAAAGGTAAGAATTATAACAATTAAAGCATATTATCGAAACAAGGCATTACGAAAACAGAGTGTATGTACTCGACAAACGGCTAGAACCGCGAGGTCTCATCTTTTTACACGCAACAGAACACTAATCATTACGAACGACAATGTAACAAGTAATTTTCTTTGCTGACCCAGTAGTTCAGGTAGTGCAAGCCATCGATTTTGACTGTGAAAATACATGTAGCAAACAAGGAACTAAATGTCAACATGGTTAATGCATTTCTCGACGTACACCGGTATGCATTCTATAAAATTTCATCGATCTTCGTGGTGACTGACGTGTTTTGATTTGACGCCTCTGCTCTTTCACTTCTTTCTTTGACATGACTTCATTGACATTGTGATTGTAAAATTTTGGCAAAAAAATGGGAATCAGGAATGACCTGTTAAAGTTTTATGATGGGGATGAAATCTGTTAAGCCGAATCAGCTAATGTCATCACATAATAATCTATATCTTTTTTTCTGTCCTTCACTCCTTGGTGCACATTAGTTCAGCCCTGAAGTCAGTCGATCTCTTTATTTATCACACTTACCCTGAACGTTCAGGGACTGTCCCATTGAATCCTTGTCGAAAAAAATTGGCGCCTCAGTCAATTTTACAGAGAAACTTTTCACTGCTAAAACGACGGAGTGTGTTAACGCCTGTAAAATGTAAAGGAACATCTTAGAGAGAAAATCTTACCTCGCTAAAGTCAGTATGAGCAACACAACACGCTGTTAAAAATACGTTCCCTCATATCATTGACTGTGGCCCCAATTTTTTTTGACAAGGATTCAATGGGACAATCTCTTAACGTTCAGGGTGAGTACGTGTGATGAGACCGACAATGACATTCAGAACTGAACTAGGTGCACATGAGATCTATATAATTTATTAATATAGTCATTGGCATTGCATATAAGGCGTTGTTAAACAAAATTGAATCCTTATAATAGGTTACTTTATCTGTAAGGTCCATGACTGAATGATCTATAGACAATAGCAATAATATATAGGCCATATATGATGAGAGATGAAAGCTGAAATGATTCAATGAAATGGGGTTTAACATCCCACTGTTTTGATCCGACGGCTAATGAAGATTTGTGGGGGTGGGGAATGGATGGCTGAATGGTTATAAGCACAAGCTGTATCATAAGGTCTGTCATTAGGTCAACTGGCATGGTTTCGATTCCAGGGTCGCCTGTCTAACCTCATGCATGTGTTTTGTCTAGTTTCCTTCAACTACTAAAGACCCCTACTTAAGTGGGGTGGGGTGGGGGAGCTGTAATACGCGATAATACATGTCCTCAGGTGATGGTGGCAGATCATACAAGTATATAATCTTACTGGTTATTTGTGACTCGAGGCTGTAAATTAAGTGTGATTAGACTTCAGGGAGAGGTCATTAGCTTAACAAGATAAACAAACAGGATAAATAGCAAAATCTGACACCTCCAAGATAACAGACACATGTATTGCAGTGGTAGGCCAACTATGGACCCCAGGCCAAATGTGGCCCACAAAACCTTGTCATTCAGCCCGCCAGACCCAGAAAATTTAGGAGCAATTTTATCTCTAAATGAAATAAAAAACGAAATTGTGTATTGTTGTGCTCAAACTCTAAACAGAAGTTAGCCTCTCTAGGATCAATATCATTGTAGGTCTATTTATAGCATGCAGCATCACTCAATGAGGTTGTTACCTATTTGACGTCACTTGACTAAGGCCTACTTTCATTTTATGTTAACATGTTTTTTTTCTAAGTATAACTATGGAGCCGAATAAAAAGTGCTTTGTTCCGTATTTTATTCAATAAAATTGCATTTAGTAATCCCTGTTTGACCCTTAAGAATTGCTTTGTTCAAAACTTTGTGTTTGCCCTTCACTTAAAAAGTTTACCCACCACTCAGTCCACTGGTGTACATGTATTGTGTGGTCAGTTGTATATTTATGGATGTAGGTCAACTTTCCTGTCGCTTGTCTTTAGTTTATCAAATTTTGTTTGGACAAAATCAACAATGTCCATGTCAACACTTTTGCCCTTCAGAATGGATTTCTTTAAAATTAGGTAATGAAGATGCTCAAGATAAAAGATTGTTTTAAAATTTAAGGGCTGGACCCTGGGGGTGTGGAGCTACCCATTGGTACCTCAAATACATGTAGGACAATCAAAGACCTCCAATCTTCTTTGTCCTTGTCAATGATGTACTGTAGTACTGATATAACTTTAAGCAGTAGTGCAGTACATAGAGTATACTCATCTGGATCAACTATTATAAACAATAGTGCCATTCAAAGTTTCTTGATACTCGATCAACTATTTTCTAGCAGTGAAAATGAAATTAGACATTTAATTGATGAAGGGGTTGAATGTTGCTTTAAGTCAACTCTCATGGTTTCGATTCCCCGGTTGTACGTGACAAGGAGTAGGGTCGTGGATTTTGCCCTATCCACTGGTTTCCCACCACTGCTAAATACCCCATATGCACAAGCGAATTATTAAAATAGAATTGAACCATATGTTAGTCCTGAAATAACCCAGTTTGTGTTGGATGTTGAACCCCATTTCTCTCTCTCTCCCCCTATATGAATTAATGAGTGGCATTGTTATTATTTATTTTTGGACATCAACCTCACTGTTAGCTTAAATGGCTAATATTTGGGACCTACGAATTGACACAAATGAGCAACATATGAATGTATATAAACTGATTACATTCAATCGTTTCTGTTTTTGCTCTAATGTTAAATCATTTATGTTTGTCATTGTTTGATATGACTAGCCTTGTTGAAATATGTCTAGCCTCGTTCTTTGAGTCCCTTGTTACATGGGCGTTGAAACACATTATGACCAATGGTAAAATGTTTATTTTGTCTTCGATATTGTATATTAGAAGCCCCGGTAAGATCACAACATCAATGTTGATTTAAATTCACAAATAATTTGTGATTTCAATGTCTGAAGACTGGATGATACTGAGTTAGAGACTTAGCTACTTTAATATCATGCTTCATATCTTTTCAGTTTCCGAGTGTAATAAATTTAAATGTTGGAGGTAAGGTTTTTGCTACTAGACTGTCAACATTGACCAAATATGCTGATTCCATGTTGGCTGTCATGTTTAGTGGTCGTCATGAAGTCGATAAAGATGCAGAAGGAAATTACTTCATTGACAGAGATGGGGAGTTTTTTGGCCACATCTTAAGTTTTTTACGACATGAGGATCTGCCGCCTGCAGAGGTTGCCGAGAATGTGATGAAGGATGCAATGTTTTATGGTATCCATCCACTTGAAGATTTATTGAAAAGTTCGCCAGCGTTGTTCGCAGAGTATGTGGTTAGAGATAACATACGTCTAAAGTTATCATCGTATGAAGACGTTAAGCGAAAGATAACCGCGTTGGCAAAACAGCAGGCGTTAGATTTCAGCGCCATTTCTTCTGTTGTTAAAGTTGTGGTGTCCAAAAATCAACCCATTCCACAAGATCTGCAATTCTCTTCCAAAGTTCACAAGCAATATTTTAGGAGGTTCAAAATATATCCATCATTTGAATCATGTTTTGGGAAACATTATATTAATATACCTGCAGATAAAGTTCGAGGTTCACCAGATGATATTATGGATCTAATAGCCAGCTGCCTGACTAATGACCTTCGAAAAGAGGGTTATAGGGGTCATGTCAAACGAGAAAGTGTGTATGAGGAATACAACAAGATTAAAACTGTATCATGGACAGAATCAGAATTTCATGTCTGCATGTGTTGCCATAGTTTTACGTTTAATTGGTTGGAAACTGATATTATTGGAGGAAAAATGAAAATCGGTGATTCAGAAAAGTAACTAAGATATAAAGGTACGAAGAAACTGAAAAGGTAATAAATGTTTGTGCCAGGAAACATTTTATCAAATTATAAGGCTTTTGAGCAGTTATTTTGTTTGTGGATCTGTTTTTAATGATTTGTGTTGTTACATAATACATGTACCTGTAGCAATCACAATACTTTATGGTAATGGAAGGAGAGGGGGTGGGGGTGTATATTCTTTTGTCTGACAAACTATCTTTAATTAAACTTGAAACATGGCCAGATAGAATTTTTCCTCAAGCTTATTTACTGGGTTAGTACATGTACCCTAGTTATGTTATAGTTGATTTCATGAGATATAAACTTTAAATTTCGGTTAACATGGACCTAAACAATCAGATCCAATTTCGTTTCTTTTTTTAAAGTTTAAAATTTCGTTTTACTTGTCTTAACTTCACTAGGATCTTTATGAGTTGTTATGTAACCCTATTCTTGATGATGTAAGTGATTAGCCAATGAAACGATCTGTTACAGCAAGTTTTTGGTGTGAGGTGCTCACTCTTAATTGTGGGTAACCCACAAGAAACTTCAATGCTAATTGGTTAATCAAATGTCTGATGATTGACGTCATAAGGTCAATTGTCGCTCGTATAACCCCGGACGCGACCTCCCAATACAACCAATCTGATCTTCATGTGCATATGGAGGTCAGCGGAACTAACAATTTAACTAGATATAGATCTAGATCTAAAAGGATGTGACTTTAATTACAGAACCTTTATTCATTGGCTATAGGCACCTTTTTTTGCAGCCATTGAAATGTCACATGCTTAATAACACTTTAAATGCTATAGGTATTTACAGTACTTATATCTGAATTTTGTTGAGATTTACATTTATGTTATATATGCAATGTTTAAAACTATTTCCCTAAATAGTTAAAGATATATTATTTATTATGTACCGTAACTGAAATTATATATTATTATGTAAATATACAGATCAAATTTTGATCAGATTGGTACACGTGTATGTACATATTAGAAAGAATATGGCTTTATTTTCTTTTGTATTTAACAATGACCAACCTATATTTATAAGATGTTGGTAAACAGGATGCAATTTTCTATTTTGAGATACAGTCTGAGGTTGTATCCCTAAAAACTTTTACCACATTATAAACAGGCCTGGAAATAACGGTTTTAGATGTACCTGACAAAATGTCAGGCACTAATGAAATAGTACCTGACATTTTCAACTTTAGTGCCAGACATGTATTAATAATATCAATAAAAAAGACAAATAAGTGCCAGGCAGAATGACAGGCATTAGAGGTTTTGTGCTTGACAAAGCCTGAATCTGTGCTTAACATTGTCTGTGACCGATGCCTTATTTCCAGACTTGGTTATAATTTTATTATAATATGCATGAAAACACATTTTCAAACCAATTTAAAAAATGTAAATATTTGTAAAGTTGTTTAATCGTAAGTGCAATAGAATAAAATTGTTGTATCCAAATGGAATAAAAAAACCTTGCTGATTGCTAAACTCAGTAGTTTGAAACTTTGGTTATGATTGAAAAAAAGATGGAAAATGCCTGGTTTGATAGAGAATCGTCACTGGAACAGCTCTTTCTGATTAAAACAGAGATTCTAATTCATTCCGTTTTTTATAGTTCAAAATTTTGTTTACTACACTAGGATCTGGAAGAATTGTTATATTACCCTCGATCTGGTTGATGTGAGATTAGCCAATGAAATGGTCTGTTACAGCAAGTTTTTGGCATGAGGTGCATGGAACTTCGAGTAATACACTGTCAAAAGCCGCTTATATGACAGCTGACACGACCTTCCACTACATCTTGTCAGATATGCATGTAGTGTAGGCCATCGAAAGTATAAAAAGGAAACGAAATATAAATCTGTATTTTAATCAGATTGTTGAACAGTTGTAAGTTAGCTTTTATTTAATTTATGTCATTTTTGCTATGTATTTTGTCTGTGTTGTCCAGACTGACAGTTTATTAGATGTCTTGTTGATCAAGAATGTGTCAGGTATTTTCTAGAGAAAGCTGGATATTTCTCCAATTTTCACTGGATTCAGCATTTTTATTTTAAGAATGTTCATTGTTTGTATATATATATAGTTTAAATCACTCCACATAAACCCAGATGCATTTCCTTGTTTTAGATATAAATATGTAAATATATAAACATATACTGTATGTTTTTCAATCTGTCAATCTAGAAGTCCACTAGATTTCACTATAATAATGCTATTTTAGTGGGATATACAGGTCACAATTCTATGGAATACAATTACTGCTTGTTACTGAGCGACGTTTCGACTAGGTTTCTCTAGTCATTATTCAAGCAATAATGACTAGAGAAACCTAGTCAAAACGTCGCTCAGTAATAGTATTCCATAGAATTATGACGTGTATACACCTGTTCAATTACTAATGCCATTGAAACAGTTAATTTTATTGGGAGTTGTTCTTTAAGAGGCGTTGACTGTAATTCATTTGGGAGTCATCGTGACATGTGCTCCCAGCAGTTTCTTAATGACACCCTACAGTGTAATGCATCTACTAAAAAGTGGCCATTCATAGTTTTTCTGATATAATTTAAATATTTGAATAAATTTAACCCAAGGTAAAATAATAATTCAGCTTCCAGTTAATTTCAAATAATTGATCATCAAGGGGTGGTGGATGGCTGAATGGTTAGCCCGTGCATGCTGTATCATGAAGCCTGTCATTGAGTCAACTGGCGTGGTTTCCTCCACCCCAACTGCTTAAAGACCCCTACGTGCATATGTTAGTCCCAAAATGACCTAGTTTGTGTCATAGACGGTAAACGCCATTTCTCTCTCTCTCATTGAATGAGCAAAGTTTGAATTTAAGTACTTGTACAGTGTAGCTGTAATGTGCATGCAAACTGCATACATGCATATATACACAGTACCGGTACATACATTATATTATTTATTTTCATTTCCTGAAAAAACTGAATGATTTCCATTTAAATATAAGTTCATTTTATTTTTGTAATCATTTATTTTTTAAATGTTTTTTTGTGGGTTCAGGTAGCTAACTGGTTGATTCACTTTTGAGATTGTATGTATTATTTATTTAATGTTTGTTGTATATTACAGGAGATCTGCTACATGGATGTTGTTTATCGTCCAACATACATTTATGTACTTCTTGATATTCGGATTGCTTAAGTGATGGTTGCAAGCATTATTTGCTCATTAACAATTGCTACAATTACTATGGCAATGAGACATTTCTGATTAGTTATCTTTCTGTTGGTCTGGTTACCATTTTAACAGAATTATTTTCTAGCAACCCAGTCCATGGTTATTTATATATTGCTTTTATATTTCTACTTATAACTCCTCCTTTATTTGTAATATGCCTCATCATGGACCTTATGTTTTGTGTTATAAGGTCCATGGCCTCATATTGCAATGCTTTATCAATGGACTGCGAAATAAAACTTGCTAGAAAAAATTTATTGCTGTATTTTGTAGCAATGGTTAATAAGCTGATATTGCTAGTTAAAATTGCTTTAGTAATATATATATATAATCTAAAGCTTAGTTGTTATTGAATTTCTAATGAATTTGTTGTTACAATGTATTTCCTCCCCCTTTAATATTTATATTGTTACATGTGTCTTCCTGTCATATGAGTGTATGGTATTATATATGTATTGTCATTCCTCCATTTTTTCTGTCTCTTTATTCATTTGTTGGGTTATTGTTTATTTGCCTATTGTGATTTTGTCATATTATTTTATACATGTATTAATATGTGTTGTTACGGTTGTATATTTTTGTCTACATGTATCTAGCAACATGTACTCTATCCAGCGGGTTAAAGTAACCAAGGCCAAGGTTATATTTTAAACATCTAAACATGATGAGAAGCCAGGACCCAAGTTCACAAAGCATCCTCAGACTTAAAGATACATTATGTAAGATTTAGATTAAGAGCTGACCATTCTTACTATAAAAGCTCGTAAATGGATAATGCAAAATGAATTTATTGAAATATCATTCAAATTGCTCCATTGCGAAACTTCTAATCTATTTAATATCGTAGATATCATAGATATCCGATTACATTGATAGTTGATTATGGTCTTGTCATTTTAATAAAAGTCTAATCAATAATTTAGATAACATTTCAGGCCTAAAGGAAGACCTGCAATAGGCAGATTTAGCTGGATCAAAGATATTTCTCATTAACGGTGATTGAAAGTTAAGTAAATTCTGAAGTCTGAGAATACTTTGTGAACTCTGGGACCAGGGCTTGTCTGATTTATCTTGTCTGCAGAATATTGGGAGTTTTGCAAATTCAAAATCTGTGAAAGATGGTCAGCAACTGTAACATGTGTTAACTATAGTCTATTAATTAAATAATTTGTTTATAAGTATGATAATTATTATACTACAGTGGTGTAATTGAATGAGACATGCAATGAACTGCAGACTGTGTTTATGTCTATATCTGGCTCTGAACATGGCATTTAATGTACATGTAGTATGTCAAGTTGGCTGTGTATCTATTTACAAGTGGGCTATATAAGTGGGCGAGGGCTAGAGCATGTTTTTATTGTGTTGTGAATGATGTTAAGTGTTGTTCAGTTATCATAAAACCATTAAATATAAAAGTATAGTGATCAAGCGTGTTATAAATTAGGATTAGCTACATGTACAGACTTACCATTATAGATTAAAATGACTATGCCTACACCACTTTGAGTTAGGGCAAGGATGAAATTACTGCTTTTATTGAATTTTTATATGCCCATATTAAAATCATGGTCGTATATTTCTATCACCCCTCTCCGTCGGTCCAGTCGGCTAGAGGCCGAATTAATATCTGATTGACTTTAAATTTATACAAAGTGTTTAAGGTCATGAGATGAAGAAGCCAATTGATTTTCAACAATTTCAGATAATTACTATTAGAGTTATGACCCTTGATGACACAAAAATCTTGTGGACCCTCAAGAGGCTAAAGTTAATATCCGATCAGTCATGACACGGAGAATCATATTGATTTTCAACATTTCCAATAAATACTGCAAGAGTTATGGCCTTTGACCTCTTTGAAAACTTTTGTTAACGCTCTAGAGGCTAAAGTAATTATCTGATTATTTCCTGAGTAATGGCCCTTGATATAATGTTTTGTACACTGAACGTTAGTATAGGGCAGAAGCAGAACTATCCGAAGCCAAACAAATTCTGATGATTTCTGATAATTACTTAATAGGCTGTTACTCAAAATCAGATGTTAGTTAGTGTCCTGTAAAAGTTTTCAGTACTGACAAAAGAAAAAACATTAGGTGACTGCCCTTGTTGACTGCTCGGATGACTAAGCTGCTGTGGGTGTATGTTATTTTGTCTGTCATCCAATCTTTGAGTATTTGACTTGAGATTATCCTTTTATTAAACTTAAAAATTATTTTCCTGTGAGAAATTAAACCTAAAACCAAAGTTTTCATTATGATTTTATTTATTAAAGATAATTTGTTTTTGTTTTAATTCTGTCTAAACATATTAATTCTTGTTGTATTGTTGTCAGTTGTGCCATTAATTTTATCCTTTCTCATCTTCATTATGTCAAGGTATTAACTTTAGGTGCAATCTGATTAAACACAGATCCTATCTTGTTTCGTTTTTATAGTTCAAAATTTCGTTTTACTTGTCTTTACTACACTACGATCTGGAGGACTTGTTATTATTGATGTGTTCTGAATAGTGTGAGAGATTTTCCAATGAAACGGTCTTTTACAACGTGCTTTAGGCATGTTTTGCATGGAACTGAGGGTAATCTACCAGCAACATCATTGTTGATGGGTTAATCAAATGTCTTACGTTATAGGGTCAAAAGCCACTTGTATGACCTCTGGCGTGACCTATCGCTATAATTGGTCAGATCTTCGTGTAGTGTAGGCCATCAAAAGTACAAAAAAACAAAATGAAATATAGATCTGTATTTTAATCAGATTGCATTAGGGGATTGACATGGTGAAGATGGTTTTCGGATGTTATAATTTAATTTATTTTATTTTATTTTGTTATTGAATATTCTAGATTTATCTATCCAAAATATACTAAACCATGAATATAGGTATTTATGTAAATAGAAAGAAACTATTCCATTTTAAGTTCTACATTTATGTTTTTGAAATGAAATGAAATGGGGTTTAACATCACACTGTTCTGCTCCGACTAGGCTAATGATGACTGGCACATGGTTTTTATACGCCCACATAGAAATGTGGACGTATATTGCCGTCGCCCCCGTCCGTCCGTCTGTCGGTCCGTCCGTCCGTCCGTCCGTCGGTCCGTCCGTCCATCGTCCACAATTTCTTGTGAACGCACTAGAGGCCAGGGTTAATATCCGATTGACTTTAAATTTATACACAGTGTTTAAGGTCATGAGACGAAGAAGCCTATTGATTTTCAGCAATATCCGATAATTACTGCCGGAGTTATGACCCTTGATCACTTTGAAAAATCTTGTGAACGCTCTAGAGGCTAAAGTTAATATCCGATTGACCTTAAATTTATACACAGTGTTTAAGGTCATACGACGAAGAAGCCTATTGATTTTCAGTGATTTCCGATAATTAGTGCCAGAGTTATGGCCCTTGATCACTTCAAAAATCTTGTGGACGCTCTAAAAGCCAAAGTTAATATCCGATTGACTTTAAATTCATACACAGTGTTTAAGGTCATAAGACAAAGAAGCCTATTGATTTTCAGCGATTTCCGATGATTAGTGCCAGAGTTATGGCCCTTGATCACTTCAAAAAATCTTGTAAACGCTCTAAAAGCCAAAGTTAATATCCGATTGACTGTAAATTTATACACAGTGTTTAAGGTCATAAGACGAAGAAGCCTATTGATTTTCAGCGATTTACGATAATTAGTGCCAGAGTTATGGCCCTTGATCACTTAAAAAAATCTTGTGAACACTCTAAAAGCCAAAGTTAATATCCGATTGGCTTTAAATTTATACACAGTATTTAAGGTCATAAGACGAAGAAGCCTATTGATTTTTACGGATTTCCGATAATTAGTGCCAGAGTTATGGCCCTTGATCACTTCAATAAATCTTGTGGATGCTCTAGAGGACAAAGATGATGTCCGATTGACTTCAAATTTATACACAGTGTTTAAGGTCATGAGACGAAGAAGCCTATTGATTTTCAGCGATTTCTGATAATTAGTGCCAGAGTTGTGTCCCTTGATCACTTCAAAAATTCTTGTGGATGCTCTAGAGGCCAAAGTTAATATCTGATTGACTTTAAATTTATACACAGTGTTTAAGGTCATGAGACGAAGACGCCTATTGATTTTCAGTGATCTCTGATAATTATTGCCAGAGTTATGGCCCTTGATCACATCAATAAATCCTGTGGACGCTCTAGAGGCCAAAGTTAATATCTGATTGACTTTAAATTTACACACACTGTTTAAGGTCATGAGACAAAGAAGCCTACTGATTTTCAGCGATTTCAAATAATTACTTCCAGAGTTATCTCCCTTGATCACTTCAAAAAACCTTGTGACGCTATAGATGCTAAACTTATCATCCGATTGACTTCAGATTGATATACAGAGTTTAAGGTGTTGAAACGAACAAGTATTTTGATTTTCAATGAATTTTGATAACTGAACACCTAAATCCATGATGTTAAATGTTTCCTATACTAATTGTTAGCGTGGGGCAAAACTTTATAAAAAGCAAACAAATTCTAATGATTTTCAGATAATTACAAAAGGAGTTGTTACTCTTAATCAGATTTTAGTGTATAACAAATGTTTCATTCCCAAAAAAAGTGAAAATATGCGACAACCCTTGTTGACTGCTCGGACGATTTAGCTGCTGTGGGCGTATGTTTAGTTGCCTGGCAACCTATCTTTTGTACCATCCAAACAACTAGAGAGCTGTCGTTGTTAGGCCCTCCGTCCTGCACCCCTGATAATAGTGATAAGGGAAAAACAGATTTATGTTTTTATAAAATCATATATTTTCTATTTAAAAAAAGAAGTTTGACAATAAGAAATGATATTGAATAGAATGTAATTGATAACAGTATTTCAAGCAAATGCAATTTTTCCGATCATAAATATAAAACCAAAATTGCCAAAAATATTCTAGAAAGGCGGTTGGAAGGGAGGGTATTACTGTTAACTCAAATTGGACCCATATTTTGATATTTTTTCATTCAGTTACTGATTTTAAAAACTTGTGGATAAAATGATTAATCATACATGATAGGGTTGGGCGATAATGAAAATAAAATATCATGATAATAATAATTTATCAAATATCACAATAAACGATATTATCATGATAATTTATTCGTGTGTCTTTAGAAGTCAAATTTTGAATATTGGGTCACTGTGGCTAAGTGGGCAAGGTGCTGGCTCGCTAGTCTGGAGGTCGGGTGTTCGATCCCTGCATTGGTCGAGAAAGTTCATCTCGATTTTCCGGCGTAGTTTCCCCTTGTCAGTGATGCAGAAGGAGGGCCTGACAAGGACAGCTGCCTTGTCGTTTGGATGGGACAAAAAACCGAGGTCCCGTGTCCACATTGGCATGCACGTAAAAGATCCCTTGGCAGTTGGAATTCGATATAAGAGTATCGCACACTGTATGGCGTATGCCCGTCTTCCATTAGGTCAGGTCAGGTGCAGAAGAGTAGGACGTTAAACTCCATTTCATTTCATTGAATACTGGGGCCAAAAGTCATTGCTTGATGTCAAATTATTGTTCCTAAGGTCCGTAGATGCCATGATGGATATTTACCCTAGACCCACTTGTACTTAATAATGCTATTTTTTACAGATGAATAAATAAAATCAATAGAATGTCATAGGTGATGATGTGGCATATGTATTATCATCAATATTGGAACATGCTAATCATCATATCGCGATATAAGGGTTTTCGAAATTTTTTAACAACTCTTAACATCGTGGTTTTATCGCGATATACTGAAGCTATACTGAAAAAAAATGGTGTATCATCCAGCCCTAATACATGTACATGTATGTTAGTTCAGGTTTTTAAATTATTTCTGAATTGTTTTGTATTTAGTGTACCGTACATGTATTTGATATACATTTTGTTAACTTCATTGTGTTTTTTTTACCATGAAAATTAATACAACACTAACCATGAGTTATGAAAACATTCCCTTTTTATATAATACAATCTAGTCCATCTGTACAATCAAGCTTCAATAAAATATTTATTCTTAAATAGCTCTAATTATTTATTTTAGTCTTCAGGACTACTATATGTGACAAGGAGTAGAGTCACCTGTCAAACTTCATGGGATTTCTCCAATTCCCCCAGTTTCACCCCCACTGCTAACCGACTAAACAAAGAATTTTGACCAGATCTCAACCTAATTAGGTCCTCTTTCGTTTTACTTGTCTTTACTACACTAGGATCTGGAAGAGTTGTTATATAACCCATGTTGTGGTAAATGTGATGGATTAGCCAATGGAATGGTCTGTTGCTGCGAGTTCTTGTGGGTATCCTTCTAGAAACATCAAAGCTGATTGGTTAATTAAATGTCTGACATCATAGGGGCAAAAGCCACTTGCATAACCCCTGACATGACCCCCCCCCTACCCATACAACTAGTAGATCTTCTTGTAGTCTAGGCCATCAAAAGTATCAAAAACCAAACGAAATATAGATCTGTATTTTAATTAAATTGGATCAGATCTGGATGGTAAATCCACCACTGCTCAAACAAGCTTATGGTCACAGGACCAATAAGTTATTATTTTACTTGCCTCTCATTGGTCGACAAAATTCATCGAGAGTATCCGACATGGTTTCCCTTTGTCAGTGGTGCTGGATGGAGGGCCTGACAAGGACAGCTGTGTAGTCCTGCAGATATGACAAAAACTGATCGAGGTTCCACGTACATAAAAGATCACTTGGCACACTGAATGTCATCTGCCAGTCTTCACTAGCCCAGTCGGAGCAGAATAGTAGGACGATAAACCCCATTTCATTTCATTTCCTTGCCTCTCCATACTGTTAAATATAAAACAATCAATCGTGACCACCTCCCACGAAACCAGGCGCTTGTCGCACAACTTCATTTTGAACTACAGGCACAAAAGCATAAACTGTATGCCTTCTTGTTGCCTTGAATGAACTGAAATCAACTCCAGATGATACACAAATTTGAACTATTCAAATATGCTGGCGTAAAAATGACCATGAGGCGGGCTTTGTGGGAGCAGCTCACAATTTTCCTTCGCCTTTTGTGTCATCCATGATGAAAAGCAACAGAAGATCGGAATAACTTGACTAAATTTTATTAAATTATCAAACAATGACTAAAGGATCCATGTCAGCTTCTGATATAACAATATTCACATCATTAAGTTTCTCACTCAATTCCTGTTTCACCTGTTTTAAATAACCCCTTTCGGTGTTACTATGATCACAAAGGATAACGTTAGCGCCACTATAGACGGCATCGAGAACTTCGTGGTGAGACATCTCACCCGTTAAATATAGATCAGCATTTACACCTCTTAATACAGAGGAACCCGAGCCAGCACACACGGCAACACTCTTTATATATTTGTTACCTAAAAATTAAGAGTTCAATCAAAGTAATGAAACACTGTGGTCAAATCAATTTGGCATTTGGTTCTTTAGGATCTTATAAAAGCAATCTCGATCCCAGAGATAACTTTAAAGGAGGTAAATCGCTAATATTTTGGACCTAGAAATTGACACAAGTGGGTCGCAACGCATAGAATACTGTACTATGAATTTACATTCAATTGTTTCCGTTTTTACTCTAATTTCAAATCAGTTATGTTCGGCTAAATAAGCCAGCAGTCTCGAGCTCAATCGAATGCAAATTTCTATGTCTGATTATTCCAGTCTACGTATGCCCTTGATTTGGTGCAATGTTTCTAGCCTCGTTCCTCAAGTCTCTTGCTAGAACCGGGGCTAAAATGCATTATGGTACACGATTCGTGTAACAATGGTAAAATGTTTATTTTGTGTTAAATATTGGATATCAGAAGCCCATCTTTTTCCGGTAAGATCACAGCATCAATATTGATTTAAATTGACAAATAATTTGTGTTTTCAATGTTGAAGATTTTGGATGATATTGAGTTAGAGACATAGCTACTTTAAACTTTGTTTATCTCTGGTAATCTGATTAAAATACTGATCTGTATTTTCTTTCGTTTTTTATTTTTATACTTTTGATGGCCTCTACTACATGAAAATATGACTGGATATAGAGAAAGTTCATGTCAGAGGTCAAACGAGCAGCTTTTGACCCTATAATGTTAAGACTTCTGAATAACCAATCAGCATTGATGTGTCTGGTGAGTTACCCACAGTTCCATGCAACGCGAGCCAAAAACTCGCCGCAACAGACCATTTGATTTGCTCATCCCTCACATCAACCAGAATGCAGGTTATATAACAACTCTTCCAGTTAAACGAAATTTTGAACTATAAAAAGCAAAACGAAATAGGATCTGCGTTTTAATCAGATTGTCAAGGTAATGAAACACTACGGCCAAATAAATTTGTTATTTGATTTTTTAGGATCTTTAAACAGGGTGACTCAGAAAAAAACAACCCATTTGGAGCATATTTTGGAAAGAACCTGACTTTATTCCTGAAAAAACCACTGACATGTGGTTTCTACGTGTCAATGGTGGAGGATAGAGAGCCAGGTGATGAAATGTGTCTAGTTCTTCAAATGGGATAGAAACCCCTGAGGTCACATTTTTACCATTGACAGAATGTAAAAGATCCCTAGATTGTTTGAAATTAAAATAAAGAGTAATGGAAAAAAAATTTCATTCCACTTTTTTAAACTGACTGACCTGGTTTAGCAGCTAATCTTACGTGTGATAAGTTTAAATGTTTTTTAACAACATCTACAGCTTCGTGAGGAGTTAACGGCTGTTTTAAAGTAGCGTATCTACCAGATCCATAGCCAGCTACAGGTATCTACAATCAAAATAATTATAGATATTATGATACAAAACTACTTCAAATAAGTGCTATGTAAGGCCTATTCAGTGTTTGATAACTCCAGATATAAAAGAGAGAGTTAGAAATGTCGAGGGTTTAACGTCCACTCAACACAAAATAGGTCATTTCGGGACAAACATAGGGCCTAATAATAAATTTTATTTCGTTCGTTCGTTACTGGAGTTTAACGTCCACTTCCACCTGCGGTCTTGTCCCCAGGTGGAAGTGGACGTTAAACTCCAGTAACGAACGAACAAACAGTGCTCCGATTTCCTACCACTGCTTAAGACCCTACACGCAACAAATTATTGAAATAAAATTGATTATTATCGGAGCACCTGAAAGAAACCCATTTTATATTTTATTACTTGCCTTTTCTAATTTCATGTTCTCAATAGTATCAACTTCACAGTCTGAGCCTTCTACAGCTTTAAAAACTTCAGATAATGTACATTTGTTACACAGAACACTACACATTGTCATAACTTCACCACTTGATGTAGTTCTGTAATAAATAAATTTGAGGAATTATCACATTTCCTGCATTATCTGACACAATAGATGGATATCTTAATTCAAGCAACACCCACAAAGATACATATATAAGCATATACTGGTAATAAGAATTTACATGTTTCTTTATTAATATTAAGGTTGTCTTTGATATAAACCTATGCTCACAAAATTTCATTTCACAGAGCTCATAATGTGGTACCCTCCTTGATACTTATTTTCTTTATAACTTCATATTTTGTATTTTTGAATTATATAATTTTTTAATATATAGTGTACAAATCCGGATTCAGAAAATTTACCACTAAGAAAGGAATACATTTTCTGCTTTTTGGAAAACCTTACTTAAAATTATGAATGGTTATCTGGGTGCAAACATTAAAAGAAATATTACATTGGTGATGAGACTTGTTTTACAGCTAAGCTAGACAGCAGAGATTGGAGTTTCGTTGAATCTTTGGTTAAAATATTGACTTTATGACTGTATCCTCCGGGAATTTCTTCAGCATTTGTGACTGGTATCACATCATTTGTATCTGTAGAAAGACAAAACTGTTTTTTAATAAGTTCATTCTATATGTATAATAATTTCAATTCATCTACTACATATAGAGTGGAATGGACTTTAATGTATCTTTAACACACTGCTTTGGTCAGTTTGAGACCAACGTATAGTGATCTATTCAGTTCTTTAGCCACAAGGGGGATGGATTGCCGAATGGTTAGCGTGTGCGCATTGTATCATAAGGTCTGTCACTGAGTCAACTCGCATGGGTTTTGATTCCCCACCTGTCCAACCTCGTGGATTTTCTCTGGATCCTTCAGTTTCCTCCCACTGCTACAGACTCCTATGCGCAATCGAATTATTGAAATAAAATTGAACAATATGTTCGTTCCAAAATGACCTGGTTTGTGTTGAGTCAACGTAAAACCCCATTTCTCTCTTTAGTTCGGGGTAGACAAATTATGTGGGTTTTCTCCGGGTCCTCCCACTGCTAAAGACCTCCACGCGCAAGAGAACCATTATATGTTAGACGTTAGTCCCAAAATAAACCTAGTTTTGTGTCAAGCGGATGTTACCCCAAATTTCTCTCTCTCTCTCTCTTTTGTCCGGGATAGACAAATTATGTGTGTTTTCTCTGGGACCTCCGGTTTTAACCAACTGCTAAAAACCCATCCGTGAAAGCGAATTATTGAAATAAAAGAGAATCTTATGTTAGTCCCAAAATAACCTGGTTTGTGTTGAGTGGACGTTAAACCCCATTTCTCTCTCTCCTTTTTGGTCTCACCACCTTTTTATACTTACCAAATGCATCAATCAACCAGTCATTGACTCCACCAGCCTTGGCATCGTAGCATGTATGTGGAGAATAAACAGCTATCCGATTCTCAATACATTTTATAATCAAACGATCTTTCCATTTACCCTGACTCAATCTTTTTACAGCGGAAAATATTGGTGGGTGGTAGGACAAGATCAGATCCACTTTTTTCTCCAGGGATTCTTCTAAAACAGGCGGTGTTAAATCATTAGTAAGCATTATGTTGTTGACTGTATGAGGGGACGAGGGTTCGACCAACAACCCCACATTATCCCACGATTCGGCTAATGATGTTGGTGCATGGTTTTTAATAATCTTGACCACACTGCCTAATTCCATTCCTGATGACATTTCCGAAAAATGGTAAACTCTTTTCTTGTTTGTGGACAATGTTAATTTATGCAGTTTGTTCGTTAATAACACCGGTACTGTAGTAGTAACTATGTGAATTTGTCTAGTTTTGGTTAAGAAATTGGGTAAATTTTCTAAGAAATTTATGTTTCCGGCAAGATGTTTAGCGGTATGGTGATATTTCGTCTGCAAGTATCGACCGAAATGAATGCCCCGGCGGAAAGGTATTGAACACATCAAAAATTATTGAAATTCAATTATTATCACACGTTCTGAATTACTGCCCGGTCTACTACAAGAAGTGCCGGTGTTCGTCCTCTACTTTCACTTTACACAGTTTATGTCGCATATAACGTTAAAAGTAAAACACTCAGATCAAAGACAAAATAGGAGTGAAATTCCTCTTCATGTTGTAATAAAAGCTTTTAAAACTACTTTTCAACATCTGTCGAGCATGATATGAATAACATGAATCGAAATCAATGATCTTTTATTAGACAATTATAGATTTTTTTGATGTACGCGGCGAAAGAACCGTGCACTCACTCTCACAGAATGGGGAGGTAACTCTCATGTACATGTTATGTAAACAAATATTTTTTGACAGGACAGAGGTTGTGCGTATATTTTAACGTTGTAAAACAAACATTCACATAAAAAAATGTGCTTCTGTTTACTGGGAATTTAGATGAAAAGCCCAGCCATATGTGTGTCCCCACATAGCGTCTTCTGACGACTTGCGACTTTTCCGACGTGCACTTTCCCCTTCAAGACCTCAACTTCAAGGCCCTATCACTGATAATATTAGTGGTGCAGGACGGAGGACGCGACATTGACAGCTGTCTAGTCGTTCGGTTGTTATGGAAAACTGAGTTCCTGTGTATACATTGTCGTGTACGTAAAAGATGCCTTGGCAATTTTAATTCGACATAAGAGTAGGCGATAGTGTCGCTGCCTTGGCAAAATTTCTCCCATGGAGTCATAACACACTGTATGGATGCCCTTCTTCATTAGCCCAGTTGGAGTAGAACAGTAGGAAGTTAAACCCCATTTCATTTTCTATCTTGTGCTTCCAGGCAAGACGGAAGACGTATCAGTAGTGGGGCCATCTACGACCTCCAGCCCTAGCGAGCCAAGTCATTTAGCCACATAAAAGATGTAAGTTAACATTGATACTAGTAGTAACCTAGGCCTACTCATCCTCTATTCCTACAAATTTGGAAAAATCTCATACTTTTTCTTTGTTTACATACATTATTTCTTTTTCTATTTCAGGCATTTTATCAATGATATAGAATTGAAGATCAAAATATGAACCAACAGAAATATGCAGTGAATTAACAAACCTTGCTTAAAATAAAATAATTCTCTGGAAATGAAATACCTGGTAAACCTCTAAAATGTTATGTCCAAAAAATCCATCATTCACGGTACATAAACTGCTTAGATGCCAACTTCAACAGATAAACAATATCTTTAATTGTAGCTTTAATATTGTTCCACATAATGGTAGAACATACACAACTTCCAATCAGACACAACCAATTTCATTTGTTCCAAACAGTGTTCCCCCCTCAGAAAATGAATTGGCAGAGCTACAAGATCTCATCTGGAAAAGTAAACGTCTGTTGGTGTTAACTGGTGCAGGATTATCTACAGAGAGTGGCATACCAGATTACAGATCGGAAGGTGTTGGACTCTATGCTAGGAGTAATAATCGACCAGTCCAGTATACAGACTTTTTAAACAAAGCTGAAATAAGACAAAGATATTGGGCAAGGAATTTTGTAGGGTGGCCAAGATTTTCGTCTTTTTTGCCAAATGTCAATCATCATGTGTTAAGTGAATGGGAACGTGTCGGAAAAGTAAACTGGCTAGTGACACAAAATGTAGATGCTCTGCATTTTAAAGCGGGAAGCAAAAGATTAACAGAGTTACACGGAAGTGCACATCGCGTAGAGTGTTTGTCGTGCGAAAATAAAATAAGTAGAAATGAAATGCAGGAATTAATTATATCCCAGAATCCTGAATGGCATGCTTCCTCTATAGAGATGGCACCTGATGGTGACGTAACATTAACGTGGGAACAAGTTAAAGGTTTTACGGTAAGTTTTCTGGGGGGTTGGGTGGTCGAATGGTTAATGTGTGCACGTTATATCATAAGGTCTGTCATTGAGTCAACTGGCGTTGTTTCGATTCCCTGGTTGTATGTGTGAAGGAGTAGGGTCGCCTGTCCAACCTCATAGCTTTTTTCCGGGTCCTCTCCGGTTTACTCCGACTGCTAAAGACCCTGATGTGCAAGTGAATTATAGAAATAAAATTGAACCATATGTTAGTCCTGGACCTTAAGTGGACCTTAAACCCCATTTCTCTCTTTCTCTCTCTGTATATATTTATATTATTTTTTAAAAATATATGTAATGTGAACAATCTGGCTTGTTGTTTAATCATTTATTTTTAGGTGCCGCCTTGTCAAAAATGTGGTGGTATTGTAAAACCAGAAATTGTTTTCTTTGGTGCTAATGTAAAGAAAAACATAGTTAATTTTGTTTATGAACGAGTTGCTGAAAGTGATGCTATCTTGGTGGCTGGATCATCATTAGAGGTAAGTTATTAAGAATAATTATTATAAGCCAACATGAAGGAAATTTGGGGGTGGGGGGATAAATTTCTTGAGGGTATATATTATCAAGTATATTATATATTTTCATAAGAGTCTGATAAGGACAGCTGTCTAATCCTTTAGATGGTACGAAAAACTTAACAAGGATAGTTGTCTAGTCGTTCAGGTGAAATAAAAATCGAGGTACTGTGTACACATTGGCATGCACGTAAAGATCCCTTGGCAGTTGGAATTCAGTGTAAGTATCGTCCCCAGTGCACTTGCCTGGGCATAATTCCCCTCATAGCAGACCATATTGAGGGTGGATACAATTATCTAAAATATAACACTATTTTGTGGGGTGCCACAATAAATACAGCCTTTTAAAAGGTTTTATTGTTCATTGGAACTAATTTTTTTATAAATTTCAGGTTTATTCAGGTTTTCGTTTTGTTAATCGAGCTCACGATCAGAAGAAACCTGTAGCCATTGTCAGCATTGGTAAGACAAGGGCAGATAAACTAGCTAATGTTAAAATAAACGCCAAGTGTGGGGATGTGTTATCTGCAATATGTCTATGAAAACTTAGTGAATAAAAGACTTATAATATTGAAAAGTGATATTAAGAAATCAAATCTCGAGGAACCAACCAATATCGGGGTTATTTGATAATGTAAGGGTCCAATCTGATTAAAACAGAGATCCTACTTCATTTCGTTTTTCATAGTTCACAATTTTGTTTTACTACACCGGGATCTGGAAGAGTTGTTATATTACCAGTGGTTTGGTTGAAATGAGGAATTACCCAATGAAATGGTCTGTTATGGTGAGATTTTGGCATGAAGTGCATGAAACTGTAGGTAACTCACTAGAAAAACATCAGGACTGATTGGTTAATCAAATGTCTTGATGTCATAGGGAAAATGCCGCTTGTAGTTGTATGACCCCTCACGTGACCTTTCACTACAACCAGTCAGATCTTCAGGTAGTGCAGCCCATCGAAAGATTAAGTAGATCTGTATTTTAATCCGATTGTATTTAAAGCTGAAGATTGTCATTTTGAATTCCTTGCGAACCACAATATTGTGAAAGTTGAATCTATAAAAGGAATATCAGTTCAATTCAGATCAGTACTTACAAAGATAGGACAGATAAAAAATTTCACAAAATCGGTCATACATGTATCTCAACATTGTCTTTATCTGCTGATCTAAAATTGTAAAGAGAGCGAGAGAGAGAAAAAAGGGTTTAACATCCACTCGACACAAACTACGTTATTACATGACAAACATATTAGTTCAATTTTTTGTCATTAATATGCTTGGGCTAATGGGTCTTTAGCAGTTGGGGGAAACCGGGGGACCCAGACAAAAACCTATGAGGTTAGACAGACGACGCTACTCCTTGTCACGTACAACCGTCGAATCAAAACCAAGTTAGTTGACTCAATGACGGACTTTATGATACAACACATATGCGCTAATCATTCGCGCACCACCCTCACTAAAGTCTTAAAAGCTGACATCTTAAAAGAAATCAATACATTACATTACATTTTCAAATATGATGAAATGTTTTCATTTTAATGCAAAGGCTATTCTGACATTAATTATCTATGACAAATTTCATGTATATATTTACAAATATACATTTTATATAAAAAATATTTATATCCATCTTTATAATTGATCAGGGTAACAAAAATTTAAAATAATTTCATGCAAATATTTATAATACATTATATAAAATGATAAAATTCTTAGATCTCAGTTACACACCAACTACAATAAAAATATACAGTAACAATTTTTAAAATTATCTTACCAATCTTCATATCATTGTCTCTATCATCCAGAAAAATATTCTACGAATATTTGTCTGGATGCATTGTCAACATTTGAGTATAATAGGTCATTGGTATAGATTATCCAGTCTTTTACATTATCATACACAGTCTAAGGGAGGTAACTAATCCTAAAACAAGATGTCGACACCTATGAAATTAATCTAAGCGTACCATTCCCGAAAAGCCATTTGATTGCATTGCCAGATCAATATCGAACACTCTTAATTTTTTTTTGTAAAATTTCTCTCTTCATGACCCATATCTATGTTCTTTTAATCAATCCTAATTCGTGGTCACAATTCATGTTTGTTTATAACAATGCAAGAATTATGGGGATGCTCGATTCACAGTCCAGAACGTCCTGAATTGACAGAATTGCAATCGAGTGACGCGGAATTCAGTCCTGTCACAGTTCTGCCAGTCCCCACAGCTGAGGTGGAGTGAGTAGAATCGTGACGTATTCTAAGCAGAAAATATGTTTCAGTTGTCATGATTGGTTGAGATATTTTTTATGCAGCCGGCACATGCGTTGTACTCTGAAATTCTCCTTTTCACTCGATTGACATCGGTTTCGGAATTCAATTCTGGAACTGTGAATCCAGCATCCCCTGTGGCATTTATTGCGGGAAGGGGTGCAACTCTTACTTGATTAGGCCAAAGATGCTGGATAATCAACCACATAAAGAGCCAAACTCATGGTTACGCATGTACAATGACAGTTTTTGTCAAATATTGACAACACTCTCCGTATGTTAAAGACTACATGCTTCTGGGTGACCAAGACTAATCTTCACTATAACATAACAAACAACAATCATAACAAAATAGCCTGCCAAGCTTGAAAACTGCAACCATAACTTAATAGATATAGACTTATTGCAAATTACCAAATGATATTCTTTGGAACAGTATAAGTTCAAGTTGTGATTAATACCCCGTCGGACGACAACTAGGCTCAGAGCACTTTAAGATCACCATAAGTGCATTAACACATGTTTAAACGCCAGTCATCATTCTGTGATCTCCATGGTAGCCAATCACGTTTGTTAAACCCCACTTCATTTCATTTATAAAATTATACTAGCAGATGTCTTGGCAACCTAGACTATCACTGGATAGAATGCAAGAAATGTTAAATGGCAGTACTGTATCTGTTTCTTTTTGTTAACTAGATCAACATCTTTTCCATATACACAATAAGTTTGTATCTGTTCCATAAACTATATATTCTTGATTGGAACTCACGGATACACAATTTACTACAATTTTCTGAAAATACAAGATAACATTAACAATGCTTTTAAAATATACAAAGCAGCTAACATTTTGACTTGAGACTTGAGCTGATGTCCCTCATTAATTGCGTTTTCATTTATATTTTTATAAAGGATGTATTATAACTAGCAAATTGTTTATCAACCCACATAACCTGAGCAGAAATGCTAATTTTCAAATTAATTAAGATTTCAAAATAATGAAACTATATACCAAGTTTTATGATGATGCTGGCCTCACTGAACACATCCAACTTAGAGGGAGAGAGTGAGAAATAGGGTTTACCATCCACTCGACACAAACCCAGTCATTTTGGGGGTAACACATGGTTCAATTCTATTTCAATAAATCGCTACTCCTTGTCACATACAACTGGGGAATCGAAACCATGCCAGTTTATACAATGACAGACCTTATGATACAACATGCATGCGCTAACCATTCAGCCAACCAACCCTCTTCATCCAACTTAGAAATATCCTTACAAAGAATGAACTTTATATAAATATTACGGACATGAATCTCTGATTCAACTATACAGAGAGGTGTTTATCAGGGGTAGAATATACAGACCTGTTTTTCTAATACTGGTACAGCATCATCATCTATATCTGATTTACTATCAACTGATACTTCTGGCCACTCAATAACCTAAAAACATTATACAACAATATATAAATCATAGATGCTGTTTCACCCCTATATATATAAATCAAGCAGGAAAACTAGAGTTGAAATAGCAACACTCCCTTAACTCTTTCGCTGCTGCAGGCGACTTTAGTCGACTAGACGGGTCGCTGCGGCAGGCGACTTTTGTCGACAAATTTGATGTAAATAGTTAAGTACAGTTGACGTCATTTTTTTACAGCGCGTGAAACATGTTACTAAAAATAGACACGGATGTCAACACTGTAAGTGGCGGAAGTTGAAGTTCTTTGTTTGCGTGAGAAAAAAAAGTTTTTAGTGGATTTTAAGATATGTAGTTTTAACCAAACCATTCCAAATTAGAGCTATTTATAGCCAAATGGCTTAGCACTGAGGGCTACTGTCTTTTACTGCCACTCAGCAGCGAAAGAGTTAAAAGAGTAGCAGAGGCTGGATAGGCCGGTAGATCTGTGTAGCTGTTGGATCAAACGATATTCCTGGCAGAGAGAGCAGACATAAATGAAAATATAAAAATACCTGCTCAAAAGTTGCATTAAGAAGTGGTTTATAATTAATGTATAAATCATGGATGCTGTTTCAAACCTATATGCCAAGCAATTTCCTACAAAAATTGACAAATATTATTAAGAACAATATTTCTAGGCATTATTAAGAGTTCAATTTGCCTATTGCAAGTCCTTGTTTGTTCTTACGATAAACTTGGCTCCACATACAACCATAAGATTTAAATACTATTAACTTTCATACCTGAGAAGGTGCAAGGAGCGATTCTTGTGACTTGTTTTTCTTGAGATAATTTTTTAAATTGTACAAATAAATATTGCCGACATCATCACCAACACACAACATACCTTAAATATAGATAAATATTCTGTATTTCTATACACTGTAATAAATCCAGATATCATTTGATCTTGTATATTTAGCACTAATTTCTTTCACATTCATACAATATCAAATATTTTCTGGCATTTCAGGTTCTGACCCCCCCACCTTCATCGAGCAAGTACACCCATGCCCATTTCTATTTGATTCCTGACAGTATATTTATTACCTGGTGTATATCCAAAGTTAAGGTAATCAACAGTTGTTGATGTATATTCTAGTTCTAACAACGGTTTTATCATCTGTCTACTTTTACTTTTTTTACTATTTATATTTTCTTTTATACTCCACAGTTGTATCAATCCAGTTCCAACTTGCTTGCTTGCTGAAATCAAAAGTAGTAATCATCATTTTACAAAAGGTGCTAGCTACCAGGTTGTCTCTGATTCAATCTTAGGGTTGGCCAAGAAAGTTTTTCTGAATTTTACATGCTGCTTATCCACGATCAGGGGGTGGGGTTGGATGACCGAATGGTCAGTGCATATATGTTGCATTGCATCATATGGTCTGTCAGTGAGTCAACTGGCCTGGTTTCAATTCCACGGTTTTACATGACAAAGAGTAGGGTCGCCTGTCCAACCTCGTGTGTTTTCTCCTGGTGCTCCGGTTTCTTTCCACTGCTAAAAGACCCCTACGTGCAAGTGAATTATTGAAATAAAAATTGAACCATTGGTTAGTCCCGAAATGACCTGGGTTGTGTCGAGTGGTTGTTAAACCCCATTTACGTCTCTCTTATTGTACAGTGTTTTGAGTAAGCCTACCATGTGAAATGCCCCCGGTTATTATATCAGAACTGGAATTCCAAACAAAAATACCAAATTTCATAATATTACCTATCATATCATCTGTCAACATGATTAATCCATCTATTGTTTGTTTTACATCAGATTTAACAAATATATAATCTGTCTGGCTGAAAAAATTACACAAATAATATATCACATGGCTATCTTCATAAGTAAGACTTTGGCTCGCTAACTTGGAGGTCCCTTGTTCTTTCCAGAAGCTTTTTAACTCAAAATTTTAAGGAAATTTAAAAAAAAACATTATTCACAAATTATTTATTTATCAAGACAACAAAAAATTAACAATTAAAATGGCATTATGGGAGATTCGGTTAAGATTTGACGGATCTTGCAATAATAGTTAAAAAATAAATAATGTACAAAGAACATATTAGCAATTCAATTTTCAGCCTAAAAACAAAGTCTCGATAATCTATTCTGACACAAACTCATCCATCACAAAATGTATTCAAATCCAGTAAACAAGCAATGGCATCAAGAGTTGATTATGGTCTGGATACATTAATTGATATCTAATTAAAACCGGCAATAAGCAGATTTCGCTCTTGCATAATGCATGTTAAAATAACATTGGCCATACATGTATTTAATATTTTGCGGCATGCTGAGCTGCTAATCTAGTAATGTATACTTTACCTAATAATTCTATTTCTTTTTTTGGTTTGTTTATTATTGTCATCAAGTTTCCATCCTATACAACCATTCTCACAGGCTGCGATTAGAATATTCTGTGTGGAACTATACGCTAGATTGAGAGCATCTGAATTTATATCTGGTAAGGAAAACCTTAGTAAAGGACTGTAAAGTAATGAAAAGTAGCATCAAATCATTTTAAAATGTTTAAATAATGAATTGAATTTGTATATCTATAGTAATAAATAGTAGGCACAAGACATATACATTTAAGCAGGGCTTCGACTACCATTTTGACGAAGCTAGGGTACAAAATAGTCTGGCATCGAATAGACCGTTCAGATGTGCCCTGGCAATTGTACAAAATAGTCAGACATCGAATAGCCCGTTCTGACGTGTCCTGGCGATTGTACAAAATAGTCAGGCACTGAATAGCCCGTTCAGACGTGCCCTGGTAATTGTTGAACCAGTTTAACTTGTGCGTCTGAACTCAAATATGGGACAAATAAACCGGTTTAGAAAACCTCACTCTATACCTTTCTTTAAGAAGGCTTTTCTTAAAAGCTATCTTATATTGGCCGACTGAACGGGTCAGCTTAAAATTGCTGGCTTCAGTTTGCCTTAGGCATGCACAGTAAGCTATCTTCTTGGCAAAATGACCTGTGTCCATGCATAATTAACATATAATTTAACCGAGTGATTTTAAACTATTTAATTTAACCGATTTTGAACTAGTTTAAATATTAGCGTCTCAATGGGCTGTATATTATGTTAGAGTAGTGAGAATTAATTAATATTATCTGGCTAGATTGGCCATGTCATTACCTATTGTTGTTTTTGGTCTGGAGTGTTATATCTGGTATACCAATATCCCATAATATAATCCAACCATCTCTTGATCCACCTGAATTATACAAATACATGTTCATATAAACTTTCAAGGGGCATTGTGGAAGATTAGATAAATAGATGGCAGTTCTCACTATAATGCATGTAGTTAAAAACTAGGTAAAATGTAAAAGGAATATGCGGAAAATATGTAAATATTTCAACCAATCATGCAGCCGAAACCGTTTAACTACGTCACGATTCTACTCACACAACCTCCGTTGTCAGGACTGACAGAACTGTAACAGAACTGAATTCCGTGTTACTCGATTGCAATTCTGTCAATTCGGGATGTTCTGGACTGTGAATCGAGCATCCCCCATATGTTACACAACCAACAAAGGGAGACAATCATATCCATGCTCTACTCACTACAGCAATCTTAACACTCTGATTTAAGTGACAAAAACTTTTTTATGTCAAGAGAATGTCGTAGGATTCTCATTTTGGTTGACTATGGTAGAATCATCGTGTTACATTTAATATCTTATCATTACTTACTTGATGAAGACTAGAGAAGCCTAGTTGAAATGTTCATCAGTAATAAACAGTAATTGTATTCTATAGAATTGTGACCCATGTATACAGTAGATTTGTTATTGATGTTCGTAAGAAAATTATAGAGAGTCATATCGACCAAAATGTGTCTCTATTAGTATTATGGGGATTCTTTGCCATAATTGCTTAAAGATGCATTATTTGCCCGTGCAAACTTTCTAGTTATTTGGGTGGTACGAAAAACCGAGACGTGCCTATAAAAGATCGATTGGCAGTTGGAATTCGATATAAGAGTAGGCCATAGTGCTGCTGCCCTCATAGCACAACGGTATGGCATATGCCCCTTTTCATTAGTCCAGTAGAAGCAGAACAGTAAGATGTTAAACCACATTTTATTTCATTTGCAAAGACTCCAAAAGCAGTTATTAGAATCTTCAAAATTAAAAGGATTAACCAACAACATGGTGATAACAATATACGACCTTACTGAACCAGAGCCTGCAATATCTAAACTGTACTTACTGAAGAGATAATTTGGTTTTGTAGAATGAAAAAGAAGACAGCTGATATATTTTTTATGATATGTTAAAGTTGAATACATCACTAACTGTGTGGGATATAGAAGCTTCACACGACATCCTTCTCCTAATCAAATATCAAAATAAACAAGTTAAAATACAAAAATTATCAAAAAATGCATATTCATATCTTAATTCAGCATAAATAAAACAACAATATAGCACAATCTGATCAAAACACAGATTCTATTTTGTTTCACTTTTTATAGTTCAAATTTAGTTTTACTTGTCTTTACTACACTAGGATCTGGAAGAGATGTTATATTACCAGTGTTTGGGTTGAAGAGAGGAATTAGTATACTTTCCACTGAATTACCGTTTTGCCTATAGATGTAAGTATTGCAGGCACAGTGCTTCCGCTCCGTAATCCGTTTACGAATATCAAAACTAAGACAATGACAACAATTCTAACTTTATTAACATTCAATACCAACTCAACCCACTTCGCCCCATAACACACTTCGCCCCATAACACACTTCACTTCTCCCCATAACACACTTCATCCCACCACATATTTCCCTAATACATTTTTGGTAATCCCTGTCAAATTATTCCGTACATACAGGCTTTGAACTTTTATGCATTCTGTTCCCACTTTGAAGTATATTCGTTCATTCCCGATAAATTAACCTCAATGATTCTAGCTAACTTTAATGCGGCAGATAAGTGATACGTGGCCGTTATAGATGACTACCCAAACCCCTTTGATTTCACACCGGTAATCCCTTATTGGCTTCCACATAAGTAAGCACAATGATTTGCTTCCACACAGGCAAGCTCACTTACTTTGCTTCCAACACAGGCAAGCCTCCTAATCTGCTTCCACAAAGGCAAGCCTCTTACTTTGCTTCCAACACAGGTAAGCACCTTAATTTGCTTCCACACAGGCAAGCCCCCTTTAATTGGCTTCCATCTAAACTATGCTCCCACACAGACAAGCCCAACTTTAATTTGCTTCCATCTTAACTATGCTCCCACGCAGGTAAACCCCCTTTAATTTTCTTCCACACAGGCAAGCCCCCTTAATTTTCTTATACACCGATAAACTCCTTAACTTTGCTTCCGCACAGGTAAGCCCCTTATATACTCAAAAATGTTGACCTTAGCGTATGTTCCAGGTTAGATTGTGGGATAACAAGGCTGAACAGTCTCACTTAAAATTATTAAAGAAAAAAACAATCACGGTATTACTTGCCGACACAGCAGAAGTAATTTACAACGGCCTTAGTGTATGTCCCATTTTAGATTGTGGAACAACAAGGCTGGACAGGTTCCAAAATCATTAAAGAAAACATTCGCATTACTATTTGCTTCCACACAGGTGAACCCCTTAACGTTGCTTCCACACAGGTAAGCCCCTTAATTTTGCTTCCACACACCCTCTTATATACTCAGAAATAGGTCAACCTTAGTGCATGTTCTATGTTAGATTGCGAAACAACAAGGCTGGACAGGTTTCAAAATTATTAAAGAAACCATTCGCATTACTATTTGCTTCCACACATGTAAGCCCCTTAACTTTGCTTCTACAGACCCTCTTATATACTAAAAAATAGGTCAGCCTTAGTGTATGTTGCATGTTAGATTGCGGAACAACAAGGCTGAACATTCACGTAACACTTGCCGACACATCAGAAATAAATTAAATCAACCTTAGTGTATGTCCCATATTAGATTGCGGAACAACAAGACTGAGCCTTTTAAAGAAAAACATTCGCTTCGCTACTTGCCGACACAGTTGAAATAAATTAAGACAACCTTATTTTGTGTTCCATGTTAGATCGCGGAACAACAAGGTTGAACATAGCTCACATAAGTTATTAAAGAAAACACTCACTTTACTACTTTGTCGACACAGTGGTGGATGTTCCATGTAATAATTATATTGCAGAACATCAAAGCCGAACAGGCTCCCCCAAATAATAAATAAATACAAACAGGCATTTATTACCGTGTTAACGTTGGCAAAATATCCTTACCAGTTAACCACTGTTAAATACAAGTCAAGTGTTGACACCCGCACGTGACCCATATCAGCGTCTTCATTCAAATACTGACATACTCATGATGTTACGTATAATATGCTATTACTATACCTTCTAGATTCACATTCAGATCTTATTGTCTAACATTAAATAGCCGCAACAACTAATGTTAGATTACCCTCCATTCTAGCTTCTGTATCAAAGATTTTCTCTGGCCTGTTCATCACCAAAATTTATGTAAGTCGCAAACCATTACGTTCAAAGTTTCGATATTTACATCAGGGACGATATTGGTCAACCATTTCCTCAAAACGTCTACATAAATTTATTTGCAAAAGGGTTTACTTTCCCGCTCAAAGCTGTTTGTGAATTTTTAAAGCAGATCGTGAACTTGACTTGACGACTCAAGTGTTTCAGATAAACTAACAGTTGGGACACTTCCCTCTTACGGCAAGGGCCGGTAACTCAGTGAATAGCCAATGAAACAGTCTGTTATGACGAATTCTTGGCATTTGAAGCAAAAAACTGTGGGTAAACCACTAGACACATCAACGCTGATTGATTAATCAGATGTCTGATGTCATAGGGTCAAAAGCCACTTGTATGGCCCCTGACGCAACTTCCCAATACAGATCTTCATGTAGTGAAGGCCATCGAAATCATAAAAAAAAAAGAAACGAAATATAGATTTGTTTTTTAATAAGATTGCAATATAGTATGGTATCATAATATTCCTAAAGATGTTAAAAATATTGGTACATAAGTTATTTCATTTTCTAAGAATGTTTCTGGGCAACTCTAGCTGGATTATTCATTTGATACAATTACGGTCCAAAATGCACAAATATTAAAAGGAACCAAAATCTTTTGTATATAAACATATATTTTAAGTTTCATCAATATAGGATAAATATTGTGACTACTAGACGGTCCACAACCTTCATTACGATGTAACAGTGATATATTCTACCATTTCATATAAAAGTTGTGACCGCTATTGGGACCACAAGCTAAAAACACAGTTTTTTGTACAATCAGGGGCCATAATCCCACATGCACAAATATCAAAAGGAACCAAGATCTGTGAGTCAAGTTTCATCAAAATTGAATGAAAATTGTGACCTCTAGGGTGTCCACGAGCTAAAAACGTGATTTATCGTTCAATCCGGAGCCATAATTCATTAAGTTATACTCCCATATATGCCGATTTTGAATGGAACCCATATCTTTTGGCGATAGACCCATATTTCAAGTTTTATCAAAATTGGATAAAAATTCTGACTTGTAGAGGATCTACAAACAAATTGTTGACGGACGTCCAACGGACAGAGGCGACCAAATTATACAGGTACCTAAACATTAAAGAGTGGGTGTATAAAAAGTTATTTTTCAAAACACATGTATCATTATTGAAATTAAAATAAGTTTACCAGCTACTGCTAGAATATTACACTTTGATGTTTTCCCTTGGATTGGTAATGTACTCCATGCTAATGTGTAAAATGACTGGAAAAGAAGAAAATAAAAGTAAATATTTCCAGATAGACTGAACATGCAACAAATGATGTGGCCATTATGCTCAAAATAAAATCATAATTTCATTTTTAATAAATTCCAAGGATCAAAGGTTACAGATTTATTATGGCATTCTACACACATAAAACCATGATCTACTTTGAGGGAGAGTGAGAAATGGGTTTAACGTCTACTCGACACAAACTAGTTCATTTCGGGACTAACATGGCTTAATTTTTTTCAATAATTCGCGTGTGCGTAGGGGTCTTTTAGCAGTGGGAGGTAACCGGAAGACCCAGAGAAAACCCACAAGGTTGGACAGGCGCATAGCTAAAGTCAGCACTAGGCTGCGTCCTATTGTATGGGACAGAAGAGGTATCTCAAAGTTTACAAAGCTGTGGTCCTCACCACTCTCCTCTACGGCAGTGACACCTGGACTGTTTACAGTAGACATGCAAGGAAGATGAACCATTTCCACACCAAAAGCCTCAGAAAGATTCTTAATATCCGATGGCAAAAGAAGATTCATTGCACAATATGTCCTCCATCCACACTTTACTCCAAAAGAGTCAAGTTGGTTGGGCTGGCCATGTGTATCGGATGTCTGACACCAGAATTCCGAAGCAACTCCTTCACAGAGAATTAGCGTCAGGCAAGAGAACCATTTGAGGTCAGAGAAAGCGATTCTAAGACAGCTTAAAGTCATTACCAGATTCCCTCAACATAGATTGGAAAACCTTGCCGCTGACCTACACTCTAGCGTAAAACAATTAAAACCGGATGTAGCACCTCAGAAGAGTCACGTATCCAATCTGCACAAGAAAAATGAGCTGAACGGAAAGCTAGGACTGCAAACACTTTAGTTACAATGACCGACCAGAAATGTCCAACTACTGGACATTATTTCTGTGCTACAGTTTGGACTTACCAGTCAACTCTGGACACACTGACTTCAGTCACCTTTGTGAAGCCATGGTCATTGTCGACGACGACAGACCAACACACATAATATTTACCTCGTTACTATCTGGATCATTATATCTTTTCATAACTTTGCCCGTCTGACAGTCTATTAAATTAACAATCTTTGATCCACATGATGCTAAAATATAAGATGATTCACCTGAAATATATCAATCATAATAATCACATTAAAGCAGCTAAATTCACCTCAATATTTTCTATAATATTTGAAATTAAAAACTCAAATTCAAATTCTATATTGGACCATTTCAATCCATACAGATGATGTTATGTTGCCATGAAAATATTTAAGATACAATCAAAGTTTTCAAATATGATAAATATCGTGTACATGTATGGTACATGTACCATATTGTTTCAGGCGCAAAATCACTGAACAAAAAGAAACAAATTCTAAATCACAAAGCGACAGTAAATAGTAATGGCGGATTCACAAATGGGAAAATAATAATAAAAAAAATGTTAAGATTGGACGAAATAACAGTAAACAAATGTCGTTCAATTTGGACTGTTTACATTGTACATGTATCTCGCTAGGCTGGAGGTCGGGTGTTCGATCCCTGCATTGGCAGAGAAAGTTCATCCAGATTTTTCAGCATGGTTTCACCTTGTCAGTGATGTCAGGGCCTCGGCAAATTGATTAGAAATTACATTTTTTTTTAAAAGAAATTGAATATAAATCACTAATGTGTGCTTTTATACCCATTTATGGTTTCAAAACGTAGAACCCTATGCCCTTTAAGGTTAGTGCAAGTGAGTGCAGAGTCAATCAGTTCTTACACTGTCATCAAGTCCAGCAAGTATCGGGATGTAGTCATAATAACAAGTTAAGATAGGCAACTTGATGTCAAGTACCAAAGGTGCTAGTGTGGGGCCATGCTTCACTGCAAATTTGTTTAATTCTTGTTTTGAGAATTCATTTGAGAATTTTTTGTGGGGAAAGACTCAAGTCCCCTAAACTCTCCCCCATCTGAGCAGTAAATGTCTAAACATGTTCCTATTCATACTACAGATACGTAGCCTACATACATGTATAGGACTACAGTTTGGCCCATTTATATTTTCAGAAAAATCTTTACCTGGATTTTGTAGACTTGGTTCAAAAGCTGCACGCCATACCTTAGATAAATTATCATTGGGGTCGTTTTCAGAAGAATGACATCTTAAAAAGGCTGTTGGTTCATAGTCTGGTAATGGAGGCTAAAAGAATTTATTTAAATCACAGTTAAGTCCAGAACATAGCCTACATGCCAAAAAAAAAGAATATTTAATTTATAAATCTTATTTAATAATATATGTATATCTAATATCTCTGTTGTAAATGAGATCATTATTGGAGAATATGTCAAAATGCCCCCAAAAATGCGATTTCCAAGACAATTTGAAAGTTGTCCTCAAATCCACCATTATTATAACTTGTCGTCATATCACACTAATTTACATTGTATGTATATCAATATATCTTTGATAATACATGTACATGTATACTGTCTTCATGCTAAATTGTCATTTTGTATCAAAAATGCCCCTCAAACACCCAAAATGTGATTTCATTTTTGGAAGGTGTAACCGAGGGACATACAGCATGTAACCTGTGTATACTGTGTATTGCATGAAATCACTTGATTAGATTTAGAAATTGCATTTTGGAAACAAGAACATTTCGGTCTTTTTTATTAAAATGCCTATTAATTTGGCTTTTAAAGAATAGTGTATTTATTATCAAATGTAGATTAGATATATAAATTATTATTATATGAGTTGAAATAATCGTGGATTTTGATAGATTGGGTGGATTTGGACAAAATGTGCTTTCATTAAACCACATTTTATTTAATTTATGGCTCACCAGTTTTTCTTTATCTTCTATTTTTCTTTTATTTCCATTGGATGTCATGTCTTCCACTATAATAAAAAACAAAAAATTCTAATTTACATGTATCATAAAGGCTTTATTATCCAGTCTGATTCAATCTAATGAAAAACCGTTCTTTATATTTTCCCTTTGTTCCCTTTGATTCATGAAGTCTAGCTAAAGTCACTGTTGTTAGGGACAGTTAGTTACGTCAATGTTGGTACACTTGAGCGTTTGTACTTGAAACAAGATTGATCATAACAATAAAATGCATCAATGTGAACATAATCTAATCAAATTTCAACATACTGGATGTATGTCGATAATTCCTCGAAACTATCTGTGGAAATCAATTATTAAAGTTCGGTTTGAGTTACTGACTTCTGTACTGTATGTCATATATAGTATAAGAATCAATATCATCATAAAAAGTAACGATAAAGTTTTCTTTATCTTGATAAATTTGTATCTCCGACACACTTGATGTAAAATACAAGTTCATGTGGCCCCTGAATCTAAAGGAGATTCACGCCCTTGGCCTAATCTAATAAAATGAAATCCTTGTTATATAGTTCAGTAGTGGAACCATTTCTACTTGCTATAGTGTTGTTACTGTTAAGAGTTCGGCTGTTTGAGAAGCCATTGCGGCATTACCATTGATCATTTGATAGAATCATGCGCGGGTTGTTTTTTATAGCCTATTCTAGATCTACTACTTCCACTTGTTTTCTTAAGTTTCAGAGCTATGCCCCCCTTTTCTCCTATTAAAACAAACCAAAACGTGTACAATAAACTTTTATAACAGTAAATAATAACCGTTATTTTTCCGTACGGTGTTACAGTAAATAAACCGTTATCTTGCTCCGTGACAATCATTCACTTGATCACAACATATTTCCCGCACTCTTTGACTGGTCGATTAAAAAGTAGAACTGGGTTATTTCTAACACGAGACGCAAATACATATAATTACTTGTGAACAATTGCATGTCTCTGAAGTGATTTATTAAAGATCAACTTCTTCTATTTCTGCCTTATTTTATATACAAATGAATGAATATTAAATTGGTAAATAATTTTAACCAACAATGTCGTTTCAGAAAATCCACGTTTTTTATTTTCTAGTTGTCTCAGGTCTTCGCGTTGCACAATATTGTGAAGTTATGTTTACATTTTTTTAGTACATGTACATCCATCTGTGATTTTTAAGTAAACACCACGCCGTAAAATGAACGAGGAAAACAATCTAAAATATCCCAAAGACAAGCTTTGTGGATGTAAAGGCATCCGAAGTTGTCTGTTATGTGAAAATGTGGACACAGCAACAAATCTAACGGAATCTAAACCTTTGAAGGTGCTTATTATATATTATCATGTATTGTATTGGCTTTATTGCGTGGATTGATTGGCTCCGGCTAATATAATGTGTAGAATATAAAAAAATTATGTCTTATAAGGGGTGGATCCGAGAGTGGGGGCTCAGCTACAAGGTCCCCCCCCCACTGCTAAAGATCCCCTACACATTTAAGCGAATTATTGAAATAAAATGAAACCATATTTTATTCCCGAAATGACCAGGTTTAGGACGAGTGAGAATAAATCACATTTTTCTTTGTATTTTAGATTTATGAATATTGTCAACATTGTAGATCAGCGTGGGAGTATGGACAGCATCCTGATCATGGTGGTAGTTCTATAGAATTTCCTGGTATTTATCTACAGGAAGAATTTATTACAGAAGAACAGGAGAGGGATTTATGTAGACAAATAGACAGTACACCTTTTGTTGATTCTCAATCAGGTCGAAGAAAACAGGTAAATTATTTTAACCAAATAAATACCAACTCAACAGATACTTTCAGTAACTGCATGTATAAGCTTACTGCTCATAAGCAATACAAATGAAATGGGGTTTTATTAATTCCCTACTGTTCTGCTCCAACAAGGCTAATGGAGAAGGGCACACAACATCAAAGGGGGTATGTGGCAAATTTTGACTGGGAAGCAACACTATGACCTACTCTTCTATTATGGAATTCCATCCTCCAAGGGATATCTTTTAAGTGCATGCCAATGTACAGTACACAGGACCTTGATTTTTTGTCCTATCCAAATGGCTAGACACTGACAAGGGGAAACCATGCGAGAAAATCCTGATAAACTTTCTAGGCCATTGCAGGGAACGAACACCTGATCTCCAGGCTAGTGAGCCACCCTCTTACCCACTTAGCCACTGTGGTTCCCTCAGTGCTAATGAAAGCATGATGAGCAATAAAAGTAGTAAATGTCAGGTACTAAGTTATTCAGTGACTAATGTTTTGTCTGGTATGATAAAATTATTTTTCCGGTCCGGATATACTATTTATGTATTCATTTATGTTTATTTATCAGAAGATTAGATAAAGAGCTGCCAGTTATCATCATAATAGTTAAAAACTACATGATGTAAAGGGAATATGCTGAAAATGTCGGTCAAATTGTTTTACACTAAGCCGAAAATAACTATAGCCTCGATTATCACTGTTAGCACTCTCACAATAATTAGCAAAATCTCGAGTATATCCATTTCTGCGTTTATTCATCAACAGACATTGAACAGTCGATCGGATTCAAATCCAATGAAAATCGAACAGATAAGATGGGATCGAGACTCTATTATGGTCTTTTCGATTCTAATTAATAGTTTATGTAACATTTCAGACCTTAGGAAAGACCTGCAATTTGAATATATTTTGGAAAAAATTCACAATTATTGTGTAAAATCATTTTAATCCATTATGGTTTGTAGGTAGTGCACATGAAAATCTGAATGTTTATGTTTGTATTTTTAGGATTATGGACCAAAGGTTAATTTTAAGAAAAAGAAGGTGAAATGTGAAGTATTTACAGGTCTGCCTGATTACAGTCAACCATTATATAAACAATTAACAACCATACTTGGAATGGCAGATTTTATACCGGTAGAATTATGTAATTTAGAATACATGCCTGAAAGAGGATCAGCCATAGATCCTCATTTCGATGATTTTTGGTTGTGGGGTGAACGTCTCGTAACTGTTAACTTATTATCAGATACCATTTTGTGTTTTACTCATACTGAAAAGCCTGATTTAGAAATTCATGTAAACTTAAAGCGGAGGTCTTTAGTTTCAGTTGAGGCTGCTGCGAGACATGTTTGGAAACATGCAATTCATCGAAGTGACATTACGAGTCGACGTATCGCCATGACTTTTCGTGAATTGTCAGCAGAGTTTGACGATGATGGTTTAAATGGTTCAGTAGGACGGAAATTGAAAGACATTGCCTTAACATTTAAAGGAACAGCTGTTGGTATTAAACCAGAATTGTGATAGGATGGTTTCAGAGTTGAACAAAATTTAGAAAAATAAAAGAATTTATTATCCAAGATGTGATAGGCCCCAACCTTGTTGAATAAAAATAAATATTGTGTTATATTTTTGTCAATTGAGTTTGATTTAGAAAAAAATACTAGTTTGTCTTAGAGTTACTAATAGCAGTGATGCACATAAAATACTCATAAATTATACAGAAATAGAATGTTGCAAAAATGCAATCATGAGATGAAAGATCAAATAAAAGTAGCCTAAGGTAGCATTGTAAGGGAGTGAACTCTATTTAATTACAGTTCTATCATGTCTCAGACTGGCAATTTTTTGCCTATTGACTTTAATGTTAAATGGCTGTAACATCACAGGCTTTAGCTTTTATTCAACATTCCGGTGGTTCCAATCTTTATAGGTAAGTAAAGGACCACATTTGGCTATCTTCTCATCATAATTTAGTACGGTGTTGACTGTTTAGATTTTTTGCTACAGGGATTTGAAGTTGACTGGGGTGAAAATCTCACTTCCGACACAATGATAGCTCTGCTGAAAGACATTTTACAACCCCTATCCCTCCGCTGTAATATCATCAGTATATTACCCAAAACTGCTATGAAATTGCAAATTTGATCCCTTTTCTCCAATTCTAGACCAAAAAGTCAACCCAAGAATGCAGGAAGAGGGGAAGAAAAAAATTAATGGGAAAAATTGTCTATTTATAACTCGTACTACATTCGTCCATCATGAAGTAAGGGGAAATAATTACTTATAACTTCGGTTGTCAAGTACCGTTACTACGACAATAAACGACCTGGACTACATTTTCTTTGAACAGTCATAACTTCGTCCAGAATAATGTAATTTGAACGAAATTTTCAATACATTCATTTTTCATTATCTCTTTTTGAATTGCTATAACAAGAATGACTGGCATAATGCATCGTTGATACCCGAAAACGTTATTAGAGAACGAATAGAGTAGGCCTAATTCTCCTAGAAACGGAATAAAACTAGAATGGAATGGATGCTGTTGTTGTTCGATATTTAAAGAAACTAGTATCTAAGGATTAAAATTAGATGTCCAATTAACAAATATAGGTCACAATAAAAGATAATAATTACAAATAATGGAATCAATGTATATTAAAACTATTATTGTGTCAGTTACCAAATGCACGATTAATGACTTAAAACAACTCGATAGTAATTTAAATACTTAATTGAAATTAGTTACATTGGACATAACATGAATGAAGGAAATAATAAATGAATGAAAGATGAATGCACGAAATATACCCCCGTTACACAACTATAGCCTTCCTCAGACATCAAAATCCCGAAATTCAAAGCCAGGATCAGTAGACAGATATATTATGATTTTCAACGTGTTAACTATCCTAAATCATGGCCATTTTCGTATTCAACCCATTCCAGAGAGTTAAAAACACTTATTCTTGATCATTATTTTTATTCTGGAATACAATTCGCTGATCTGTAGAAATAACTACTTTCCAGCCCAGTACGACTTTAAGACGTCACAGAGTTTAATGCGTTAATCTCATTTTTTTAACGCGTTTTTCATATTTCTTTTAACACACTAATCTCATTTCTTTTAACGATTTAATTCATTTCTTTCAACGCGTTAATTCACTTTTGTTAACGTGTTAATTTATTTATGTTAACGTGTTAATCTTATTTAAACGTTAATCAGTTAATAAGTTAACTGCTCTCAGCCCTGTTTGCTTGACGTAGACTGGTGTATTCGATAGAATTGTGTCCTGAGTTTTTTTTTTTAATATCGGCGCCTCAGTGCGTAGGGCCTTGACTTGCTAACAGTGTCTTGGGTTTACTTCCAATGTTGGCCGAGAGTGTTGCCTGAGATAGGGCGTAGGATCTCGCAATTGAAGAAACGTAAGACGTGAAATCCCATTTCATTTCATTTCTATTTCATTTAATAAACGTCATGGAAACCAAACATGGCGACGGCTTCTAATTATATTAAATAGGGTTTAATCTCCAACTATTCTGTTCCGACTGGGATAATATAGACTGACATGGCAATACAGTAAGCTCGCCAATATGTACCCAGGTCCGCCGTTTTTCTTCCCATCTGAACGACTATGCGTTAATTGTACCTTGCCAGGCCCTCCGTCCTGAACCACTGACAAAGGCGAACCACGTCGGATAGTTCCGATAAACATTCTCGGTCGAGACCAGTGATTCAACCAATGTGCCGTGAGATCTTCATAAATGTGCCGCGACATTTTGAGCGACATACTAAACAAATCTTACTAAAGAAGCCAGGTATTTGACCGATGAAATTCGAAACACTGCAATGAAGTAAGTTTATAGCCTTGTTTTTCTTCATTTAGTTTGAGTCATTCTATGTGTCTATTATTAGTCTGTGTATGCGGTTGTATACTGTTCATGACTTGCCATATTTTCTTTTTGAAAAATTCAAATATTTAGCCAGGTGTGCTGCTATTTTTTCATGTGTTCCAAGATGTGCCACTGGGGAAAAGGGATTGAGAACCACTGCTCTATGGAGGGGGATCCTCGCCAAAACTCTCAATTTGTAAAAATACATTGATTTGTGAAAGTACATTTGTTAATTTGTCAAAATACAAAATACATTTGTCGATTTGTGAATGTACATTTGTTAATTTGTCAAAATGCAAAATACATTTGTCGATTTGTCGTACAACAAAAATACATTTTTTCATGTGTGAAAATACACCTGTCGAACCTACAAAGCACCGATTTTGAAATAACACAGCTTAACTTTATAGTTTCAACATATGTAATTTCAACATTTGTATTTTCAAGATATGTAATTTCAACATTTGTAGTTTCAACAGTTGTATTAATGACACTTGCATTATCGAGCCTTGCATTAGCAAGCCATGCATTAGCGAACTATGACCATATTTGGGTTGATGACGTTGATCATTATTGAGGGGGATCCTTGCCAACGATGCTGCAAGGCCTGGATGCCGGCCAGGAAGAATTTTTTTTATTTTTTATCCCCTCCCACTAAAAAATTTCACATAGCTGAAATGGCGTCATCTTAACTAAGAAAATGAGGGCTGACAAGTTACTTTTGTGTTAGGGTTAGTCCTTTCAGTGGCAGTATTTGATAGCTGCCCTATAGCCAGTTTTGTCCATTTCTGGTGATTCCTGATGGGTTAATCACACACAAGATGGTCTGGTATAAAAACAATATTAACACTACAGGTGCTGTTCTTATGAAATGAAATGAAATGGGGTTTAACGTCCTACTCTTCTGCACCTGTCCATGATTGTACTTTCTTGGTGACAAAAGTCTGCTTCAATCTGGCCTCACAATACCATTTTATACATTTTGTCAGTTTGAACCATCATCTTTTATGGGTCATTTCGTTATCAGCGAGATGCACACTTTCATTTAAAATTAAATTGAACTGATACATCACATAAATTTTTCTCTCGCCTCGGGGTCGATATGTTGGTGTCAGCTTGGCCCCCAGGGCCGAAACCAACTGTTATGGACAATTTCGAACTCAGTGAGATGTACTCTTCCATTTAAAATTGGTTTGACTGATACTTCGAATATATGAGTATAACCTATTTTTGACCCTTCGGCTCCGCGGTCCATATTTAGGGTGTCAATTTGGGCCGTCCAAGGGCCATAAGCGTCTGTTATGGGCAACTTCGTACCTAGTGAGATGTACTCTTTCATTTAGAGTTGGTTTTGACCGGTACCGCGAATTTATGGCCCCATCGTCTTAGGGCGTCAATTTGGGCCATTCCATGGGCCCAATCGTCTGTTATGGACAATTCCGTAATCAGCGTCATATACTCTTTCAATTAACATTTAATAACACGAATGTATGAATATAACCCTTTTTTGAAGCCGCCCAGGAAGGATGGGGGGTCAGTTTGGGCAGTCCCAAGGCCAAAATCGTCTGTTATGGGCAATTTCGTACTCAGTAGAGTGTATTCTTTCATTTAAAATTGGTTTTGACCGGTACCTCGAATGTATGAGCATCGTTGGCAAGGATCCCCCTCCATAATGATCAACGTCATCAACCCAAATATGGTCATAGTTCGCTAATGCATGGCTTGCTAATGCAAGGCTTGCTAATGCAAGTGTCGTTAATACAACTGTTGAAACTACAAATGTTGAAACTACAAATGTTGAAATTACATATCTTGAAAATACAAATGTTGAAATTACATATGTTGAAACTATAAAGTTAAGCTGTGTTATTTCAAAATCTGTGCTTTGTAGGTTCGACAGGTGTATTTTCACACATGAAAAAATGTATTTTTGTTGTACGACAAATCGACAAATGTATTTCGCATTTTGACAAATTAACAAATGTACTTTGACAAATCGACAAATGTATTTTGTATTTTGACAAATTAACAAATGTACTTTCACAAATCGACAAATGTATTTTCACAAATTGAGAGTTTTGGCGAGGATCCCCCTCCATACTGCTCTAGATTAGCAAACCAACGTACATCTCTATATTCTTTTAAAAAAAAAGAACTTAAAACATATGTATTTTATCAGGCTTTTAACTGACTCTGTATGCAATCGTTACCATGTCGATAATTTTGTTGTTTATTTATGATTACATTGTCACTTTGTAAAGTGCCCCCGAACATGTTATATGAAAGGGCGCACTATAAATATGCTGTAATAATAATAATAATAATAATAACGTCTTTCTCACTGAGCCACCGCGACTCCTGTCTTTTAATTAGGATCAATGGAATCATGTAATGTGTGATTATTAGGTTAAGATTATAATTAATTATTTACACGTATCTAGGTGTATAATAATATGACATATGGCTTGTCTTAGATTCTTGGTTGGTTTACTCTCGACAGTTCTTACTACTCGCAGAGTTTTACAAATATACTCACTCTCACCTTCGTTAAGCAGGAACACGGAGAAACCCAAAAAAAGAAAAATATTTGCTCGGATCGGATTCTGATTGCCGGCTCAAGCAAGACGATGGGAACAAAAGTGATCGTAAGATCTACTAAGGTAAGACGGTGTTTAACAATTTCTTCTTTTATGTAGATTACAACTGAGGTAGGGGAAGTGGAAAAAAAACTTTCACACCACCAGATTATAATAATTTATTTCCAAAGCCATTTTATATTTTGCTACACGTTATGCCCCCCCCCCACCACACACACGCACACACCCTCACGCGCCAGGTCAAGGTAAGACTAGTTTTAACCAATTATTATGTTATTATGTGGATGAAAACTCAGGAAGGGGAAGTGGGAAACATCCATCACACGACCAAGTTGTGGTAATATGTTTTCCAGAAAAAAACATATATTTTGCTACACGTTATGTATCCCACCCCACCCCCGCCACACACACGCGCCAATCGAAACAATATGGTGCAGTCACAGGCACTTGAAGGGATTAAAATAAAACTTCTTACTACTGCTCGACTACATGTATATATAGATACAAGGTAATACAGACGACATCTTTTTCAGCGAGACTTGATCACCCAGTTCCTATGCACATATCGAGTAATGATAGGTTTATAAAGGGACTGGGTGATATAGACTTCTTTTGACCTTATTTCGGGTTACTTCCGGGCTCGGCAAGTTGAATATCGATAAGTGATAGCTTTTTAAGTTTGATTTGTTATTAATAACGCTGTAAAAGGACCAATTTAATTACATTGGAGGGTGTATAATGATTAAATAAAGTCTCGTTGGCAATTAAAACGATGGAAAGTCTTAGAACTAGTGATTATTGTGAGATAATAACAGACGATATATCGTAAACCAGTCATAACAAAGATGTCGTCTGTATTACCTTGTATCTATATATACATGTAGTCGAGCAGTAGTAAGAAGTTTTATTTTAATCCCTTCAAGTGCCTGTGGGTGCAGTGGGGATGGACGAAGTACTGTGGTATATTGTGGTGTGTAGAATATTTTAAAAAAAAAAGCGATCCAATCACACCCAAAACCAAAACACGCTGCAATAGAAGCTATTTTAAGTACACGTATATGTGTTTTTAACTGTCTGTAGGTGCTAGAATCTTTTAGCATTTGCCAGCATGTATCAGTATTTACCAGAATCTATGAGTATTTACCAGAATCTATATCAGTATTTACCACAATCTAGTATTAGTATTTACCACAATCCAGTATCAGTTTTAACAAGAATCTAGTATCAGTATTAACCAGTATGCAGCATCAGTATTTACCAGAATAATGTATTTATTTACTAGTATTTACAAAACTTCAAAATTAATATGTGTACTAAAATTTACAAAACGTCATTATTGGTATTACTAGAATTTACAAAACTTCATTATTAGTATTACTAGAATTTACAAAACTTCATTATGGTATTTACTAGCATTTACAAAGCATCATTAGGCCTATTATTAAATTCTAGTCATACATAATAACGAAATTTTCACAAATTCTAGTAAATACCAATTATGAAGTTTTGTAAATTCTAGTAAATGTTATTAGTATTAACTGATAAAGGCAGAGAGAAGGGGGATGGGATGGGAGGGTCCGGAGAAAATCCACGATGAATAGTGGTTAGCTACCAGTTCCTATGTCCAAAAGTCGAGTTTTTTTGCTTTCCTTTGTTTGCGTTCTGAACCCCAAGTGGCGCAAACAATAGCTAATGAACGCGGAGAATGAGTACATACAGAGTAGTAAATATTTGACTTATTCAATGAGTGGGAATGGATATACGAAAGAAAACAATAAAATACTGAACAATTATAAAGCAAAATTCAAAGTTGGGCATTTAATTCCCTCCATAAATCAGACAAAACCGTATTCAATGTAATATTTGTTCCTGAAACAAAATCCCCCCCAAAACTAAATAATAAAATACTTTCATGGTTCGTTTCACCACCGCTGGTGACCTGTTTATTGTTTTTGTAGCACGCGTTCAGTCCAATTAGAATCAATGCTTTACTTTGTTAGTTTAGATTTCCTAACTAACGTCCCACTGTTCTGCTCCGACTGAACAAGTGAAGACTTCTTACGCCATGCAATGTGCTTTTAGGGAAATTTTGCCCGGACAGCGGCACTGCGGCCTACTCTTATAACGAATTCCAACTGTAAAGTATATTTTACGAACACATTGTTCCTTGCCGATCGCGGTTTATGGTCTTAGATAATTTGCCCCCCCCCCCCCCACAGTCTCCCCTTATGCGAGGGCCCTGCATATCTAAGATCGAAACTGCGCTAAGATAAAAATATATTGAATGCGTTCAGTTATTACGTTGTATACGGTACAAATATATATACACTGCTCATTAAATACCGACTCGAGTCCCTGTAGATATTCTATCATTTATTAAGCTGTCTGAAGCTGGACGATCTGAGCAACAACTTGGGATTCATTGACATAATATTCTAAGACATTAATTCATCATCTTCAACATCTAGGTTGTTGACTTAACTTCTTCACTTTTAGATTGGGTATGCAATATTTTTGCTTACAGTTTATAAATTATAAAGTTTATTATTCTGAAATGGAAATCATGTCCAGATCAAGAGCCAGTTGGCAGGTATCCTGATCATCATCGTAGAAATGTTTGGGGGAATTCGATTTAGTACAGGACAGGGGATAGAGTTTAGCATAATACTTCGTTTTTAGATTAACACAACGGAATTAATTTATATGAGAGTCGAAATTGTTTTGTCGGCAACTGAATTCCAAGCCCTACGAGATTTTTAAAGGGTCACTGTGCAAGAGAGTGTTCATTTTATGTCCGAGTTTTTTATTAACAAAATCAATCTCATTAAAATATAGATCCTATTTCGTTCCGTTTTTTATAGTTCAAAATTTCGTTTTACTTATATTTAGTACACTAGGATCTGGGAGAGTTGTTATAACCCGCGTTCTGGATGATGTGAGGGATGAGGTGCTCGGAGCTGTGTGTAACCCACAAGAAACATTAACTCTAATTGATTAATCAAATGTCTGACGTCATAGGTCAAAAGCGCTCGTATGACCCCTTGACGCCACCCTCCACTACAACCGGTCAGATCTTCATGTAATGTAGACCATCGAAAGTATTAAAAAACGAAAAGAAATATAGACCTGTATTTTAATCATATTGTTATAAAATTGAAGGGTGGAAAATTAAATTATCTGTTTTCGAATCCGAACCCCGTGGTTAATTTTGTTCCCGGACATCTTGTGCTTGTGGATATTAATAGCCACCCTTTCTTGCTTTTCCGAATTCGACAACTGCATTTGTATTTTAAATTTGTTTTATTTCTGGGTTTAGTTAACAAATATTAGTTGATTTATTCGATTGGGCAAATTTAGCTCGCGTTTCTTTAGCTGGTTTGCATCTTCAAAACACGAGGATATGCACGTATAAAAAACGCCTCGCGGGAAGAATCTCATTCTCATTGCCAGATCTATTCTCTCGATTGTAAGCATGAACGTCATGGCCTTCAATTTAAAATGTTGCGTTCTAAATTCAATTAATACATTCAGAATATCTAGTCTTGGGAGTTAACTTTGAATTCTTGCCAAGTATATAAATAAATTGAACCATTGTTAATTGAATTTTAAACAGTTGACTTGTATTGTGTTGGGTAAGTGTGGGTGGAAAGAGATCTGGAGAAAAAATAGGGGTGAGGTATTCTCAAGCATGTTTGGCTGTTTTTAAACGGATTTAGAATAATACTCTCCTACTCTTGTACATGTGTACTGTGAGGAAAATTTTTCCCAAGTAGCGACACTCTTACATGTATATCAAATTCCAACTGCTAATGTATTCATGGAAATGACTAGACAGCTGTCTTTGTCAGGTTCCCCCGCCGGAAAATCCCGATGAACATTCTCGGCCAATGCAGTCTTAAATCAAAGAAGTGGGCTTATGAAAATGTCACAAGTAGAGAAGGGGCGGAAGTTGATCCTCTGGGTAAGTCCCCCCCCCCCTTCTCCAGCATGTATTAGTAAATATTCACGAATGGTGGCGCTATGTATTAAAAAGAGTAATAAATGATAGTAAGGTATTGATGTAATGGACCAATTTCGTCACTAACAAATGAAATGGTGTTTAACTTCCTATTGTTGTGCTCCGACTGGGCGAATAATGAAGACGGGCAGCAACACCATGAGGGCAGCAACACTATGGATTATTCCTATATCAAATTCCAACTGCCAATCGATCTTCTACGTCTCGGTCTTTTGTACCACCCGAATGACTAGACAGTTGTCTTTGTCATGTCCTCCGTCCTGCACCACTGACACTAGGAAACCACGTCGGAAAATCCCGATTGACTTTCTCGGTTACAGGCTAGATATAGCAAGTCAGCGTCTTAACCACATAGTCATCCTGGCTCAATTAGAGACAGGGGGCGTTTATAAAATATAATATGTACATATTCCCGACACAATGGCCTGTGGGATTAGGTCCAAACACTGCGCGGAATATGACGTATGTGTAGCTTTACGCTGCTTCAATTGTTAATGACACACAAGCGTTGGTAAAAACTACGGTTCCCCTTTCCAGATTTTAATTTCTGTTTTATGCATTGTGAGTTTACTAACGACTTAGTCTGTATCTGATTTATAGTCAGACATTGGTTAATCAAATGTCTGACGTCATAGGGTCAAAAGCACTCGTATGGCCACTGACGAGACCTTCCGCTACAACCGGACAGATCTTCATGTAGTATAAGCTATGGAAAGAATAAAAAAGAAGAAACGAAATATAGATCTGTATTTTAATCAGATTGCCATGATTGTAGTAATGGCGGTTCGTTGTTCTATTCTATTAGCGTTCTGTAATTGTAAATGGCAGTAGGAGTAGGCCCTACCATGATCATATTTCTTTACATATATCATTATTTCTTTGTATCGGTTTTTTTTATTATTTTGCCGGTACTTTTAATATTGGAATGCAGCAAAATGAATGTTAATAAAATCAAGTTTATATTTACAATTATTGTTCCTCGCTCATGATAGCTTAGGGCTTGATAAGGTAGTGTTATCTGGCCCCGAGTTCCGAAAGCATTCTCAGACCTAAATTAATAATTTTACTCAAAATCACAATTCATGTTAAGAATGCTTTTTTATTTGCAAATTTTCAAACTAATTCTTCATACAAACTGAGAAAGGACGATATCTTAAATTTTTCATGCAAACTGAGAAAGGTCACCTTTTATTAAAATTTACAATAATTTACTCATACATTGTTTGAATGCTGTGAGAAAGATATTATCAGGATGAGTGAGTTTTACAGGGAAATATACCATATAAAATAGTATGCTAATCTCTGTAGAATAATACACCCCATAAGTACACTAATGTCTTGTATTTCTACATATCAACATTTGATGGGATTCTATTAACATTGATTGAATTACCATTCTCGAAGAGATGAATAAAAAGGAGGCATGGTGCCAGATTATCTTCTTGTTGCTTTTCAAACCTGTTTCCTTTTATTTTATTCCGTTATTTTGATGAAAGGCAGATGAGATTGTCGTAACATTGAAATTACTCCCGATGAGCACTGCGTATATTATGTTCCTTTCTATAATAATGGTAAATCGCATACCAGTGGGTCTTCAGTTACCACAAATATTTACCGGTAATTTCTGTTGTGGCAAAGCTAAGGATAAACTTTTTTCTTCTCCGTCGTAATGAGAGTATTTTTATGTTATTGTTATGCACACTGAGAAATGCCAGAAACGAAAGTGGTTACTGTCAGTTTTTATGATGTATTGTGATCTCCCGAGAAGAAACTGTTTGTATCAAATACGTATCTACTTAGAAATGACCTCTACCCAGAATGCAGGGGTCATCTCGCGCAAAATGCCCCGTGGTGGCTTATCTGAAACTGGCCGGTGATACGTTTGCATGAATTTATGCTAATCTACGACTTGGCCTAGACGTATGCAGCAATTCTAATTATCGCCTTGCACAATTCTGTGGATTTTGATAGGCATAATCTGTATTGTCGATTTTCCGTCTCCAGATTGAGCCGAAATCCTCCATTGGACACTTATTTTGATAAATAGTTTGGACTTGTACCCCACTTATAAGTTAGTCTTCGACATGCGAAATTGTTTTGGAAATGTTCCTTAGTTTTACATACTATTGTTCGTCTGTTTCTGACAAATTGTGTGCAAAGAGAATAATTTGTGTGTAACACGTCAGTAGTTTATGTGTAGTGTTTTAGAAAGAAGCAGTAAAATACACCGTCAGAAGATTTTGTGTAGCGATTAACCAACCCACTAAAAAAACGCACAACAACCATGCATGTTTGAGCATTTGGAATTCATTTAAGCCCAGGTGTAAAAAAAGGTAGTGGGTAATATGTTACACGGTGCTATTAATAAGAAGTGAGAGGATTTGCGATACTCCAAGAATAAATGGTAATTAGTGCATAAGATATATGGATTATGAAATATAAATGTAGACTCAATAGTAATTTAGTATATATTTTCTCTACTGTGATATTTAGAGTAGGAATATGGTAAAGCGATTAGTGTCTGTTATTAGGAAGATAATGCTCTACTAGACTTTACCTACAAAAGATGCAGAAAGTGATAAGGCATGATACGTGGATATCACTAATACATGGTGGCCACCTTCATGAAATTAAACCACAGCAACATTTTCTATGCACACTTTCTGAATGAATTAGAAGTGGCATTACATGTTCTAAAAGTTTATTGTGTACGTTTATGAGCTATAACTGACTAAAAATAAAAACTAGAGAAAATAGATATAAGGTAACTGAGTAAAGTTAAAATAAAGTGACTGCTATATGGATGTGTATTTTACTCTGAGAGATTCGTTGGTCATCGTGAAACCAATTTATTTTTTCAGTTGTGGCGACGATGACTGACAATTCCAACGGAATAGTGAAACAACACGAGCATTAATAATGTATGCGACGTTTTGAATATACCATAAAGACCTCCGGTTTAAATGCAAATGTGGTTACGTGTGTTTTAGAAAGAGTACAGGGTACTATTTTAATGATGAATGACTTTCTACATTGCTGAGTTCGATATCACGTTAGGATTTAATAGATCTTCACTTTGTCAAAGCCAGCTGCAGCATGTTTGCGGTGGCATCTGGTGGAATGAGTGGTTCCTCATCTTCGGAATTACATGGCATACAGGTAATTATTATAATTCATAATCCATGCCTCATCATTTCATCAGTCAGGGTAAAATTAAATTATATGTCCATTTCGTTCTTTTTTTCTGAATTTTACACTATTTCCAATTGGGTATATCAAATATCAAAAAAAAAAAAAATACGAAACGCGAGAAAGTGAGAAATGGGGTTTAACGTCCACTCGACACCAACTAGATTATTCGGGACCAACATATGGTTCAATCCTATTTCAATAATTTGCTTGCGCGTTGGGTTCTTTAGCAGTGGGAGGAAACGGGACGACCCGGAGAAAACCCACAATGTTGGACAGGTGACCCTACTCCTTGTCACGTACAACCGGGGAATCGAAACCACTATACGAAACGTAACTGATTTAAGATTTTCATATAATTGTACTTCAAGTCATTTGGCTACTATTTGTGCTTAATGAATGTTGGGACTGGATTCATACTCAGGAAATCTGTTTATCGATCTTGAAAAAAAAAGAAGAAACCGATTCTCAAGGCGCATGCGCCAACCGGATGACATCTGATTGATCCTAATCAAACATTTGTACGCTCGATTCTTTAATGTTGTTTTTATTTAAACCAAGATATCTGATTTATGTTGGAATACATCTGCCCATCAAATACAACAGAAAGGGTTCGAAACTCCTTCCCAGGATCATTGCCATACTTTTTCTTGAACATCTGAATTTACTTCAGCAGATATTGGTGTCTTCAAAATGTCCTTCCAGTATTTTTGGGAAAAGTTTATGAACTTTTAAATATATATTAAAATACCGAAAAATATACAGGTCACAATTCTGTGGAGTATAATTACCACTTATTACTCAGCGTATTACTTAGCAACGTTTCTAATAGGCACCTCTCAGCATTATCAAGCAATGATAAAATATAACGAGGCAATGTATACATGTATACAACAATACTTGGTCATTAATTAGAAGGATATCTCTGACTTGGCAGAACTAACCGAGTGATGTTGTGTACATGTATATATTGTCTTGTTATATTTTCATATAATGACTATAGAGAAGCCTAGTCGGAACGTCGTTAAGTAATAATTACCAATTCTATAGAATTGTGTCTTGTATACGAAATTTAGTAAATGATTAACGAACCAACTTGTTTAGAAGAAGCGTCAGCTGAACGTTTTAGTAATTGGAAATTGGATCTGCTCAAATGTATTTAACGAACAGTTCATCTCGGTTTTTCAGAACTGTTGAAAATTGGTTATACCATGCCACATGACGGATATCGTTGAAAAGTGATTGATATACTATCACAAACAATCATCATAACACCATTGTTCACTTAAAGAAGCAATTTCGCACAATCTTATATTACGGTATATACAAACTCTTAGCTATGTCAGCTTAGTTGATACAGGAGACAGTGGTGCCGGAACGCCCAATGGGTGAGGCGCAAGGGTTTGTTCAAATTCTCGTGCTGAAGACACTGTGAAATTTGACGTGTTCTGACCGGTCACAAATTAAACTCAATCAGCTGAGAAATAAGTTGGTGCACTTTTACCGTATATAAATCTCGCATCCTGGATACTTGTAAAAGTGTCACCCGCTGAACTATCCCAGACATGGGGTCTTTAAAAATGAACTGAAATGGATTTTAACGTCCTACTGTTCTGTTCTGAACTGGGCTAATGGAGACGGGCATACGCCATACAGTGTGCTATGAGGGAAATTTTGCCCGGGCAATGATACTACGGCCTACTCTTAAATCGAATTCTAGCTGCACGCAAACTTATATACCGGTAGTCTCTAAACAAGTTTACCAATAGAACAAATATATAAAGACTTCACTCTTTGTCCACGTTCTATATCTCATAATATAAGATCCATCCCTTTAAAGTTAATATTATATTGGACTGATTCCAGAGGGAGTTATAAGAGGTTGTTGAATAATAGCGAACGTCAACGCTGAAATATACTGAGTAACTGGAGCGAACTTATTGAAACCACTGAATCCCACGGTACAAATCGCCATTTTCACCGTACTTGGCATTTATCTTCACATTCCCTTTGGCCCAGTCCCACTTAAAATTTATGCTAGGTTCTCAATGTCGTGCGATGCTTTACGACAGCATTGTCCAGGCGCGGATCCAGAGGGGGGCGCACCCGGCGCACGCCCCCTCTATTTTTTACGGTGGCGAACAATTTTAGCTCCATATATTCTCGAGGGAAAGGAGAACAAAAATAGTTTAGGTTGGAAATCGTAATTTACAGTACTAGTATGAAATTAGTCCTTGTGGGCATTTTTGTCCACTCAAAAATCACGGGCCGGGCTTCGCACTCCCAAGTGGGTGCAGCACGCCCCCTCTTTCTGAAAATCCTGGATCCGCCCCTGTTGTCTCTATTGCGTCCACGACCTGGTATGTTCAGATACGATCATCGACACGATTGCTACGACTAACCTAAGTATATGATGAGGCTTGATAGGATCACTTCGATTACTCCACGATTAAAACCACGATTGCATTACAGTCGCAGCACGCAACACGATTGCAATGACTAACCTTACTGCATGATAAGACCTGATATAGCATCACCACAATTACTCCACAATTTTATTAAACGCGAATCTTGATAGAGGGAATCTGGCTTATACCCCCGTCAGACCGGAGTGACGTCCTTACTGCGCTGCTACGGCGACGGAAAATGGTCTCAGAATGCGTTGAAATCGCCATTACCATGGTAAAACCGCAGTTGAAACGCTGGATATCGTGATGTGGTGTCCATGGTCGCCATTGATCGCCGAGTCACGGCGTTTGTTTTGAGCATGTTCAAAACAAACGCCAAAGTTCTGCAATTTGACCTGGAAAACTGTGAGTTTTGCAATTTTGGGGAACATTTTCTCGCATTTTGTTCATGTTTGCCAGCGACCTTATACAATTTCAGGTAACAGCAAGGGCGCCGCAGCGCCGTAAGAACGCCTCCGTGGTCTGACGGGGGCCTTACTTTATAATAGGGATATAACGGTTAGCTAACAGACCCCAGGAAACCGAAGTACCGCCACGAGGTTGAGAAGGTGCCCCTATCGCCAAGCCACGTACGCTTACACCATGGATAGATACCGCAGGCAAAGAGGTGACCGGACAGCTAGAGGTCGAAGCGCGGCACTCTAGACCACTAGGTCATCCCCCAACCCCAAACCCCCACTTTTAATCGGGAGTAGTGTGGCTTTAATACGACAGTTGAAGTTTTGCGGAGAATTGTGTGTCACTAGACTATATTAATCTGCGCAACTTGATAGCCGGAAGTAGTTATGTAGGCATCTGTATACCTGGTAATGACGTACGTCCTATTGACTCTATTTCTATAATGAGGTATATAGATCAAAACGGCGAGGCGTAGCAAAAAGGTCAATCTCTTCACGTAACTGGTTTTATTCAAATTGTAGATTAGTGTAAGATATCAGTATGCAAATTTCATTTTGAAACATTTTAGGTGTCAGGCGTCGGTTAAGTTGAAGATTATCTCTACTTTAATCAGTCTGGCGGATAATAGTCTTAGGGGATTATATACACCTTACGTCACACTCTCTCTCTCTCTCTCGTGGGAGATCGCGGTGAGCATCGACAGTCCAAAATGCTCTGAATCGTGTCAGAAGGAAAGGATGACGTCTTAATAGGCGTCAATGTTTCCGTCAATTCTATATGTAACGAGGTTAGTTGTTCACCATTGTTATGGACAGACTTGACAGTGTTCAATAAGTAGTTAATCGAATCATCTATCTGGTCTACCTATAATACAATAAATAGCCTAAATTGATTTTATTTGTATAAACTGGTCTTAGACCAGAAATTAATTCTCTTTGTTCCATGATGTAGTGCGAGTTATAGACAATTTTTCCATTTATTGTTTTCTCCCCTTTTCATGCACCTTTGGTTGTCTTTTTGGGCTAGAATTAGAGGAGAAAAATGAAATTTGCAATTCAGTAGCAGTTCTGAGTAATACTGATGATATTATAACGGAGGGACGTAGGGCTTTAAAGTGTCTTTGTGCAGAGCAAAAGTGAGGTTTCGTCTATTTATAGCAATGCCCACCCCCGACAAAAAATAGTATTATAATTCTAATACTTCCGGTATCCAGATTATCTCCGATACTTCCGGTAATCCAGATTATCTCCTCTTACGCGAGAATCATGTGTGTTGCATATGGCTTTGAACGGGTTCCCTATTTTCTGTAAGTCCGAATGTGTCATTTTAGCGTTATCGAATCCTTTGCAAACTGAATTATGGGGAAGACGATTCTCTTAAAGGAATGTCACTACAAAAATGGTTCAATACAGTTCAGTATTTATAAAGATTGGAATTAAAACTTTGTTGTTCGCGAAAATATATTGATATTATATAAATATAGGCCTTTATGAGTTCAAATTCAATCCATTCCGTGAAATTATCTCGCATGGATATTTATATTTTTATATTTTATTATATTACTGGTATTTAATTTACTATAATTTACTATTTATCCATTATATTTTATTACTATAATTTAATTAACTACAATTTAATAAATATCCATTATATTTGATTACTGTTTAATTTACTACAATTTAGAATTTATCCAATATATTTTATTACTAAAATTTAATTTACTACAATTTGAAATTATTTTTTTTACTGCAATTAAATATTAATTTATCCATAGTATTTTTTTTCTAAAATTAAATTTACTCAATTTAATATTAACTTATCCCTTATATTTTATTTTTTTACTACAATTTAATATTAATTTATCCATAATATTTTGATTATAAAATTTAATTTACTACAATTATATTCTATTGCTAGAAATTAATTTACCATAATTCAATATTGATCCATTGTAATTTATTACTACAATTTTTTTTTTAAAAGCATTACTCGGCATACTTCTGTGCCCCTCTGTGCCCTTCTAGACTCAGGGCCCTAGCTCCCCGCCTCGAATCCCCACTCTCCCTTTCATCCCACGTCAATTTTTTTTTATAATGAATTTAATAGGATCACATTGTGATTCAATGTCATTGATGCAAAGCATTAATTGTGATACCACCAGATTATGTCTATATCATTATCTCGCGCTTTATATGCTAATCCCAGTCCACCATCTGATGATAAAGGATAAAGCACACGACCATTAACTTATCCGTACATCATTCAATAACTCAATAACAGCCAGCATTCGATTTCCCATTTGTATCCGCGATGTTGTTTAAGGCCCGGTGAAGAAATTTAGCAACGATTCTTAATGCGCTATTAATATCGTACCTACTCGATTATTACCAATTTTAAAATGGGGCGGGGTAGGGGTTTACGCGTTTGTATGAAATCACAAGGTCTGTCCCTGCATTAAAGTGACAAGGAATAGGGTCGCCTGTCCAACTTCGTATGTTTTCTCCGGGTCCTCCCGTTTGCCCCCACTGCTAAAGACACCAACGAGCAAGCGAATTATTGAAATAGAACTGAACCATGTGTTGATCCCGAAATGACATCGTTTGTGTCGAGTTGACGTTAAACCCCATTTCCTTCTTTCCAATTTAAAAACAAATAGTACTTAAAGATACATTATTCTGGGAGATTAGATAACGAGTTGACAGTTTACTCTGTGATAGTTAAAAACTAGCAAATGTAAAGGCAATTTGCTGAAAATTTCAGTCAAATTAATCCACTATGAACCGAGAAATAAGCGAATGAAAGTTCCGCTTAGCCTCGATTATCATTACTAAAGTCGGTAAGATAAAACTAGTAGTCTTGAACTACAAGCCACCAAATATCGCAGTCCAGCTTTGACATCGAGAGTTGATTATGGTCTGGATAAGTTAATTAATGTCTAATTATTAGTGTGCAGAAATTTGCCTAAGTATCTGTTATCACTCGTCACTTCAGTCAGTTATATAGTGGGATTAATCGTGTTTTCATTTGCCGTTCGTCACTTCCGATTCAAGAAACCTTTATTACTCATCTATCGAAGCAACGATCTGTTAAAATTATATTTGGAAAATGTTTAACCAGTTCTATCACATACGTGATAATGACTGACGCCAATATTGTCGTTTAATGAATTTAGTTTTGTATTAGATTGACCGGCGTGATTTCCCCTTGTCAATGGTGCAGAATGGGAGACCTGACAAAGACAGCTGTCTAGTCATGCGGATGGTGCGAAAAACCAAGTACTGTGTATACATTGGGATGTTGAAATTCAATATAAAAGTATGACATAGTGCCGCTGTCCGGGCAAAATTTCCCTCATAATGATAATAATAATTACTTTAGTTAAGAAGGATAAAGGATCATAGCACACTATATGGCATATACCCGTCTTCATTAGTCTAATCGCAGGAGAACTGTACGACGTTAAACCCCATTTCATTTCCTTAACCAGAACGTCATGGGTTCGATCTATGAGATTGGTGCATATAGGTCGGACGTTAAAGCGAGAATTCCATATTTTCTAAGAAAGTCAAAACATAATTATTTCTGGCTTTTGCTCAATAGGTTATCAACTCACTATTATACGATCACGGGCATTATTTCCCCACTTAAACATCTTTCACACCGGAAATAATAACACCAATTACCTCCCTTGTTTTTCTATTCCGTCCATGCAATAGCTATCTTCAAACGTTTGAGTTTGAAGTGGAAAATGATATTTTTGCCTATTTCTCAACTGGAAGTAGTGAATAATAGGATTAATGTGATTCTTCTTTAACATGGTAGAACTGTTTACAGATACCACCTATTTTAAGGCTTTATTTTAATATATTTTAAAAATATAACTTAAAATATGAAATTGTGGCTTTAAACACCATTTTAGTGCAATTAGGATTCGTGCATTCCGATCATGCTGTACAATTTATTGATTAGTGGTTAACGCACCTGTGCTAAAATCAGAAAGAAGGAGTGAAAATTATCTGATATAATGCATTAATGCATGAATAGATACAATATAATATTATACATTCCATACAGTATATATACTTCTACATACTTATATCAAAAATATACCGGGGGGGGGGGGGGGGGCAATGATCAGCGTGTGTGCGTTGTATCATAAGGTCTGTTATTGAGCCAACGCCTATTATATAACAACTCTTCAGATCCTAATGTAATAAGGACAAGTAAAACGAAATTTTGAACTATAAAAAACGAAACGAAATAGGATCTGTGTTTTAATCAGAATGGGACAATGTTTTCGTGGATCGTTCACAAAAAATATATATCTGTGACCGTTATTTTAATAATTGTTTACCAGTGATTTGACAAACGAAAAACGAAAAAAAAATGAATTTTCATACCCCCCCCACCCCCAAGAAAAAACATACGTTAAATTCCGCATCATGGTATAGCCCGTTACTAAATGTATTTTAGATATTTCGTTTTTATTTATTTTCATTATATATTGATATAAAAGAAATGGCGTTGATTCTTTATCTAAAATTTTATCCATTCTTTCAAACCCATAATACTTTATTTTAAAGGGGCTAAATCGCTAACATTTGGGACCTAGAAATTGACAGAAGTGGGTCGCAACGCATATAATACTGTAATATGAATGTATATAAACTGATTTAAATTCAATGGTTTCCGTTTTTACTCTAATTGCAAATGAGTTATGTTCCGCAACTAGCAGTCCCAATCGAATGTAAATTTCTAGCGTCTGGTTATTCCAGTCTACATACACCGTTCGATTTCGTGCAATATGTTTAGCCTCGTTTCCCGAGTCTCTTGCTAGAACTTGAGCTTAGACGCATCATGGTACACGATTCGTGTACCAATGGTAAAATGTTTATTTTGTCTTAAATATTGGATATATCGCAGCATCAATGTTGATTTAAATTGACAAATAATTCGTGTTTTCAAAGTTGAAGATTTTGGATGATATTGAGTTAGAGACTTAGCTACTTGAAAAATCGCACCATATATTCATCATTATAATTTACATCAAAAACACAATTATAATACAACTTCACGATTTTATCATTTATCTATTTATACATGTCAAATATATGTAACATTTTCCACATGTTTTATACACAGCTGTGTTATAATATTTATAGCTATTAAACAATGGAGCTAAACGTATGTGACATTACATTGTAAAAGTCATTTAAAGGGGCAATATGGAAGTTCTCACTATAATAGTAAAAGACTACATAATATAAAGTGAATATGCTGAAAATTTCAGTCAAATTGATCCACTCACGAACATAGATATTAGAGAGTGTGTGCCTAGCCTCGATCATCATTACTAAAGTCAGTACGATAAAAAAAAAAACTCGGTAGATCGGATTCTTCAAATGTAGTAAAAATACGACACATAAGATGGCAGCGAGAGTTGGTTATGGCTTTTTCATGTTCTAATATGTCGAAATAATAGTTTATGTATAACATTGAAGGCCTAAGGAAAGATATGCAATAGGAAGATTTATCTCTTACATAATATATGTTTAATATGTTATAAATATTTCGCTTCCTGTTTGTTGTGCGTTTTTGGATGTGGTGGGATTTACAGCCCGGATCTTGATGGATTATATTTTGTCCCTGAAACCGACTAATAGTGACATATTGGTTGAATTAATTTATTGTGCAGTTCCTCAAACTTTTTAAGTTTCGCTTCTCTTAGTCTTTGATTCCCAGATCAACCAACTGTATAAAACCTTTCTAATTTGATAATCGTGGGTTATGCAGTAATTGGGCCATGTACCAACAGTTCCACATCCCAACAGAGATACTTATATAATATGCTGTTTTTGATAGTCGACAGAAACGTTAATAATGTAACTAGAAATTTTGAATCTCGCTCGGCTCGGGGGCAAATCCATCATACATAATGTGCATAGTGGGAGGGGGTGGGTGGGGTGCAGAATGGTTAGCACGAGCGCGCTATATGATAAGGTCATTCATTGAGTCAACTAGCGCAATTTCATTTCCCCGGTTGCAATTGACAAAGAGTAGGGTCGCCTGTCAAACCTTGTTGGTTTTCTCCAGACACTCCGGTTTCCTCTTACTGCTAAAGACCTCTAAGCTCAAATGAATTATTGAATTCAAATTGACCTAGTTTGTGTCGAGTGGACGTTAAACCCCATTTCTCCAACCCTCTCTCTCTCCACTACTAACCTTGCGATAACCTATCGATACGTGATTACACTATAAGAGTTGGTCAAACCGGAATATACAGACACAGTGTCGTACTCATTTACATTAATGCTATTCATTTTAACCGGAAGGACGATTCCAAGAACTCATTAAAACCATCCAACAGACTGGGTGATAATGAATGACCCAACACTGTCCATCAACAACAAGGACGTGGACGAATGGTCTAAAGTGTGCGTTATATAACATAAACTCTACCACTGAGTCAAGTGGCGTGCTTCCAATCCCACACTTGGCGTATAGAGTCGCCTAAACGACGTCGTGGGTTTTCTACGACTACTTCAGTTTCTTTCGCCCACTGCTAACGATATCTACGCACAAGCGAATCATTGATAACTATACCATATCTTAGTCCGTAAATAACCTTGTTTGTGTTGAGTCGACGTTAAACCCCATTTCTCTCACTCTTCTGTCGTACAGTTGAATTGCGATATGAACATTGGCATAAATTAATTTCCTGTTAAACGCCGAATGCAATTATTAATTGCTGTTCCTCCATTCTATAGAATTTAATGCTACTGTCAGCCTTTTTTTAAAAAAAAATACATTACATTCTACTATTTATAGAACTCTAATCGTACAGACGCCCACGAGACAGAAATGTTTAAGCTGTGATGTTTGTTTATTTGTTCATATTTAGATATATATTGTCAGTTTATTTGCGTCATTTATATGGATTTCTTAGGTAAGAAAGAGAGAGAGTTGCTTGTGGTTTCTGCTTTTTTTCTAATTTTTAAGCTGATTTTCTCGAGCGGAGGGTATTATTTAAGGGGTTGGGATGGGGGTGATTGTGGGTTATGATTTCTTTTCTAATGTTTACGTTGTTAAGTTGATACGAATACGAAAGAGCGAAGGGTATGATGGGAGTCGCAGTCCAATTTTCAATCGGACTTTCAAAAGGCCTAACACTATTTTTGAATTGCATACTCCATGGAGGTTTGGGTGGGTGGGTATTGGTGCTAGTGGGTCATAATTTCTTTTCTAATTTTTAAGTTGATATTTAAGAACGTGGGGGGAGGGGGGTATGATGGGACAAAATCCAATTTTCAGCCGGACTTTTAAAAGGCATAACCCTATTATTTTGATCGATTACCTTAGTTATCGGCATGTCTGGTAACAAAAATAATATTGTTATGGCGACCCTGTGGGGTGTCTACACGTACGTCAATAAATGTAAATAACTTTCAATTTGCCGCGATCAGGCTATTAAAGTTATATCTATGGGTGCTCAAATTCGATATCTCGTTTGGAATGATAAATTTGAAATGTCAGGTCTGGTATCAGATTATTATTACTTTTATGTATATGTAATATACTGTTGAAAGAGTTTTTAGTAATGTGATCAGGTTAGCATTATGATATTTTTGTTCATATATGCCCAAGGACTAAATTTAATTGAAAAAATACCCGTTTTTTTTATGGTTACCCGATCATTTGTAAACTTATTGCCCTAATTTCCCAGGCGGTATAAATCCGTCTTTTAGTAATACAATCCGATTAGAATACAGATCTATATTTCGTTTCATTTTTTTTATACTTTCGATGGCCTACACGACATGATGATCTGACTAGTTGTTTTGGAGGTTGCGTCAGAGGTCACATGGGCGTTTTCTGGCCCTATGATTAACCTATCAGCAGTGATGATTCTTGTAGATTATCCACAGTTCCGTGTACCTCACGCTTAAAGCTCGCCATAACATTCCGTTGCATTGTACATCAATCAGAACACCTCAATGATAACAACTCTTCCAGATCCCAGTGTAGTAATGACAAGTGAAACGAGAGAGAGAGAGAGAGAGAGAGAGAGAGAGAGAGAGAGAGAGAGAGAAATAGGGTTTAACGTCCACTCGACACAAACTAGGTCATTTCGGGACTAACATATGGTTTAATTTTATTTCAATAATTTGCTTGCGCGTAGGGGTCTTTAGCAGTGGGACAAGTGAAACAAAATTTTGACCTATAAAAAACGAAACGAAATAGGATCTGTGGTTTTAATCAGATTGATAGTAATGGAATCAGGTTCACATTATGATTATTTTGTTGATATATATTTCTCCGGATCTTCCGGTTCCTTCCACTGCTAAAGACCCCTAAGCGCAAGCGAATTATTGAACCACATGTTAATCCCGAAATAACCTAGTCTGTGTCGATTCATGGTTCAAAGCGTGTACGCGACAAGAGCAGAGTAGGATAGATTCCTAATTTCCTCCCCAAGTTAGTACGTGAACCATATGTTAGTCTCGAAGTGACCTAGTTTTTATCGAGTGGCGAATAGATGTTAGACCTCTCTCTCTCTCTCTCTCTCTCTCTCTCTCTCTCTCGTTTGGTACAGAGACGTAGGACCTTACAACCCAATCTCATTTAGTCTTGACCTGTTATTTAAAAAATATAAGTATCATCTATATTTGAATTATGTATATATCGAATTTATTATGTACAAAAAGGTTATTTGAATGAATATATACAGATGACTATAAATGACACAATTTACGGCGGATTTCTTCTCTTATCACGGACTATACGATGAATCAACCCACGTTAAAATCCATACTAAAACCGTTTAACTACATCCATAGAAGTATATGGTGAAATATGTGATATATTAGAATACGGTGGGATATACGTAAATCATATCTATATATATATTATATATGTATTTTATAATACACCTACTATAAGTCTACTGTTATTTATAAACGTATATATAAAATATATATATATATATATATATTAGGTATATATTTACACAACACATCAAGTTATCGCTACACAGTCGATGGAACCTGTGGCATGCTTAAAACTAATTCCAACACAAGCTGTGGTGTTCAGTGATTATTATTTTTAGAAACAGGAATAATCTGAGTACGGTACTTGTCTAAACGACAAAGGCATGGAACTGGTGGTACATTATATACACGGTATCGATGTGATTCAATATGGAGTATGGGTAACCACGATGGGTTTGGCGTCTGCCTATAAAGGCTAACAAACACAAGGAATAATGCTCCCTATTCGATCCCGGATAGGTAAAAGTATTCGCCCTGTTTCTCCCAGCTCTCGGAAGGTATATAGAAATCATACCCAGAGTCTTAGGGCGAGAAATGGACATGAAATTACGGTAAGATTTTACATTCTTTACAATTTCGTCTGATTAGTCTATCTTTTTAATGTGAAGAATTCTATCTCTTACGAAATAAAGAGATTGAAATTCCACGACAGTATTTCGCAATTCTCGCAGTTTCAATGCTGTCAATTCCAACAGCTCTATTCTTTCACGGTATACAGGAGACGAGATTTAATTCAAGTCGGGATTTTCTGTTACCAGAAATATTCCTAGAATTTCATTGTCGTCTATCCCAACTTAGTGCTAAATTCTTATACTCGAATTTCCGTACCAGACATTGTCAATTGTTAGCTGTTATCCTAAGACTGTGGTGTATGGTCGGGTTAATTCGTTCATAAAATAACAAACTAAATGAATAAATAACTAGGCTATATTATCCATGTCTATTGATATTAATACTGTTTATTATAACCAACAGGTGTTTCGTCAATTTGAAATAGATTTGCCACAGTCGAACGAATCTTTGAAATCATCCATGCATAAGTTTCGTCCGTTCATTTTTATGTTAAAATTGCTAGACTTCTCTGTATTTCATGTGAAAATGTGTCGAACGATGCCTTGTAATCATTCATGAATGCGTATTTTCGGTAGATTTTTATTATTAAAATGACGAAGCGTCTGTATCTTTATGTTAAAATACCTTTTCTGTATCGTTATGTTAAAATGACTTCTCTGTATCGTTATGTGAAAATGACTTCTATGCATCTTTATTTTAAAGTGGCTTCTATGTATCTTTATGTTTAAGAGCTTAAAACTAATTCGAACATAAGTCGTTATTATTTTTAGAAACAGGAATAAATGACTCCTCTGTGTGTTTATGTTAAAATGACTTCTGTGTATCGTTATTGGAAAATGATTTCTGTGCATCTTTATATTAAAGTGACGTCTGTATATCCTTGTGCTCATGACTTCTGTGTATCTTTATAGTATATTAACTAGACTTTTGTGTATGTTTGTAGTATATGGACTAGACTTGTGTGCATCCTTATGTTTAAGTGCCTACTGTGTACCTTATGTTTACGTGACTTCTGTGTATCTTTATGTTTGAGTGATTACTGTGTCTTAAGTGACTTCTGTCTATCTTTATGTTTAATGACTTGTGTGTACATTTATGTTAAAATGGTTTCTATGTATCTGTATATTACATTTAAGTGACTTTTGTGTATCCTTATGTTTAAGTGACATCTGTGTATTTTTATATTACATTGACAAGTCTTATGTGTATCCTTATGTTTAAGTGACTTATATGTATCTCTATATTACATTGACTAGACATATGTTTATCTTTATCTTCAATTAACTGATGTGTATCTTTATAGTGAAATGACTTCTGTATCTTTATATCGAAGTGGTTAGACGTCTGTGTATGTCATTTTAAATGAACATATAAACTTCTGTGTCGAATGATGCCCTGTAATCATTCATGCATATATGTGTTCGGTATAAATTTGGACTATTAAATGGCCAGGCGTCTGTATTTTTATGTTAAAATGACTTCTGTGTATCTTTGGTTTGTTGGCATAGGCGTAGGAACTCAAAGTAATTCAGGGGGGCATAAAAGAAAATTGCCCGAAATTAATATAATATAATTAATATAGTATATATATCGAAATCAATATGATCAATATATAGTATATTATATTGATTATATATAATCAATATAATATAATATAAATCAATATAATTCTAACAAATTAAACAATATTTTGATATTCCGAGATAATCCTCTCACCAGATTGATCGTACAAATCAGGACTCAGGAACAAAAGTAAAACATTTTAGAAATATGAGAGGCACGTCCATACGGCGTCCAGCAGAATGTTCACAATTTCGTACAGTTTCTCAAGTAGTCCAATAGTCTTTTTAGAAAAAGTGAGCGGCACGGCCATGACGTCCAGCAAAAATGACGTCCGAAAACGGGCGAATCCACCCTGGCAACTGGCGGTTTCCTAGCAATTTTCCCATTTGGCTCGTTTCCTCTGCCGTTTTCCGGCCCGATGCCCGTTTTTCGGCCAATACCGTTTTTTCGGGCATAACCTATCATAAGAGAGCACGGGCACGGGCATATTTTCGGGCATGCAGTGGACAAGAAAAAGACGAGAAAATACTTTTCGGGCAGTGTGGATCTCATAGAAAAAAGTTAGTTATATTTTTTCTCTAAATGTTAATAGAAAAAAAGGTCGTCGAATTTTTCATTGCCCGAAAATAAATTTTTGGGGCCCCCCGGCTCCTACGCCTATGTTTGTTGGTTTGCAGATTGTGCAAAAGTGGTTTCTCAGGTGGTACCGGATTTCTCCGCGGCGTTTGATACTATTGACCATGATCTAAGAGTCCCGGGTACGAACACGGTAAAATTTCGTTCATAGTACATGTATTGTACACTGTATACATTACCCATCTTCATTAGCTTAGTCGGGGCAGTGCAATTGGACGTTAAACTCCATTCAATTTTTCTTTCTTTTTTCTATGCGTTGTCTTGATGAAATTGTTTGATCAAAGTAGCTAAGTTTTTAATTCGGTATCATCCAAAGTCTTCAACACCGAAAACGCGACGCGAATTATTTGTCATTTTAAATCAACATTGATGTTGTTATCTTACTGAAAACATATGCATGGGCTTCTAATATCTAGTATTTAAAATAAAATAAACATTTTACCATTGGTACACGAATCGTGTGCCATAATGCGTTTCAGTGCATTCGTAACAAGGGAGTTGAAGAATTAGGGTAGATATATTCCACATTTCAAACAAGGACGCCATATGCTTATCTGGAGACCATGCCGATTAATACTATCGGTGTAGCCTGGAATAACCAGACGCTAGAGATCGCCATTCGATTGAGACTTCTGGCGTATTCCACCGAACATAAAATTAGAAACGACTGAATGTTAATCAGTTTATATTCATTCATATTACATTTGGTGCGTTGCGACCTATTTGTGTCAATTTCTAGGTCCCAATTTTGAGCGATTTAGCTCCTTTAAAGTTGGCAGACATGTCAAGAAATACATGAGAAAGCACTACATGTATATAATTACTGTTTAACGTTTATCTACAAATTGTATCAATTATGTTTGGTTAAGTGATGGTACCAAATGTAGAAACTCAGATGAAAAGATTTACTCACATGATAAAAAAAAGAAAAATATTGTTTTACTTGTACGCATGCCATGTATCTTTGGTTCCGTTTGTTATAACAAGTCATTTCATGGCCGTCTTGATCGCGACTATAGAACTTTTGTGCTCCGACTGGGCTAATAAAGACGGGCATACGTAATACAGTGTGTTATGAAGGAAATTCTGCCCGGGCATCGGCTCTATGGTCATCTCTTATATCGAATTCCAACTGCCAAGGGATATTTTATGGCACACCAATGTATACTCAGAACGGTCGAAACTAAACACATCAACCGTGTCATAAGGACTCAGACCACCAAAACATCCCTACACTGTTGTTGTTCTTCTTAGTGTTTAACGTCCGGTTCCACCGAAGTCGATATCGCAGACAAGTTGTCTTATTTTCTTTATTAGCTTAGCGGCGAATGCACCATGGAAGATACCTCAGTACTCGGAGTAAACACATTCCTTGTTGTTCTTCCTCTTCTTAGTGTTTAACGTCCGCGTGTCTTATTTTCTTTATTATCTTGGCGCACGTACGGGGGTCTTTCGTTGGAGGAAACCGGAGTTCTCGGAGTAAACACACGAGGTTGAGAAGTCACCGCTATCCCCGAGCATAAAAACTAATCAAAGTTTAGAGTCGTAAAGATGCTTTAGAGACACGCCTACTCCCTCACAATTCAGAACTAATTTATTTATTTACTTATCATTTTATTTTATTTTATTTTAGTGATCTTGAAATATATATTTTGCCGCCTGACAAAACTTCATTCATATATATTGATATATACACTCTCTTATAAATTCACATCTGCTCTTAAACGTCGTCTGGTATTTATTGTTTTGGGCGCTAAAATTGTAAATATTTGTGGAATCTATTCCAGTAAGTGCCTGATATGCTTAAAGATGTGTTCGGTCTGTGTTATTATCAGGAATCCAATTTTGGTTTAGGTTTCATTTTACAGAATCAGTTTGTTAAAAGTATAAGTCTTCTTCATCTAAAACAAAAATTTGTGATGTTTTTTACTTGCAAGCTGAATATTTTCATTAAATTATTTCGATAAACAATTTGTGGCGGTTTTTGTACTGGTAAGCTGAATATTGTCTGTATATTAGTATGATATTAACAACAGTTCATTAGGAATAGAATCTGGAGAAGTAATGCTAAACTATTTTAACGGCTGAGTAAGATTGCTGCATGGTCATGATCGGATATGTAGAGTATTTAGTTTATGAGCGTCTCCACATCGGAAAGGATACTTTTCGCATTTATTATTTACACCATTTCTGATGATTATTTACATAGACTTATTGTCCTTGATTGTTTTAGAGAATCTTTTTAAAATGCAAAAGATGTTATATTGTATAAATATTTTGCTTTTTTATTTTTCTTAAGATTTACAATACGACAACATTTATAGGAATCGGTGGATTGGCTTCAAAGTTTGTATCCCAGTCGGAGTAGAACAATAAAAACTTAAACCCCATTTCATTTCATTTCAAAGTTTGTACACAATTTAACATGAACATGTCCAATCCAACTGCATAATCGATTCTTTTTAAATTTGGAAAATGAATGCAAACGCTACACAGCTATTTCTCAAATGGTAGATAAACTTTGTGTAGCCGTATGCAGCGTGAATATAGAGTGCTATAGGCAAGTCGAGTAGCTTATTTTAGAATAAAAAGACGTGTTATTGGGGTTTGTAAATCACATGGAATCTAGCCAAATCTTTATTCGCTTGGTCTATTGATAACCGGGGATGATTTTATCCCGTCGTTTATAGTGCCACGTTTATTATCAATAATTATCTCATTTCTCTTTATTCATAGACGTTGTGGGGCCGTGGTAATCGGGCATACATGGATCCCGGTGTAGTCTGGAAGATAAAAACCTTTGCCGTTTTTGATCAAACTCAGTTTTCACATGCTATAGGGGTAACGACAATATGGTAGACGGAGAGAGAGAGAGAGAGAGAGAGAGAGAGAGAGAGAGAGAGAGAGGGGATAACGTCCACACGACATAAACTAGATCATTTTCAATTTTATTTCAGTAAATCGCATGACTGTAGGGGTCTTGAACACAGGAGAAAATCGGTGATCCTACTCCTTGTCACGTACTACCGGGGAATCGAAACCACGCCGGTTGACTCAATGGCAGACCTTATGGCACAGCGCGCACGCGCTAACCATTCGGCCACCCACCCCCTGGTTAATGTATAGAAAGTGCGTATCGTGATATTAGACGAAATGAAATTAAAATTAAATGGGGTTTAACTTCCTACTTTTCCGTCCTAACTGGACTAATTAGGACGGACATACGCCGTTAAGGGTGCGATGAGGAAATTTTGCCTGGACAGAATTCCAATTGCCAATGGATCTTTTACGTGCACGACAATGTATACACGGGACCTCAAACGCCTGGACAGTTGTCCCTGCCAATGGATCTTTTACGTGCACGACAATGTATACACGGGACGTCAAACGCCTGGACGGTTGTCCTTGCGAAGCCCCCCTTCCTGCATCATTGACAAGGGGAAACAACATCGGTAAATCCCGATGAATTCTCTTAGCTAATTCAAGGATCGAGGATGCGACTTCCAGGCTAATAAACAAGCCAGCGTCTTACCCACTTAGTCACCGCGGCTACCTGATATTAGACGACGAACTGAGATTATACGGTATGTCATGGAGTCACGTGGCGTAGTTTCGATTCAAAGCGTGTACGTGACCAGGGTAGAGTATGTCAGATTCAAGTTAGTACGTGACAAATATATTGAAATAGAATTGAACCATAGTTTCGAAGGGACCTAGTTTGTCTCGAGTGGCGAGTGGACGTTTAAACCCCCGTCTCTCTCTCTCTCTCTCTCACTCTCCTTCTTTCCCGAAATGACCTTGTTTGTGTACAGTGAGACGTAAAAGCTCATTTCTCTCTCCCTCTCTGTCTCCCTCTGTCTCCCCCCTTTCTCTCTGTCTCCCTTCCCCTCTCGCCCTCTCTATCTCTCTCTCTCTCCTTGGAAAACATAAATTCGTTATGGGCATAGACATGAATAATTGAATGTGAAAAGTACAATGACTATTATTTATTTTAATTATTCATGCTAAAGGACAGACGATCAGATTAATGTCTACTCGCCGAATTATCAGCCCAATATTTATAAACTACACTTGGTCATTATTATATATTTACATAAAGTGGGTGGTGGAATGGACTAACCCGTGCACTTTAGAGCATATAGGTATGTCGTTCAGTCAAGTAGCATGGTTTCCATTCCGTACTTGTACCCGAAGAAGCAGGGGCGTACATAACGTTGGGGGGGGGGGGAGTGTTTAGCCAAAATGCGACCGACTGATGCACATACCCCCCCCCCCCGCCCCCCGCCAATGCGAGTGACGCAATCAGGAGCCGAGCACCAAGTGCGAGTTTTCTAGGGAATATGGTGGTGGGGTAGGGGCGGTTTCAAATCTCAAATCTAGGGCGCCATCCACAATCCCACTGGCCATAACATTAAGCGTCCCGGTAGAACATAGATAGTATTGTATAATTATATAGTTGTCTCGTCGGCAAGTAGTTTTATTTAAGTTCACATATAGTTTATGTCATATTAATGATTGTGCCTATAACACTGAGTAATTTGAGAAAATTTTGACAAATTGATTCAATATTCTGGCATTTGGGGGTCATTGCTGGGAGAAATGCTTGTGGACGAGTGGACCAGAAATGTCAGTCAATGGGACAGAATCTCCAGATGTTTTTTGCAAGAGTTGGCATAACATCTGTACAATCTGACGCCCACGCGGAATCGAGCGCCGCAAGCGCGAAAAAATTTCAGATATGTAACCGAGTAGAAGAATGATGTTATAATGGAATTTCAGTTATGTAACAGAGTTTTTAAATTTTTGGGACTGGGGTTGATAAGAAATGGGACAGAATCTTGAGACTTATCTGTCAATTTCGCCTGTTTTGTGATTGTTTGTTTATCTCAGTAATTCATTTAGTCGGAGACCGACTGTGGTGAGTACTTTTTTTGAGACCGACTATTTTTTGCCATGGTAGAAAACATTTCATAAAACAACATACCCACAACAGAAAATGAGTGACAAGCAGACATGGTTATTTTATACTATAGTTTTTTGTGACGTATGCAATTTAGGCACACGGATTTACGCAAATACATAGTATTTGGGATCTATTCTGGCATTGTTTTTGAGACCAACTACACTGACTGCACTTATTTTGTGACCGACTATTTTTCTCCCTGGGTGAAATGATGTTGATAGACCAACATATTCACAACAAAATGAGGGTGACGTATGCAATTTAGGCTCAAGCATTCACGCAAATATATAGTATTTGGGATCTATTCTGGCATTGTGTTTGAGACCGACTGCAGGGACTGCACTTATTTTGAGACCGACTATTTTTCTCCCTGGGTGAAATTTTGTTGTTAGACCAACATACTCACAGCAGAATGAGAGTGAAGCACAACATCTTTTCAAACATGATAAGTGCTCCTATTTTGCGACCGACTGCACTGATTTTGCTACCGACTATTTTCATACTAAAGTTTTGCGTGAGTAGCGTGACGTATTTTGATACCGACTACTCCTATTTTGCGACCGACTGCGCTGATTTTGCGACCGACAATTTTTTTTCGGGGGGGGGGGGGGGTACACACACACACACACATTTACGCCCCTGCGAAGAAGTAGGGTCATTTGTCCAACCTCGTGTGTTCTCTTGGGGTTATCCGGTTTCCCACATCTGCGCGCAAACGAATTCTTTAAATAAGAATGAACCATGGTCCGATTCCACGAAAATTCTTAAGCGCTTACTTGTGCTTAAATTGTAAGTAGATTTTGCATTAAATAAACTTATCTTATTTTGTGTTTCCAGAAAATTCTTAAGAACGTCCTTGTGCTTAGGTTTTATGCATGTATTCCAAGAAAAAACTTAAGCACACCATTGTCAATCTTAGTAAGCAAGGTATACAGCTTGCTTACCAACCGTAAGTCTGTTTCTGCGTCAAACAAGATGGCTGACAGTTAGTTATTCCACGGCATTTCCTACATATTTTTATACCAAAGAGACAATTGAAAGACAGAGAAAAACCTTTAGAAACATATTCTCGAGAAGTATACTATTGCTATAGAAAATTTCGCTTCTACTAAAAAGTTATACCCTGAAACCATTTTATTTATTAACCAATTAGTAAACAACACAAACACACGGGCTACATTAAGGTCAGGCGCTCTCACAATTATTCAGGTGATTGGTGATTTGGGACCTAACACCTAGTACTATTCTACTATATATTACAGTCCCGAAATTACCTAGTTTGTGTCCAGTGGACGTTAGACCCAATTTCTCGCCATCTCTCCCTCTTGATATATTACACATGAAACCTGACTATTCTATTAGGCTGATATTATATGTCATATATGTCTACAACGTGTAACAGCTCGTGTAATAAATAGATATATTTTTTTTAAAGCGACGGTTGTTTCATATTTTTAAACCTTTTTTCTTATCACCAAGGTGAATTAAAATTGTTTCTCGTAAAAGAAAAAAATATACACGGGTTGCTCCCCTTTGATAGCTGTAACGTCTGTCATCAGAGACTTACAAATAGAATTTTGCTGGGAAATGAAATGAAATGAGGTTTTACGCCCTACTGTTCTGCTCCCAACCTGAGCTGATGAAGACGAGCATACATCATAGAGTGTCTTATGAGGGAAATTTTGCCCCGGCAGCGCCGGTACGGCCTACTCCTATATCGAATTCCAATTGCCAAGGGATCTTTTAAGTGTACGCCAATGTGTACATGGGACTTTTGGGTTCTTGTCCCATCCGAACGACTAGACAGCTGTCCTTGTCAGGCCCTTCGTCCTGCATTAATGACACGGGGAAACCACACCGGAAAATCTGGATGGACCAGAACACCTCAGACCCCCCCCCCCCCCAGGGGGCATCGAACTCCCCGATTCAGGTTAGTTGGTTAGTTGGCTTTCATATCAAATTTATCATCTTTATTGTTATGTGTCGGCATAAAACACTTCATTACACACAAAATGTTTATCGATTTCCAAATCATTTCTTATGAATTGATGTGGGTCGGGTGGAGGGGTTAATTCGTGTATACGTGTAATTCAATTAACTTTTTTAATATATCATATATCAGGTGGAAATACAGCTTTTAATAAAGAAGTTGGAAATTATGTATTTTCCTAGCCGTGTATTGAAATGTTTAGAAATGATTGGAGTATTGGGGGGGGGGGGAACCGAGTCGTTTCATGTGAATTAAAACGGGTTAAACTCATTTCTAATCAGGCCAAACAATAATACATATGTTTACTGGTGCTTAGTATAAACAAATTTGTTATTTCGTGGGGTTTGTGGGTAAGAATAGATACATTTAATTGAACTAATAAACTGATATTTTAATAACCCACATCGAAGAAGACGGGCTACAACGGGATACATGTATTTTGCCCGGGCAGCTCATTATGTCCTACACTTATATCCCCGACTTATATCCGAGTCCTCTGGTTTCCTCCCACTGCTAGACCCATACGCGCAGGCATATTATTACACCCTCTCTCTCTCTCCGTCTCTCTCTCTCTCTCCTTTTCAAAGTTATGGCACTCTTATATAAAACGGTAGTTTTACTCATTGCTGGGTTAACAAATGAACAGATGTATATTATATCTGGGTCTCTCTCTCTCTCTCTCTCTCTCTCTCTCTCTCTCTCTCTCTCCCTCTCTCTCTCTCTCTCTCCTTTCCTTTTCAAAGTTATGGCACTTTTATATAAACGGTAGTTTTACACTCATTGCTGGGTTAACAAATGAACAATCATCTCGGGTAAAGATTTGTATTATATCTGTGTCCCAGGTTGTCAAACATTTAAAAACAAAACAAAGAACATAATCGTTTAATAAATATACGAGACCAAATTTCAGCCCCAACTGAAAACGTAACTGACTGTTCAATCGTATGATTTGTGACCAGTGTTGTGTATGAGTACACGAGACAGGACGTGCTTACTCATTTCAGGAGTTCGCATACCTAAGAAATATCGGGTGTCTAAGGTTATTTCAAAAATGTTGTATAGCCTAACCCCTTGGACTTTCTCTGAGTCCTCCAGTTTTCCCGCAAAGACCCGTGCATGCTAGCGAATTGTTGTCTAACCCCTTGGACTTTCTCTGAGTCCTCCAGTTTTCCCGCAAAGACCCGTGCGTGCTAGTGAATTGTTGCCTAACCCCGTGGACTTTCTCGAGGTCCTCTAGTTTTTCCTCACTGCTAAAGACCCCCACGTGCTAGCGAATTGTTGACACACACCTAGTTCAGCTCTGAACGTTGGTCTCATTACACTCACCCTGAACGTTCAGGGACTGTCCCATTCAATCAATGTCGAAAATAATTGGAGCCCCAGTTAATTTTACTGGGCAACTTTTCACTGCTAAACGATGTGGTGTCAATCCGTGTGGACGCCTGTACAATGTAAACGAACATCTTAGTGAGAAAATAAGACCTTGCTTACTTCGCTAGAGTCAGTATGAGCGACACAACACGCTGTTAAAAATATGTCCCCTCCTATCAAGTTACATTGTCGCCGCCATGACACTCTTACTGTAGGTCAACGTCCACATTCAGGAATGTCGGTCATACAAGACGAAACGAAATGTACAGGCTTTACATTGTACAGGCTTTCACACGGATTGACAACCCGTCGTTTAGCAGTGAAAAGTTGTCCAGTAAAATTGACTGTTCTCCAATTATTTTCGACATTGATTGAATGGGACAGTCCCTGAACGTTCAGGGTGAGTGTAAAGAGACCGACGTTCAGAGCTGAACTAACACACACCATGCTAATTCCACATCAGTTTATTCTAGGTGAACGTTAATCCAGTATGCCTCCGTCTTTATCACAAATGAAATCACGACCGTGTGACATCACTTTAACCCAAACACAGCATTTTACGATGCTTGCCATCTGACCCTGGAGTACTGAAGAGAGGAAGGAAGAAACATCACAGAAAATGAATAATTCATATTATTAACTAAGCGTCTGTAGTGTGAATGTCGTTTACAAAAAAAATCCAATCTTCTTATTGTGTTTCCCTGATCAGAAGCAGGTCATTTAAATGTAATCATTGATGATTGATTTGTGAATTGGCTGCCATTAAACCCTGGGTCACTGGTTTCAGTGTTAAGACCGTCTACATATTTATTGGAACCAATGATAAATCGTGTTAAAAAGCTCTTGTTCTTCCTTGGTTTGTTGCGAAGAACAGACAGGAATTCTGTCTAGGGTATAAAAGGTAATATTACTTAGTTCTGTGTTGTATCTGTTGGCGAGAAGAATACGCATGTGTAAACAATTGTCAATATTGTTTTGATTTATTAGATAAATACATGTATTAATGCGTTTAGTTACACTAGTATAAATGAATGGCGGATAGTAGGTATTATGTGGGTGATAGACGTAAGATGTTTGTAAGCAAGAGTACTACTACTAGCAGCAGCAGCAATAGCAGCAGTAGTAGTAGTAGTAGCAGCAGCAGCAGCAGCAGCAGCAGTAGTAGTAGTAGTAGTAGTAGTAGTAGTAGTAGTAGTAGTAGTAGTAGTAGTAGTAGTAGTAGTAGTAATAGTAGCAGTAGTAGTAGTAGTAGTAGTAACAGTAGTAGTAGTAGTAGTAGTAGTAGTAGTAGTAACAGTAGTAGTAGCATTGGCAGTCGCAGTAGTAGTAGTAGTAGTAGTAGTAGTAGTAACAGTAGTAGTAGTAGTAGTAGTAGTAGTAGTAGTAGTAGTAGTAGTAGTAGTAGTTGTAGTAGTAGTAGTAGCATTGGCAGTCGCAGTAGTAGTAGTAGTGGTAGAAGTAGTAGTCCTAGTAGTAGTAGTAGTAGTAGTAGTAGTAGTAGTAGTAGCAAATGTCATAGTAGTAGTAGTAATAGCAACAGTAGCATTAGTGGTCAAACGTACTCGAGTTCCAAATATACAGCTATGTTATTATCTATGATCTAATTTATGACTTACTCCTCCTTTCGTTGATAAAATTGCCCGATTTGGATTCCAAACACCCTTCCTCGCACACTTTGGGCACAATTTATTTTTATGTGAAAAAGTGTATTTATCCGAAATTATTTTAATTTTTATGTCGGCATATCTTAGCTGTCTGAACACATTTTGCCTTTTTTACAATGATTGGTAAGCCATTAATATAAACTCCGGTTACAAATGAGTTGTCTATATATTTATGATAAAATTTATTGTTATTGTACAATGTATCTTTATAATGCCTGCAGTATAACTAGAACCTCGAATAGAAATGGCGATACACCGAAGAAGTTTCACGTTATATGACGTTGACAGACAATTACCAATCAGAATCGCAGGATATGATATACATATTTGACAAAATGTAGGAATCTGAGATCAGATAGATCCGGTATTAATCCCTAGACTGTGTTATCTGCTCCTGGATTGATTCCTTTCTGAGAGGATTTGTGCCATAAAAATTCTGTACAATATCGACCGCTTTTGTTCGATTTGGACAAAATTGTTTCTCATTTCTAGAGGCACACGCACTCTCTATATTTATATACCATTTTGTGGTTTAGATTTCGGAAGAAAGAAATGAGCAAAATATTGTCTTATCTAGATCGTTCGCTTGTCTTCGCGTCGGGGTCAACGAAATGACGGAGATGATTTGTTAATTTTTAAACAGTTACTGCATAAATCAAGAAGTTGCCATCTGTGCAAGTCATGGATTCCATCCTACCATTTTTGGTTTCCATTCATGTGTCCTAAACACAAACGAGGTCGTTTCGGGACTAACATGTGGTTTAATTTTATTTCAATAACTCGCTTGTGCTTAGGGGCCATTAGCAGTGGGAGGATCCGGAGAAAACCCACAAAGTTGGACAGGCGACCCTACGTACTCCTTGTCACGAACAACCAGGTAATTGAAACCACGTCAGTTGACTCTATGACAGACCTTATCATACAACGAACATGTTAACCATTCGGTCACCCCACCCAAACCCCCATTCAAACATTGCGATTTGTTTTATAACCAATGGGGTTCATAACGAGGAAATGATTATATGCAAGATGGAGGCAGCAGTAGGTTTATGCTAACATTTAAATAGTAGTTTTGGATTTCGTGGGGGATATTGGTTTTATCACCAGTTGAAACACGTATCAATTTTGATTTTGTCAGTAATTGGAATTAAACGGTTTTATTTTTAAAATAGTTGAATACTCAAATAAACGGAACGAAATAACATCTAGTTTCAATAAGATGTTAACTCTTATCCATACTTTAAACACGTGACATTTGGGTGAATTATTAACCCATTTGTTGAATAAGTGCAATTAAGAGTCAAAGTTCATATATTTTGGACTGTCTCGACGAGGCAATTCTTATACGAATATCTTCTCTTGGGAATGTCTTTCTGCGATACGAAGTTTGAGTCGGTGCCAAATCTTTATACATACTTGTGTATAAGTAAACTGCTTAATCTAGATATGAACTTTCAGAAGGGGTCAGTCACGACCCCATGGGACCTCTTTATTATCTAAGAAATAATCGGTAAAACTTTATTGCCATTGGCTAGTAATTGTAATGAGCCATTTTTGTTTGAATTGTGAGAACCTATTTATTAAATGTATAGATTCATTTTTTAAAATATTCCTTGACTGTGCAAATCTTCGAGACCAGATTGGATGCAGGCCATGTCAACGGAAGCACCCGCCATTACTGCGACTGCGGATGAGGTGAGAGGAAATAATTGCTTACATATCAATTTTAAATTGATAAATCACTCGCAGTTGACATTTTAACTTTATTTCATCTGACCCCACTCCTTTTAAGTAAATAATAACACATTGGGTACGCTTTTAATTTCGGAAATACATGGTACCACTTCCGGTCAAGTTTTTTGTTTTTCCACAGCAACGAGTCCCCCACTTGATATGTGTGTGTTGACTCACGGGTTTTCTGGGGTGGGATGGGAACCATTGTCCTAAAGATCATAAGGTCCGTCAATGCCTAAACTGTTGTAGTTTCTATTTCATGTTTGTTGTATGTGACAATGAGTAGGGTTGTTTTGCTAACTCCTAACATTTAGAGTTTAGTCCACTGCTAATGCATCCTACACCCCCTCCCTCCCGCTGTCGTGCAATGCCTTACGATACGATTGTCCGTAATGAATCCTCGATCTGATTCGTGCAGATACTACGTTCGGGTACGTTTCAATATGATCAACACGATTGCTACGACTGACCTTATTACATGATAAAACCTGATATCGGATCCCAACAATTACTCAACCATAAAAACCTCGATTTCAACGAAGAACGAATCGCGATAGTTGGAACCTAGCATAAAGACCAATGTGCAAAAGCAAATCCTTAAATATATATTGGTCCCAATATAATCTATTTTGTGTTGAAAGGACCTCCCACCCCCACCCCCGACATGATTTTATATAGATCCGGTTTATATATTTCATTGATAAGAGAGAGAGAGAGAGAGAGAGAGAGAGAGAGAGAGAGAGAGAGAGAGAAAATGGGGTTTAACATCCACTCGACATAAACTAGGTCATTTCGGGACTAACACATGGTTATTTCAATAACTCGCTTGTGCGTAGGGATCTTTAGCAGTGGGAAGAAACCGGGGGACCAGAAGAAAACCCATGAGTTTGGACAGGCGACCCTACTCCTTGTCACGTACAACCGGAAAGTCGAAACAACACCAGTTTTATTTTAATTGTTGAGAATGCCTGTACTTAACCATTAGATCTGTTTCATATATCTCAATGATAAGAAAAGAGATTGAATTTCTAGAATTGCGTGAACGGGTAATTATTTCTTGGGTTTAAAATATTAGAGTTGGTGGAATGGAAATAGGAAATTCCATTCGGGATTAACCTTGTGGACATCTACATTTCTTTTCTTCAGACAAATTCTGTCTCGAGCAACTCATGGTAAATCAATAACTGATTTGATTCACGCTTCACTTCTGTCTCGGATTAACATCCGCTGTATTCTGAATTCTTTTTTTTTAAATACCGTTTCGATTTCACATCCAGGTTGTTAAGACAATGAGTGGGGGAGGGTGACTTAGTGAGTGATCGAATTCTTTTTTAAAGTTCCATTTTAATTTCCTATCCAAGTTGATTAGAATAGGATAAAACGTTTTGTTAAGACAAATATGGATCCAACGTGGACAGTAGGTAGGGCCGATGGGTGGGGGTGAACGGTGACTCGGTGAGTGAGACGCTGATTCCTTATCAGAATTTCCAATCTGTCCCGGTGTTGACCGTGAAAGTTCATCGGATTTTCTAGCGCGGCGCCCCCTTGTCAGTGGTAAAGGATAGAGGGTCTAACAAGGGACAACGTCGAGTCGTTCGGGTGAGACAAACACCAAAGTCCCATGTACACATTTATGTGCACGTAAAGGAACCCTTGTCAGTTAAAATTCGGTGGAGAGTAGACTGGAGCATTGCTGACCAGGCAAAGTTTCCCTTATAGCACACCGCGTGATGCAAGCTCGTCTTCATTTGCTTAGTTTCTGCAAAAAAGGAGACCGTTAAGACCTATCTCAATTTACCCCATTTTTGATTACTAAAAAAATAAAATATGTATAATATGCAAAATATATCGGGAGGAGCTACTTGTAGGCCGGTTGGGTAGGTTCAGGAATTTCTATAGTCCAAAATGGCTTAGTAACCCGAACCCTAACCCTGGACTTTAATGCTGACCTAACCCTAACCTACAATCTCGCCAACAATCATGAAATAGAGAGGGAGAGAGAGAGAGGGAGAGAGAGAGAGGGGGTAACGTTTTAACCTTCATTTGACACAGACTAAGTCATTTCGGGACTAACGTATGGTTCAATTTTATTTCAATAACTCGCTTGCGCACAGGGGTCTTATTTATAATCTGAAGCACAGCAAACCTTACATAATATGGTAATAACAGTAAACAACAAATGTATGTATAACTCGATCATCCAGATATGTCAATGAACCCATCACGATTATTGTTGAAATCATACAAACATGTCGAAAAACATTTGGAAATTGCTTTCAGACTAATCTTAACTACCCTTTTATATTACACAACGCCGAGAAAAAACTAGACACCACATGTCTGATCAGCACGCTAATGGAATATCTGTAGTTTATACAGGTTATTGTTGTCCATCATCTGGTGAACCATCAACATACGATCCATGCCTTTTGCATACACAAGGCTCCCTACATTTTTAGTTTTTTTTTAAAGAGATGCTCTCACTTTAGCTTTCCTTGTCTGTCGGCCCACGTTTACGTCACTTTGACTATAGACGACATCCATTGCAATGACTATACTTAAATTTGGTTGGTTGGGTTTGTTTTGTTTTTTGAAAAATAATTAGAAAGAATATGCTAATTCAATTATGGCGGTGGGTTTCTTTGATCATTTGCGTCAAAGTGGGGCAGTGCACGGATTTTTGGTAATTGGTTGGTTGGGTTTGTTTTGCTTTTTGAAAAATAATGGCGGTGGGTTTGTATAATCATTTGCGTCAAAGTAGGCCTGTGCTCGGATTTTTGGTAATTGGTTGAGTTCAAGGTTATGTTGAATATTGTATTGTTTAGAATTAATGACATTTATTTTCTTGTTGGGAGTGACAATACCCCTTTAATTATACGTTACGTCTGTTTTAAATACTTTGAAGCTTGAACTCGTTGACCTCCGACGTGCGATTCCCTGTCTATTTTATTCAGAGTCATTTTACATGTTTCATGCCAAACGTGACTTTCCCCGCAAAAACTTAAAATTATATCGTTGATTAAAATTGGACATGGAGATCAAATGCATGTCTTGTTATATAGGATGCGTATGGGTTATTCTGCCCAATTTTCAAATTATATTTTAGCAGTTTGATTCGAAACCTGGTTTGGCTTAGTACCCTCTTTGACCAGATACCCTGTTTGTCTCGATGCCCTTTTGACGATGTAACCTGTTTGTATCTATACTGTTGTGGTTTTACTCGGGGTCCAGTTTGACAAGGTGTCCTGTTTGTCTCCAATAAGTTTCCAGTTTGTAAACAATATTGTCTCGGTTTGACTCGGTACCCGGTTGATTAAGTACCTTGTTTGTCTCGATAACCTGTTTGACCGGTTAACCGGGGTAACTAAGTTCCCGGTTTGTCTCGATATCCGGATCGGCACAGTCCCCCTTTGGACTGTTTGACTTGATTCTCGGTTTGACTAAGTACCCTGTCTCGATAACCTGTTTGTCTCGTTACCCGGTTAGTCTTAGTCCTCTTTTGGATAGGTACCCAGTTTGTCGCGATACCCTATTGGACCCGATTCCAGGTTTGAGTAATCGATCTGATAAACTGAATATCGGGACAAACTGGGTATCCACTTAAACGAGGGACTGCACCAAACCTGGTATCGGTACAAATCGGGTGTTTTTAGTCACACTGAGCACCGAGTCAAACAGGAGCAGAAATTTCAAATCACCTTATCGAAGTGTTGTAATGACAATTCGCGGACGCTGAAGGCGCGAAGCCTACGACGTGTAAAAAGTGAAACATTGTAGATACCATTTGAGACCTTGAAAATTGATGAGCTTCAAATGTGTTCATTGGGTGCACTCTTCATTGATACATCTCACGTGCTTGTCATTCTCTGTGGTCGAATCTTATTGAGGAGTACTGCAGATCATATTTGCTCCGTATAACAGTAAATTGCGACGATGTAGAGTGCACTCAAGCGACCATGAAGCAGTGGTTACGGGTATTATCAGATCGCTTATCGTTAATTATGAGCGATTGTTTTATTTGGTCCACGGGGAAGTTGGATGGCCGGATGGTTAGCGCGTGTATCATAAAGTCTACTAGGAGCGGGGTTGGCTGTCCATCCTCATGGGTTTTCTCCGGGTCCTGCAGTTTCCTCCAACTGCTTAGGACATCTACGCGCATGCGAATTATTGAAATAAAATTGAACCACATTACCGATTGTGTGTCCAGTGGACGTTACCCCACTCTCTCTCCCGCTCTCTCTCTCTGTCTCTCATCTCTCTCCATTTTAAGGAGCTTAACGAACGCTTGTAAAAGAATACCTAACTCTAAAAAAGATCAATGTTTAGATGAAATGGGTTTGTGGTTATTTTATATCGCACAAAATTACATATATTTTAATGGCGGGGATGATAATTGGTCATTATATTTTTTTTTCAACATCGCAACGTTATTGTTCCGAAAAGATTATCTTAGTTCATAATAACTTTGCTTCGGTGAAAGAAACTGCTTTGCATGCTCCGAGCTTCCATATGATCATGTTTAATTACCATAGAGACGGGTAACCAGGGCTAATTCAATAAGAGGATATTCTCCAAGGGACGCCTATCAAACAGAATCAATGGTAGATGACTGAACAAACTTAGGTACATCAAATTGAAACAAGCCAGAAATGCTCCAGAAGTCTGCCATTAATCTCCTTTTGTTGAGATTCAATAAATAAAAACATTTCGTCTGCAAAACGAGATTGTCTAATCAATTAGTTTAACTTTTATCGGACATGAAACGGAAGTGTTTTTGCATAAATTGCCATTTTGTTTTTTTTGTAGTCGACTATGATAGATGTTTCAGTCGAGCTGATACATAAACAGAATACCGCCGCTATAGGAATCCTTTGCACTATTGTGAAAGTTTAGCCTCTAAAGGTGATATCAGTCCAAAATGGTTCAGCTGCGTTCAAGATTTACAAAGTTATGAACAACTGAAATTTCATTGATCTATCCTCCTACCTAGTAATAAGACGCTTCAATCTTTTATTGGTAGCCGGGAAAGATGATGGGCCTAATTTAAATCCAAGTCGGGAGCTTATCTAGCGTTGGAAGTGGGGTCAGATAACCGAATAATCATTGAGTCAACGGGCGTGGTTTCGATTCCCGGGTTTAACGTCACAAGGATAGGGGTCGCCTTCCAACCTCGTGGGCTTTCTCCAGGTCCTCCGGCTTCCCAGTGTCCCTCAACTGTTACTGAACCCTGCGCGTAAGAAAATTATTGACCGAAATGACCTAGTTTATGTCGAGTAAACACGTTACGCCCACGCCGCTCTCTCTCTCTCTCTCTCTCTCTCTCTCTCTCTCTCTCTCTCTCCATCTCTTTGTAACCTTTATTCAGCCTCCATGTCCATTTCTAAAATTAATAACATTTAATGCATACGTGATGACCAAGTGTAACGAACCATTTAATTTTCGATAGTAATAACCTATCCGTGAGGTATACTCACTGACCTGTTTACTCTACGTATGGCTGTTATTATTCAAAGCACCGGTGCCTTTAAGGTAAGACTTCGTAGACAGCAGATGTGGTGCCAGGAATTTCAAAATGAAAATTTGCCTTCAGGTCAATCGGTTTGCAGAAAATGTGACACGGTAATCCATCACACACAACTCTTCCTGTTTCCATGCATAAATTTCCAGGATAATATTCTATCTTTAAGGTTACATCAAATGGTTTTTATTTGCGGAAACATTTTGTGTGGCTGACTGGTTGTTTGTCAGGTAAATGGTTTGAATATAAATGCTATATTTTTAAACGTCATTGAGGTTAGTAGGAAGGAGTGTGTATTCGTTTCAATGGTGTGAGTAACGAAGTTCCCGGGTAGAACCGGTGTGGTTTGGCCTTGTCAGTGGTGTAGGACTGAGGGCTTGACAAGAACAGCTGTTTAGTCTTTTGTATGAGACGAAAAACCGAGGTACCGTGTAAATAGCGTGCACGTAAAAGATCCCTTGACAGTTGGAATTCAATATAAATGTAGGTCATAGTACCGCAGCCCTGGCAAAATTTCCCTTAAAGCACACTGTATGGCGTATCCCGGTCTTCATTAGCACAGTGGGAGCAGGAAAAACAGTAGGACGTTAAACCCTATTTCATTACCCAGGTAGAAATTGGAAGTAAACGCCAAAGATTTAGTAGCGGTTGCCACGGAATGTCCTTATATTTCATACATTAGAAGGCAATTTTTAAAAGATGTCCAAAGTATTATGTCATCTTAAAACTCCGCCCCTTTTATTGTTATTGTACCACATTAAAAGGTCACAGGAAAATTTTAATTAAAGAAGCTAAGTCTCTAACTCAATATCATCCAAAATCTTCAACACTGAAATCACGAATTATTTGTCAATTTAAATCAACATTGATGCTGTGACGATAGAAATTTGCATTCGATTGAGACTGCTGGCTTATTTCACCGAACATAGCTGATTTGAAATTAGAGTAAAAACGGAAACCATTGAATGTAAATCAGTTTATATACATTCATATTACAGTATTGTATCCGTTACGGCCAACTTGAGTCAATTTCTAGATCCCAAACGTTAGCGATTTAGCTCCTTTAATACAAGTAATTGTGACAATATATTCTTTCTATAAGTATAACACGAACCCAAATGTCAATATTACCTGCAATAGGTAAATCTCAGCGTTTGTAATTTCCGCTGTTCTCCGTCAATAAATAATCTGTGACGTCATTATAGTCCTTCTGTTCATATTCTAGTCCATGTTTCTATGAGAGGACTTAAATGACATGCAAAATACAAAAACTATTATGAAGCTTTACCGGAGACCTTTAAATATAGTTGTATAGTGTTGTCACCCATTTTCGTCGGTCGTCAACATTTCCTCTTGCACTATCAAGATTCTAGCGATTAAAGAAGCTTATAGATTTTCAGAGTTATCCGCCCTTGATCAAACTGAATATTGTTTCTTAGCCAACTATCTTTCTTTATTGTGTGCACTATCCCGCGATATGAAAGAAAATTAAGATTAAAGGATCGATATCGCTAATTTTTTGGACCTAGAAATTGACACAAATATCCCCAACGGTAATAAGAATATATATAAACAGATATATATTCAATCGTTTGTGTTTTTACTGTAATTTCTAATCAGTAACGTTTGGCGAAATAAACCAGAAGTCAATTAATTCGAGATTTCAATGTCGAGGATTTTGGATGATATTGAGTTAGAGACTTGGCTACTTTAAAATACACACGTAACGTAAAGCACTTTACCATTCAACTCTACTGCACTTCTGTCTACGTTTAGCTAACGTTACCTTCACTTCGTTAAACTACCCACAAGTCCGTCAGAGATACCGAATGGTTGCAGTAGTTACAATCGTCCATAATATTTTTAAAGGAATGGCAGTCTCATCTAACTGTCTGTATATATTGTTTATAGGTTAAATAGACTCGATTCTACAATTTCATGGATATTAATTTGCAATAGATACCCTTGGATGTTAGAACAAATCTTGCCAGAAATTAACAAAGCATATTATTTTGCTTTAAGTAAAGGAAATGAGTGGGTGAATGTAGCCATGGCTAGATATATGTAATTATCTTTCAAATTTCGTCTGACTAATTAATTTAGATCACGTAATACCTTCATCGCTCAATCAGCTAAACTGGAATATTTTGGAATTCAACCGGTAACTGATTAGGTGATAAACTTAATTAATATTCTACAAACCGTCTTCATTAGCCCGGTCGGCGCAGAACAGCTAGACATTAAACCTTCTGCCGGGGAGCATCGGTGGTTCTGTGAATAAGGCTCTGACTCGGTAGCTGGTAGTCTCTGCTTCACTCCTGGTGTTGGTCGAGAAAATTCCTCGGAGTTCCTGCTAGAGACAGAGCTGAAAACCTGCGTCCTTTATTGCACACTGCATGACGTACACCCGCTTTCTTTAGCCCGGTCGGTACAGAAATGTAGGACGTTAAACCCTATTTTATATCATTTCATATCTTGGTGCAAGGGTTAATTAGTTATATATATTGTCACCAAGGCTGTTCTACTGGGCCCGCGCGCGTGTGTGTGTGTGTGTGTGTGTGGGGGGGGGGTATTTACTTAATCAAGTTCTATCATGAAGTTTCGCCATGGAAAACAATTCTATGCGTTTTGGGTTGTCTCGAAAAGTGAGAGAGAGAGAGAAATGGGGTTTAACGTCCACTCAACACAACCAGGTCATTTCGGGACTAACATACGGTTTTAATTTTATTTCAATAGTTCGCTTGCGCTTAGGGGTCTTTAGCCGTGGGAGGAAACCGGAGTTCCCGGAGGAAACCCACGAGGTTGAGAATGCGCCCCTATCTCCATGCCACATACGCTCACACCATGGCTCGAAACCACAGTCGCAAGCCAGAGGTGACCGGCCAGCTAGAGGTCGAAGCGCGGCACTCTAGACCACTAGGCCATCCCAACCCCCCGTCTCGAAAAGTAACAGTAGTCAGCGACTAAATATTAAATCCTCACAGAACACAAGTATTATTTTGAACTGTGATTTAAAAATACTGAGTGGCCCTGGACAGAATTCAAAAATATGACACCCTTGTCGATCGAAATAATATGTGTGGTACTTAAGGGAGCTAAATCGCTCATATTTTGGATCTAGAAATGTACACAAATAGGTCGCCACTCATATAATAATGTAATTTAAATGTATATTTTTAATCAGTTGTGTTCGACGAAATATGCCAGAAATCTCAATCGAATGGCAATCTAGAGCGTCTGGTTTTTCCAGTCTGCACCAATAATATTTATTGTACATGCTCTCCAGAAAGGAAACTGACGTCACCGTTTCACATGACTTGTGGAATATGTCTAACCTCGTTCTTCGAGTCCCTTGTTACAAATGACGGTGAATGGTAAATATTGGAAATCAGAAGCCAAACTTTTACGGGAAAGATCACAACGTCACTGTTGATTTAAATTAAACAATAATTATTGTTTTCAATATCGAAGAGTTTCAACATTGTTTTAAAGCCTCGTAAAACACGAGGATGAATTTAGACACTGCGTGGCCCACGGGAATATGCTTATTTCTTCTGTGACACCTGTCTTTGTGTTTGTGCATATCGTTGATTTTAACAACAAAATATTAAATATCGGTTGGCGATGATGACAAACAGTAGATCATTGTCGCATCTGTTAAACTCCAAGGACTGGTAGCACTTGGATTCATATGGATCAAGACTAGTACTTGTTTCCCCTGATTTCAGATTTTGTCTATTTATAGCACTTCTTTCATTTCCTCTTTTTATGCGTTTTGCATGTCAGCTTTGTTAACATTTTGGTCTAGAATCGAAACTATTGTTTGAACTGGCAGTTTATGTCAGTTTAGTGAATATTCATGAGTTTGAGATAGGAAGTAAACAAACATGAATTAACGATTTCACTTACAAAAATGATGATTGCACACGGTCTGCATTCATTTAACCAAGTGTAGAAATAATTAGAGAAGTTCAACCCCATTCAGTATTTTATTAGATAATTAGACAATGAGTAAATATTTTAAGCCAAGAATTGGAGACATCATTACTAATCTGATTAAAAGACATACCTATATTTCGTTTCGTTTTTTTTATACTTTCAATAGCCTACACTACGTGAAAATCTGACCATTTGTACTGGGAGGTCGCGTCAGAGGTCATATGACGTCAGAAAGTGGATGACCCACATTCCTGTGCACCTCATGACAAAAGCTCGCCGTAACAGACAGTTTCATTAGCTAATTCCCCACATCATCCAGAACACCTCAATGATAAGAACGCTTTCAGAACCTAGTGTAGTAAAGACAAGTAAAATGAAATTTTGAACTTTAAAAAACGAAACGAAACAGGATTTTTGTTTTAATCAGATGGGGTATTACTGGTCTTAATCCTGAGAGGGTTGTTTATATAATTTCAGTCCGATGATTAATTATGGCGTAACCGATTTTAAACATGATCTCCCTTTTGTGTACTTATGGCTGTTTTACTGCCCAATTTCACGTGGTATTCATGGGTTATAAAAAATCTATATATATATTCGAATACCAATATAGATAGACGAACAGTATGTTTATTTATAACAATACTTGTAATCACATCATAAATGACGCAGGTGTCAATGTTATCAATAGAGTATGGTAGTTAAGGTAGTTATGAGACGAGATAAAGAATTTGATTGGACTGTTAAAACCTCTTTAAAAATTTCGTCACGCGTGTGCGCAAACTGGTTCCAGACGGAATTTACCTCGGCCATAAATGTCCGTTTTAAATTAATTAAATAGCAATATTGATTATATATCTAGTTTAATTTAACTTTCAAAACGTGGGAGTTTATCAATACTTTTGTACTTTGTCATGCCATTATACTTATTCCTTTGAGGGAGGGTGGGGTTGTGGATACAGTGGATGGCCGAATGGTTAGCGCATGCGCGTTTGATTATAATGTCTGTCATTGAGTCAGTCGGCGTGGCTTTCTTTTCCCTGGTTGTACATGACAATGAATAGGGTTGCCTGTCCAATTCTGTGGGTTTTCACGGGGTCCTTCGGTTTGCTCCTACTGCTAAAGACCCCTACACTGTCACGCAAGCGAATCATTGAAATAAAGTTGAACCGTATGTAAGTCCGAAATGACCTAGTTTGTGTCGAGTGGACGTTGGATCCATACGCAGCTTTCGAAACTGTTGATCCAACTGCACGATCCCAGAAATTAAATTGCGAATTAAGAGTATCTGTAAAGATACGCATCACTTTGTCTGATTTAATTTTGGACAGTAGTAAATAGAATTAACTTATATCAGATCTGGTCATTTTGGTATTATCTTCGTTGGCACGCAGGGGTTATTTTTTGTAGACCTCAGTGAGACTAGGCATGCGACTCTACGTCTTTAACATTCACCAGGCACATTTTAGGACTATCATACGTTATTACATTTGTGAAATTCACATGGTTAGGCAGACGACTCCATTTCTTGCACGCCTTGCGCATATAAAATCGATGATACACTCGGCGACGGTAAAATCTAAATGTTAGAACCAACTGCAGATTTCGTCAAGGTCGTGAGATGTAAATAGATTTTGGGCACGTGGTTGTTGTCGAGATTGTTGGTTACGGTTAGGGTAAGCCCTGTTTACATCTCGTAAACTTTGACCAAATCTGTATTGGGCCTTAACTTTTAGAACTAACTGCTCGGTCATCCAAACATCAAGGACCAAATAAGGCTTATTCCCTGAGTAGTTATTAACCTTGTGGTCAAACAACCTTGGGGATTGTATGCCAAGAAGAGAATAATAAGAGACTTTCTATCCGGTCTACATCTACATCCAAATCTACAAATGTTCGTAGAATTGATGCGTACTTTACGAGCACTGCAGAAATCCAGCGTGTATATAGGTCGATGATAACTTATGACGGCCTCATAAAAATACAGAAAAACATAATTGTCAATAAATTTATTCATTGGCTTGATGCCGTCAACTAACATGGTATCAGCTGTCAGAAACGATCTATAAGCCTATACGTACGTGTTTTATAAGGGTATATAATTATGCATCTTATAGCATTGGCAGGTAATTTGAAACGCACTATAAATCACCCATGAATATTTATAGTGTAAATAAAAGGAAAACAATATATGGCATAATCAATTCTTCATTCTAGGCCATCGAAAAGTGATTTATTACGAATTCATTTCTTAGAATGGGAATGTAGTTTAGTAATACAGGAGTCTGGAAGTCTGAATCCTCGATAGTAGGATATAACGAATTTTACTATTGAATATAACTAAAATTACTATGGGATATAACGAATTTTACTATTGGATATAACTAAAACGGATTTTACTGTGGGATATAACGAAATTTAATATGGGGTATAACGAATTTTACTATGGGATAAAACGAATTTTACTATGGGATAAAACTTAAACGGAGTTTACTATGGGATATAACGGATTTTACTACAGGATATAACGTAATATAAAGAATTTTGCTTAAAACATATTCGCAATCGTAAATACGTAATCAGCGACTGGAAAACAGTACTGGGCATAAAATATCTGTTTCCAAAAACATTTTATATAACAACGACAGACTTAGTAGTTGACGTTTTGTAGTAATTAACTTGTTTAAATTATTGTGCGCTTTCTAGGCAATTAGAGTCTGTAAAGCAATTTTTGAAGTGAACGGAAAATATCATAAATTCAGATAAAATTAGAGTAAAAGTACCAAACAGATGGCTTAATTGTGTTTGAACATATCTAAATAAAATATAAAAAAAATAAAGAAATGTAAACAGATCGACTTGAACAGAGAAATAATTCGTGCTACTTTAAAACAGATTTCTTACACTTCCACATAATATGTGTTAGCAAAATAAAAATACTGTACATTAAACTAATCATGCTGTACAGCCTTGACATAAATTCTGGCATTCCTTAAAAAAAGTCAATCCATAATCAGCGGCTGTTTGTGCGATGTTAGAATATATTTATAGTAAATACTGCAGCTATAGTAATCAAAGTTAAATGTATATTCATGGTAAATATATCACAGCAGTTAAGTAACTTTTTAACTGTTATAATATTATAACTGTTATACTATTCATAGTATTATACATATTAAAAATTCCCCTGTCCTACCTCGTGGGTTTTCTCCGGGTCCTCCGGTTTCTGCCCACTGCTAAAAATCCTTACGCGCAAGCGAATTATTGAAAAAAAATCAAACCATATGTTAGTCCCGAAATTATCTAGTTTGTGTCTCCCTCTCTCTCATATTAAAAATCTGATGACTTTTGTTCAGTCTCTGTCTTGATAAAAATCACTTAATTATTTTTGAAATGAATGATTAATTATTTCGTGCAAATATGTTTACAGCTAATTTCCCGTAGCATCCGTAAATTTCGTTTACAGATTAAGAAATCATTATTATTTGCATTGCTGTGTATGTCTAACCAAACATTCAACAAGAGAAGTTACCTCCCAATGCTAAAGGCCCCTACGCGCAAGCGTATTATTTAAATGAAATTGAACCATATATTAGTCCCAAAATGACATAGTTTGTGTTGAGTGGATGTTAAACCCGACGCGGTGATATTGCTTCTACCAAGGTGATCAGGCTGTTCAGTGGTAAGCATATGTATCTGTCTCGGAGTTTCTCTCAATCATACGACTGTTGGGAACTTGTAATGGGTTAATTATTGACATAACGGATAATACGTCAAAACAGACGGCCAAAAATGGAAAACAGAAAACATTGTCTAAAATAACAATCTCTGGTACTAAAAATTAGTCTTAATTCGTATACAGTCTGAACTAAGAGACCCTCTACTCAAGGAGACAGTATACAGCTACTAGCTTACATTTAGTTTTCCAACGATAGTAACGTACGAAATCCCTAGTTACACAAGACTAAAGATTAGAATGTGAGCACGCTAGTTGCTGGATGTTAACTACACCTTTATAAAACAGTTCTTTTGAAAATCATCAAAGTAGGATGTGTTAAGTTTTAAAATAGTTTTAACCAAGAATACACCTCCCCCTACCCCACCCCTTCGCTTACATCAAATACTTATATATCCTTTATAGTGGTATGAACCATAGAGTTATAGATCTTGAAGTTGGCTTTAGCTTTCCCATGGCAACGTCTTAGTCAATGAGCTTAATTAAAACGGCGACAGGCTATGATGCCAGATACTAAAGTAAGGCGATATTGAGTTTACTTTCATATTAATATCACTTATATTATGAGTTTAAAATAAATCTAACTCGATAATGGACAACTAAAGTACAACTGTCAATGATTGTGTCTGTGGGCTGACGTGGATAGAGTTGCGCAATCCCTGACAATTAAAGAAGGCAGAAATGCCGATGTCCAACCGGAAGTCCTTCATCCTCGCATTTTATGGCGCGATTCTCCTATATCAGTAAAAGATTTGCCCGTAAAAGAACCACTTGGGGATGAAATACGTTATAACAGTAGGCCGTAGCGAAGCTATCGTGGCAAAATTGCCCTCATAGCACACTGCATGACGTATGCACGTCTTCATTAGCCCACTCGGCACAGAAATATAAATAGGACGTTAAACCCCATTTCATTTCTTACCATAAACATACAACCGTTAAGATTCTTAGGTAGTAAGAGTCGCTTTAAATTCCATAAATAATAACTAATCTGACAGAAGATATATCTTCCCCATGGACTCCATATATTCAGATCACAAACTCTCTTAGGTATTAAAGCGATTCGCTTTGCGCCACAATTATAAAGTCATAAAGTCAATACGCAATTAGCCTGTCTTGAAACACTGCGGGCGTTAAGCGTTACACAAAGAGTCGCTAACTAATCCAAATCATACAGATAGATAAACCCGAGAACGATTAACCGTCTCGGTGTCAATGTCGTAACAGATTTAGATAAATTTTAAACCTCGGTATACAGATGACTTGATTTGTGAAAACTCGATTTGCATTGCCGACAAATCGACTCGATGTTTACCACTAGGATTTTTAAACAACTATAACACGAGAAGGTTCAATGTATTTCAACTTCGCCTTTTGCTTGAGCTGATCCAAATTCCTATTTTAGACAGACTTATAGGACGGACGAGTTTTAGATTGAATATGGGAAGATAATAGCGTGGCGAGATAGCGACGCCCGCTGACATAGAAGCTATGTGTAAAAATGTTTGACTGGATATATTTTAAAAGTCAATAATATTTTATTTTTACATAGAGTGTGGACTGTTTAGAGGTTGAATATAAATATGTAACTTGGTTAACAATTGTGAGTTAATCATGTGGCAGTGCTTAGTAGGGAATATCGTTATTCTAGTTTATTGGAAGTGACAGTTAGGCAGGATTGTGTGTCTGTGTGTTCCCCTTGGGGCACCTTAGATCATGGATTTTCTCCTTCAGGTGAACTTATATTTGTCATTGATTGGTTAAACTCTCCGTCCTATCATTTCTCTTGTACTATATGCAACTTGTAACGACAGTCTGCTATTAGTACCATATGATTAGATTGGTAGATTCTGGCAGCCATAACACTACGGTGCTGCTATCGGACACAAGTCGTTATCACCATTGCGCTCCATTGATTGTATATAAATCACATGTTTAAGTTTCTAAGCTTTTCTTAATAATTTTTTTTTTCTAAAATGGCTATGGCATTATTATCATTTCAGAGAAGACCATCTTTTCCGGCTGGCGGTTTCGAATGGAGCGGAGGACGGAGAAAGTCCAGTTTTGGGCGACTTCGGAAAAACAGTTCAACTATGACCGATTTGATAGACGATGACGAACCCAGTGACAACGTTCCACCAATATGTGATTGTAAGTGTGGCTTGCGGACAACGGACGAAACGTTACCGGATCGAAATCAAAATTCGCGCTCGGACGACATTATACACGAAGATGTGTGTTCTTGCCAGAATTCTAAACCGAAATATACTGCCAATAAAAAACGTCGCCGTGGCGGGAGTAAGGATACGGTCAAAATGAACATCGGGGGACATATATTTGAAACGTACCGATCAACTTTGCGGCGTTTGAAGAATTCTATGCTGGCGAACGATGAGAAATTAAAGTTATATTATAGACCAGAATCGGGGGATTACTTTTTTGATCGTGACCCCACGGCTTTTGCTGCCGTCCTGAACTATTTGAGATCCGGGGAACTACACATACCAACCAATATGTGTGGCCCGTCTTTACAAAATGAGTTAGTATTCTGGGGCATTGATGAACTAGATATCGAGAGGTGTTGTTGGACGAACTACAATACCTGGAAAACTCAGTGTCGTTCCCTGGAAAAACTGGAATACGATCGTAAATTGTCCACAACCCAAAACATTATCTTGAACAAACATAACTCTACATGTTGGCAACGGTATCGCTCTAAAATATGGACTTTCTTACAAGATCCCACATCTTCAAGGATAGCCAAGGTAAGTCTTTACTAGTTAATGTTTTTATGTTTAGTTAAAACCAATTGCAAAACATAATCAATGGTTCTTTACAACGTTTACCTTAATTATATAAGAAAAGAGCGTTACTTGGCCCTTGGCCCTCATTAAAGGACGATATTGGTGTCAGCCATTATCACAGGTGTGATAGAACTGGTTAAACACATTCCAAATATTTCAAATTACAACCATTTGCAAAACTTCATCAATGGTTCTTTAAAACTTTTACGTTATTCATATAGCGTTACTTGGCCCTCATTAAAGGACAATATTGGTGTCAATCATTATCACTTACGTGATAGAACTGGTTAAACGCGTTCCAAATATAATTTTAATACAGATCATCACTATGATAGATGAGTTATGAAGATTTCAAGAAAGGGCTTACTGAAGTGACGAATGATAACAGATACACAAGCGAATGTCTGCGCACTAATAATTCCTACAAAGACCCAAAGTTGTGAGAGGATATCGGATAATTCAAAAAAGTAATTGAGTACCACTATATGAGGGAAAAAGAGAAAAATAGAAAATAGCCCGCACATTCCCTTGTTTTTATTTATTACTCAATAAAAACATGACGAGAAATGTCCTGCTTACTGCCATGTTGTTTTGAGAACATCATCTGTCTCATAGCCAAGTTAATACAAGTATACAGGTCACAATTCTATGGAATATAATTACTGCTTATTACTAAGCGACGTTTCGACCAGGCTTCTCTAGCAAACAAGAGATTAATTGTAAATTAATACGCACTTCCTTATTAGGACGTTAAACCCCGTTTGATCCCATTTTAGTAAGGTACGCAGTGATATCGATTTCACAACTGTAGATATAATGAATAACTATCTCGGAAGATAGTCGTCTACTGTCCGCCCCACCCAATTTTTTGTTTATGAAGACAGTGATACTACTGGAAAGTTGCTGCTCACCGGTAGACGCGTTCGGTTTTTGCATTTCGTATGTGACCTTTTAACGTTTTGTTTTGTCTGTGCTGTAGTGTTTGTAGTTTTGTGCAGCTCCAAATACCCAAACTGACTATATTTCATTGTGAATTTCTTAAAGACACACAAAAAAGTAATCTTGCAAATGAGCATTTCATTACTATGTGAAGACAACTTTGCTCTCCTTGTGTATTGTTAAATTTAAAGAGAGAGAGAGAGAGAGAGAGAGAGAGAGAGAGAGAGAGAGAGAGAGATGGGGCAAACCACTCGATACAAACTATCACACCCTTTTGAATCTACCCTGCTCTACTCTTGTTTCGTAAACGCCTTGAATCGAAACTACACCACTTAACGCCATGACAATGGGATTTAACGTCCACTCGACATAAACCAGGCCATTCCGGGACTAACATATGATTCAATATTTAATTTCAATAATTCGCTTGTGCGTAAGGGTCTTTAGCAGTGGGGGAAAACTATAGGACCCAGAAAAAGCCACAAGGCTGGACAGCTGTCTCTATTCCTTGTCACGTACAACCAGGTATTCGAAACCAAGCCAGATAACTCAATGGCAGGCCGAATGATACAGCGCGCGCACGCTAACCATTCGGCCATGTTAGCTAGTAGCGTATACGGTCTCCTCGAGAAGTGGGTCTCTTAGTTCAGACTGTATACGAATTAGACTAATTTTTAGTACTATAGATTGTTATTTAAGACAATGTTTTCTGTTTTCCATTTTGGCCCTCTGTTATGATACAACGCGCACGGAATAACCTTTCGAACATTAAACTCCCCGACACACTAATAAAACCAGGGCAAAGCAGAATTTCACTCATAACATCCTGCATAATAAAAGCCCGTCTTCATTAGCCTAGTTCCTACATAAAAATAAGACGTTAAACCCATTCATTTTCCCCAGTCTCTCTAACTAGTACATGTATAATCGATGTAATTCATGTATGTAATGTAACATGGTCAATATAATTACTATTCATTATATTCCATATACATTGTTTATAAATGCTCAAAACACTGGAAGCCCAACACCTCGTAACACGGCCAGATGGAGTCGTAACCGCGCCGAGTCGTAACTACGTGTGGAATTGTAACATGTAGGAGTCGTTGTCCGTAATTATCTTCTCATAACACTAGTTGTGTCTTATTATTAGCAATCTCCTCGCCAGCCCCGTGGACAATTTGTTCCAAAAATGCACTGCAGCGAAATGAATATCAATTTATCCGCGTTAAAATCTGGAAATCCCCTGATTATTTGTTGTGAGGTTAGAGGTTATATTTAATCTCCAACCACTCCACAACCAACTTAAATACATTACTAAAAATGTGGAAATGTGGTGATTATTTGTGAGGGTGGTGGTCTTTTGTAATCTTCAACAAGACGTCATGCAATCTGATAAACACATAGATCATATTTCGTTTCGTTTTTTTATAGTTCAAAATTTCGTTTAACTTGTTCTATAACCCGCGCTCTGGGTGAAGTGAGGGATTAGCCAATGAAACGGTTTATTACAGCGAGTGTTTGGCGTGCGATGCAAGGAACTGTGGGTATCCTACTAGAAACATGAACACTGAAACTATAAATACACTAAACCAAATATAGATCTGGGACCGGATTCACGAAATTTTAACTAAGATAAAAATCCAAATTTTAGTAATTTGATTGGATGATATTAGTTTGATTTTTAGCGCTTAGCCAATCAAAACTGAAGTATCTACTAAAATTTGGATTTTATCTTTAGTAAAAATTTCGAGATTTTAATCAGATTGAACGCCACACATCTTCAATACAAAAATACAACATTTGTTCGCGACAAAATCTAGAAATATGTTGATAACCTCTGGGGGTAGAGGTTGCTTTTAATCTAAGAACAACCAATCATATAACTTTAATACAAAAGTACAACATTTATCCGTGACAAATCTAGAAAACCTCTGATTATTTGTGAGGGTGGAGTTGTTTTTTAATCTACAACCACAAACAATGGAAATTCAGTGTAAAAGTACATGTTAGCTAGGTCGATTGGACCTTGCACATAATGTACGCAAGACTTGAATATTGCTCATTAGGTTTATGAATCAAATTCAACCGAGAATGTCCGATGCAAAAACATACTGGAAATCTTCTCTGCAGCATCGTAAAGTTATTGAGGTTTTGATAGTTTTACGTGATATGGAGCAGGATTCATATTATATTCAATATTTACCCTATCAGATTAAAATAGAGATCTACATTTCATTTATTTTTTATACATTCACTGGCCTACACTACATGAAGATCTTGTCCGATGTAGTTTAAAATCGTACGAAAGACTTTTGACCCAATAATGAAGTCTTGTGTTCGATCCCTGTGCTATCAAAGACAGTTCATTGGGATTTTCCAGCGTGGTCGAGGAGGAGGGGCCTGGCAAGTAATAACGTGCAGTCGTTCGGATTGGACGAAAACCCGAGGTCCCGTATACATTGGCGTGCATATAAAAGAACCCTTGACAGTTGGAATTCGATATAAGAGTAGGACGAAGCCCGGACAAAATGTCCCTCGTATCACACTGCACAGTATGGCGTATGCCTGCCTTAATAAGTTTTGTCCGGAGAGAACAGTAGTACCGTATCCCCCATTTCCTGTCATTTTGTCTTATGTTTATAAATTGTAGGTGTCTGATTTTTTAAGTACAAGTAATCACTCTTGTCAACTAGCACATTACCATGTATATCCCCTAGCACGATTTGTGCTCGGAGTACTTTCGATTTAAAAAAAAACGTGTGGTGCCATGTCTACATTCATCGATTTCCTTGTCCCGTTGGTTGATAGATAGTAAATACTTGTTCCGATACTGCTTTAGTCGCAATCAACCAGACCATTTCTACTGTACATTGCTACACAAATTTTGTCTAATTAATGAAGACTTTATACGGAGGTCAGAAAGGTGAAACGAACACCCTCTATTATCTGTCGTTCCGATTCGTTTTCAACGATATCACCTCAGTGAACGCGGACGTTGAAATAAGACTGTTGGGTACTTTGTTACGTAAATAATGAATTAAAATTGAGTTTAACGTCCCACTATTCTGCCCCGAAGACACGCATACGCCTTACTGTGTGCAACGAGTGAATTTTTACCCAAGCAGCGGCACTCTTATGTCGAATTCCAACTACCAAAGGATCTGTTACGTACACGCCAATGTATACACGAGACCCCCGTTTTTCGTCCCACCTGAACGACTAGACAGGTGTCATTGTCAGGCACTACGTCCTGCATCACGGACAAGGTGAAATCCCGATGAACTTTCTCGGCCAATGCAGGGATCGAACACACGACCTCCAGACTAGCAACCCAGTATCTCACCCACTTAGCCACCGTGACCCCAAATAATGACGGAGAAATAACGATTTGAGTTTTCGAGGTGGCGCCAATATACATGTTGAGTTAGCCCCTCTGAATTGAGTTTGACCCAGACCAAATATTCCCAGACTTAACAGTTACGGGCCTGTCTATAAGACATTTCATGATAAAATATGAATTTCGAAATATAAAACGAAATAAAACTAATTGGAAGACTAATTTAATTAGTTTAATTGGTTTACAAATTAATTGCGAAATTAACAAATGCCATGTATATTTAATCAATTCTTTGTAGTTGTACTTTTTGATATACACATTTCCAATTAATTGACTATCACTGTTAACATCCTCTGATAAATAACAAATGAATTCCATCAAAGAAGTGAAAACATGTCGCCTATTTGATGGAATTATCTAAACGTGTTTGTCTAACAACGGTTATCAGCATCGTGCTCAGTTCGTATCGCACTATAATTATTGATTGACAAGACAAATTTGTTCAAACATGACATTGAAATGTAGATTAATAAAGACCACGATGGTGTAGTACAATGTGCAGTCAGCTGAAGAGAATCAAACATCAAATTAAATTGATCAATTATAGCATTGTCATCAGACTCAGAAGCTGTCATTTCATTTTGTAATTTACACGAGGTCCCTATTTATTGTATTTTTTTGTTTATAGTATTTTATTTGCTCGAAACATTTCCCTTTCGAAACGGTATAAGAGCGAGAAAGAATGGATGGGGTAGAAGTGGGAGGAAACCGGAGTATCCCTCGAGACTAGGCAGACAAACTTACTCCTTGTCACTTTGAAACTCCGGATTGAAAACATGAGAGAGTGAGAGAGAGAAAGAGAGAGAGAGAGAGAGAGAGAGAGGGGAGATATGGTGTAACATATTATGTTCCAATTTTATTTCAATAAAGACCCCTACTCGCAAGCTAATTATTGAAACGATAAAAATTGAACCATTTGGTACTCCCAAAATGACCTAGATTGTGTCCTCCGCCCCCCGCCCCTTCTCTCGCTCTCTACACGCGACTTAAACCAGTTCGACATTATTTATTTGCATATCTATTGTCCTTGGTGATGGATTGTTCTATTTTGTATTTTTATGCAATTTATATTCAAATTACCGTACTATAAAAGCTGTTTCCACTATTTGATTCAGAGTTCGGGAAACCCGTGGGTGACGATTGATGGGTTGGCATCGTAACGGATTGTGTTTCAGTCAACCGGAGACCGCAGTCAGTGGCCTGTCTGAAAATGATCAAACTAAAGGATGGGCTAGACGTGAAAAACTATTCATTTAATTTCCGATTGGCTATTTCAGTCCATCTTCCAGCACAATATCATTTATTAACTGAACTGGAAATACATAGGAAATAGTTATGTTTGTTACTGTGTAATTTTTTACATCATATCTTTTACATCATATATTTAGAGGAGTCACCGTGGCTAAGTGAGTAAGACGCTGGCTCCCTAGTCAGGAGGTCGCTGGTTCGATCCCAATTTGGTCGAGAAAGTTCATCAGGATTTTCCAGCATGATTTGCTCTGGTCAGTTCCACTGGACGGAGGGTCTGACAAAGTTCGAGAGAGTGAAAGCAAGTGAGTGTAAGTGTGTGTGTGAGAGAGACAGTCAGAGAGAGAGAGGGGGGGGATGAGGTTTAACGTCCACGCGACACAAACAAGGTCATTTATGGACTAATGTGGTTTAATTTTATTTTAATACTTCGCTTGTGCGTAGGGGGGTCTTTCGTAATAGTAGGAGGCAACTGGAAACGTGACCCTACTCTTTGTAACGTACAGCCTAGGATTCTACACCACACAAGTTGACTCCATGACAGACATTATGATACAACGCACACACGCTAACCACTCGGACGTCCAACCCTAACGAATCAACGCCTACATACAAATGACCGCGATAAATATCATGTATTATTAACATGGTTCGATAAACTAATTAATGTACATACCGTCTAAATTATCCAACTCGGAGCAGAACAGTAGGACGTTAAACCGTATTTCATTTCTTAATGTAGACTAACGAAAACTAGCGCAACATTAACTGGGCTGTTTCAGAAATAAAGGAACTGTAATACGGGTTAGTGGGCCAACCTGAGCCCACGTTCCGAGGCGTTGCAGATTGTGTGAAACACACAGCCTTTTAAACAGAGATAAATTGGGATAAGCCACCTAATCAGTCGGTCCTGCAATGACTTAAGAAATCGACGAGCTAATACAATTGATAAGAATCTCTTAGGGCCAGACAAATCAGATATGTTTGCACATTTATAACAATAGAAACTGACACCTTTTTAATCTACACTCGTCGCCATCTTTGACTTCTGTTAAATGTCACCATGACCTTGTATATAATATGGTTTTAGGCCTAATACGATCTATGTGATTGAATGCGGTTTAATATCTCTACTTGAAATGATTCATAATCATGGTAGTTTAAGGTTCAATATTCTAAGTAATGTTTGATTTCTCCATGTATCGACCCAAACCTCCCACTGCAGAACGAATACGAAACTACGACTTTTTATCACAACGTTGGAATAGAAGTGTCGCTGATCTCATTTGAAAGTAATTTCTCTGTCATTTCCAATGATGTGTGATATAAACCCCAATCGATGCTTCGTAAACATTTGTCTACTATACTGCATTCCAAGTTGGCCATCAAAATAAATTTTGATATTAATTTTGTCGAATCATTTGTCAAATATTCGTGATATAAAATGAAATGGTGTTCTACTTTACTTTACGAATTGAACTGAATCAGTTATCTGTGATATCACATGGCCTGGATTTTCTGTAGTATCAGTGTAATATCGTCCAGCCTGTTCGTCCGTTCATAATGACAATCAGTTTCATAGATAACTACGAAAGTCTTCTATATCTCTATAAAATGTGACTGCCTTCATCACGTGACGTCACATCACGCGGCGTCAACCATTGGCTCAATGACGTTTGCGTTGTTTACACTAGACGTTACTGGCTCGGACAGAAGAGTGCGTTTTACTAATTTTAATACCCATTTACACTAAATAGGAAATACTTTTTACCTACAAATACGTCAAACGTCTTTATTGGTTTTTCTAAACATAAACAACATGTTTCAGAAATTAATTTGTTAGAGGAAAAAAGTTAAAATTGGGACTAATTAAGTCGCATCGATGTCATCCCTATCAGTGATTGTAGCAGCTAAGCGAATATTCACTGCTGATCAGTGTGCCATAATTCCTGTAAAAGCATCAGGCTTTTTGTTTTATTTTAATCTTCTGTATAAAGAACGCGTATTCATCCTAATTATAAATACAGAAATTGTTTATTTGCATTACCGTTAAAACAAGGGTACGATAATAGGAAATCTAGATACAAAACTAAACGAATGTGTTTCACCTTAAGTGACCTTTTTCCGAATGGTTAGCGCATGCGTGTTGAATCATAAGGTCTATCATTGAGGCAACTGGCCCGGTTTCGATTCCCCGGCAGTACGTGACAAGGCGTATAGTCGCCTGTCGAACCTCGCGTGGGTATTGTCCGGGTCTTCCGGTTTCCTCGCACTGCTAAAGACCCCTACGCGCAAGCGAATTATTAAAATAAAATTAAACCATAAATTTAGTCCTGAATTGACCTAGTTTGTGACGAGTGGGCGTTAAACCCCATTTCTCTCTTTCTCCCCAAAGTGACTTTGAAATCAATTGAGATGGAAATTAAATTCTGTATAATTCTACCACGAATACCAGCGTATATAACACAATGTCTAAACAATAGAACATGTATTCAAATACCTGTAGGAATTGTTCGGCAACTCACTTATTATTTGTCCAGACAAATTAAACTTCTCATTCGGTACAACATAGACAGCAACTCCCTAGAAACACTCGGTAAACTCGAATCATTGGCTGGGTAAACCACCTGGCTAAACTTTATCAATAAAACAACTTAAGATATTGCCAATGACAATCCTCTTTCACTACATTTTGAAATTGGAACGGTAAACATGAATATTTTAGATTCGTTATGTTATCACCTACAGAATGCAAACATTGATTGCGCTATAAATTCCTTGTGGCTTAATTTTTTTAATGCCTAGATCTTCTTGATTCTGTCGAAATTAAAATTGTCGATTCCATGTTGGTTTGGGAGAACGCTAGATTGAAGGCTTGGGCTAGGGCTTGGATCAGGGTTAGGGTTAGCGCTAAGCAGGTCCCAGTCCTTATCTTAACCCTAACCAGCAATCCACATATGACGCCATGTGTATTAAAATGTGCAGGGCCGTCTCCTATCCGATCTAGTGTTCCCCGACGTTGGTTTGTTGGGTGGTATGGCAGTCTGTATGCGGTGAAAATCTAATTACACACTGTACATGTTTAACACGTGGTGCGACTATATAAGTAAATTAATAACTCGATGTATTTAGCAATTTTTGCCCGAAAAATTGAAATGACATGAAATGTTGTTTTATGGGAGGTCCGCTCCAACCGGGCTATATTGCGGCAAACATATTGTGATTATTACGAGACAGGCTAAACTATATTACAGAAAACATCTTAAATATTAAACACAATATCACAAAAGTTCTATTAAAGGTTTTACCAGACCTAACATTTTCTGGGAATAAAATACTGCAATCTGATTAAAATACAGATCTATATTTTGTTTTGTTTTTTATACTTTCGATGACCTACACTACATGAAGATCTGACAAAGTATTCTAGAAGGTCGTGTCAGGGGTCCTACGAGCAGCGTTTGACCTTATGACGTCAGGCATTGATTAATCAACCAGCGTTGACGTTTCTAGGGGATTACCCACAGTTACGTACATGTCACGCCAAGCAGTCGCCGTAACAGTCCGTTTCATTGGTTAATCCCAAACGCCGGTAATAAAACAACTCTTCCAGATCCTAGTGTATTATTATGACAAAGGGAGAAGATGATTTAAATTGATTTTTTAATATACAAGGACTTTTTATTTTGTGTGTTAACCAATTGTATGTTTTTACCAACTTTCAACACATGAAGTGTAAATAATTTAATTTAATCAACCTCTCCATAATATATAAAATGTATTGGACGTTAAATCCGTAATAAACAACAACATCCTAGTGTAGTAAAGACAAGTAAAACGAAATTTTGAACTGTACGAAACGAAACGAAATAGGATCTCTGTTTTAATCAGATTGAAAAACATGTTGATATAAACACAATACAACGCCAGTTTTTTCTTAGTATTTTAGTAATTTTTTCGGTACGGAAGACTTTTTACAGAAATGAAATTATAGTATATATTACATTAAAAAATGAATAGAATGCAAACGCCCTCAACCGACAACCCAACTCCCATTCGCATGCATTTTATTTGATATTATTTGATGAGGTTTTTGTTTTATTTATCAATGGCGAGGCGTTATCATTTTTCGCTTCAAAAGCTTTGAATGTCTCCAAAGTGATTTCCAAACTGCTGCCATAATAATTGAAATTTGATGATAGTTTCGCACGAAAAGTCAAAGGACATTTATCCATTTATCGTCATTATTTTAACGTTTTCAATGGAACGTTAGCGTGCCTGGCTGTCGAGACCACGCGATATGGAAACTGGGTTGCTAGGCTGAGTTATCTTCTGTCAAATTTACGTTTTTGTGAAATAACTTTTATGCTGATTGGTAGTGAATTTTGCGGAAATTCTCCTTTCGTGCATTGTATAATACCGCACAACTATAGTATGGGTGGTCGTGACGAATTTATTTGTATTGCTCTGGTGCAGGTTAAAGAGGGGTGGTGGTGGTGGTGGGCGTTCTGGAATTGTGAAGCCTAGTTACCGCTCTTCCCGTGAGGTTGTAAAGGATACACACTCTGTCGTTCGCATTATATGGCCTCATAGATAGCTTTTGTTACAAGGATAATGTAAAATTTGTGCAAAAATAAACCAAAACATCGCTCGAACAAGTATTTTCATCCGTCACAGTTCCGCGCAACTCACGCCAAATACTCCCCGTAACACTAACAGACCATTTCATTGGCCAATCCCTCACATCATCCAGAACACGTCAATGATAACAACTCTTCCAGATCCTAGTTAGCAAAGACAAGTAAAACGATATGGTGAACTATAAAAAACGAAACGAAATAGAATCTTGGGTTTTCATGAGATTATTCATATCACTGCATATCCCGGCACTGAGTGATGGAGAGGGGGGGGGGAGGTATTGCCCTTTCTTTATGTATTGCCTGTGATGCAAACTGGATCTTTCACGCGCATGAATGTGTTCCTATTTGTTCGAATGTGACAAACGATTATGCTGAAAGCCCCACTGTCCTGGAAAATTACCTCAGCTCTCATTGCACACGTAACAACAGACATAAAAATGACCATATGTTGGTCTCAAAATTATTGTGTTGTCGCGAAATTAAACCTCATACAATTTTTTATGCATTGAATCTCTAGATTCCGTAGTTCCAACAGGGATCGTCTGTTTCCTACATTTAATTTAGATTACGCTAGGTTTCCACTGCCGTACGATGTGTTACTATAGTACTGTCCCTATGAGTCCGCGATCGTGTACTTGTAGATACGTTTCGAAACGTATTGCCCCCGCTGGCCTCAGTATAATAATAAGACCCGATAGTATTATCACGATTACTCCACGATTAAAACAACGATTTCAATCGTAGCACGAATCGTGATAGTGGGAACCTAACATATGGTCCCAACAAACAGAACAGTTGTCTAGTCGTTCGGATGGGACGAAAACCGAGGTCCTGTGTACACATTGGCGTGCACGTAAAAGATCCCTTGGCAGTTGGAATTCGAATTAAGAGTAGGCCGTAGCGCCGCTGCCCGGGCCAAATTTCCCTCATAGCACACTGTATGGCGTATACCCGTCTTCCATTAGCCCAGGTTAGGTGCAGAAGAGTAGGACGTTAAACCCCATTTCCATTTCATTTCATTTCTCTCAACAAACATGGAGTACATAAGATTGATTACATATAGCCGGGAATAAAAAAACAAATATTCATCAGGTTATGGTGGACGGTGTATAATAAATCATAAAACAAGAGCAACTAAATCCGTTGATCTTATTTTATGTAAAGTTAGTGATCAGATTAATACATAAAGCCTCTCGGTCTCTTTATTATACTAATATTTGTCTACGATGTAATCTCATTAACAACTTGTCTATGTTACGGCAAATTGTAAACAAAAGCCCCAGTAATATCCGATCACCTAACCAAACCAGTATAAAAGGGAAGATGGTCGTCGGAAGTAACTACAGGCTGTTACTGATAAAATGGCCGAACGTTGTCATATTTGATAATAGTCCCTCTTTCGCCAAAATGGCCCGGGTGTTGGATAGCCGAACGGTTAGCGTGCGCGTTATATCGAACCTCGTGGGTTTTCTATGGGACTTCCGGTTTGCTCCCATCGGAAAAAACCCTTTGGAAACTTTGGAAATGAAATTGAATTATTTGTTTGTCCGGAGTGGACGTTAAAGCCCTCGAGGTCCCGGTGTATACATTTGTTTGCACGTAAATGATCCCCTGGCAGTTGGAATTCGACCATAGTGCAGCTGTTTGGCCAAAATTGCCCTCATAGCACATTGAATGGCGTATGCCGGTCTTCAATAGCCCAGTCAGAGCAGAACAGTAGGAGGTTAAAACCCTCATGCCAACAATTCACTGCATGATGTATGTCCGTCTTAATAAGCAGAAATGTTAGACGTTAAATCGTATTTCATTTCTCTCTCCATTTAACGTGATATTAAACCCAATTTCATCCCACCTCTAATCAAAACGGATCTGTTGGCAGAGTCATAAGGTCTCGCGCTGCACTGGTTGCACTACGTCTTTCGTAATATCCAATCAAGCAGCGAATTATCGTCTGCTAACATATCTACACAAATTTAAACCAATAAATAACTCAAATAAAAGGATAAATTGTAGGAAGTATAAGCGTTAGAAGAATACAGGATGTTTTAGATGGTGATTTGGAATACATGTAATTAAATTACGTCTGATTGGAGGTTTTATGGTTTATTCCTAGATATATTGTAAGTATTGATCGTGACGTTACAGTTGTCCGACATTAATACGTTACATGTACAATAATCAGCCTAATTCCTCGTGGCTAACTCGACATGAAGAGACGCCATGAATAATACACAGTTAACCCATAAACATAACATATAACACAATCAACTATACTAATTAAATCAAATGAAATGAAGTTTATTGTCTTACTGTTCTGAACCAAACGAACGAATGAAGAGCGTGATGCAATATTTGAAATGAAGTGTGAGTTATAAGGGGAATTTAGCCCAGCAGCGGAGCTACGACCTATTCTTATATCGAATTCCAAATATCAAGGGATCTTTTACGTGCCACCAGTATCTACACGATACCTCGGTTTTTGTCCCATCCGAACGACTAGGCCTTCCGTCTTGTAACACTTATAAGGAGGAACCACGCCGGAAAAGTTGGATGGACTTTCTCGGCAAATGTAGAGATCGAACACCCATCCCTCACTCTCTCGGCAAATGTAGGGATCGAACACCCGATCCCCAGACTAGCGGGCCAGCTCCTTACTAACTTAGCAAATGTGACACTCCATGCTACAAAATGGACCACACTCAGTGCGAAACAAAATCTGCAAGATAAGCCTACCGACAAGACAGAATATAGACATTGCAAATTTTTTTTTTATCAAATCAAGTGAATGGATCGGGGGACCAGCCGTTATTTCGAAGAGGTCAACGAGTACACGGGAAATCAGGTTTGCATACCATCCGAAGTACTAGACACTTAATGGTAGACTAATGTATGGAATCACGTGAGAGAACTCGACAATCTGCGTATCCCCGCCTTCATCTTTGTTGAACTTCTTCGGTGTGTCATATGACCTGACAAACAAATAAATCTTTGATAATCTCCGTATCCCCCGCCTTCATCTCTGTTCGGTTAATCGTATAATTGTCGTACAGTTACGTAATCGATAACTCGATAAATGGACACCACTTTTAAAATCCTGCAAGTTAGAATTATCGCCCCAATTGGCAGCGATGGGTTTCGTGCATTAAGCAGGACGTACTTATTCTCCATAGAAAATAGAAAACTCGGTGCTATTTCTTGTTATTCATTATATACGAAGTTCAATGATGGTTAAAATTTCGCGCCGTCTGTTGTATTAGTATCGTATAAATCTCGCATGTCGAGGATCTTGAATTATCCAGCTTTATATTCATTATACTAGACAATATATAATGTTAGAGAACGGACATGGAATATTCCCAGACTATAGATTAATGCCTTCTAGTATTGTATGACCATCGTGGGTGGTTGGTTTGTTTGTCTATGTTTCTCATATATCTAACATGACTGTTCAAGAGAGAGAGAGAGATTGAGAGAGAGAGAGGGGGGGAGAGAGGTAGAGGAAGAGTTTAACGTTCAATCGACACAAACTCAGTCATTTCGGGATGGTTCAATTTTATTTCAATAATTCGCTTGTGTATAAGTGTCTTTGGCAGTGGGGAGAAACCTGGCGACACGGAGAAAACCCATGGGTCAAGTCTTTAACTCAAAATAAGGTTGTCTTCAAAACAAATTACATATTTTATACACAGCTGAAATATCTAACATTATCCCTTTAAATATCCTTTTTTTTTGAATTGCATCATAGTAATTGCAGATTTCAAGTGCACAGAAGAGAGCAATCAGTGTGATAGCCTGTCTCATTCTTTCTGATTTTGTTTCTGTGTAATTGTAACTGTTAGGGAATATAGAAGCAAAAAATATATCCTATGATTCATTGGTTTCTCTTGCATGTAGCTTGAAGTAGTCTACATGTCTATTATATTCTAGCCAAGTATGAATAATATCCTTCAATGTATGCAATTTTGAGTACAGTTTACATAGAAGAGACATACGTCGCCCAGTTATATCGGGGAATATCAGGATATCAGAATAGTGCAATCACCCTGTCTTTGTTGGTGGTTTAAACAGAATTTTAATCAAAAGAATTTTCAAGTTTTCATTATGAAAAATGTATTTATTTCAAAATATTTATTTATTTATTTTTTTAAGAATTTATTTATTTATTTTTTTAAGAATTATTGCTTTATTTTAAATATTTATTGCTTTATTTTAAATATTTATTGCTTTATTTTAAATATTTATTTATTTATTTTAAATATTTATTTATTTATTTTGAATATTTATTTATTTATTTTAAATATTTATTTATTTATTTATCTTAAATATTTATGTATTTAAACAAACGCTTATTTTCCAATTATTTATTAAATAAATAAACGCCTCATATTTATTTATTTATTTATTTATTTATTTATTTATTTATTTATTTATTTATTTATTTATTTATTTATTTATTCTCTAGTGTACAATTTTCACGGTGTAGTTCCCCGAGCTCAATACATTATGTAGGTACAATTTCAACGGCACAAATCCCAAAGCCCAATAAACGAGTTTCTGAAAATTGCCTCAAGAACACATACAATTATTTATTTTTTCAGACATCCTTCACATTCTCTTCCATTTCCAATAAATGTCTATTTTTCAGCGTGTGTAATTGAGCATGTAATACATTACCTCAAATTGCAGTTGATGCTTAAAGATACTGGGGGTGACCGATTTGTTAGCACGTGCACGCTCTATCATAAGGTTTGTCATTGAGTTAACTGGCGTAGTTTCGATTCCCCGATTGTATGTGACAAAGAGTAGGGTCGCATGTCCCAATCTCGTGAGTTTTTGAAATAAAATAGAATTGAGCAAATTATTCAAATAGAATTGAACCATAATGTTAGTCCTGAAATGAACTTCTTTGTGTCGAGTAGACGTTACCAACCCAACTCCCCCCCCTCTCTCTCTCTCTCTCTCTCTCTCTCTCTCTCTCTCCCTCTCTCTTTAAAGATACTTTCCCACAACGGTATTGATCGTATGGTTAATTCCAATAAAAAAAATATGATAATTTTAGTATGTGTGGAACACAGAAACATCTAATTTTATTAGAAATATCATGGATTCCCTGAAAAACAACCTCGGGGCACATGCAGGACAAAAATGTAAGGGTTTCCCTAACGGACAGCCGGACGATTAGAAATGTCCGGTCGCGTGATATCAATGGTTGCACGCGAGTATTGTTTGATCCCCCAGCGTTTGTGAGAGCTTGGTGTACATGTTGATCAACTTGATGAAGAGCTTAAATGTACAACAGTTTCTGAAATAAAAACCACAGAAAAGGACATGGGCAGAGGATAATACGAAAATTTAACTAGGCTCCGATAGTTATGATAAATAGACAGGGATTGTGATAGATTAATTAGTTTGAATATAACTAATTTTAGTTCAAATATATCAACAAATCACTCAGTTTGTACGTGGTAAGGTATCTTTAATATTACTAACATAATAAGATCATTAGTAATTATATGTTTAAAAGGCATCGCAAGAAAATAATTCAGATATTATATATATATATAGAGAGAGAGAGAGAAATGGGGTTTAACGTCCACTCAACACAACTAGGTCATTTCAGGACTAACATACGGTTTTAATTTCATTTCAATAATTCGCTTGCGCGTAGGGGTCTTTAGCCGTGGGAGGAAACCGGAGTGCCCGAAATATTATATAGAAGTATGAGTTTTAATGTAACAGCTGTAGATTTCAATGATTTATATCAGATGTCATGAAATGAGTTCTTCATTTCAAAATGATCTGTGTGCCCTTATGAAATGAAATGAAATCGTGTTCAACGCCATGCAGTTTGATATGAGAGAAATTTCCCCAACAACGGCGTTGATATCTTTGTATCTCCTCCAGTGGTGAGAGCCAAGGTGGCTAAGCGGGTAAGATCCTGGCTCGCTAGTCTGAAGGTCGCAGGTTCGATACCTGCACTGGCCAAGAAAGTTCATTGTCAGTAGTGTAGGACGGAGGGCCTGGGAAGGACAACTGTCCAGTCGTTCAGAAGGGACGAACAACGTATGTTCCCTGTATACATTGGCATGCACGTAAAAGATCCCTTGACAGTTGGAATTCGGACTTTTCATCATGGCACACAGAATGGTGTATGCCCGTCTTTATTTGCCGAGTCGGAGCAGAACAGTAGGACGTTAAACCCCATTTTATTTCATTTCCTCCAATTGTCAACAGTTCTTGTAAGTGCACACCAAAGCGTACACGGGTGGACCTGGGTTTTCCTTCCCACCCGATGACCTACGCAATTGATAGCAGGGTAAACTAAGTCATTTTGTGGATTTGTCAAATGTGATTGATAACCATATCCCAGTGTCTGTGGGTTCATGCACATCATGCCCATCACAAGTATACATCAAATGCACTTCAACCCGCGCAATTACTGCACTTCAGTCTTTGCAATTAGAGCACCAAAATGGATAGTGGAGACGCGAAAAGATAAGCCGAAAGAATCTTTCGTGTCAAACTGTCTCACTGGTATAGGATTTTGACTTAGACTTTCGTGACATTTGTTCAATTTCACGTTAATCAACATGTCAAAAAAAATATCCAGTTCAGTCTGTGAAGACTGGGAGAATTGATTATAACCATGTTAGTATGGTCGTCAAGCGTATAATATTAAACAAATTGTCGAAATTTTATCGGAAAGATTTGATTTAAATGAAACATTATGGATTTAGTTTTCGTTCTGGTGATTAAAGTGACATTTTCTTAAAGAAACATGCTGTTTTTAATACACAAGCAAAGTATATTCAATTTATACGTGGAGCAAACATATACCATACAGTCTACTGTAAACGAAAATGGGGTTTGGTATGTGACTATACAGGTAGCTTAAACATATAAATTATGTAAAAGCTAAATGTGCCTATTGCTTGTAGCTTTTGCAGGGCTTTCTTTGGGCCTGAAATGTTATCTAATGTATTGATTAGGCATTAATTTACTTATCCAGACCATAATCAACTCTCGATGACAACGCTAGCCTGTGATATTTATTGGATTAGGATCCGATTTGCTGCTCAGCTTTCATTCATAATTTAATCATGAAATGGATAATCGAGACTATGTTATTTTTTTATCGTACCGACTTTAGTAATGATGGTCGAGGCTGGGAAGAAAATTATATCGCTAATTTGATTCTCATGAGTGACTTGATAATGGCTGCGATAACACCACTCTTACGTCGTTGGCAAGTATAATTATAGATTATGTTAATTAACCAGGCACTTGCGCAGCGCGCTATTATTTGATTTTGCCAAGCTTCCATACGTAACTGCAGATAGTTGCACAGGGCTAGAATATCGGGGTCTTTTACTAATAAACCCATCTTCATTATCTCAATTAGTGCAAAAAGGTTGGACGTTAAACCCCATTTTATTAAAAACCTTTTCGTTTAAACTAAACATAAACTGAACCTCTCGAGACAACGATTACAAAAACGAAGTGTTACTTTGGTACATTAAACCGTGTCTTGTGTTACAAAGAGAGAGAGAGAGAGAGAGAGAGAGAGAGAGAGAGAGAGAGAGAGAGAGAGAGAGAGAGTCATTTCGGGACTAACATTCGGCACAATGTTATTTCAGTATTAAGCTTGCGAGTAGGGGCCCTGGAAATTAACCCTTGGTGTGCACGGGCCTTTAACATCGATTTCGAAGACACGAAACACTGCATGTGGGAGTTCTGAGGGGAAGTAAAGGCACATCTTTTAACTAATTAGAAAAGCGGAACACTCGAAGTCGATGATAAAAATTCACCAGTAAGCTTTGAAAAGCTCATTAATAAATCTCTGACCTCAGATTGAATCGATACGGTTACTTGTTATAAAACCTTGGTTTCAGACACATGGAATTACTACCACCGTAAAATCGGGATTACATTTCTTTTGATTTGAAATTGAAATTCTTATTGGTTGTATAGAGTGACTTATTAACAATGAGCTCGTGAGCTTGTGTTGTCATCAGATCCGCTGTTTGTTATCATATCACATAATAAATGTCAGCTGTACATTTATTACAAAATTATTAAACAATGTGATCTTCGGATCATTTCGCTCTCGAATTCGAGAAATTAATCTACTCTTCTTGCTTTCAATATAATTTTTTTTAAAGGGGCATTATGAGAGATCAGATAACGAGTTGACAGTTCTCACTTTAATAATGAAACAATAGCTAACGTAAGTAGACTGCTGAAAATTTCAATCAAATTAGCTTTTGAATTTCAGACTAGCCCTCGAGCATCTTTACTAAAGTCGGTAAGATAAAAACAAACTCTCGATTATCCATTTTTACGTGGGGTTGGCGAGGGGTGGGGAGGGGTGGATGGCCGAATGGTTAGCGCGTGTGCCATGCATTATAAGGTCTGTTAGTCAACTGGCGTGGTTTCGATTCCCCGGTTGTAGTTTGTGTCGAGTGGACGCTAAACCTCATTCCTCTCTCTCCCACTCCAATCCGAACCGAGATATTAGCTTTTGAATTTTAGGCTAGTCGGTACGATAAAAAGTCGGTACGATAAAAAACAAGTCTCGTTAATTATTTTTCAATCCGCTAAATATCAAAGGCTGGCGATGGCATCGACGAGAGTTGATTATGGCCTGGTTAAGTTAATTATTTAATAATTCAGATAACATTACGGGCCTAAAGAAAGACTTGCACTGGACAGATTTAGCCTTTGCTTAATGTATGTTTAATTTAAGTGATCATTTGTTATATGAAATGAAATGAGATTTAACATGTGGAATCTTGTGAACGCTGTTTTGGGGAAAGAGATTATTATTTGTTAATATTTTTTATTGCTGCAAGATAGGGACAGGGTTTTCACAGTAATAGAATAGGGTGGTGTCGATTGGTTAGCTAGGGGGGGGGGGGCTCGATTGTCGGTCGGGAACGTTCTGGATTGACAGGGTTACAATTGAGTGGGCGGAATTAAATCTTGTCAGAGTTCTGCCAGCCCCATCAACGGAGGTGGTGTGAGTAGAATCGTGACGCAATTAAACACAACGAATATGTTTCTGCTGTCGTGGTGGATTGAGGTATTATTATCTTATGCATTCTACGCATGCGTTGTTGCGCGAAATCACCCTTACTGCCAGCCCCATCAGCAGAGGTGGTGTGAGTAGAATCGTGACGCAATTAAACACAACGAATATATTTCTGCTGTCGTGGTTGGTTGAGACATTATCTTATGCATTCTACGCATGCGTTGTTGCGCTAAATGACCCTTTCACTAGATTGTCACTATTTCGAGGATTTAGATAATTTAATTCCGGAACGTTAAATCGAGCATTCCCTAAGTGTCTTGACGAATTTCAATAATTTTAGAAGCCTGAAAATAAGGCACTTGACACAAATTCAGGCCATTGCAACCTATCATTTTCCCAACGTGGTTTCCCCTTGCCAGTGGTGCAGAACGGAGTGGCTGACGAGGACAACTGTTTTGTCGTTCGGATCGGACGATAAACCGAGGTCCCGTGTAAACATTGACGTGCACGTAAAAGATCATGTGGTAGTTGGAATTTGAGACAAGAGTTAGGCATAGTGCCGCTGCCCGTGCGAAATTACCCCCACAACACACTGTCAGTCGGGCACCTATTTTCCCTTTTTTATATGGTTGAATTCACTTCATACACAAACCCAAATTGTCAAGTATCAATTTCTCAGGTACACCCAAATCCGTTTTTTTCCAAGCCTGTGTACACGGGGCCCCGGTTCTTATGCATGATGACGGTCTGCTGTGTTTACTGTTCATTTTCCCGGAGAGTGGAGAAAAGTAGTTCGTTAAACCCTATTTGACCAAAGTGAAAGCCATAAGTTACAAATCATGTGTACATAGTCGATAACACCTCTGATTTCAGTGTGATTTAATTAACAAAATACCAAAGGTGATGATGTTCTCGACACATGATGAAATGTATCACGTAAGGCTTAAGCCGAACCTACACCAAAGATCATTTATGTACGATTAGCTGTCTTGCGTGTTAGACTAACAGTTTGTCAACGATGTGGTGTCGAGTCCGGTCGATGATCAACAAACTGTCACGTGAATTCTTTTAAATAAATCCATCGATATTCCTTTCTGAGGTGATCATTGGGAATTCGATGACGAGGTACCATAGAGATTAAAAATCAAAATAGAGTACGCTGATTGTGTGATTGGATAAATTATCGTGTGAACTTCCCTTTCGAATGGAAGTCAGTAGCGGTAAATTATGAGCCGCGAGAAAACATTTAACCCAAGAGAAACTTGACAACATGTTGACACTATAAATGAAATGAAATGAACTGGGGTTTAACGTCCTACTCTTCTGCACCTAACCTGCATTGGCTAATGAAAGACGGGCATACGCCATGCATTTGGTATGAGGGAAATTTTGCCCGTGCAGTGGCGGTACGGCCTACTCTTATATCAAATTCCAACTGTAAACGGCCCCATTTCATTTTGCATTTGTACGTCTTTAAACTCGCCATTCTACTCTACGTCATTTGCAAATAGCACGACGTTATAACTATTTTGTTGCGCACGTATCGCCCAAGCTACATGGCTTGTGCTCTTCACCTCGGCGTGGGCGAATGTAACCATGCACCCAAAGAGCAACAAAATATTGGATTAAAGGCGCTCTATAAAAAGAAAAAAAAAATTGATAGTGTATATAACAGGGTCGTATTTTGGGACTGTCAATTGATGTTGGTTATGAATGTCCTGGCCAGTGTCTCTGTTATTTGAAGGTTTGAATTAATAAGTTTATATTTTTAGTTTTGAGCTAATATAAATTAGTTTAAATGTTTTCGGTTGTGGATTTTTTTCTACTGTATGAGTCTGGAATTGTATTGTCCGGATTAGTGTATACATGTATTTGTATTTATTGTATATATGTTATTTCCCCTTTACAGCGTGTGGGACTGTCTCTTTAATGTTATATCTTTAAGCTGGTCAGAAATCTCGTTTCTATAGCTAAATCTGATCTGTACCCACTTCCAATTGACTAAACTAATCACAACTCAGCTTATCTGTATACTAATTTATACACTTCACAATGCAATCCTGAACCTATAACCTGGTCTTTCTTTATTGAATACAGACTCTGCTACAATTCCAAACCCAAATAGACCTTACCAGGGTGATCAATGGTTTGGACTAAAGCTGGGTCGTGACCCGTGTGATAACAGTTCTAACGCAGTTGATGGAAAATGCAAATGCAAAGACGCGAAGATCAACATGCATACCAAACAAGACGTTATGCTGTACATGCAGGACCGATCGTGCTTTTTTCATTACTGGACAAAAACTACAAGGGCTGAAAGGTTGTTACCAGTGTTCAAATAATAAGTTAAAAGATTAAACGAGACGAAGGCAGGGTAACGTCTTGGCGTCGATGTTCGTAGAGGAATAACAATGCTGGTGTAAATCACTATAATTAGTGTAAATGGCGAAGGGGCATAACTTCCGTATTGTACCTTTTAGCAGCAATAATGTTATCGGTATTCATCTTATTAAATAAAAACAACGAAACAAAACCCCTTTCCAAGCTGTCAAAGGCCTAAACATTTTAAACAAACATGTTTACAATTTAAAAGTTATCAACAGTCAAATTCGAAGGCCTCGTCGTCTATCACAATTGGTGGAAACCTCTGCTAACAGTTAAACTGTACACATTGGTAATGCATGTAAAAACATCCCATGGTAGTTGGAATTCAAAGTAGAGGAAATGTCGTTATTCGTCCAATAATTGACTAACTCGGATTGCAGTCTCAAAGTATAGAGTCGATGAGACGTTCGACTCCTGCCTATTGTTTGTGGAGTTGTCATTTTACTCGAATGATGAGGTAGTCCAAATATTAAGCTAATTAATAGCATTAAACCGTTTTCACAAACTGCATCCTGGATAGAACCCTAGATATAGCTATCTTCCCACCCCCGTGAACCTAAACATAGCTACCCCATCCATAAACTAAAAATAGCTATCAGCCATTTCCCCATAAACCTAAAAAAAAAGATAGCTATCAGCCATTTCCCCATAAACCTAAAATAGCTATCAGCCATTTCCTCATAGACCTAAAAATAGCTATCAGCCATTTCCCCATAAACCTAAATGTTGCTATCTTCCCCATAAACCTATAAACTAGCTATCGGCCCTTAACCCTTAAACCTAAATACCTATCTACTTCTTCGCCTTAAACCTAACTATCTACCCTATAAACATAAAAAAAAATGTCTGCCCCTGTCCCCAACCCCCATAAACCTAAATATAGCAACCTGCCCCTTCTTGATAAATCTAATAGCTGTATGTGACATACACCGCCCACACTGTCCATCAAGTTAAAAAGCTTGTTGGACAGTAGGCTGAAGTGGAAAAGGTGTTTTATGTCGGAACCAATTAAACACCAGAAACACTTAAGTTAAAACAGACCATCAGTTTACATCTATAATTCAAAATTAGGCCAGCAAACTAATTGTTTCTGTGTGTGTGTGAAATAGATTTATTTTACGCCCGCTTCTACCGACGTGATATCACAGACAATTACATGTTATATATATATGTAACCTTTAATATATATGTAGCATATAAGTAAAAGTCAATTATTATAGAGAAAAAAACACTAAAAATTGAAGTTGTGGCTAGTACTTTCATCGTTATCAGGCCATTTTAATGTTAAATATTTACAGAGTGATTAGCGAAAAAGTGAACAGATTGCTGAAAATATTTATATATATATATACATATAAGACACACATATATATAAATTGTCTGTTTCCTGTTAAAACGTGTTACATGAGTTTGACTGGGTTAGCCGGCGAGAATTGGTTTTAAAAGGCGAGATAAGTTTTCGAGTTAATTGAATTAGAGTCATTTTAACTGGTGTAAAGAATGTCGATGTGTCGAGTAACATATATCCAAAGAAAGGAACAGTGTCCCTTCTATTAATGTTCCCCGGTTGTAGGTGACAAGGAGTAGAGTCGCCTTTCCAATCTCATGGGTTTTCTCCTGGTCCTCTGCGATCCCACTCATTGTAACTTACAACCAGGGAATCGAAACCACACCGGTTGACGCAATGACAGACCTTACGATACAGCGCACATAAATTATAATTCATCATTCGACCTCCCCCCCCCCCGACAAGACTAGAAATATACGAGATTGTGGTGTCGGCATGAAACCTTTATGAAATATGTAATATCACTTCTAACTATACAGGCGGATAATTTAACCACTAACACAGATAAATGGGTGCCAGTATTGGATATTCACTGACATATTTGTGTTTTAAAGGGGCATATTGCCAAAATGCAAAAAAAACCCCAAAACATTATGTAAGATCAGATAAAGAGCTGACAGTTCTCGATATATTATTTAAGAAAATAGATAATGTAAAGGGAATATGTTGAGAATATCAACGAAATCACTTCACTCTGAGTTGCGTTATCGTCGTTAGAAGAACAGTGTAACCTCGATTGTCATTGCCACGGCTGTTACGATATTAAACAAAGCCTCGATTATCCGTTTTTACGGTAAATCATCAACTGCAAAACGTATAATATCGGAGCCAACCTATGGCATTGAGAGTTGATTATGGTCTTTGAACGTTAATTAATGTTTAATTAAGAATGTATATAACATTTAAGGCATAAAGAAAGACCGCAGTAAGCAGGTTTAGCTCTAATGCCAGTTTAATCACGGTGTTTTCACGTTGAGAGGTTTGTCATTGCAAAGCCACGACGTCGTAGGCTGAATGATCAGGACCGAGTCACTTTAAAGAACATGACGCCTTTCAGTCTCATGCAGGCCACTCTGGGGAAGGTTTGGATAAAAGACGAATAAAAGATTAAAGGGGAGAACGTTTTTCGGCATGTCAATAGTGCTTGTAAAAGATTAAATCATTTTTAAAATTAAAAGCTAACTATTATTCCTGAGTTGTACCACGCTCATGTTTATAAGGGAGATAATCAAATTCAGGCGCAGATAACCCATGTGAAACTCTCCTCACTTTGTCGTTGGTGTTCTTGTATTTCATGTGTGGCCTGTGTATATTTTCACCTTAAAGACACGTATCTGAATGGTGACAGATAGCTACCATATTCCTTAAGCGAACGTTACTGGCACTATCGGCTTATTAACCACTGCTTCATGTGGTATGGTAAAGTCGAGTTTCTCTCCCACTCTCTTCCGACATTACTGTGAGATAGGCAAAACGCGAAAACCATACGAACTCACGTAACATAATGGTCATGTTCATAATCGACATGACAGTGATTGCTGATCTTAAAAAGCTCGTTACCATTGCTTCAGTAATGTTTTTGACTAACTTCTCTTGGTCCCCTGTTTTATGACTGTTGTACGTGCCTTTAAAATTAGACATTAGTTTATGTACGAAAGAAACTACTTTGTTTAAACGTCTTATGGAATTTGAAGTATTTTGATTCATATCAAGTCACGCGATGCGATTATAAACCCTGATTGTTTTTATAAGTTGAAGTATTTTTGTGCTCACTCAGCTCAAATTGAATAATAGAATAATAAATAATAGGCTAATGCTGAAAGGTCATAATAATAAATCTAGAAAAGTAGAGTTGAACGCAGTTATGGATATATTTTATTTTGACCAATTTTGGTCCATATGAACGGCTGCTGGAGCTGTCAACTTTGTCGAATATACATCGTTTGACATGAAATATTGCTAATGTATAAAAGGGAGAGAGAGAGAGAGAGAGAGAGAGAGAGAGAGAGAGAGAGAGAGAGTACTTTAAATGTAAACATGTTTTTAAATCAGTTTTAAAACCAGCTTGTATCGACATGCCATTCATCTTTTCGCCATTTAGCGTAAAAAAAGTAATGTAACTTAACGATTATATTAATATTTTTTCGGTTATAAATCGTGATATGAGAACACCCGATGCCACCTCCCTAATATAACATCGGTGAAAATGTGGGTAATATTTGATAGTTCATGTTTCTGTTGACAACACTCGTGGGCGTTTTTTATGCAATAAATTTACTTACTTACTTACACCTCTCCATGGAACATCTGATAACCCCTCTTTGATATAACATAGGTAAAATATTTGGGTAGTTCATGTAGGTAATAATACTTAAAGATACATTATGGGAGATAAGGTACAGAGCTTGCAGTTCTCACTATGATAGTTAAAAACTAGATATTGTAAAGGGGATTTGCTGAAAAGTTCATTCACATTGATCCACTCTGAACCGAGAAATTAGCAATTGAAATTTCGGTCTACCCTCGATCACCATTACTAAAGTCGGTTCGATAAAAGAACATAGTTTCGATTACCCATTTCATGATTAAATCATGAATGAAAGTTGAACAGCAAATAATTCCAGTAAATATCACAGGCTTACGATGCCATCGACAGTTGATTATGGTCTTGATAAGTTAATTAATGCGTCTATAATTAATCATTTAGATAACATTTTTAGGCCTATAGAAAGACCTGCGATAGGACGATGTAACACTTGCATAATGTATGTTTAATATAGGGCATGTTTATTTTGATGCCAGCTCTTTAAAAGGAACACCAGATAACCTCTCTGTAATATATAATATAATATCAGTGGAAGAAGGTAATACTGAATAGTGAATGTTTATATTGATAACAACTCTCCATGGAATCCTCAGACGTTTATAGTATTATCAGATTGATAATAACAACACGCCATGGAATCATATTCCTGGGGAAATAATACCGCTTGTATATATATAATGTATTCAAATTATACGGCGAGGAATAATAAAATACTTAATCCCAAATGTGAGCCTTACTTGTAGACTTCAATTACTATGAAGAACAATGATGAAGCCATCCCGTGTCTGAATTCTGATCTTATAATCATAACTTATCGCTATGAATTACGTATAAATAGGCGAATATGGAGAGCAGAACTGACGAAACCGACGTTGGCTTAGAGCTAAATCATCCTATATTCCATTATCTTTTTCAATGGTTATTGAATTGAAACTCTGCACTAATTTTCAGACAAAATTGATATTAAAAAATTCAAACATGATCCAATATTCTGAAATGGCTAAAGGGTATGTTAAGAGGTGATTTATATATCAGTGTTCAAATTCATCTACATGAAGGGCTAGAGCATAAAACAACAGAATATAGGTGACATGATGAGCAGATAACATTACGTGTATCATGGAAATGGAAAGTGGAAGATTATAAGCCACACTGGTTCGGTGAATATGTAGAAAGAGAGAAAGAAATGGGGTTTAACGTCCACTCGACACAAAGTAGCTCATTTCGGAACTAACATAGGATTCGATTTTATTTCAATAATTCGCATGCGTCTCAGGGTCTTAAGCAGTGGCAGACATCGTCGAACTCGGGGGAAAACCCCCGTGTTTGGACAGGCGACCCTACTCCTTGTGAATATGTAGAAAGAAAGAGAGGGAAACGAAGTAAAACGTCCACTCGACACAAACTAGGTCATGTCGGGACTAAAATGATAATATGTGGGTTTTTTTATATACAATATTTTTATTCAGGATGTCTAAATGGGATTGGGGAACAGGATTAGCCTACGTAAAACCCCTCTCCCTAACATATAGTTCGATTTCATTCCAATAATTCGCTTCCACATTAGGCTCATAAGCAGTAGGAGAAACCGGAGTACCTGGAGAAAACCCACGTGGAATCAAAACAACGTCACTTGACTCAATGACAGACCTTTGTGAGATTTAAACCCGACACCCTTTCATTTCTATATTTACGACCTTGTGAATTTATATAAGAATTTTACAGTATCCGATTAATATTCAAAAATTGAAACTTGCCTTCTAAATTCAATTTGCCGTAACAATATTATGTTAATTAAAAGACGCGTGAATAGTTTTAAATGTCTTATCTTATCACCAGTTTATGCCTGTGTGGTCTTTTATGTCTGATTGGTGGGCTGACGCCTGTCAAATCGGCAGTGATCACATTAACATGCTAATTTAACTATTCAAAGGCTCTCAATCGTTATTTGAAAGCTATTCGAGTGTTTACTTAAAGGACAATATTGGTGCCAGTCATTATTACATATGAAGAGTACAGGGGAAGAACGATCTAAGTCATATTTTTGTCTTTTCGCATAAAAGGCAAAACAAAGAGAGAGAGAGAGAGAGAGAAATTGGGTTTAACGTCCACTCGACACAAACCAGGTCATTTTGGGACTAACATATGGTTTCAATTTTATTTCAATAATTCGCTTGCGCGTAGGGGTCTTTAGCAGTGGGAGGAAACCGGAGTGCCCGGAGGAAAGCCACGAGGTTGAGAAGGCGCCCCTATCTCCATGCCACTTACGCTCACACCAGGGATCGAAACCACAGCCGCAAGCCAGAGGTGACCGGCCAGCTAGAGGTCGAAGCGCGGTACTCTAAACCACTAGGCCATCCCCCCCCCCCAAAAAAAAAGGCAAAACAAACTTTTGGACGAGAATGCTTGACGCGAACAGAACAACGAGTGAGTTTAATTACAACTTCAAAACTAAGGTTTTATACGAACCATTATACAAGTACAACAACTTTTCAGCCAAATTAAGGTCAAATTTAAAGGGTACGATGGACGTATTTGTCCGGAGGGGGGGGGCATTTCAGAAGGGCCTTGATTCGACGTGACTCCGATCGTTTTTACCTGAAATCGACTGTTCCGCCGAAAGCTTATACAATTTGCTACCAGATGGCGCCATTAACCGGGATTCGTTGAAAAGTGACTTAGATCGTTTTTCCTCTGTACTCTTCACATGTGATAGAACTGGTTAAATCCTTGCTATTGGATAAGTGTAACAAACACTGGAATGAACGGGAAGTGATGTCAAACATGACACACACAAGTTATCCTACCCTATAACTGGCTGAAGTAACGAGCGATAACAGCCACACGATCGAATTTCATTTCACTGATAATTTCGAATTATGGAAAAAAAAAGACCGAAACGTAATAGGATCTGTGTTAAAATCAGATTCAATTTTATGGCAATTTTAATTCAAGATACTCTATTTGAGATTCAGAAAACTAGTTAGTCATTCTTGCTATAAGAGTTCAAAAACAGATAATGATAAATGAATATATTGAAATTTTCATTCAGATTCATTTATCGCTGTTTGCAAGCGCGTTTTATAGCTTAGGCGCTGAATGCGAAAACCTCCTCGCGAAAAAAAAATCAAAACAGGTGAAAAAATAAAACGGGAGAAAATGATAAAACCGATGAGAAAAATGAAAATGTACCCTAGTTAGGAAGGGCCCAAAATGCAGACAAAAGGGTCCCACGTCTGACAAAGGGGCCCCTCTGGCCAAGGGGAAGGGCCCCAGAATCCTAATCAATCGTTTTCTAATAATTTCTATACATTGTTACAGTTGCATCCACTACTGAATGAGAATGCAGTCATTGCATTGGGATGAAAATCACCAATCAAGACCCCCACCTCCACCCCCGGGAAAGAGGGCCCTGAAAATAGTATAGCCTCCGCTGTGATAAACCTTAAAACGCCCGTGGCTGTTTGGAGAATTGACCACATATGTGCATTGATCGTAACTGCTGCACTGGTCTTAGCCTTGCTTCCCCATTATTTATTCTGAGTGATGTTATGATACCGTTTACACGTTTGGCAATATGTGGTATTGGTTGTTGATTATCGTAACAATAATGGCAGCCTACTGTTTATTCGACATCATTCCATTTTCAAAATAATTCATTAAATGGCCGACTTGTTTAAATTTACTTACAGTCTTAGCCAGTCCGAAAATAATGACTAAATAACTATAATAACAGCCTTTCTTTCCAGGACCACTTAAAATATATTGTCTAATGAAGAAACGATTCATTCAGTTGTCATTCCAACTATGTTATAGTATTCAGTCGACTATTAGCTGCTGCTAGTATCACTAGCGTAGTTTTATTCCCGATAGAACAATAAAACTAAACGCTTGATAATTTATTACGAAAAAATCCCCACAAATTAGTTGAACTACAATTAACCTATGCTAATCTGTATTTACAAATAAAGCAATTTATCTGCTAGCTATTTAGGTTAGACACAAATTCTGATGTGTTGCAAATAAGGCATCTGGAAAAAGTAATATGATCAACATTACCAAATCTATCCATTTGAAACATACACGGTTTATAAACCGATTTAAGTCCAATCTGAACGTAGATATGCCAATAAGATTAACTGCAGTTTTATTGCGACGATTTTTATTGAACCATCGTCCTTCGAGGAGAGTGCACGGCTAAATCTATTTGTTATGGCCAACTCATATGTCGTCAAGGTCGCTGAGATGTAAATAAGGTTATGGCACGTGATTGTTGGTGAGATTGTAGGTTATGGTTAGGGTAAGCGTTATGGCCAAGGGTTAGGGTTAAGGTTAGGGTTAGCGTTAGCCTTGTTTACATATTACAACCTTTGACCAAACTTGAAGTTAGCCTTATCATTTAGATCTAACCAAGGGTGCACACCCAAAACTCGATAGACGGGTGTTTCGGTCAAACGAAATTAAATAATAAGCGTTAGAATTGGATTGAGCCTCAAAACGTCGAATATACCTCACACTCACAGGTTTGGCCTGCGTTGCTTCTACAAATGAAACGTCGAACAAAAGGTAGTCAGGCCAATATAGTTTCTTCCGGTTCTTGCGGATTATGGCTTTCCCAAACGGATTTTTTTTTTGTTTATAGCTAAACCGATGTTCGTAGCAATTAATGAAGCGTTAAAACATTGAATGGACATGAGCTTAATTATTTGGGACAGATGCATGACCCTATAATACTCTACAAATCAATGCGAAACGAATAAATTTTATATATTCTGTTCCAGGTTTCAAACTCGTTATCTTTGTATTTATTGACAGATTATTCAAATAACCCCCTCCCTGAAACTGAAGATAACGCACATTTAAATTAGAAACCGTTTGCCTATATTTAAAAACAGATTACATGGGATTGCCATTGAAAGCCAAGAGCTCATTTTTTGCCACGAAATGAGATTTAGTTGAAGGAAAAATAAATGGAATACTCGAATCGAATCAACGCTATAGATCCTGATAGATACAGATTACTCAGTTATAAAGATTTGTTCCACTTCTGAGACACTGGGGGTTAAAGTCTGCTCTAATTTGGAGACCAGGTGATATAGGGTTATTTCGCGACTAACTTGCATAATACATTTTTAGATAAAGAGCTGATTATTCTTTCTAAAATAGCTCAAAAATAAAAATATCGAAAATGTCATTCAAATTATTTTATTCTGAACAAAGTTATCACTGTTTGTAGTTTTGACGAGATGTGTGCATTGTGGTAATCAGGGCGCTGGTATATTCGAGACATAGCCTCGCTTTCCCATTTTTAAATCAAATTTTTAACTTGCAAACCGTTCTAATCTAGTTAATGTCTCCAGTATTCGATGCCATCGAGAGTTGATTTTACGTTAACTTAACGTTTGCCATCATTGTGCCCGCCTATTTAATGTTAATATAACGTCAGAAAGTGATTTTTTATCCAGCAGAAATTTTACGTGATAGAAGAAGCGTGACCCTATTGTCAGTGACCTGAGATTCCCGCCGTAAAAACTAATGTCCTCAACCGGCGGGATTATCCAAAACGGCCTAAAACAGAAAAAGTCGAGCTTAACACGTTATACACACTACACAGACTCGGATAGATTAGGGGGTCAGAAGTATCTATGATAGAGATTACAGTGGACTCTCTCAATTCCGACATGGAACGGGATTAATACAATATGCCGGATTGAACATGTCGCAATATTCAATTGCCTCAATACCGAAAGTATTATCGCACCTTTGAATATCGGAAGTTTTATCGCACCTCCGAATACTGGAAGTATTGTTATAATGTACCCTCGAATACCAAGAACTTAAAATATGATAACGATATGCTTGTTTATATGTGTTATGCTTGCCAATTTATCATTCAAACTAATGCTATCTTTTCTCTCGTTTCAGATCTATGCCTGGGTCTCCATTATATTTGTCCTCCTTTCTATCTTTTCATTCTGTGCGGAGACACACCCAATGTTCCGAGTGAAACCGCAGGAAATTGAAAGTAAACCTATGCAAAAAATTTATGAATTTTTAAATATGGACAAATATGATTGGCCTAATCAAAGCGGAACTGTGATTCTTGATCATCAAAATATAACTAACGCAAATTTGACGTTGCCGGAAGAAGCAACGGTGGCGGAACCTGTGGTTGAGCCCGACGTGCTGTTTGATAACGGGGAGGGGGATTATTATGACGAGGAAACGTATCGAGAAAGAAAACGAAAAACGTTACCCCACCCAAGCTTAGTCGTCATCGACTTGAGCTGTTTGTTCTTTTTTAGTTTGGAATTCATCTCTCGATTCGTCTGCTCTCCTAGTAAAATCAAATTCATGCGATCTCTGCAAAATATAATCGACATGGTCGCCATCATACCAGACTACATTGAAATGATATTTCTTATGTTTGATCCCATTGGTCGAAAAGGTATGGTTATTATGGACTTTATGATTATATTGCGCATGCTCAGGTTGTGTCGTATATTCCGGTTGATACGACATGTTCCCGGATTATGGATAATGTTGTATACTCTGAAGGCTAGTTTTAATGAACTAATGTTAATGTGTGTATTTTTATTAATCGGTATGGTTGTGTTTGCGTCGCTTATGCATTTTGCCGAAGGAAACGAAGGCTATGATAACATTCCAATCGGATTCTGGTGGAGTATCGTTACCATGACGACAGTGGGTTACGGCGATATGTACCCCCAAACCGGTTTCGGTTACATCATCGGTTCGTTATGTGCAATTGCCGGACTGTTAACCATTGCGTTTACCGTACCGATTATTGTGAGTAACTTTGTTTTGTATTACACCCATGTTCAATATGGGTTGGCGCGAAGAGAGAAGGACGTAGAAAGAATGCAAGAATCGGCAAAAGACGAAGAAGAAGGAAAATATGTGAACAACTCGTTTAGAACAACTCGGACATTTTCCGACTCAGCAGCCATCGAACTAGGGGAAACAATTGCTTTAACGTCTAATAGTGATGAGAGAAACAGCAAGTGCGTTTAATCAGTAAGACCGTAAATGTTAACGATTAGTGGTAGTAAAATCGAGTGCGTTGAATGATGTCAATTTGTACTGTTCATCAAGTCAATTTGTGATAACAAAATCCTTAGTGTGTTTAATCAGTGAGGCCATTGACGATTAGTGATAGTAAACTAGAGTGCGATGAAAGATGCCAGTTTGTTCTGTTCGCCAAGTCAATTAGTGATAGCGAAACCCATCAGTGCGTTTATTCGATGCAATGAGTGATCGCAAAACCGTTGAGTGCATTAAATCCGGGCAATTAGTGATAGTAAAACCGACTAGTGCGTTTAATTATTGTGATAGTAAAACGAAGAGTGTGTTAAGGAAGTCCAGTGACTATTTGTGATAGCTATCTAAACTACCCGTGATGTAAGTGGGAGTTCAAAATAACAAAGTGTACATATTTATAGAGTGTTTTTATCACAGAGTGTTACATGCTCAAATTTGTAATTATTACATTTCTACGGCTGGGATGGAGAATTCACACAGAATATTATTATAACCACCATTACATGGAAAACATTATTAATAATTGTGATATATTTAAAAGGAATGGACTCTTTGGTGTCTGTAAAAACGAAATGTCATTTTGAACAGACGTGGTTTATCGCCCCTGTGTATTAAATATTTTATACTTTAATTTATTATTACAAATAGACATTAGATTTTAATTTAGATGTCATATAGACATTGTTTTATATCAATCAAAACATGTCTCTTTAAGGATATATTGTATAACTTTTATAGGGAAAGAGGTTCTTGACTCTGCCATTTAGTATAATACTATAGACTTCAGATTCTACCTTTTTAATTCACGTTGAACTTTACTAAGTCCTTATACTGAAGCCACGGTATAATTCGTCTGTTTTCTTTGGGGCTTGGAGTACACGTTGAGGAACCATTGGCAGATGGAATTCGAAAAAAGAATAGTCTGTGCTGCTGCTGTCCAGGTAAAATTTCTCTCATGGCTAACCACATGGTGTATGCCTGTCTTCATTAACCCAATCGATGCAAAATAGTGGAAATGAAATGGAATGGGGGTTAACGTCCTACTCTTCTGCACCTAACCTGGGCTAATGGAAGACGGGGCAAAATAGTGGAACGTTAAACCCCATTTCATTTCAATGGCATACGTTCCGTACCTCTGATTCTGGTATACTTTCCGTACTCGGATTGATTGGGTTTCTGAAACCTCGTTATTCTAGATTAAAATCGTAGGTAAACCTACTAATTCCTTGCGTTCAACAGATAACGTATTAATTATACCAGGGCTACAAGTATTTGATACCTTGGGGTGGGGTGGGATGGAGTATATAATCTTATAACCTCAGTTCTGAGCATATAATATAAATTTAAACTATATTCTGATTATCATTTAGGTTATATGGGGTTTCATAATAATTTGTAATTTTTACTCTACATGCACTATATGGGTGATATTTTCCCGGAAGCTGAATGTAGTAAATGGTTTAAATTAAATTATGCCGGTGTCCGGTCTGAAATAATTCTTGAAATAATTAAGGCAGGATAGGGTTGATTATCATCAACCAATTTCACGATAGTTTCTTCATATGTTTCTTCGCGATTCCAAAAACGTATTCCCTGAACATTGCATCGTGCGAGAGACATTACGGGCAGGTTCTCTTTACTCAAACAGTTTAAAACGTTGAACATATAACCATAGTACATTTACAAGACAACGACCAAAACAGTTGTTGGCGTCTGTAATAATTAACTTATTTCGCTTATTCTTGGCCTCCAGAGAATTGGTCTTTAACCATAATTTAGCATGGTAAAAACTGCATCGACACTCAATGTGGTCATCTATGCGGCTTCTAAACGAAAGAGAAAATATTGTGAGATATAGCATAACCAGAATTGTCCCATCAGGACTACAATTTGTTCCAGCAGAACAACAAATTGCCCCACTGTCCCATCAGGACTTACGATGTTTAAAATTATTTTTAGTGCCTTTATTAATGCATCGTTATTTATAAGTCTTCATTACACTACTTCCCCAATAGTTGAAATACAGGATCGAATCGTATTATCGTGTTTCAGCATTATTTTAATTACGCGTGGGGAATGCCTAGACCGGATATCCTGCTCTAAATTATGTCAGGATGTCCTGTGCTACGACACTATTATGACTTACAGCAATCTGATTTTAAAATACAGACCTATATTTCGTTTCGTTGTTTTTTTTATACTTTCGATGGCCTACACAACATAATGGGAGTTCACGATAAAGGTCAAATGACCCTATGACGTCAGGCGTTGATTAATCAATCCGCGTTGGTGTTTCTAGGGGTATACCCTCAGTTCCGGGCAGTAATATAACAGGGGTTTACCCACCGTTTCATTGGCTAAATCTTCTCATCAACCAGAACGCCAGTAATATAACAATTCTTCCAGATCCTAGTGTAGTAAAGACAAGTAAAAAGAAATTTTAAATTATAAAAAACGAAACGAAATAGTATCTGCGTTTTATCAGATTGGACTTAAATTATCGCAATCAGAAAAAGAAGTGACGTAAGAGCATGTCCGGTCTATGGAATACCACGCCTATTTCTCATGTTCGAACAACAGGACGGGCAAAGATGGATTTAGCATGATTATGAACAATTGTATATGTCTTGCACTTTAAACTAACACGAATATTATAAAAGTTTGAACACGGGTAATTGGTACTATTTTATGCATTCGGCTAAATTACATATTTAGCCAAGTTTTTATTCATCCACACTTTAATCAAAATTATTTCACACGAAATCACCATTTTTTCTTATTCTATGATACTATAGCTTTAATAATCTGTGTAATCTTTTATTACAAGCCGAGTGTTGAAATTAAATATTGTAAGACAAATTTTGTATTGATTTGGATATTTGATATACGAATATAAAAATATATTTAATGCTTTTATATTGGCTTGCAGAATACGTGAACATGAAAATATTGCGATTCGGGCATTATATACTAAATACATGATTACAAAGCTTTTAATACAAAGGAGATAACTCGTTCAGTTTTCAGATTTCGAGTAAAACATTTGTACTCGAGAAACGCAGAGTTCGAGTAAACAATTTTCAAGGTTTAAATAACTTTTATTTTAAGTAACAATATTCATATGATTAAATAAAGTTTCCTTCGTTGTCCACCATGTTCGTCTCCTTGGTCTGTCTGACACTGCGTATATAGAATCCTTGGTAACAATTGGGGTGATGATTGTTGTTGTTTTGGATGTTCGAGTGTAAACACCATATCAGCAGTTATGCTACGTTCTCTCTGTTGTAGGATGCGTTACATAAGACCAGAGGCCCGTTTCGCGAAATTTTAACTAAGATAAAATCCAACTTTTAGTAATATTAGATCGTACCCCTGTTAGGATCATCACGATTACTTCACGATTTCAATCGTAACACGAATCGTGATAGTGAGAACCTAGCATAAAGCAAGGCTGACACTTGCACGATTCCGTGGCACGCATTGGCACGACTCGAGTCGTGCCAGTGCTCAAACTAGTCGTAAACTGGCGTGAAGTGTACGTAAACCCGTCGAGACCGCGTGCCATGTCGGGACGAGAATTTTGAAATGTTCAAAATTTTGGCCACGACAAAATTTAGCGACCGGGTCGTGAACTATGCGAAAACTGTTCGTGAACTCGTCGGGACGATGCGTGCCAGTGCGTGGCAGTGCGCGCCATGCCACGACTGTCTCTTCCCTGCAATGATTGTGTCTCTGACATTCAGCATGTTGTCTCTTCCACAGCCAATCCAAAAATGATCAGGGGTTGGGGAGGCCCCATTTTATATGGCGTGCCCAAGTCGGCACGACACCACCCGAATTGCGCAAACTCGTCGTGCCAGTGCGGGAAGTGCGCCAACTATGCGTGAACTCGTCGTGCCAGTTCGTGTCAATGTGGACACTGATGGGCACGCATTCGTGAACTCGTCGTGAACTATGCGTGAACTAGTCGTGAACAGTGCGGGAGCCTCCTAGTTCGTGCCCCAAAATGGCACGACTTACCACGACAAAATCCTGGCCAAAAGTCGTGCAAGTGTCAGCCTGGCTTAAGATTTCATTCCTACATTTAGTTTGGCCACCATTTCAAGCTTGGTCACGATCAAACACAACAATATTATATCACCATCCTTACCAAGGGGACTTTACTTTGTGGCGAACCAAGGGTAGGAAGACCAAGACGGGTGTGGTCCCGCTGTTTGTCTCTCCAAAGTTTTATGAATTGAATTGTTTATTTTAACATAAAAACAAATACTTACGTCATCATGGTTCATTTATTAGAATAACTTTTAATTGATAATGATAGATTAGCATAGTCAGATTTTAAAATTTTGCTTTATTTTGAAATATATTTACCATATGGATAGCACTAAACACATTTTTGCGATTTCAGATTGAAAAAGTCATTTTAGATTTTTAGATCTTATGAATAGGTTTTCAAATTTCACAAAAAGCATAATATACAGTTTTTTTTGGTTATACAAATTATTAGACATCGGCAGCTCTCAAGTTGGCTCGAGAAATGAAGTCTCATCTGATGATTGGGAGGGTTTTGACAGGAATACCCCCACACCCCACACAACACAACCCACAATTAGCAATAATTGACCCCCGGTGATGAATGTGACCAAATCTGATGAAAATATAGATCTATATTTCGTTTCGTTTTATTAAATTTTCGATGGCCGTCACTAAATGAAAATCTGACAAGTTGTACTCGAAGTTGTCAGGGGTCATACGGGCGGCATTCAATCAGCGTTGACGTCTCTAGTGGTTAACCCACAGTTCCGTGCATGGCACGCCAAGAAGTCGCCGTAACAGACGTCTCATTGGCTAATCGCGCACTTTATCCAAAACGCCTAGTGTAGTAAAGACAAGTAAAACAAAATTTTGAACTATAAAAAACGAAACGAAATAGGATAAGTGTTTTAATCAGATTAGGTTTGTTCCGACAGACTAGCTATTAAACTAAAATCTGAGACTAACCTTGACCTTTAATTAAATTTTAACGTTGCTAAGGTTATCAAGTCAACATGGGACTTTCAATTTTGTCGAATGGATGCGCACTCATAATTTTTAATTTTTCTATTGTAAATATTTCCAATTATCTTTATAATTCTATAAATTCTCTTCAGTTTCCATTTTAGAAAATAACAATTATTATTATCATATTTTTATTTGTATACGAAAAAAAAACCAAGATGGCGATTAAAAGCCATGATCACTAGCTCAACTATGCAAAACATACTTTTAGTTTTCATTTCATAAACCCATTCATAAATTTGGTAATTAAGTTCATTTTGTTTATCATTTAATCTTGTTTCGTGATGTATAAAGGGCTTATTTAAATATTATGACACATTTGGCAACCAAATATAAATGTGTTATTCCTTAGGCATACATTCTTCCAAGCACAGTTGTCGCCCCTTGCGGTTTATACTAACTGCTGGAGACACAGTGTATGTATATTTTGGAAGCATTACGTGTATTATACTAGACAACAAAACTGACTGCTTCCAGCTCATCAATTGTGATAGATTCAAATCGAAACTTCTCTTCTGTATTTCCTTGTTTGGCTCCCGGTTAATAAATAAACCCTTTTAAAGGTCATGCGCATATACACAAAATGGCAGCCATGATGATTGCTAAGTGACATAATCTTTCAATTTTACGGCTTAGATAGGTTTGTCACGTATCGGAGAAGACCTTGCAGGCTCAGGCAAGATTATATATTTACTTTGGTAAATATACTTCATGCAGCCGAGGTGGAGGTCTAGTCTGGTGATAATGTTAGGTTGAATATGATAAATTCATGGCACATATTGCAGAGAGTTTTAAATCAAATCTGGGCTAAGGCTACATGCACAGATGCATAGAACAGCCAGTTTTCAACGACCATCCAAGCATGTCAGTCTATTTGTTTCCAGCAACGACGATCAGCACAATAATACTTTTGAAATATTGCCCATTGTGCCGTACGACCGAGACAAAATCAAACTTGACACAAACCTCTCAAATATGATTAAAATACAGATATATATTTCGTTTCGTTTTTTGGTACTTTCGATGTCTTATACTACATGAACATCTGACCAGTAGAAGTGGAAGATCGCGTCAGGGGTCATACGAGCGATTTTTAACACTATGACGTCAGGCATGTGATTAACCAATGAGTGTTGATGTTTCTAGTGAGTTACCCACAGTTCCGTGCGCCTCGCCGTAACATACCGTTTCATTGGCTAATTCCTCACATCAACCAGAATACGGGCCGTAGTGTAGTAAAAACAAATAAAACGAAATTTTTAACTGTAAAAACGAAACGAAATAGGATCTGTTTTTTTTTTAACAGATTGCTCGATCTTCAGCATCTTAACAATATATTTATCAAATTAGACGACACCAATTTGATTTTCTGTTCTTCGGGGTCATGATAAATTAAAAGACATTTCAATAACGTGAAATATGCTTTTTCTTTTTTTCTTTTTTTTAAAAATTCAAAACTTAAAAATGTACTTTAACCATTTTCCCGAAAAACAGACTATCAAATCTGTGTGGCCTTATCATCAATTTTTTTATTTGGTCTTTTAGTATTCCATGACGATAAGGTGTATATAATTTAATCTTCTTGTATTCATTGTTATTAATTTTCCCAACATCCGTTTACTAGTTAGCTATCATTTGTAAACAGGAAGTACCATGTTAAGTTTACTTGATGGTCTAGACTACATTGATCTAGACTTTAGGCCTAGTTTGGCCTAAATATGTATAAATAACATTGTATGTAACCTCCAAGTATTTATTAACATGTATATCATTTTAAAACTAAATTTTGTCTTTCCTTTTTATGTGATATAATTATGAACACAGAAACTTGTTTGATTTAATTAAATAAATTAATTACAATTTGCCAACACGTTTTGTCATTGTATATATATATCTATAACTGAAGTAATTCAAGCCTTTAATTAAATCGCGCTCAAGCTATTGTTCTTATAGTGTGACATTTGTAATTCTTTTCGTTTTATTGTTCTTGGTTTGTTTTGTATCTCTTAAACTCCTTTCACACTTTTATATTTCTTAAATACTCTCTTAATTTTTATATAGTGTTAAATATTTTGTCACTGTTTGCATGGCGCCATTTACATGTAGTTTTATGAAGGGGAATTGGTAAAGTGTGCAACCAAGTCAAGAAAACCAATTTTACCGGAATATAACGAAACGAGATTATTAAAAATAGTAGCTTGACAAAGGGAGTTGAATACAGTGATAGTTTAACATCGAATGCATGTAGACTCTCTGGCTATCTGATTAGTCAATTTACGTAAAATCAAAAATTTAATTTGTATTAAAAATTTATTGTAGAAAACATATCACGCAGAGGCAAGGTTTAATCACGAAATATAGAATTATTAGTTTTGTAATAACATTTGTATCAGTTTTAGTGGTAATTTTGACAACGTTTGCTCGATGCAAATGTTACTAACCCGCCATTTAATTAAAAAAAATTGTTTCTTTGAAAGTCTAAAACGGTAAAAATTCCAATTATGGCAGCTAGCTTAGTTTCATTTTTCATTTACAGTTTATCTCCTTTTTCTGATTATTTTTGGCACCTGGCATCATTTAAAAACTTTTAGGAATCATCGTTAATTGAATTCTTTAATTCACTTGAAATGTTTTATCCGCTGAAGAGTCCCTTGCCGTTTTACAGGCGGCCATTAAAAGCTATTAAATATGGCGGCGTAAAAATGAGCCCTCTGGTTTATCTTCGGTTTGTTACAACTAGCTAGCTTATCCTCTCCACTCATCTAAAGCACGGTATAGATTGGTTTGAAGTAAATTGAAAAGGTCGAATTTTAAAAACATCTCTCATTTTAAAGTGCTATATATTGATTCAATTTAGCAAAGTTCCTGCAATCTTGGCAAAGCGAACACACCATTAAACCGATCAGCATGTAATGCTGTCGTGTAAAGTTTACCTTATTGCAGTAATAAAAAAAGAGTTTTATATACAGCCGAATTTAGAGTTATAGACCAAGCAATATCTTTCACTATTTTTGCCAAGCCTTTTCAGTATGAAAACGTGACAAGCGGCGGAATCTGTTGTGAGAGAACAAATTCATATTTATAGCATACTGTTTTGGTAGTTGCTATACCCAACCCCTCGTGACGTGTAATTATAAATACATCAGTACGCCACCAGTGGTTGCCCGTCTGACTGGAGACAATGCAATATTTTCGATCAAAACACAGCGTAGTTTTCATGCATGATTTTACTGAAAATGGCCATTTCCAACGAAAAGTTTCATTCAAATTCCGACGTCAGATAGTAGTACTCTGTATAACTGATAATTTATTTTAAACCGGCAACTGTCCACGATGGGCACACACTTTAGCCTACGTAATATAGGCCATATTATGACTTTGATCCCGGGAAGATGTTGCTTACCATGTTTTAAAATAAGTGTATATTTGAAAGGCATGTTTTAAACATACATTATTCAAGAGCTAAATCCGCCTATTGCATGTATCTCTTCAGGCCTGAATTGTTACATTAACTATTAATTAGGCATTTATTAACATGAATAGACCTTAATCAAGTCTTGATGCCATCTTGTGTATTGGATTTTCACTGGATTTGAATCCGATCTGCTGATCAACGCTCATTGATGATTGATAATCGAAACGATGTTTTTATCGTTCCGACTTCAGTAAAGATGATCGAGGCTAGGCCCTAAAATTCAATCGCTTATAACTCAGTTTAGAGTGGAGGGATTTGATTGAAATTTTCAGCATATCCCATTTACTTTATCTAGTTTTATGAATCCGGATTTTTTACTCCAGGAAATGCGTGGACATATTTATTTTCTGGCTGGCATTCAGGATGTTCTATTGGAGTTATGCTTTTATAGTGGATTCTGATTTTCATTCTTCATATTTATATGAAAATGAAATCTATTTAGGCTAAGGCATGCGAATATGTGTACGTATACGTGGCGTTTAAAATGACCGTCGTTTATAATATGATTATAGTTTATTTAAGTCCACATTCTGCAAGCAAAATTTACATAGTAAAGAGGATATTCCTTCAGTCTAGAAATATGCTAATACAAGCAGAAACATTCGTATTTATCAAAATGTATTTGGGTGAAATGCTGTATGTGGATATTTCTGTCTGTCGAGCACCGTGTTTTTTCGTTTCTTTCTATATTACTTTTTTATGATTCCATTTGTTCAATATTTAATGCTTTTTCTTCTTTCTATGCATCACTGTGATATTATTGCAGGCAATAAATTGTTAAACCCTCTTTTCACTGCTTTCTAGTCTGTTCATCAATATGGGTAAAAGGGGTCAGTGTTCAGTTACGAGTTCGACAACCCTCAACAGGGGCGGATCCAGGGGGTGACTAGGGTGACCATCCCACCGGTGTATAGGAATCCCGGGTCCCACAAGCTTCCACCGGGATATGCACACGCATGGTCGTATATATATTATATAGCACATGGTGCGCATCTTATCAGACACACAATCAGCATCGTCAACGAAATGAAACATTGTCGACGAACAGAAATCATTGTTCGTTATGGCTCAGATGCGAGGAAATCGATGATAATTTTTCAAAATTTTCTGGGGGAAGAACCCTCCCCCCCATAACCCCTCTACTGCTCGCGCCTACGACACTCGGATGCGGGTCTGCGGCGCCCTTCGCTCCGCGGTCGGTGAGACAAAACTTAAAAAAAATCCTGGATCCACCACTGCTCACTGGTATCAGTTAAGTACAGACTCAGACAAGTTCAATCGAAGTGTCTGATTTTTTCCATATAACCCCTTTATGGCCGCCGCTCGGGGATAGTTAGAATAATAAAGTCCTGTTTTTAGGAAATTGGTTTCAGTGTTTTCATATATATTCCACTCCGCCATAGCTTCATTATACATGTACACTTGTTTTGGAGCTGGTTAAGTGGGTAAGACGCTGGCTTGTTTTGCCTGGAAGTCGTCTCTATACATTGACTAAATGGGTAAGATGCTGACTCGCTAGCCTAGGGGTCGGGTGTTCGATCACTGTATTACCGAGAAAGTTCATCGGGATTTTCCGACGTGGTTTTTCCCTTGTCAGTTTCCCGTAGGACGTTAAATCCCATTTCATTTCATTTCTATGTAGATATACAACCATTTTACTCATTCGACGTTTTCTTTGTGATGGGTTTTTATACACCCCTTTTTCATGTAGAGGTATATTGTCGTCGTCCGTGTCCACCTGGACCTCCGTCCGTCCGTTCACACTTTTTTCTGGACACTCTACACAATGCAGGTCGCAATTATTATCCAATTTTTACGATACTTAAAATATAGGTGTATATCCAAAATATCTCGGTCCCTGTCCATATGGGCATGTACTGGGCGGTAACTTCGTGTATTATGGACCCTGATTGTAAGAAAAATCACGTTTTTAGCCTGTGGACCCGCCAGGCTAAAAAAAACTATTCAAATACGTCACGTTTACACCATTAGGAGGATTCCAGTTTGAAATTTATGAAAATCAGACTGAAATTGCCGGACGAAATAGTGGCTCCCTGTACACAAATAGTGTAAAAGTATGTAATAGCAATGGTGTGGACCCATTGCTAAAGGCCCCTACGCGCAAGCGAATTACGTCAACACTCTCTCTCCCCCTCCCTCTCTCTCGTTCTCTGTCTGTCTGTCCCGGTTTTCAATTAATTATTGCCTTTGAAACAGCTATTGTTAAGTCCAGATCTATCGGATAATATTCTAGAAACATCTGTTACACAGTATAAAAACTAGAAATAAAATAACAAGAAGAGAGACAAACGAGCCAATAAATTATCTCGTTATCTATCACAATAAATGTTAACCGACACCATATATTTAATTATTGGTTGTTGTTTTTTTCAAAATTGGGTTATCCGACTGAATTAAAATCGTCTATTTAAATAAACGAGCCAGGACAGATATATCAAGTTTTAGGTCTATGTTTTAAAAATAACAGACACGGGAAGATAGCGGTCGGACAAGAACAAATTGGAAACGAAATAATAACACTAAACATCGTATTGTTGTTATCTCAATGTAGGTAGTCGTGGTGGCTCAGCGAGTAAGATGTTGGGTCGCTATCCTTGTTGTTCGGTGATTGATTCCGGTGATGGCCGAGAAAATTCATGGGAATTTTTCGGCGTGCCCCCTCCCATCGTTGGTGTTATACGGCTGAGATACAACGTTTTGGGATGGGACCCTCGACAGTTGGAATTCGAAAAAGAATAGATCGTAGCCCCTCTGTTCGTGCCTTTATTAGCACAGTCGGTGTAGAAATGCATGACATTAAACCCCATGATTTCATTTCATTTATTTTGTTGCATTTAAGTCAATGAGCGCATTCGATAATTTCCGGCAAATGTTGAATGTATGGTATACTTGAAGTCGTTCATCATGCAGAGCTACGTGTAAAGCCATATACATATAGAAGAGTGAGAGAGACAGAGAGAGAAAGAGAGAGAGCGTGAGAGGAGAGAGAGAGAGAGTGGGGTGGGAGGAAACCGGAAGAAACGGAGAAAACCCACGACGTTGGGCAGATGACCCAACTCCTTGTCACGTACAAACGGGGAATCGAAACCACGCCATTTGCCTCAACGACAGCGCGCACACGCTAACCATTAGACACCCCCTCCCCTCGACAAGACGAGAAATGTATAGTACGAGATTGTGACGACTAACCTTTTGATAAGGCGCGCACTCGCTAACCACGCGACCCCTTAACCCGTTCACTGTAATTGAGTGGAAATTAAATTTTTATTCTACGATTGTTTCAAATAATTTTACAATGAAGAAAGACGAGGTTTGTATGAACTTTATGGTCGGTTTTATCTAAAGGTTAATTCATTTTTTATAGTCCGGTGAGTCATGTCGATTTACGTATGTAGATAGAGATAAAAGTTTTATGGTTATGCGAATATTATAGAAGGTGTGGTCGGACTCGGGGGTCCACGGTATTTTTCGGGATTTATTTATTTATTTTTTTAATTCTCGGGCGTATTTAGCACGAACAGGAGGACCACCGAATGGTGTTATAATGAAATAAAATGGTAGCATGTTAGTCCCCAAATGACCTAGTGCGTGTCAAGTCGACGTGAGACCTCATTTCTATCATTGCAACTTTAATCATTATAGCGAATTTACAAAATACCCCCCCCCCCCCCGAAAAAATAGGCGATGAAACGCAGAACAAAAAGGCTGAAGGACCAATCACTGATCACAAAAACTGTACTTGTTGTATTATAACGTCATACATCACAACAGAAGTAAATCAAATTAGATTACTTTAAAAATGGCCATCATTAGATAGCTCTTTTTTTCAAGAAATAATTTAAGCTATTTCTAGAAGTAAATTTAGAAACATTTCATCCTTCTTCAGCGACCCAATTATCGGGATGCAGGCGTCATATTCCTGAATCCTTAAGTGGCAATCAATCTTGAACTCAAAATCACCGCTTTAATCACCATTGTGTCAGAATTTTCTCTCGGCTTTAGATTTAAAATAATGAAGATTTTTTTTCCAGCTCTTTAAAATTACGAACAAGCAGACAATTAGCTTTCCGTGCAAATAATCTAGTAAGAACACATTCTTTTACCGAATTAATGTGTTTAAACTGTACATTGTAGTATCTACAATTGCTTGAAATTTCTTAGTCGTTTCTAATATTACTTGGGGAGTTTGAATTAATCGGGTTCATTTCTGGTCGGAGACACTACATTGGTAACTTGAGATGGTGATGGCTGGGCAACTTCTTCACGAGTATTCCTAAAACCATAATATTTATGAAAGTTACTCGTAATAATGGGCACGGGCATACCAATCAGAATAATACCCGTTAGCGCACAGATACACGCCACGAGATAACCCATACCGGATTTGGGTACCATGTCCCCATAACCCACAGTTGTCATGGTGATGATACTCCACCATAGTCCTTCAAACATGTTGTCCATGGACCCCACAATGAAAATTTCCACACAATAAATTAATGACGAATACACGATCATGGCGAACATAACGAACACTAGCAAAAGCAATATTTCTCCAAGACTTGCTTTCATGGATAAGATAAGGATCCTCAGTGCTTTGTACTGATTGGCTACACGAAACAGTGCCACCACACGAGCAACTATGAGAAACTCAAGAAACACAAAGTATGTGATGTTTTCGGGTGCTCTCCAGAAACTCGGGTCAATCAGTTGGCCTATCCACAGAATCCAAACTGGTATCAAGTACATAAGGTCACACCACGTAAAGAAATGCATGAACATACGTAACCGACTCGGTACAGTGATCACCCGTGCTATAAACTCCAATGTAAAATATATCATGCACACCATGTCCAGATAGTCCAGAGCAGGAACAACTTTAGTGGTCACCATCATTCGAATTTTAGAGTTCGTCTCCATCTGTTGTAAAATGTAATCACTGCTGTAGACAGCAGAAAATATAGGATGGGAGAACTGCGTCAAATTAACAACAGGAACATCGCCAGTGTCATCATCTAAGCTCCGCTTAGATACTGAGTGATTATCATGATCATGATCTGACTGGTACAATGGTGGAAGCTGTTCACTACTGACAGGGACACGACATTGTGGAACCGTCGACAGAAAAATACTGCCAACAGACACCAAAACTAAAATATAATAGATAGCTGCCCAAACCTGAAATGAAGAATAATATGAGATAAAAAAAACCCAATATAACAACTGATTTTTTAACCAGTTTAAAGCTCATTAAAACGCTATTATTGAGTACATATAGCATACTCTTGATGATCAGGCAGAATATGTTGGGAGAGGTTTACCACTGCTGATGGCGATGACGACATTTTGTAACTGTGAAATTGATGAAACTCCAACTCATAAAATCCCTAAGAACAGTTGTTCGGGGGTTCTTCACAACATAGGCGATTGCTCATAGATATACGAGTACTGGATATGGAATGGTCTGCAAAACTTAAAGATACATCATGAGAGATAAGATAAAGAGCTGGCAGTTATCACTATATATATAATAGTTAAAAACTAGATAAAGTACAGGGAATTTGCTGAAAATTTCAATCAAATTGATCCACTTTGAACCGAGGCTTTAGCGATTGAATTTTAGGGCTAGCCTGGATCATCATTATTAAAGTCGATACAATAAACGATAAAAACACATAGTCTCGATTACCGGTTTCCATTTCATGATTTTAAAACATGAAAGTTGAGCAGCAATTTGGATCTAATCCAGTAAATATTGCAGGCTAGCATTGCCATCGAGTGTTGATTGTGGTCTGGATAAGTTAAATAATGTATAATTAATAATTTAAATAACATTACAGGCCTAAAGAAAGATCTGCAATAGGCAGATTTAGCTCTTGAATAATGCATGTTTAAAATACTTGTCTTGCTTGGTGTGGTAAATAAAATTATACACGGTTATTCACTTTTTGGGACCATAAAAAAAGATACCAAGCTGATAAGATACCCGGCGCAATAATACATACTTTTCAAAGAATTCTTTTAATTATCATAATGCATGGCCAATATCGAGTTCGGCTTACTGAAAGCTGCCAGACCATTAAAATAATTTTTGAATTAAGCTTATTTATTGATTAGTGGTTACGGTAATTTATTCAAGGACAACCCAAGACAACAAGATAAAATGACAACTGTACACATCAAATGGCGTTTTGTTTGTTTTTTTTAATCTCACCTTTGCTGCTGTAGACGTCTCTGGGTGGTGCAGAAGATTATAAATCCGTTCTCGGGTATTTTTGGCATCGCATGCATTTTTAGGTCTCAATCGAATAAATTCTGCGTAGAGGCTTTCCTGGAGTTGAATATCATTTGTGCAATCCATAAGATATTTTTTACAGCAATCAGAAATAAGTGACTCGTTAACTCCCCAGAATGCTAACTCTTTTCTACATACAATCACGCAGACGTTTCTTGGGAGGTGCAGTTCGCTGTAACGGCAAAAGTCCAATATGGCGGCGAACACTTCTGGATTTCGATCAAAAAATATTTCTGATTTACTAACACGAGAGCAGATCTCGTCCATTTTTGCACTTCGTAGCTTGGATAGAGTTTTTGCGTAGGTTTTGAATATTTTTCCACCTATATTTAGGGTCAGTGTTGATTGTTCGTTAGGGTCATCAATGTCATAATCTTCCAAAGAAGGTCCCCGTAATACCCCGATCGAACAAGGATCCGTTCTATGTTGGTCTGAATTACTATACAGGGAATGCCTCCTGCCTATCTCTGGGGAATTTAGCAATGCCATTCTCACAAGGCTTTGTGTTGGTCTTCTTTCGTTGTTCTTTTTACGTGGTCATGGGCCGAATATGATAATTAGTATGCCTATCTGAAAAGTAAAAAAAATGTAGAACCAGCGTCATGATTAATTTTACATTTTATTATTTTTGAAAACAAAACAGGCGGGCAGTAATATTGGAGCATACTTCGGCCCGACTGCTAATGCTATGCGGCAAGAAGACTGTCCCTTTCTTCATGGATGTTTTTTGGGATTGTCGCGAAACGAAGGCTCCGACAGACGAGTCTTTGAAACAACACTAGTTAGAAATAAGATATAACATCGCTAGTTATCTGTATCGGATCCTTACTTGTCTTATCACCAAATAAACCAATTCTTCGTTTTACTCTTCTCTAGCTAAGCTACATAATAAACCTTGTGGTCACTGGGTCTTACGTGTAGGGCCTATCAATGAGGCGACATTATGTATCTGTGACGTGATTCAACATGGCAACACATGTGTTCCGATTGTGACGTCATCTGCCTGTTACGTCACATGTCTTAGTACCCGAAAGAGTTCATCTAAGACTTCGGCTTTCATTAAATTCAATCATAGAAAATATCAGAGCTATTTATTGCAAAGATATTCATGCTCGCGTCCCATTTGTCACGGGTAAGTGGATTGACAAAAGATTACATTTGGGTGGTAGTCCTACAAAAGGAATAGCTGTGTTGTCATGATGATTTGCACTGAAAAGAAGCCCATGATCTACAGCACGCAAACCAGGTCATTCGGCACCACGTCCTCGCAATTACTGCATTTTTAATTAGTCAGTTAGTCGCGTTTCCACGATATGATACTCTTGCCGTTTTCAAACACAATACGGCCAGAAATAAGCGGTACCACTATCTGTAATGGGGGTTCGAGGTCCTTTGGCCGAACATTGGGGTAACTTTCTAATGTAACGTATTGGGACAATTATTGTAATAAAATTAAACCATGTTAGTCCCGAAATGACCTAGTTTGTGTCGAGTGGACATTTAAAAACCCAATTTCTCTCACTATCGCTCGTCGTTCAGAAACACCGAGGTACCTTGTACAGATTGGCGTGCACGTACAAGATTCCTTGACAGTTGGAATTTGATATTTATATAATGATAGACCGTAGTGTCGCTATGCAGCCAAAATTTCTCTCACACTGTAAGCGGCAGGGCTTCCACTTCAAAATTTTCACAACCGGTCATTTTTGATAACGCACCAAAACTTTGCAAAGTAAATTCATATTTCATGTCTTTTATTTACGGTAGGGTATTGTGAATTCACGTGTCTATACCATTTTGTCAGCATGAGGTACACAAAAAATTATATATAGGACTTAAAAATGAAATATTCGTAAGGCTTATTTATTAAATATTCCCTTTTGCTAGTTAAATAATCGGCATGCTGAATTGGCCATAGAAAAACCATTCCATTGGCTGACCCGTAATTACCATATGCTCTATAGAAAACACGCTGACCTGGATAATTATGAGTTGTACAATGTAATACAATTAGGGGAAAGGGGGGTAATATGGGCATGAGGGTAATATGGGCCACAGCCCTGACAAGCTTGTCATATGACATTTCATTAAAATGTTATTTGCCAAGACCTCTAAATTCTCTAAACATGTGTTACACATCATAACAAGTTCACCGATCCATTACACAAAAAAGCTCAGCATTTTAAAAAATTTCTGCGTTGAAAGTTTTTTGAGGCTGGAAGACAATCAGTCCATTTCATGAAACATTTACCTTGTAAAACAAATCTCTTCTGAGTTTTAAAATAAATTTTTACTGTTAGGCTCTAGCCTTTAGTTACAGGGAGAGAACTCCTGGTCTATCTTTATGAAATTTTGACTTATCCAATCGTTGTCACTTGGGGTAATATGGGACATGCAAATTGGGGTGATATGAGCCATGGTTCATATTCCGCATTAACCATTAAAAATAAAATATCTACCAAATTTTAACAATTTCTAGTGAATGATTTGTAGAATAAATCATATATAAGCTAAAATTATTTTCAGCAATTATATTTTATTTGTTTCAGAAGCATTATAATGTCTTTATGGGGAAGGGGGGTAATATGAGACATAATTTTTTATTGTTGAATATTTTATAGGTATAATGATTCGATAAACTAAACATATATCTTTCAATTGAAACTGCACTCCAAATGTTTCATTTTGTTCTGGAATCAGTGTCAGAAATCTGTAAAATGCTGTCGACTCATATTACCCCATTCAAGTGGGGTAATATGGGCCATCACCAATAATTTTTCAAGTCCTTTAGCAAAAAATTAGCAACTCACATTGTCCTTATATTTTATAAATTGAAAGATGAGTTCAGTAGCTTTAACTAGAAAGTTGATTTGTTTCAATATCACGTTATACCAATGAAATATTCCAAAGCAAAAAATTATGTCCCATAATACCCCCTCTTCCCCTACTTCGAAATGAAGATAAATATATAATTATCCACGGCATATTTCTTACATTTATTGGTTTTAGACCATCTCGTATGGGTAGGATCCAATAGGACGTTAAACTCCATTTCATTTCTGATTAACTTACGTATTATGAAATTTGTAATAACTAACAATACCAGGCGCGGATCCAGGATTTTTTGCAGGGGGGGGGGGTGTCTAGGTTTGATAATTGCTTAACTAATTGCGCTCAACCGATTAACGGGGGGTTAAATTTGGTAAATTAGATTCAATTTGGTTCACTCTGACGTATTTCCGGAAGGTAAATTCCAAAATTACAGGTCTAAATCGCCAATAAAATCGCATAAAAAAATTTCAAGCCTGAGCGGGGGGGGGGGGTCCGGACCCCCTGGACCCCCCCTCTGGATCCGCGCCTGCAATACACAATCTCATTAATTTATGGGAATAACGTTTTATATGTGATGATCAGCATCATATACGCCATATTGCCATAATGACTTCACAAGTTATTACATTTATTTGGTAGTATGCATTTGTTTAACTATTCATGAGATTTGTTGAGAAGCTTCAGAGCTCCTCTGTATGCCAGACAGTTCGTTCGTTCGTTCGTGTTGTTTAACGTACCCTCCCACCAAGGGTGGTATCGCAAACAAGTGTATTATATTAGGAAACTTGCAAGACCAACCAGTTGTAGGCGATGGGGTTTGTTTAGGTTAGGTTGGAGATAAGGGCGATTAAGAAATTGTACCGCCTCCAGATTCTTGACTTTTGAGATGCAACGTCTAACGATACCATCTTTCCTTCTTCAACAGAAAATTGTACGTCCACTTCCATAGGTGATACTGTTAACTGATATCACAGAAAATGTCTTTGTTTGGTGACCCCCAGTGATTTAGTTTCGGCATTCGGTTGGTGGTCCTGGATGCCTTCTCTTTTTAAGAGTGTTGTGATTGGGGATCACTTAAAGAGACTGGTTCTAGGTTCTACAGTGGGGAATGATTTTCTGTCTCCATCTCTGGACAGTGCTCTGACTTTTAACCATTACAATTACAATAGCCGATGAGTGACACTTCGTATTAGCCCTTACACCATGTGCAGGACTGGAAAACTAACTTGAACACAAATTAATTAACAAAACATTTATTTACAAAATGGTTACAGTTTGTGAGAATCTACTTTAATCATACAAGTCATCATACAGAATCCTAATTCTTGACGTTTTACACTTGCAGATTCTTAAACTCATTGGAAAATAGATTGGTGTGAATTCTTATTCTTAACAAAACCGTTAGACAATTCAGTTTTGCTTCTAGCACAATCTGATTAAAATACAGATCTATATTTCGTTCCGTTTTTTTTTATACTTTCGATAGCCTACACTACACGAAGATCTGACAAGTTGTACTGGAAGTCGCGTCAGGGGTTGTACGAGAGGCTTTTGGAGCTATGATCGTCAGACATTGATTAATCAATAAGCGTTGACGTTTCTACTGGTTTACCCACAGTTCAGTGCATCGCACGCCAAGAACTCGCCGTAATATACTGTTTCATTGGCTAGTCCCTCACTTCAACCAGAACGTTGGTAATATAATAAATCTTTCAGATCCTAGTGTAGAAAAGACAAGTAAAACGAAATTTTGAACTATAAAAAACAGTACGAAATAGTATCTGTGTTTTAATTAGATTGTGCTTTTCATACGGTTATCTGAATTATTTTGTTAAGAAAACAAACTAACACAGCTGTCCTTAAAACATGTATCAGCATGGACAAAAATCATGTTTTTATTGAGTATTCATGTATGTCTAACCGCATTCAATTATTTCCTGAACAAAAATCAAACAGGGAAAACAAATGTTGTCGATCTAATTTCAGACAGTCAGAACCACCTATTATAAGGAATGCAGGTGTGTTTTAGAAATGACATCTAAAACATTTTAAGATTTGAGTTCGCAATACCACTGATACTATTTCAAACTACTGGATACTCGCCGTAATATACTGTTTCATTGGCTAGTCCCTCACTTCAACCAGAACGTTGGTAATATAATAAATCTTTCAGATCCTAGTGTAGAAAAGACAAGTAAAACGAAATTTTGAACTATAAAAAACAGTACGAAATAGTATCTGTGTTTTAATTAGATTGTGCTTTTCATACGGTTATCTGAATTATTTTGTTAAGAAAACAAACTAACACAGCTGTCCTTAAAACATGTATCAGCATGGACAAAAATCATGTTTTTATTGAGTATTCATGTATGTCTAACCGCATTCAATTATTTCCTGAACAAAAATCAAACAGGGAAAACAAATGTTGTCGATCTAATTTCAGACAGTCAGAACCACCTATTATAAGGAATGCAGGTGTGTTTTAGAAATGACATCTAAAACATTTTAAGATTTGAGTTCGCAATACCACTGATACTATTTCAAACTACTGGATACATTGATATGGTTCCTTTAACCAGTTGTACAAAAGATAATAATATTAATAAAACATGTCACGTAACACTTGGTAAAAAGTATTCAAAGTACTGATTCAATGAAAATCCAAAATGTATGGTAGGACATGATACAATGATGACAAGAAATCTTTGATTTTGATTAACAACTAAATATCACTTTGACTTAATTTGGTGTGTTAAAGGTGCATTATGTAAGAGCTAATTCTGCCTATTGCAGGTCTTTATTTTGGCTTCAAATCTAACATAAACTATTATTTTATTAACATGACAAACCCATAATTAACTCTCTAGATCACCGGATAGCCGAGATTTAAAATTAAAATGGATTTTACAAATTAATGATAAAATGAAGTACGATAATGTATCTTGTCAAAACTTCAAACACTAATAATAGCATCGTTCAGAATAAAGTACCCGGTAATTTGAATGATATTTTCATGATATTCACTTTTCATTATCTATTCTGAACTATTTTAGCAAAAAAGGCCAATTCTTTGATCTAAATCTTATATAATGCATCTTAAAGATAAAAAATATGTTGGTTTTTTTTTTAATTCATTAACAATACTAAATTATAGATTCGTCCAATAACAAACTAGGTCTAAATTTTAAATGAAAACATAAAGTGAAAGTAGTAAAATGAGTGATTTAATTGTATACTGTTTGTGTTATAAACTTATCTAAATAACACATCAGAACAACATAAGACAACATATACAAATTAACTAAATTCAAAGCGGTTTTGCTTTTTAAAGAAATGGGTTGTTTTTTAAAAAAGCAATTTCTTAAAAAACCAAAGATGGACACATAATGATGAAGCAAAATGATGGGGTTGAAATTCTCTTTTTAAACAATATAACATGTTTTTTTTATTTTATATTGTTATATTTGCAATGTAAGGTTATATTTCACCATGGCAGCATCAGATTGCTAACACTTAAAGACCTTTTTACCGCACAGCGTCCCATATGAAAGACGAGAAACTTACCCTTGAATCAACTTCATAAATTTGTTTTTTTTCCTCAACTTCAGAACTACTCAAATTTGTAATATACATTATTTCTTAATTAAACGTTTACCCTTCAAAATTGAGTGTGCAAATGACAAATTAAAAGAGGTAGAAGATATAACATCTATTTTTAAAATAAAAGAAACAATTTTATGGATACACAACTACTGAGTTTAATACTAAGTGTTGGTATGTTCTAAATGCCAATCAAAGAGAATAACTTTAAAACTATGGAATACTAAATACAAAGCAATAAGTATTATTAATGTTGCTGCCTGGGTTTAATGTCCACTCCAAACTAAATAGAGGTTAGATGGGACTAACATGTTATATTTCTAAACCTGAATAACCTAAGAAATGTCAAGAGGAGAGGTAGTTGACCCTCTGACCCCAGTTCACAAAACCCCAGTTCACAAGACTTGAGTTAAGAATTTACTCAGCTTTTAATCACTGTTTATGAGCAATATATATATTTGATCCTGAAATACACACATAGTTTCTTATTGATAGGTCTACATTAAAATAACATAACTTTATTCATGTAAAGGTCTATATTTTACTTAAGTCTGAGATTGCTTTGTGAACTCTGGGCCTGGGCCTGATCCTTGTCCCACATCTGCATCGGCAATCTGTTTCACAGAGAATTACTTACGAATTATCTCTGTAACAGATGACTGTCCACAATATGTGCGTTGACTGCACGCGGCTTCAGTCGTTGGCACAACGGCACGTGCAATGTTTACTTAACACCTAACTGCTTCGGGCAAAATGATGCATTTTACTCATTTTAATACCCATTTACACTAAATAGGAAATATTTTTTTAACTACAAATACTTCAAACGTCTTTATTTATTTTTCTTTTACCTCAAAAATTTTTTTGAGAATTTAATTTGTCGGAGTAAAAAAGTTAATATGCCGATCCCATTAAGCCTCGTCGATGTCATGCTTATCAGTGATTGTAGCGGTCAAGCGAATATTCACTGCGGGATCAGTTTGCTGCATCGGATCGAGCCCATGCCTTGCATAGATAACACAAAACTATGGTAAGATCTACAAGTTAGACAACCCAGTCTCTCAATATAAGATATCCTAAAATGGCAGCCATAGTTCTACGATGATGACAAAAACAAGCCAAAAATATATACTATTACTAATGAAGTTGGAAAATTCCAAGATATTAAAGTCAAAATGTCTTCCCCAAAACAACAATTTGTATGGACTTTTATCCTTTTAAATCAACTGGAAGAATTCTATTTTAAATCACAATGTCAAATAAGAAACAATTTCAGTCTGCAATAGATTTCAAATTTTTATTCATCAGGCCCTGTTTAGATGAGAATTCTTCATAAGTTCTGGAGAATTGTTATGCAAAATATTCATATGAAAATTATCTTTATATTTTTTTGTGTAATTAGAACTTATTAAGAACAGCCATACAGATTAAATACAAGTGCCTTAGGCCACTTAAATTAAATAAATATTCTAGTTCATAGACACTGCTCAAGGGACAGACAACATAATCATATTTATTTCATTAAAAACATCCACAGTGATATGCAAAGGTTCATATTACATGATATTTCCTGTGCTGAAGAAAAGAAATTATGAAATTGAAGTACGTAACCTTGTCTGTGAACCAAAATATCTATTTTCTATGGACTTTTTTGGCCACATATTACAGTGTTAATTTAGCTATTCAAATTGTCAAATTTAATGTTTAACGATAACTTCATAATATAAATAATAATTACATGTATAATTAATATATTAAAATAAGACATTTACTTATACTGTAACCGGGTATCATTTTATCATGTGTGCTTGGCACTAATTTCTTTAATGTTCATTCAATATCAAATCTTTGCTTAAAAATTCGTAAAAATCGTTTAAAATCCCCCAAGATCATCTAATTTGTACTTGTGTCCAGGTTAAAGCTGACCACTCAATTTTGATAATGAGAGTTTAGAGTTTAATTTCTCAATCACTGTTAACAAATAAGCAACCCAATTGATTGCATGTATATTGTTGTATAATGAGTTATTTTGGAACAGTGGTCAGCAAATTAAATATTTAAAAATTGAAAAGTCATTATCAAAATTAATCAGTCAGCTCAGTGATTTTAAACCATTTTTAAACAATGATATATCCAGTTACACACATAATTCAGCTTCTAAACCGTATACTTCAATTTTAAAGCAACAATATTTCAGTTAACTAAGACTGTCTGAATTCAGGTCGATTATGTTGATGGTTACACAAGTCTCTTGCATTCAAAGGTGAATAAACCAAAGTAGTTGAGAGGGAGAGCGAGAAATGGGGTTTAACATCCACTCGACATAAACTAGATCATTCCGGGACGAACATATCGTTTAATTTTATTACAATAATTTGCTTGCACGTAGGGTCTTTAGCAGTGGGAGTAAACCAGAGGACCCGGAGAAAACCCACGAGGTTGGACAGGCGACCCTACTCCTTGCCGAGGACTTGAAACCACCCCAGTCGATTCAATGGCAGGTCGTATGATACAGTGCACCCACGCTAACCATTCGGAAATATCCCCCCCCCCTCCAAGTAGTTGAAGTGTGAAAACTGTGAAGATGTATGGGAGATGTTATGATATATAAATATATGATTTGTATATAAATAGTCTATATGTAACAAGATGATCCAATCTGATTCAATAACACATCTATATTCCATTTCGTTTTCTTTTATACTTTTGATGGCCTCTACTACATGAAGATCTGACCAGTTGTAGTGGAAGGTTACGTCAGAGGTCAAATGTGCAGCTTTTGACCCTATGACATCAGATATTTGATTAACCAATTATTAGCGTTAATGTTAATACATGTAGTGGGTTACCGACAGTTCCGTGCAACTCACGCCATAACAGACTGTTGGCTAATCCCTTGCATCATCCATAATGCAGGTTATTTAACAACTCTTCCAGATCCTAGTGTTGTAAAGACAAGTAAATCAAAATTTTGAATTATAACAAAACGAAATGAAATAGGCTCTGTGTTTTAATCAGATTGATGATGATCAGATCAAGAACCTGTTTCTCCGCTGTGTGAGACAGTATGTTCTGGACTGTGTTTTTGCTGAAATGAAAGATAACAGAAAGTTTTATACATAAATTGCTATAATATACATCATATTTTTAAATGAATAATACACATTAAAGTCGATGATCCCGAAAGAACACATTTCAGAATTGAAATCATTTAATGTCCTACTGTTCTGCTTCGAAATGGGCTAATGAAGACGTGTATACCCTATATGGTGCTATGAAGCAAATTTTGCCTGGATAGCAGCGCCACAGCCTACTTTAAAATTGAACTACAACTACCACAGGATCCTTTACATGCACGCCAATGTATACACGAAAACTTGGTTTTTGTTCTCATCTGAATGACTACCTAGCCATTCTTGTCAGGCCATCCATTCTGCAACACTGACAATGGGGAACCATGTCAGGAAACAAAACAAAAATATCAATCAGACTAAAAAGAGATCAGCAAAAGATTTGACAATTGTTGTAATATTTTCAATTAAAGCTTTTTTAGGATTGATATTTCTTACAGAGAGAGAGAGAGAGAGTGAGAGAGAGAGAGAGAGATTAGGTAATTTTGGGACTAACATATGGTTCAATTTTATTTCAAAAATTCGTTTGGGAGTAGGGGGAAATCGGGGGACCCGGAGAAAAACCATGAGGTTGGACAGGGGACACTACTCCTCGTCACGTACAACTGGGGAATCTAATCCACGCCAGTTGACTCAATGACAGAACCCCACCCCCACCCACTCCTATTTCTTTCACAGTACCACATTTCACAAATGGTAATCAGTGTCTTTAAAGACTTAAAAAATCACCAATAACTTAAGAAATACAGTAATGTAATGTACAACTACTTTAAAAAGAAATAAAATAAACGATGACATGACTTTAATCAATAAGGATATAATCTGATGGTGTCCAACATCTTTAATTTACGTAAATATTAAGCAATAAACAGGAATAAAATGGCATTTTATATAAGATTTTATATAACATTTAAGGCCTAAAGAAAGACCTGCAATAGGTAAATTTAGCTCTAGAATAACGTATCTTTAATCTGACAGGTCTTCTACTAATTTGAATTGGGCTTAGATATAACTGATGTAAAATTTCAACAAAGACCGATATCATCAACAAAATAAATGAACAAATAAAATTGTCACTTTCATTTTGGACCTAAATCAAAGCGATTTAACCATTTTCATGTTTAAATACTTTCTGAGAATAATCTAGAACTGATTTTATTTAGGTCGGAGAGAATTTGTACATTTTGGACATAAATCAAAGAGAATTAGCCATTTTTAGTTTTAAATAATTTCTGAGAATAATCTAGGACAGATTTTATTTAGATCTGAGGGAGTTTCTACATTTTGAACCTGAATCAAACAGATTTAGCCATTTTTATCTTTAAATAATTTCTGATTTTATTTACGTTGAGGCCGGAAGTCTCCACTATCCGTAGTTGAGTAGTTTCCTCATATAAATTACATGCAACATATTATATTTAGAATACAGCAAGTGACAAAAAAAAAAAACTAAAACATTTAAACTTGAAAGAAATTTGTTTACCAGTCTGTGTGATTTATATTCAAGGTAAAACATGTACCTTTTTCTTTTTCTTTTCTTTTTTCTTCTTTTTCTTTCCATCTTTATCTTTTTCTTCTTCTTTCTTTTGTTTCTTTGGTTTTCTAGATTCTGCATCGGATGCGTTATCTACGGCTGTTAAACAATATAATTAAAATAAAATAAAACCAAGTAGGAGCAATCCAAACTAGTATACAAAATTTGAAGTCATAATAAAACGGTATAGACGAAATAGTGTAATCAGCAAATAGACTGTTCACCGTGTACAAAATACACAACAAACAGTGGTAACAGGTGTCCAGAAGAGTAAGCCTACCCTGCCTGACGCAACACCTGCCATAGCTGCATCCAAACCATTAGAGAGAGAGAGGGAGAAATGGGATTTAACGTCCACTCGACACAAACTAGGTCATTTCGGGACTAACATATGGTTTCAATAATTCGCTTGCGCGTAGGGGTCTTTAGTAAGATGAGGAAACCGAAGTATCCTGAGAAAACCAACGAGGTTGAACAGGCGACCCTACTCCTTGCCATGCAGAATCTGGGATTGAAATTGAAGACAAAACAGTTGACGCAATGGCAGGCCCTATGATAGGCCTACAGTGCGCGCACGCTAACCATTCGGCCATCCCCCCCCCCCCCAAACCATTATCAATCAACTTCTCAAATATGAAACGTCCTACCTTTCTATTCCATCCGGGCCAATGGCGACGGGTGTATACCATACTATGTGTCATGAGGGAAATTTTGTGCAGGCAATGCACTACGGCCTAGTAGTACTATTATTGACAATTCCAACCGTCAAGGGTTCTTAAACACGCAGGTCATGAGGTTGACGGACAGGCAACCCTACCCTAACCCTTGACAAGTAAAACCGGGGAATCAAAACCATTGCATTTGACTCAATGACAAACCTTAGGATACAATCAGAATGTGCTAACCATTCGATCATCCAAACCCAATAGTTCATAGAAGAAAATTTAATATTCTATAGGGGACAAAATGATTCTTTTCCAGAGAGCACTTTGAAAGAAAAACTTAATACAATGAATGAACACATCATCAACGAAACTTAATACGAAATTAGAACAAACTAAAGAAATTTAAATAAAATTTAAACAAACATGTGAAATAGCCAAAACCTGTGTTGGGATTTAAAAATTTTACTTGTCAGACATTTATCGTTATTTAAGCAGTCGGTTTCGGACCACAATTAAAATTTATGTGTTAACACAATATATGGAGAGAGAACTGGCATTTAAAATCCAATCGACATAAACTAGAAGTTTCGGGACTAACACATGGATCAATTTTATTTCAATAATTTGCTTGCGATTAGGGGTCTTGAGCAGTGGAAGGAAACTGGAGGACCAGAGAAAATCCACAAGGTAGGACAGGCGACCCCACTCCATGTCATGTAAGACTAGGAAATCGAAACCACGCCAGCTGACTCAATGACAGACCTTACAATAAAGCGTGCACATGCTAACCATTCAGACATCCAAACACCTTACTAAACTGAGAGATCAAACTGAACAATCAAACAGCTTATTAATTGATTGATAAAACAACTTATTAAACTGAACAATTAAACAACTCATAAAACTGAACAAAAAAAAACAACTTATTAATTAAACTGAACAATTAAACAACTCATAAAACTGAATGATAAAACAACTTATTAAACAGAATGATTAAACAACTTATTAAACAGAACGATAAACTAACCTATGTTTATGAATATCAACTGTTAAAAGTGAATAACATAAAACAGATGTAAATGAACAATGTATGGATTTTGAAATGTTCAAACAGTTATCGACAATGACAATTATTGTTTAAAGATAAGTTAGACATTTGCTACTCAAATTAGGGCCATTGCTATGCATGAGTCAAAGATAAGGCCCTGGTCATGGCTTACTAACCAGGCAGCCCTGGTCCGATCCTTGTGTTGTTTGAGAAAGTTTCATGGAATTCCCTTGTCGGCGGGCCTGGCAAAGAAAATCGGCCGTTTGTGCGATTTAACAAAAAATTGTGGTCCTGACAGTGTGCATAATCATGTGGGTCAGCTCAGGGTCATCCTGCTTCCTCCCTCTGCTAAAGATACATGTACCTACCCACAACCAAATTCTTGAAATAAAATTGAAACATGTTTGTCCAATAATGACCTAACTTGTGTCAAGTAAACGTTGATCCCCCGTTTCTCTCTCTCTTTTGGTTGGGTTTGTTTATTTTTGCAAATATAGAGTTAAAATTAATTGAACTTACTCTGAGCCTCAGATAGAGCATTTCCTTTGTCACCTTCCTTCTTGTGTTTTTTATGTTTCTTTTTCTTTGATGGCATTTGATGCATCATTCTATATTGTTCTGGTAACTGTTAAATAAAATTGGAAACATATGTAGTGATTATTTATGAGTGTAGCTATGGTATGCCAGAACAATACATAAATATATTTAAAGGGAAGTAACTACAAAGAAAATATCTCTGATTGTGGATACAGACCAAAATTAGATTTCACCATCTCAGTACCCACTATCTGTATGTTGTGTAGCAGTTCCCTCTTTTCCCCCTTTTGCATGGTGGCAAATCCTGAACTATTTTCTTCAAATGGTTTGTATGAGAGCATGCAATACAAAAATATATACAGCGTGGCTGATTACCAACCATCGCTTGTTTCAATAATTGAATAAAAATCATCTTTAAGTTCTACTCAACACATCGCAAATTTGAAGATTTATATCAAGAAGCACTACAGAACTGACGATCCAATGATAAAATGGATGATACTTACAGGTCCAGGATGTAGTCTGAATCCTGTTAGTGCCAATCCTGATAACTGACTTAATTCTTTACCAGTTATTGGAGGTTTTTCTATCAACATTCGCAGAGAGCTGAAATAAAAATCACAAAGATTAACAGTAAACGTACAATTATTTAACCAATTACTTTTAAGGGGTAAAGGCCTGCAGGAGAACTTATTGTGAAACTGTAGTTTAGTAGCCTAAATCAAAAATGTCCTGCTTTCTTAATTTAACAACAAATATACTAACTGTTCCCATGAACAAACAAAAACATATATTCGTCCATGTGAATTCAAAAAATTATGGTCTTGATTTTGCTTCATGTATACATTTGCTTACTTCCCACTTGCCGGGGTAGAACATGGTGAGATAAACAAATAAAGTATTGCGTAGTCGTTTAAGTCTCACTGAACACGTTGGTGTGCGTGTAAAAGAATCCTTGATAAAAGGAGGAGGAAATGGTTGGAAGAAACAACCCTGTCCGGGCATATTTGTACAGTACTTCAATAAGGGGAGCCACGGTGCTTAAAATGGTAAGACACTGGTTTGCTAGCATAGATGTTGCGTGGTCGATCCATGCATTGGCCGAGAAGGATCATCTGGATTTTCTCATGTGGTTTCCCTCTTGTCAGTGGTGCAGAACACCGGGCCCGACATGGACCGCTGTCTAGTCATACCGATGGGACGAAAAAACAAGGTCTTGTCAGATATACATTGGTGTGCACGTAAAGATCAATTGGCACATGGAATTCGATATAAGAGTAGACCCTACATGTAGTGACGCTGTCCAGTCAAATTTCCCTCATAACACATTAGCCATGTCTGGAAATAACGGTAGGATTTTAAAACCCATTTCATTCAAAAAAGGATCTTGTGTGTGTGGTAGGCCTATTTGTATTGCACTGGAAATTATGCAAATCATTTTCATTTATAAATATATGCCCGAATATTGACAACAAAAATCAGTAATTTATGTGAGCATGAATATGTAGATATAATAATGGCTTGTTTGTATACCTGTACCTGTTGTCTTGCACACCTGGTGAATCTATATTACCGGGTAAATGAGGTAAAAATGCACTGAGTTCCTCTTTAACTTTCTTTCCACAGAATTTATTATAAGAATGTTCCAGGCCATAGTGATGTAATAAGTTTGTACTTCCAGTTATCTCTGATTGCTCTGAAACATAACGAAATGGAGAAGTCATTAAACTTTAAGTGATTATTGTGACATTAATTAGACAGGAATGGATGCCTTTTAGTTAGTAGTGTGGTCAACTGAGGCTTACGTGTTCATGCACTGTGCAGTAAATGTGATCAAAATACTGAACAAACTAGATCTCCCTAGAGACAAAATTTATATGCCTTATCCCTTCCATCTTCTACAGCAGAAATAAGCTGATAAAAAGTTAAAAAAAAAAGAAAGATTCAGATTGATGTTCCTATTCTCTCAAATACCGTTATATTTGCATAATTTGACTTGCTTCAATAGCTTGTAATGCTTTCTTATTGTATACAAATAAACATGCATGAGGTTGCCGGACACCATTTGAATAACTGACACAGTACCGTGACCGGACTGATTTTTATAAGCAATGTAAATGTAATCAGTAATGTAAATGCTTCAGTTGAGTTTCATTTACCTGGTATATCTTTGACACAATAAAAGGGTCCTGTGTGTTTTACAGACGGGTTTTTCCCTAAACTTATCGTTGTTTTTAAAGTTCCGGTTGAGTCGGGTCGGGGACAAGCAGGGGATCTAGATCCCCTGTCCCTGGGACTCGACCGCGGGGATATTTGTTCGGGCCGGCGAAGTGGATCAGCCATTGTCGACCATCTTGTTCCTTTTTCTCTAATTTTTGTCAATTCGAGCTCTGATTGGCTGAAAATTAAAGGGCAGATGACTCTATACTGGAAAAGGAAAAAAAAGAAAGAAAATTGAGTTGAAATCGAGAGTAAGTTAACACGTAGAAAAAGGCCGCATGCCTTAGAAAGAATTTGGATTTCATCTGGGCTAGAACAGGTGATTTTCGAACAGCAGGTAATGTTTGAAGGAAAACAATCTCATTACGTGTAGTTAATATAAAGATCTAGTGACGAACAAACAAGTGCTCGTTTATTTAGCCCAAGGGAGATAACTGCGTTCTAAAAACTACAGACTTCCATGGGAAACTACATACATAATAACTGTAATTCTAAATATTCTGTAGAAATTGAAATTTCTCAAAATTCTACCATTCAATAACGGCCTAGGAATTTTACCTCTTGCCTGAATAATTCACACTTTTTAGGTTTCATTTTTAATCCACACCGACGGAAACGTGTCAAAACCGTTCTAAGATTAAATATGTGATTTTCGAATTTTACGTATTATTTTTTTTTTCATTTTTAGATTTTGAAATCCCCCCCCCCAAAAAAAAACGAAAGATCAAATATGCCGCACAGTTAGTCTTTTTTTCTTCAACAATTCATGCAAATTCTTTTTCCAGGTATCTTTAAGTGGCTGGGTAAAGAAAGGTTTCGAGTTTTAATGCCAATACCCATAAGAATGGCATTCCAGTCAATGGGCAGTGCCCAGGAGGGTAGAAATCGTAACATTTTGGAACAATTAGAAGAGGAAAAGAAGCGTCTACGCATGCAAGCTCACGGTGGTGGCTCGAGCAGCTTGAACTCAAATGTTTCAAATAGTGTATCATTACCTTCGACAACGGCAAAGGCGGCCCCTGTTCCCACCTCTCCGGTACTGAGTACATCTGGTTCACAGCTAGTGGTCGAAACGCAGATAATGACTCCCCAGCAGAGAGCCGCACTTCAACATGCTCATGTTAATTCTGTTGGATATTTTATAACCCAAGAATCATCTTTTGGTAATCTTATTTTACCTGTGTTACCCAGATTTATTGAAAAATAAACTCGAGCAGTCGATGGATTTTTTGTGGCTGTATAGGTGTGTGAGAGAAACAGGGAGCATTCCTTTTAACGTCCAAAATATGGCATTGGTCTATAAATTTTCAACTTTTCTGATAAGCAGAAATTCCGGGCAATGGCAATAGGAATATTTGGTAATAAGATGGACGAGATGTGAGAATCTGTATTTTGTAAATAAATATGTAAAATATACGTATTACCATGGACCTTATGTGTTGAACAAAAATATTTTTTAATTGAGGAAAATATGTCGTTATCAGAGAATTCTACTTTGTGCTGTTTGAACTGCACTCGCATTGGCTAAGGAGGTGCCTTATTAAAATTCAGATTTTAGTAAGCTGTATCAAGGTGTAGATCATTTATGATAATGAAAAGGGCTATTATTTGTTTCTCAATACATACAATCGTATGGCTTAGAATTTGAAAAAGTTAAAATCGATACAGAGAGACTGTAGTGATACATAACGGCATTATTGTGGATTGATATAGCCCCACGCATGAGATTAAGATCATCCCTATTGTGTTACGTATGTTCTAGTAATGGATTTCTAATACACGATTGCCGTGGTTAACAACACACTCAAGAGGCGACGTATGAAAAGAAATAAATTGTCCCGAGGGCTGTGGCTTTAATTAAACGAGGCGAGTCATCATATTTCTGACAATACCCACGTCTCCAGGCTTAATCAAAGCCAAAATATAATTAGTTGCTTGTTTAACATTTAAAAACAGTATCCAAATATCGACGGTACATAATTTTCCGATTTGGATTCTGTCGGATTAAAATGGCCTATCAAATTGTGCCTCTGACTTTCTAAACTTGTATCGTATGCGAGGGATGGATGGCCGAATGGTTAGTGCGGACGCACTGTGTCACAAGGTCTGTCATTAACTCTGATATTGAGTCAACTGGCGTGGTTTTGTTTCCCCGGTTGTACGTGGCGAAGAGGATGGTCGCCTGTCGGAGGTTCTCCGGTTCCGCCCCCCCCCACACTCAAGGACGGATCCAGGATTTTCAGAAAGGGGGGGGGGGCGTGCTGCACCAAGTTGGGAGTGCGAAGCCCCACCCATGATTTTTGAGTGGACAAAAATGCTAACAAGGACTAATATACTAGTACTGTAAATTACGATTTCCAACCTAAACTGTATTTGTTCTCCTTTCCCGCGAGAATATATGGAGCTAAAAATTGTTCGCCACCGCAAACAAATAGAGGGGGCGTGCGCCGGGTGCGCCCCCGTCTGTATCCGCACCTGACACTGATGCAGACCCTCACCTGCAAGCGAATTATTGAAATAAAATTTAACCATGTGTTAGTCTCTCTCTCTCCCTCCCTCTCTCTTTGGCAGATTTAGTTCTTGCAATTGGCAGATTTAATTCTTGCACTGCCTGTTTTCATCTGTAAGTGGCGTGAGAAATAAATATAACAGAACACAATTTGTACGAAAAAAAAAACAATTACTAATTTTATTCTACAGACGAGTATTCCCTTATCGTCACCTTATTACATATCAATCCAATTCTTCAAGGTGACTGAATAATTATCAGGAAGCCCAGTGACCATATTTGCAATATCGGTGATTACATGTACTTTAATACTGAAAAGGGGGATTATACACTTCTCCGTTCATGGATAATAGCACCGCCCTGTCCCAGAAATACACCAATGGGGGATTTATAACTTGATGGAAGGCCAATAAAGAGGATCTTCAATTGGTTTGAAGAACATGTGAACTGGTACGAAGAAATTCAACACCCAGTAATGTCCGAACACAGAATATAGTTTATCTTGTAATGTTCTCGAGTCAGTTATTGCAATTTCATTCATATGTTCAAAACTCGTCGTACTTTTAGTTATAAGAAAAATCATTTCTTTGAAATGTTCCCACGTTAAAACAGTGAAAGCCAACAAACCCCAGGCGAGTAACATCATGAAACTGATCACAAAATCTTGATAACCGAATAAGGCGCGAACAAATGCGATAGGCGGAACAATGTCGATATATTTCATGACCGGAAGTACTTCCCCGAAAAAATATAGTACCATGTGACAAGATGAATAAACAGTTCCAAATAATGCCCAGAATAAAAATACGGTAAAATGTCTTTGATTATTGATGCCAACACAAGCTCGAGCAAAATAACAGTGATGGTCTCTTTTTAAAACACAAATACCACACAAGGTGCAGTGATGACATCTTGGTGGTCTTAATTTCTGGCAGATTAAACACGGTACCCACGACCAATATGGATATGCAGTTCTTTGAACGCTGCCATCTGTTTTTGATACTCCGGTAGCAACATATATTTTATAATTAAACTTGCTCTGACTTTCGTTATTTCTGGAGGTAGGAGAGGATTCGATTGTTACTTTAGCATCGGAACCATTGTCTTCGGTTTGCTTGGTTCCGTGTATATGAGGTTTATAACTGCTATCGACGACATGGATACACACCCAGTTTATCATCACCTCTATAAATATAACATAACACAAACACGTGTTGATATTCAACAATAATACACTCCTTTTACCGTATATAGAGGGCAGAGCGTCCGATATTCCCCAATAAGCCACGCCTAGTATAACCACGATATACCATAACGGAGCACATCTATTTAAGAATCCTACCGAAGGTATTAATCCGCTCTTTTTCTTGCCGCTTTCATAATGAGTTGTTAGTTTTTCTGTTAAATTTGTGCTTCTATTTCTAACATCCATGTTACCTGTATGCATGAATAGAATCACACGTCTACTACACGAGTATTAACATCGTAATGGATTGTAAAGATCGAATTACATAAGATAACTCCGTATATTTTTACAAACACGCGTCCCTAGCAACCACTGCTTGACGAGAGCGTGTCGTGTAATGGCGGAGTGGATCTTATATTGATTGGCGTGTCTATATTGGACATTGTTATCAGTATGAAATATAGTAATTAGATGTACCTCCTAACAATAAGTTATAACTAGGGGGTTTATTAACCCCATTATGACTTAATGAACCGTATTATTATCTACATGAGTAATTCGTTCTATTCATATAAATATCATTAATTGACTTGTGATATTATAGCTACGAGAACGTAACTAAAAACATTGAGATATACTGATGTGCTTGTTTTTAGCTACGATTGGATGCCTTTAGTTCCAAGTAGCAAACCCAATTTCTTTATTAATGCACGTGCCATCTTTAAAATAAGTTAATTTTATACTATTAGTACTTAATACACATACGAAGCCCAATCTACTGAAACAACTTTCATTTATCAGCAAATATTGACAGTAAAGTAAATCTAGCGTTGTTTTTATGTGTTAACGTAAATTTAAAATGTCGGGAAAAGCAATCTACTATCGCTATGTTTTAAAAAAAGGGGATTTGTACCCTTGTCTGGTAGGATTATCTGCTTAATTGTAGTGGGATGTGGCACAAATGTTATTAATAACAATAATCAATCGTTTGTTTAATGAAAAATATTGTCAATTTTGCTTACTTTTTGCGAGTGTGATTCGCGTTGGGCTTTGCTACGTGGAACTAAATAGGACTATCTCTTATCTTGAAACACGGAGGGTCGAGAGATGAGGTTTGTTATATAGTGATATTAAGGAGTAGAATCGTCATTCAGAATAATCGTACTTTTTAAAAACATTTTTATTGACACTCAAACTGTACGTTTTAGCTTTAATTATAAGTGAATTGCATTAAGTCATTTGCGGAACTGTAAATGTTAATCCCTTGCAAATTTAAATGAAATGAAATGGGTTTAACGTCCAACTCTTCTGCACCTAACGTGGGCTAATGGGAGACGGGCATACGCCATACAGTGTGCTATGAGGGAAATTTTGCCCGGGAAGCGGCGCTATGGCATACTCTTATATCAAATTCCAACTGCCAAGGGATCTTTTACAAGCACGCCAATGTGTACACGGGACCTCGGATTTTCGTCCCATCCGAAAGACAAGACAACCGTCCCTGTCAGGCCCTCCGTTCTGCATCACTGACAAGGGGAAACCACGCCGGAAAATCGAGACGAAATTTCTCGGCCAATGCAGGGATCGAACACCCAATCTCCAGACTAGCCAGCCAGTGTCGTACCCACTTAGCCACGTGATCTCCCAAATTTAAATGATTTGACAGTCGAATTTGTAAAAGTAATATTACTCATAACACGACCCGGTTTCTTTTGGTACTTACAAAGAAATAATGAATTCCAACTGCCAAGGGATCTTTACAAGTGGGTTTTCTCTGGATCCTCTTTCCCCCCCCCCATACACCCACTGCTAATGACCCCTACACACAAGCGAATTATTGAAATAATCTAAAATGACCTTGTTTGCGTCGAGTGGACGTTAAACTCCATTTCTCTCACTCCCTCCCTCGTACGTAACTCTTCCTCTCTCTGAATACAACCCATAAGAATGGCTATACCGTTGATATTTGAAGAATTTAGATAGTTTACAACCGATTTTGATCCATAGCAAAATGCGCCATTCGAAAAAAACCCCAACAATTTGAGGACACCATTTTTAAATATGATGATTATAGAGAGATTTTTCTACAGAATTGAACACTTATTACGGCGAATACTTATTGGATCTGGATCGCGATACAAACTCGGAATTGATAGGATTTACAGCTGCTTTTATTTTGAGGAAAGTGCGAAATGTAGATTATAGTGAGTTTAGTACCATTGATTGTCATGATATTAAAAACACTGCCTGAACGAGTATAATTGTTGTCATCAGAATACTTCAGTTGATGAGACAATGATTTCTTTTCGTGGAAGAACAGGCTTTAGACAGTATACGCCGGCAAAACCCACCAAGTATGGCATCATCAAAGCCTGTGTTACAGCTTACCCCCATTCAACGGATATTTAAATGAATTACAAACTTATACGGATAAATAGGAGGGAACAACAGAAGACGGCCTTAAAAAAAACTAACATAGAATATTAAAAACAGGGGAATGATAATTACCGACAATTGTTATACCAGTCAAGTCGTTTTCGAGGAACTGTTAAAGTATGGAATAAAAGCAGAACTCACCCCCACCCAAACAGTTAAAAAGAACAAGGAAAAAGTTTGATTGGATAAGATGATTCGATGACTGCAGGGCTATGGTGAGACAAAAGGCTTGTGCCTTTTGCGTCGAAAGCTGACGACCCGACACATGTGGAAGTAAACAGGCGGCAAAAGGATGACAGGCTGAGGTCTGTAGCGTGTCCGAAAAGCGAGTATAATATATAGATATAGAGACCGAGAGAGAGAGACAGAGAGAGGGATATTTAACGTCCACTCCACACGAACAAGGTCATTTCGGGACTAAAACATGGTTCAATTTTTTTTTCAATAATTCGGTTGCGCGTAGGGGTTTTTAGCAGTGGGAGGAAACCTGGGCACCCCGAGAAAACCCATGAGGTTGGACAGGTGACCCTACCCCTTGTCACGCATAACCGGGAAATCGAAACCACGTCAGTTGACTCAATGACAGACCTTATGACAAGAAGAAATTATTCCGTATAGGGTGATAGTCGAGGAATCCAACGTGCAACATCCCGACGCTTTGTCTGCTTGTCATTGTTATTTGCATATTTTTGAATATATCCACAAATACATACGGTGAATACTATTTTATAAAAGCTCAATCTGATTAAAACACAGATCCAATTTCGTTTCGTTTTTTATTGTTCAAAATTTCGTTTTTACTTGTCTTCACTACTCTTGGATCTGGAAGACTTGTTATTTAACTGGTGTTCTACCTGAAATGAGGGGTCAGCCAATCAAATGGTCTGTCGAATCGACCCTTTGACCTTTTCATGCGTGGAACTGTGGGTAGATATTACCAGCCAACGACGTCTATACTAACACCAGCGGATAGAAATCATAACAAAACACAAGTGGATTTTGAAAAGCATGGCGATCGCTAATTGGTTAATCGAATGACTGACGTTATCGGGTCAAATGTCCCGTGCTTGATACCTGACGTCATAGAACGTGAGCGTTCACTATAACTAGTTAGATCTACATGAGTGTAGGCCATCGAAAGTATAAAAAACGAAACGAAATATAGATCTATATTTTAATTAGATTGATAAAAGCTATGCATGTATTGTAATACAGAAACATAACAAAGTACCAGAACGGCAGTCTAATAAATCTTTAAAAACACTGTCTTTCCCCGATCGCAATGATGTTAAGGTATTCCTTCTGAAGACAAATGAACACAAACTTCTTTAAAATGTCGTTATACTGTGCAGCTTGGTAAATGTAAAATAAAAATCTTTAACAAGCAGGCTTACACATTAATTGTAATGAGACTACTCTCTTGTGTATGTAGCAGATGATTTCCGGTACTGCTTAACTCCAATTCTAGCTAGAGTTATGCTCCCCTTTTCGGTGTCTTTACGGAATTCCATTGCACCATATAATGGAACTTTCTTATTGTAATAAGTCTCTAGTATTATCTGTCGACGTTTGGCGTCATCACACCCAGGTGTGTGCGCTCGGACACCTTGAGGATAGGTAAAGGCCTTATTACACGCGCGTTTTCCTGGACACACCCACAGTGGCATGATGGCTTGTAGTGTTTAAGTCGATCGTTCTATGCAGTGAAATATCTGAAAGTATATATAATCATTTAATTACATTGATTCTCCCAGCTGACATTTTACAATTAATACGCTACTCAATCTGATTAAAACACATATCTTATTTCGTTTTTTATAGTTCAAAATTTCTTTTTACATCTCTTTACTACACAAGATATGAACGAGATGTTGTATAATCCGCATTTTGGATGATGTGATCGATTAGCTAATGAAATGATCTGTTACGGCGAGTTTTTGGCATGAGGTACACCGAACTATGGGTAAACCACTAGAAACGTCTATGTCAGACATGCAGTTTCTTGGCCATTGGATTTCGTTATTTATATAATTGAATGTAATGCACAACGGTATAATGAATCAATACACTGAATATAAGTCTTTGCATCTCAAATTCCAAGGATTTCATTTACGTAAATGAAATGAAATGAAATGGGGATTGACGTGCTACTGTTCTGCTAATGAAGATGGGTTCCTTTACGTACACAGCAGTGCTGTATTAACCATTAGGCACATAAGCCAAACATCCAGGTCACAACAGAAATTATGGTACAAAACCGAAATCGTCTGGTTGACAACGTTCTGTTGTTAGGAAATGTTTGCCTACACAGCGACTTAATGAACGGGAGACATTAAACACTAAATATATTCATAAACCGGTAAAACCTAGCTTTACGCAATGTCTATAAATATTGACAATGCTTTATTATATTACAGCTGTCCAGTCATTCGGAAAGGACGAAAAACGCGGCCCCGTGTACAAATTGTCGTGCACATACAGTTGGAATATGACATAATGCTAGACCATAGTGTCCTTATAGCATACAAAATTTACTGTATGCTTATCCTCGTCTTCATTAGCCCAGTTGGAGCAGAACAGTAGGACGTTAAACCCCATTTTATTTTATTTCATTGTTACTGATATTGTTTTATACCTCTAAGATAAGCATCATTAATATCCGGATATTAAACACTATTACATGGCTACTTTTACTATTTTATTAATATATTAAAAAAGTTATAAATTCAATATTTAGCTTATCTATGTCCAATTTGTCGATTTCTCTCTGGCCTTTGAATGTACAAAGAATGTAACTATATTATTTCAGTTATATTTTATCAATTTTAATATATAAAATAAGTTATAAATTCAATATTTAGCTTACCCAAATATATAAAAGTCCAATACGTCGATTTCCCCTCTGGCCTTTGAATGTACATACAGAATATAACTCTATTAGTACCGCGAGTTACATTATATTATTGTATAGTAATGTGAATCGTCATAAACAGCTATAACTAATGTTTGTTGTCAAGACTCGTTTCTTTTCATTTCAATATTTAGTTTGGGTGTTCGTATAGAGAGCGACATAAAGCGTGATAAATTGTCAGTAATTTACTCCACACAGTAAAAAGTATATTGTTAAGTTTTGATTGATCGAAATGGGCCGGGTCGAAACATAGCTAATATTTTAGATCGTTTGTGTCGGTCAATGTGGTCGTATATTGTCGTGGCTCCCGTCCTATGCAAATCGTCCACGATTAATTGGTTGTAAAATGCTGTCGTCCACCATTATTTGTGAAAAAGACTAAGAACGCTTGGTTCAGATTAATGGCGTGAGATAGAGAGAGAGAAATGGGGTTTAACGTCCACTCGACACAAACTAGGTCATTTTGGGACTAACATATGGTTTCAATTTTATTTCAATAATTCGCTTGCTCGTAGGGGTCTTTAGCAGTCGGAGAAATCCGGAGTGTCCGGAGGAAACCCACGAGGTTGAGAAGGCGCCCCTATCTCCATGCCACATACGCTCACACCCGGGTTCGAAACCACAGCCGCAAGCCAGGGATGACCGGCCAGCTAGAGATCGAAGCGCGGCACTCTAGACCACTAGGCCATCCCAACCCCCTTTAATGGCGTGAAGAACCCTATTGGATTCCCATTTATTCCTTCTAATATGTTAACGCCCTGGCTTCAAAACTCATCAACTGGTCGGCTTAAAATGAATATACATTGGTAAAATGATTGAATCGAAGAAGTTTATTGAATTTTGACTGGCTAAGTACTTCTTGATTATGGCCATTGTTTACTATGTTTACGTGAACGCTCAATTGGCAAGAGTAGAGTTGCCATCTGGTCTGCCCTGTTCAAAGTTTTATCTATTTCTCAGAAGTATCTAAGGGTTATATCATATGGTCTCTGTGTGGTTGAATTGATTATCCAAGATAATTTGGACAGAGCGCTCGGAAGTCACCACTCTATATTAGAAATCCCTTTTCTAATATTTATATATGGTATGGATTATGCAAATGAAAGGTCAGCTATATCCAAATAACACCAATAATACCCAGACGATTAGGATAAACACCCATTTATCAATTTTAATGGAGACTTCCCACAAGAAGTATTAATGACAATGTCCCAAGAAAGTAAACGTAATTTATTTTGAATATCAACAGAACGCAATTTGCACAAATAATTTTACGACTCATAAATTCGTACTTAAATAACGTTTATATCATTGACGTGGATAAGCGAAATTGTCCCAAATCTTGCATGGAACCTTGTTTTCAATGTGTAAAGCTTGTATAATTACAGACCTGGAACTGTACATCGCAGTAGATGCTTACCCCCGCCCCCTCCCACCGTCACCGATCCATTCACTTAATTTGATAGTTGTTGTTTATTTCTTACAATGTATATGTAGATGGATGGCCAAATTATTAGGTCTTTCATGGAGTCGACTGGCGAGGTTCGCTGTCCGGGTTGTACGTGACATAGGGTGGGGATGCCTGACCAAACCCGTATGTTTACGTCGGGTCTTCTAGTTTGCTCTCACTGCTAAAGACCCCTACGCGCAAGCGAATTATTGAAATAAAATTGCTTCGAGTGAACATACCTCCTCTCCCCCCCTCTCTCTCACACAAATTTAGTATAGTAAACTAGGAACTCCCAAAACCGTTTACAAACTAGCATGAACCATGGAGTAAGCCACGGATTAATGTATGGTTTATTACCATTAATCTACTAACATATAATTATAGACACAACGCGATATATTTAGGATAACAGTTTTCAAACTGCGAATTTATTGGACGTGGCTTACACTAATAAAACACTCATATTAATTATTCTTAATCTAATAAATCAGAGAATATTAAACGATAAACTGAACGGATACTGTGGAATGTACGATTAAAATCCAATTAGTAACGAGAGTTATCCGGATATCTCGCCCAAACTATTTCTATTAAATATAACAATAATTAAAGTGGCGTTATTAGGTTTTTCTGAAATATTTTCTGTTTTTCATTCTGAATAGTGCATTTTTGGTAACGTTGTATCTAATGGTACTGCCCCTGCGTCGCTGTTTCGTAATCATGTGATGCTAACGTGGGGTTTAAATTGGAAGATTGGATAAAGTACAATTTTTGATTTTGCCTGGTTTACTGTCTCGAATGTTCATTTTAAATGTTGTAAACATGGTAATGTCCTGGTCATCTCAATCGATTTCTGAGAAATGTATATATGGGTTGGTGGGGCGAATGGTAAACGTGAACGTAACTAAAAACGTTGAGATATACTGATGTGCTTGTGTTTAGCTACGATTGGATACCTTTAGTTGAGGAACTGTAAATGTTAATCCCTTGCAAATTTAAATGAAATGAAATGGGTTTAACGTCCAACTCTTCCGAACCTAACCTGGGCTAATGGAAGACGGGCATACGCCATACAGTGTGCTAGGAGTGAAATTTTACCCGGGCAGCGGCAATATAGCCTACTCTTATATCAAATTCCAACTGCCAAGGGATCTTTTACAAGCATGCCAATGTGTACACGGGACCTCGGATTTTCGTCCCATCCGAAAGACAAGACAACCGTCCCTGTCAGGCCCTCCGCTCTGCATTACTGACAAGGGGAAACTACGCCGGAAAATCGAGACGAAATTTCTCGGCCAATGCAGGGATCGAACACCCAATCTCCAGACTAGCCAGCCAGTGTCGTACCCACTTAGCCACGTGATCTCCCAAATTTAAATGATTTGACAGTCGAATTTGTAAAAGTAATATAACTCATAACACGACCCGGTTTCTTTTAGTACTTACAAAGAAATAATGAATTCCAACTGCCAAGGGATCTTTACAAGTGGGTTTTTTCTGGATCCTCTGCCCCCCCCCATACACACACTGCTAATGACCCCTACACACAAGCGAATTATTGAAATAATCTAAAATGACCTTGTTTGTGTCGAGTGGACGTTAAACTCCATTTCTCTCACTCCCTCCCTCGAACGTAACTCTTCCTCTCTCTGAATACAACCCATAAGAATGGCTATACCGTTGATATTTTGATAACGGGTGTTAATTACGGAAATTCGTGCATTTGAAGAATTTAGATAGTTTACAACCGATTTTGATCCATAGCAAAATGCGCCATTCGAAAAAAAAACCAACAATTTGAGGACACCATTTCTAAATATGATGATTATAGAGAGATTTTTCTACAGAATTGAACACTTATTACGGCGAATACTTATTGGATATGGATCGCGATACAAACTCGGAATTGATAGGATTTACATCTGCTTTTATTATGAGGAAAGTGCAAAATGTAGATTATAGTGAGTTTAGTACCATTGATTGCCATGATATTAAAAACACTGTCTGAACGAGTATAATTGTCATCAGAATACTTCAGTTGACGAGACAATGATTTCTTTTCGTGGAAGAACAGGCTTTAGACAGTATACGCCGGCAAAACCCACCAAGTATGGCATCATCAAAGCCTGTGTTACAGCTTACCCCAATTCAACGGATATTTAAATGAATTACAAAAGAGGAGGGAACAACAGAAGTCGGCCTTAAAAAAAAACTAACATAGAATATTAAAAACAGGGGAATGATAATTAATACGGACAATTGTTATACCAGTCAAGTCGTTTTCGAGGAACTGTTAAAGTATGGAATAAAAGCAGAACTCACCCCCACCCAAACAGTTAAAAAGAACAAGGAGAAAGTTTGATTGTATAAGATGATCAGATGACTGCAGGGGGATGGTGAGACAAAAGGGTTGTGCCTTTTGTGTCGAAACCTGACGACCCCACACATGTGGAAGTAAGCAGGCGGCAAAGGATGGCAGGCTGAGATCTGTAGTGTGTCCGAAAAGCGAGTATAATATATAGATACAGAGAAGAGAGAGAGACAGAGAGAGAGGGATATTTAACGTCCACTCCAGACGAACAAGGTCATTTCGGGACTAAAACATGGTTCAATTTTTTTTTCAATAATTCGGTTGCGCGTAGGGGTTTTTAGCAGTGGGAGGAAACCTGGGCACCCCGAGAAAACCCATGAGGTTGGACAGGCGACCCTACCCCTTGTCACGCATAACCGGGAAATCGAAACCACGTCAGTTGACTCAATGACAGATCTTATGACAAGAAGAAATAATTCCGTATAAGGTGATAGTCGAGGAATCCAACGTGCAACACCTCGACGCTTTGTGTGCTTGTCATTGTTATTTGCATATTTTTGAATATATCCACAAATACATACGGTGAATACTACTTTATAAAAGCTATGCATGTATTGTAATACAGAAACATAACAAAGTACCAGAACGGCAGTCTAATAAATCTTTAAAAACACTGTCTTTCCCCGATCGCAATGATGTTAAGGTATTCCTTCTGAAGACAAATGAACACAAACTTCTTTAAAATGTCGTTATACTGTGCAGCTTGGTAAATGTAAAATAAAAATCTTTAACAAGCAGGCTTACACATTAATTGTAATGAGACTACTCTCTTGTGTATGTAGCAGATGATTTCCGGTACTGCTTAACTCCAATTCTAGCTAGAGTTATGCTCCCCTTTTCGGTGTCTTTACGGAATTCCATTGCACCATATAATGGAACTTTCTTATTGTAATAAGTCTCTAGTATTATCTGTCGACGTTTGGCGTCATTACACCCAGGTGTGTGCGCTCGGACACCTTGAGGATAGGTAAAGGCCTTATTACACGCGCGTTTTCCTGGACACACCCACAGTGGCATGATGGCTTGTAGTGTTTCAGTCGATCGTTCTATGCAGTGAAATATCTGAAAGTATATATAATCATTTAATTACATTGATTCTCCCAGCTGACATTTACAATTAATACGCTACTCAATCTGATTAAAACACATATCTTATTTCGTTTTTTATAGTTCAAAATTTCTTTTTACATCTCTTTACTACACAAGATATGAACGAGATGTTGTATAATCCGCATTTTGGATGATGTGATCGATTAGCTAATGAAATGATCTGTTACGGCGAGTTTTTGGCATGAGGTACACCGAACTATGGGTAAACCACTAGAAACGTCTATGTCAGACATGCAGTTTCTTGGCCATTGGATTTCGTTATTTATATAATTGAATGTAATGCACAACGGTATAATGAATCAATACACTGAATATAAGTCTTTGCATCTCAAATTCCAAGGATTTCATTTACGTAAATGAAATGAAATGAAATGGGGATTGACGTGCTACTGTTCTGCTAATGAAGATGGGTTCCTTTACGTACACAGCAGTGCTGTATTAACCATTAGGCACATAAGCCAAACATCCAGGTCACAACAGAAATTATGGTACACGACCGAAATCGTCTGGTTGACAACGTTCTGTTGTTAGGAAATTTTTGCCTACACAGCGACTCAATGAACGGGAGACATTAAACACTAAATATATTCATAAACCGGTAAAACCTAGCTTTACGCAATGTCTATAAATATTGACAATGCTTTATTATATTACAGCTGTCCAGTCATTCGGAAAGCTCGAAAAACGCGGTCCCGTGTACAAATTGTTGTGCACATACAGTTGGAATATGACATAATGCTAGACCATAGTGTCCTTATAGCATACAAAATTTACTGTATGGCTTATCCTCGTCTTCATTAGCCCAGTTGGAGCAGAACAGTAGGACGTTAAACCCCATTTTATTTTATTTCATTGTTACTGATATTGTTTTATACCTCTAAGATAAGCATCATTAATATCCGGATATTAAACACTATTACATGGCTACTTTTACTATTTTATTAATATATCAAAAAAGTTATAAATTCAATATTTAGCTTATCTAAATGTATAAATGTCCAATTTGTCGATTTCTCTCTGGCCTTTGAATGTACAAAGAATGTAACTATATTATTTCAGTTATATTTTATTAATTTTAATATATAAAATAAGTTATAAATTCAATATTTAGCTTACCCAAATATATAAAAGTCCAATACCTCGATTTCCCCTCTGGCCTTTGAATGTACATACAGAATATAACTCTATTAGTACCGCGAGTTACATTATATTATTGTATAGTAATGTGAATCGTCATAAACAGCTATAACTAATGTTTGTTGTCAAGACTCGTTTCTTTTCATTTCAATATTTAGTTTGGGTGTTCGTATAGAGAGCGACATAAAGCGTGATAAATTGTCAGTAATTTACTCCACACAGTAAAAAGTATATTGTTAAGTTTTGATTGATCGAAATGGGCCGGGTCGAAACATAGCTTATATTTTAGATCGTTTGTGTCGGTCAATGTGGTCGTATATTGTCGTGGCTCCCGTCCTATGCAAATCGTCCACGATTAATTGGTTGTAAAATGCTGTCGTCCACCATTATTTGTGAAAAAGACTAAGAACGCTTGGTTCAGATTAATGGCGTGAGAGAGAGAGAGAGAAATGGGGTTTAACGTCCACTCGACACAAACTAGGTCATTTTGGGACTAACATATGGTTTCAATTTTATTTCAATAATTCGCTTGCGCGTAGGGGTCTTTAGCAGTCGGAGGAAACCGGAGTGTCCGGAGGAAACCCACGAGGTTGAGAAGGCGCCCCTATCTCCATGCCACATACGCTCACACCCGGGTTCGAAACCACAGCCGCAAGCCAGGGGTGACCGGCCAGCTAGAGATCGAAGCGCGGCACTCTAGACCACTAGGCCATCCCAACCCCCTTTAATGGCGTGAAGAACCCTATTGGATTCCCATTTATTCCTTCTAATATGTTAACGCCCTGGCTTCAAAACTCATCAACTGGTCGGCTTAAAATGAATATACATTGGTAAAATGATTGAATCGAAGAAGTTTATTGACTTTTGACTGGTTAAGTACTTCTTGATTATGGCCATTGTTTACTATGTTTATGTGAACGCTCACTTGGCAAGAGTAGAGTTGCCATCTGGTCTGCCCTGTTGACAGTTTTATCAATTTCTCAGAAGTATCTAAGGGTTATATCATATGGTCTCATTAATGCACTTATGATGTTATGAAGTATAAAGTCTTTGCTTTCTGTTTTACGTCCACTTCCACCAATATCACCCTTGGTGGAAGTGGACGTAAAACTCCAGGAACTAACGAACCAAGTTCTGTGTCTTGTCTACGATATCACCTCTGGTGGAAGTGGATGTAAAACCCCAAGAACGAAAGAACGATTTACCTAGAGATTTACATTGCGACGACTTTTATAGATTTGCTGTGCGAGTTAGCTACCGCGTGTTCCGTTTCCTAGCAATCTATCTTAAAATTTATACCATGAAGACATTAAATAGAATAAGGTGGATATTTTTTTCACAAAACGAACAATTTTGGTGTGTAGGTTAAATTGATTATCGAAGGTAATTTGGACAGAGCGCTCGGAAGCCACCACTCTAAATTAGAAATCCCTTTTCTAATATTTGTATAATAGTATGGATTATGCAAATGACAGGTCAGCCATATCCAAATAACACCCATAATACCCAGACAAATAGGATAAACACCGGTTTATCATTTTAATGGAGTCTTCCCACAAGAAGTATGTCCCAAGAAAATAAACGTAATTTATTTTGAATATCAACAGAACGCATTTTGCACAAACAATTTTAAGGCCTTTCATTGAGTCGACTGGCGAGGTTCGCTGCCCGGGTTGTACGTGACATAGACAACTGTTGCCTGCCAACCTCTTGGGTTTTCGTCGGGTCCTTTGGTTTCCCCCACCGATAAAACCCCTATGCGCACGCGAATTATTGAAATAAAATTGTGTCGAGTGAACCTAATACCCATTTCTCGCATTTAATATCTCTCTCCCCCTCTCTCTCTCCTCTTTTTTCTCTCTCTGCCTCCCTTCCATTCTCTTTCTCTCTCGAATTTAGTAAAGTAAACTAGAAATTCCCAAAACCCTTTACAAACTAGCATGAACCACGGAGTAAAGAGCCACGGATTAATGTATGGTTTATTACCATTAATCTACTAACATATACTATTCAAAAAAAGTAGGGGATATTTGATTTTTGGGGCATAATACTGAAATATGCAAATGACTACGAAAAAAGTCACTATAGAACCTAACAGAAGAAACATTTCCAGTTACATGTGACGCCCAAACGCACCAATAGCTACCGCATGGAATGCAGGTGATGCTTGGGATCATCATGGGGGTCCAACCCAAGATTTGCACGACTCTGACTTTGAATGTTACAGTCATTGTGGCATTGAATTCCAGGGTGGAAACATCAGTTTAATTGTTTTAGTGACTAGAAAACAAATTTTGATATGCGTCGGCTTACCCAAAATGAAAGGTTACGTGCCCTTGGCATGCTACAGATCGGCACAACACAGGCGGTTGTGGCGCGGACGATGAATGTTTCTCAGTCTGTCATAAGCAGGCTATGGTCCAGATACCGTGATACACAATCTGTACAGGACAAACCACGCTCAGGTCGACAACTCAAGCCCAGGATCGATTTATCCGTATCTTGGCCTTGAGAAATCGTGTCATCACAGCAAATCAGATCAGCGCTCGTCTTCAAACAGACACTGGTGTGAGAGTGAGTGGCCAGACGATTCGGAATCGACTGCATAGGGGTCACCTTCGCGCCCGACGTCCTCGCGTCATCCCTTGTTTGAGAGATCATCACATTCAGGCAAGACGTCGTTGGTGTAGGGATCGTCAACACTGGGATAATCGACGCTGGAGCAATGTGATGTTTTCAGATGAGTCAAGGTTCACTGTTGATTTTTTGGACAGACGTAGGAGGGTGTGGCGTCGTCGAAACGAGCGCTTCCAAGACGTTAACGTCATCAGACTTGATCGATTTAGGGGTGGTTCTGTTATGGTGTGGGGAGGCATCACTGTTGCTGGAAGAACGGCTTTACATGTTGTTGCAGGGCGTGTTACAGGCCAGTACTACCGGGACAACATCTTGGCAGTTTATGTTGTGCCGTTCGCACGACGTCATGGCCGCCTTTTCATCTTCCAGGATGACAACTCAAGATGTCACAGGGCCAGGATCGTTACAGGTTACCTCCAACAACAGAACCTCACCACATTACCTTGGCCAGCACTGAGTCCCAACCTCTCCCCCATCGAGCATGTCTGGGACATGCTTGGACAGAGGTTACGTCAACGTCAACAACGTCCTGCCAATGTCCAAGAACTTGCTGCTGCGTTGCAACAGGAATGGGACAATCTGGACCAAAATGACCTTAGACGTCTCATTAGGAGTATGCCACGTCGGATCAATGCTTGTTTGGCAAACAGAGGAGGATTTACCCGTTACTGACTTTGTTGTGATGCTGTGGTAACTTTGCTGTTTGACCCCGGGTATCATTTTACCCTAATAATGGTCAGTCTGTGCCTTACTTAGTCTAACGATCATTTGGAATAAATCGATGAATGTGAACTTCATTTCATTTTGTCATTTGTTTCTTCGTCAGTTTCATTAGGTGACTTTAATAACACTTAAAAATCAAATATCCCCTACTTTTTTTGAATAGTATATAATTATAGACACAACGCGATATATTTAGGATAACAGTTTTCAAACTGCGAATTTATTAGACGTGGCTTACACTATAAAACACTCATATTAATTATTCTTAATCTAATAAATCAGAGAATATTAAACGATAAACTGAACGGATACTGTGGAATGTACGATTGAAATCTAATTAGTAACGAGAGTTATCCGGATATCTCGCCCAAACTATTTCTATTAAATGTAACATTAATTAAAGGGGCGTTATTAGTTTTTTCTGAAATATTTTCTGTTTTTCATTCTGAATAGTGCATTTTTTGGTAACTTTGTATCTAATGGTACTGCCCCTGCGTCGCTGTTTCGTAATCATGTGATGCTAACGTGGGGTTTGAATTGGAAGATTGGATAAAGTACAATTTTTGATTTTGCCTGGTTTACTGTCTCGAATGTTCATTTTAAATGTTGTAAACATGGTAATGTCCTGGTCATCTCAATCTATTTCTGAGAAATGTATATATGGGGTGGTGGGGCGAATGTTTTAGTCCCGAAATAACCTAGTTTGTGACGAGAGGACGTTAAACCCCATTGCTCACTCTATCTACCCCAGTATGGAAAACGATTATACTGTGGTGTTTAATTTCTATAGTAAAAGAATTATCGCACCTTTAACGAGGTGGGTTTTATTTGCAGCCGTTTTACGTTCTTTTTGAACGACATAAAAGGTTTTCTTTGCGCTGAAGTATACAAAGAACTAGACTATAATAGACTACAAGCGTTATGAGAGCTATTACATTCATAGACCGCCGTATAGAAAGACTATTTAATTATGATTTATTGAAAACAATTTCTATTCGGTTGATTCTCCTTTTTAGAGCATGTATGGAACATCGTTGTAGATATATCTTTCTGCAATCAAATTTCGTAAACACTCAGCTTTTTGATCATCCTCGGTATCCCCAATTTCCTCTTTCCATTATACATGTACTCCACTATACCCTGGGCTAATTCATAGGGGTTCCACTATTTCAAATTATCTGCCCCAGATTGTAGATGAGGTCTACGAACCAATTAAAAAACATTTCACAAACCAGTCGTTTCACCTTCGATTTTATACGGCTAGATAACCACATTCATGTCCATTTTCAAACTCATTTATAATTAATTGTATTTTCAAAATCTTTTGTAAGTTTCGCTGATTTCAAATATGTATAACATCTACATGTTTCACTTTTGTTATTATAATTAATATTCGTTCTTTATCTGAAATATTTCATTCTGTTATGTTTATAATTATTGAACTTATACTTGGCAATTTGATTCACAATATAGCGTTAAACTACGGGAACGGACGAACGATCGATTGTCATTAAAACGATCGATTGTCATTAAAACTCATAACCCTACATAGAAAGAATCGTTCGATTTTCGTTATTATTATTTGTTGCTTACAAATACGCAGTCAGGATAATTTGGACTTTCTCTTTAGGCTAACTCCTAACCCTGTCTGATGAGAGTTACTTCCCTTTGCCAACGTCCTTTTCAATTAACGATGAATGGGATTGGTCGATAAAAATAGCACAGTCATCAAGGGCGGATAATTTGAAAATGTGTCTCCCCGTAGATTAATCCAGAGGTTAGTGGAGTAGAACGGAATGAAACCACTGGGGATAACAAGGGTGGAGTTTGATGGACTGGTTCGCTGATTTTAAGCCAGGGCTGTTTACCAAAGTATGAAACGCCGTCGTAGATATTTGTTTCTGTTAGAAATTACATGACATTTAAGCGAATGCCATCAGCACTGGGCCTTCTCCTTGTACTATTATTGTTTAACGTCTGCTTCCGACGATAGTGATATCACACACAAATTCTCTGACCACTGAAGTATGGAAGACCGACGTAGATATTTCTGATGGAATTAAACGATATTAAATCAAGTCGGCAACACTGAATGTTAGTTTTTAAGTCACTGAATGACCACAAAAGGTGGAAGGCCATTATAGACATTTATTTCTGCTGGTGGTCATTTAAAATTATGCGGGCTAACAAAAACGGGCATATGTCATAAAGTATCCTTTGTGGGAATTACGCGTAAATCTTTATTGAATTCCCAATTGGGATCAAATAGGGTTTAACGTCCCACATTCTGCGCCAATTGCACTATAGTATACTGAAGACGGACACACACACACACGCATTGGACTTTGATTTAAGGGAACTTTGGCCGGGACAATGAGATTCCAAACTATTTCTTCATCAAATTACAAAATGAAATGGGGTTTATTTTCTGCTCCATCCTGATTAATGAAACGGCGTTATGATATGACGGTATACACCATGGTGTAGTATGCTATGAGGGTATACGTCATGGTGTAGTATTCTACAAAGCCGTATATGGCCAATATGTACACCAGACCTCGGTTTGTGGTCCCATCCGAACGACTAAACAGCTGTCCTTTTCAGACCCTCCTTCCTGCACCACTGACAAAGGGAAACCACGTCTGAAAAACCCGATGAACTTTCTCGGCCACTGCAGGGATCGAACATGCGACCGCCACTTAGCCACCACGGTTCCAAAGAAACAATAACTCCGTGTTATGTTACATAACAATATGATAAATCAACATGTTTTTATTATTATTCTAATTTGATTTTTAGACAAAACAACATAACAATAAATCATCAAAAACGATTATAGCGCCTAAGGCCAGCCACACACTATCCAATTTTTGGTCAAATTCACTGGGATATTAAAATTTATCCCACTTTCGTTTACGTAAAACATATAGCAGACGACCTAAGCATAGGATCCGTCCGATTAAAAGTCGAATAGTGTGTGGCGGTTTAATTAGGTCTTTGATTAGTCGGGTAATTTATAAGATAAAGGAACAGAACATGCCAGTAAAAGTCAGATTCAGCATTTAATATTTCACCCATCCAACAAGCATTACTATTTACCCATAAAAAAATATTCAAATATGTTAATACGGGATTTGGAAGTTAATACTTCATACAGGTTTCGTTTCATTTAAAGTGAATTTATCAAATAGTATTGTTTTCAAAATATGTTCCATACCTGCCAGTGCATTCTTTATTTGAAACAATGGTTCGTCAACATCAACGGGTGACGTCACATCTGCATTTTAAACATTGTTATTGTAACCAAAGATGATACTTTAACCGATGTAGTCAAGCCAACAAAAAAGCAAAATATGGCTTTATGACATTTCGGAGTCGACATCCTTGGATTACTTCGTCAGCTAATTTAGGGAAACGTTTGATACTTACATCCGGGAAACTGGGTATTAATATGAACTGGAAATGACATGCAAGGGGTTTAATGTTCTACTTTTCTACACCAACCCCTGCCCATGAATATATGCATTGGCCATTCAGGGAAATTGTATCGGGACAATGACGTCTCGGATTCAAACTTTCAAGGTTCGTTCTACGTGCACACAAGCGTGTACTTGGGACCTCGGTTTTTTGTCTC